>OX377203.1:49276577-49325844 GCA_947396885.1 Heligmosomoides polygyrus polygyrus
TTGATATATAAGAAATAATGTCCAAAAGTTTGGTCTTCGTGCGCGGCAGGGGAGGTTTAATTTCGATTCCATGTCGCGAAAATACGTACCGAAAATCAACCAAAAATCGAACCTCCCCCGCCCCGCATGAAGATCCCTTTTTTGCTTAACGTGCTTGTAACCGTAGAGAAGTGCTGTTTATCTACTTTACAAAAAGCTAGCGGAATTTTTGAATTTCGAAACATTAGTCGAGTTATGAATATTTTTGTGAGATCACTCTGATGACGACGGCGAAAAGTCGATCCGCAATTCAGTTCACGACTTGCAAAAATTGATCATATCTCGGCTATTTTTTCAAAAATCAAAAATCCCGCTCGCTCATCAATAAATAGAGCAAATATGCTTTCTAACCGTATAAGAACCGTTTTCCAAGAAAGGGGTCTTCATGCGGGGCGGGGGGCTTGATTTTCGGTACGTATTTTCGCGACATGGAATCGAAATTAAACCTCCGCTGCCGCGCACGAAGACCAAACTTTTGGACATTATTTCTTATATAACAAAAAAGGGCTCTTCTTCTAGTTTCTGAAATGCTAGCGGGATTTTAAAACTTCGAAGAATTGGTCAAGTTGTGAATATTTTTGTGAAGCCACTTCAATTTTTTCGCACAAAAATCGAACCAGCAGCCACGCGTGACGACTCCTTTCCTGGAAAACGATTTTTACATCTTGAGAAAGGGCGTTTTATCTACTTTATGAAAAGCTACAAGAGTTTTCAAAATTCGAAAAACTTACCGAGTTATGAACCTTTTCGTGAACGTTTAGTTTCATGCTCCGATGACGTTGGTGCAAAGTCGACCTGAGGTCGATTCATCCTGTTCGATCCAGAAAATCATGATTTTTTTACTGTGCATTGATCATGACTTGGAAGTTTTTGTGGTAAAATTTTATTCGTATGGGTGGTCTGCTTCGGCTAAAAAAAATTTTTTTCATGAAAAGCGAGAATTTTGCTTAGGATCCATCCTAATCATATCGTCATCGCAGTTCCGTCACCGCTGCGGACAATCTTGTTTTTTTTTTTTTGCTGTATCATGTACAGAGCTGGGGTTTTTTAGCTCCATTTTCGTTTTTTATGACGTTTTCCTAGGATGGGAGAACATTATTTCCATAGAGAAGTCCATCGTCCATCCTTCCTTTTTCCGCTCCATAATCGATTCGAGGAACGCTTCAAAAAATTTATAAGGAAAGCACTTAAGTCGTCGTCAGAAAGTAATACTCACATTTTTATACAACACAATTTCGGAGCACAATTTCAGATGCAAACGTCGCTACTTCAGGTAGAAGAATGTTCCGTGTCCATGGTGTCCTGAAAAAAAAAACTCCATAAATTGAACAGTGATGATTGGAAACTGCTACCAGAAGATCTTTATTTTGAAGTGTGGAAAATAGCGTTTAAAATTTTGAAGAATTTTATTGTGTTTTGAAAACATTATTGTTCAGGGAACTGTCCTCATTGTCCTCTTTAGTGCCGAAGCCGCACCTGAAAAGAAGAATCTATAGAGAGTTCAAACTGCACAAGAAACCTTGAAAAAATCAAGAAATACAAGAAATAGAACAGTGGAAGGGAGAGGGAGGGGGTCGTACAAATTCCGCTTCAGAGGGGGGGGGGTCGTAAATTTCCAGCAAAAATCGAACCCCACGCTTGACCCTGCCCGAGGCTTTCGTGTTAAAAGAGTGAAAATCAGTAAAAATCTTTGTCCGATTGGTATAAAATGTAACACCATATTTTCCGAACCCAATCACGTTATCTAAAGGCAAAATCTAAATTGCTGTAAAACGACGATCTTGACAAAAAGAAAAGGACGCAGTAATGTTCTCCCGTCCATCTACTCAACTTCTCACCTGCAAAAGATTACTACGAAACTCTTCGATTTTTAGACCTCTAATCATCCCTATTTTACTCGGCGTAAGGGTCTTTCCACGTTAGATGTGGCTGTTCATGAACAATGCTGCTCCACCATAATCTATAATGCATGTACGAATAGTATCTAAATTGTGCCAAATTTGGTCCATTCCTATCATTTTCACCGAGTCAGGGATTTTTATATTTCTATGAGCCAGCCTGTACAATCAGAAAAAGTAGTAAGAAAAGTTGCCAGTACCACAGCACAGCTCTCCAACACGCATTTCGCCAACACAAGCTCTACAATAATATAGAGAGGAGATACGATACCGCTCATGACTAGTGTCGCATTTGGTGTCGGCGACGCTCGCAAGCGTCGAAGCGTCGGAATTGTTGGGAGCAGGAAATTTGGGAAGCCGAGCATGCCGTTGGATTCGGTGAGTCGAGTAGAATTCAGATATCTATTTTAATTTTACCCTACGTCAAATTTGACCTAGTTGCAGTGATTTGCTTCCTCACGTTTCCTGATTGTAATTGGTCCTTGTACATACTGTTCAAAGTGGTCTGTTTTGAAGACAAAATGAATATTTGGAAACTTCGTTCAGCGGCGTTTCCAACGGTGTAGAAATTAAAGAGCCGTTTCAAAAAATTATCCTAGTTCACCTATATATTGCATATTACTACAGGTTCTCGCCTTCGCCTGAGGTAATTACATCTACAGGTATAATTGGCTAATTACCTGCCTGCTCCACCTACAGGTTGAAAGAGGTTTCATTTTTCGTCACAAGGTTCAACAAATTTGGCTTTAGGGTTTCACTACGACCTTGTCGATAGAAAACACTTCGAAGTTTGGTAGTCTCCGCCATTAGTTCCATAAAACGATTTCTTCGGTTTTAATTCCCTATTTTTTCCGTACCAAGCTCTCCAAATAGGTTTATTTCTTTAGGGTTTCAAGTAGAGTACAGAATCTTTACTATAACAAAGAAGTAGATCATGGAACTCGAATGGGCATCCTAATTTTTAGTCACAATGCCACCCGTTTCGTCTTCTGCACTAGATTTTTGGGATTTAGGAGTAATTGTAACTGCTCTGTGAAGCAGGTTGGAAAAGCGAGCGCCTTCTGTTGTGTAGTATGCTTAGCTGGTTTTCTCGCAGTTGCAGTACGCAGTATTTGCCTCTTTTAGATCGGCTGCGTTTGAGTGCCTAAATGCAGCAAAAATCTATAATTCTTTTCGCTTCCCCCTTTATTCATTAAGTTTGCTTTAATTTGAAAAACAGACAAGACAGCGTGTTGGTTGGTATGGATCGCTGGCGACCTTCGCACTATACCTTTGTCCTTGGGAAAAAATTTCGAATTTCGAATAATCGAATAATATTCGATTTTCAAAATTTCGAATTTCGAATGACCGAATAATATTCGATTTCCAAAATTTTGAATTTCGAATGATCGAATATTATTCGATTCTCAAAATTTCGAATTTCGAATGATCGAATAATATTCGATTTTCAAAATTTCGATTTTCGAGTGATCGAATAATATTCGAATCTCAAAATTTCGAATTTCGAATAATCGAATTTCGAATTGTCGAATATTCGAATAATCAAATGAACACCTTACTTGTTGTGATCACCCAATGATTGACATTTACTTATTTTTTTATTACCCACTGTAAACTGCGTTCGACAGAGCGGCATATACATATACAAAGGCTCAGATTGTCATTACTCTTACACCAGTTGGTTAATTACGAAAAGGATAGGTAATTATCAATTGCGGTGCATCGATTTCTATCAGTGGATCTCCTGTCCCGTGGCCGACATACTCCCGCTACTCTTCCGTGAAACCAGGGCTAATAGAGTGGAGGTGGCGAGTCCAGTGAGTGATAAGCGCTACTGAGGCTGAAGGCTACGAGCGAGGCGAGGGCGAGCTGAGGACCGAACCGAGGCTGTGGAAGTTAGTGTCCAGGCTCAGATGCCGTTGTTCAAGCGCCGCAAAGGCTGCTCTATCCATTTCCTTCAGGAGACCAAAAGACGGTGACAAAGCTATAATGAAGCACCCTTGCTTCCCTAGGAATTCGTGCCCCGAGAAGAGAGAAACATCTTGGATAGGCAGAGCTAGATTGTTATAGATCTTGCTCCATAGGTTACTTTCTCCTTAGGTTATTCCGAAGCTTCTATGTGGTAAAAGAAAGGTTAGCATGGACGAAGAAGTAGCACAAGAGCGATCTGGTGCAGAAGAGGCACATTGGAGGTTCATGAGTGGCATTCAATCTGCGTTCTGGCTCTGTTGAAGAGCTTCGTGTCACTTATAAGCAAACGGACCCGAAGTCCATGATTGGAATCTAATCTGGTAAGACACTACGACTTGAACAGTGTTATTGCGAAAATATTGATGGCTCGCTTTCATAGGAGACGGAGTTTGACTGGCTCTTGTACTCCATAGCCATTGCTCCTCTTCTCTTCTTTAACGTCTTTGCTGGCAGAAAGCCGGAGCTTCCCAGGCTCCAGAAAGTGCTACCTCCCTACCGCAGCTCCTTCCGGCTTTAGTCGTTCCGTCGCTGTATTTGGGATAGAAATACAGAACGGAGATTCTCCCGTAGTGTACCGAAGATGGGCGCGTGCAGCGCAGTCGGAGGAGGCGCGACTGTCGCGTGCACTCGATACCAGGTTCCTGGTTCGGATTTCCGCCCAGGCCAACCAAGCCTACCATCCCTCCGGGGTCGGTGAATTGGTACCAGACTTGTCTGGGAAGGATAAAGCGCTGACTTGTTCATCGGCTGGCCACCTCAAGTCATTGTATGGCCAAATACGCATTCATTTCGCCTCCACGACATCCCGTAGAAGTAGAATGCGCTGGCGCATCCCAGAAGGGATAGAGTAACGCCGTCCTTTATCCTTTGTCCTTTATATCGAAGGCAAAAGCGTCATTGAACAGCCATAACACCATTCACTCGGTGTTCACGTGACTGGCCGCAGGAGGCTCGATGGCCTTCAAAGGAAGCAGGGACGCAGCGGAGCGTTTGCCCGCGCTTACCTCGCGTGGATTAACAAAGGAAGTGTCTGAAGCGTATGCCTGAACGGGAAGAGCGAGTTATATAGGGAGAATCCCCACCCCTCAATTAGTATAACAATGTGTTTATTTTTTTTCGTCAAGAAAAAAATCCAAGGAGTACGGGGTCGTTGTAGTTACAATGTAATGGGCGCCTCATGAGTTCGGCGGTTTTGCATGTCCGCGATGCGTCTGCCGCAAGCGGGTGGCAGCGCAGTGGATAAAGTGCATGAAGAAGAAACAGTGGTCACAATACGGAGGGCGTATAAAGGCTACTGGCTCCTCACAGTTTGTTTCCCTAGATGGACCGATGCCCTCGGGAAAAACCATCCTGCTCGTATTTTCAAAGTCCAGGATGACGTCGCGAATGCTTTCAACGAAGAAACGAGGTCTGTGGATCCCGCAAGCTGACATTCACGGCCATCGATGCACTCTTTCTTTCATCTTTGCCGGTCAACTGAAAATCAGAGGTAGCTGAAGGTTTCTTAAACCCACCACCAACAATGGGCACCGATCCTGAGTGGTGATCCACCTACTTACGCTGAAGTGCGGCTCACTTTAGAAAAGGAACCTTCGAGAGATGAAATCAAGCTGGCCGAACGGATGGCCAGCATACTCAAGGACTTCGAAGCACGTCAACTTGAAGTTGACGAAAACGAACAGCTGGAAGTGGTGGAAGAAGAAGATTGGGATCCGCAAGATGAACTGATAGACATGGAGATGCAAGCAAGAGTTGGACATATGAGAACGTTTCCGGGCGGAATGATTTCTCTCCCACGTCATTGTCCACGACCCTCCTTTTGACCTGCAAAAAATGGACAACATCCTGAAGGTAGATGTCGAAGCTGCGGGTAGTTGAAGGAGAACGGATTTGTTATAATGACATTGAGAAAAATTAGTTAAAACATTTGAAAGTTGTATAGATGTCAGAGTCGTTCAACTTTCAACCAAACATATGAAATATGAAATGCAAAAATGCAGCAGAGCAGGAGAATCGAACCCACGACCTCCCATGAAACAACGTCGCTATCCACTGAGCTCCGAGCCACTTGGCGGGCTTACAAGACCCACGAATTCTACTGTAACGAACTCCCTACTCCTTGCGTTTAACGACTTGGCAAAAATAAACCCATTTTTATAGTAATTGAGGGGTGGGGATTCTCTCTTTATGACTCGCTCTTCCCTTTCAGACATACGTTCCAGACCCTTCCTTTCTCAGACTGCATACATACAATTCGACCACTTTGAGTGACCTGCGAAACAAAACATCGTTCTTATCAAAAAGTCACAATTCCCTGGTTTTTGAAGAGGACTGCCATTAACTTGTTAAGGGATTGATAAAGAATATTCGAAATTCGATTATTCGAAATTCGAAGCCTTCGAATATTCGAATAAACGAACATTCGAATATTGGGCTTTCTCGAATATTCGAATAAACGAATAATTCGAATATTGGACTTTCTCGAATATTCGAATAAACGAATAATTCGAATATTGGGCTTTCTCGAATATTCGAATAAACGAATAATTCGAATATTGGACTTTCTCGAATATTCGAATAAACGAATAATTCGAATATTGGACTTTCTTCGAATAGTCGAATATTCAAACATTCGAAATTCGAATTCATTCGAAATTCGACTAATCGAAATTCGAAAAGGACAAAGGTATACTTCGCACATCTCTCCTCGGTCGGGTCGCAAACGCTGACTCCAGCTTCATTATCAGAGTTATTCTGGTATCATTCATCCTATTCGCTATCTGAACTCTCCTCGACTAGCCGAATCCAGCGGTTGCTCGGATTCCCAGATTTCCTGCTCCTAACAATTCCGACGCTGCGACGATCGCGAGCGTCGCCGACACCAAATGCGACACTAGTCATGAGCGGTATTGTAGCAGGCAGCTTTATTCAATCTTTTATAGACAATATTAATAGGTAGATAGTTTCTTCCAATCGACATCACGTGGTGCAACTTCCTCAGGTCGCAGCTCGGCTCGGTGTTGTCCTCCTGTTAAGAAACGTACATCAGAGGCAGAGCCAGATTCTGCAGATATGCATCGAATCAGAGACTCAAAGCTAGTTCCCTGATAAGACATCGCAGCTTTCGACAATTGCGGTTACTTCCGTTGATATGATTTCTGAATATGGCAATATGGCATTAGCATGTCCATCATCTTCATGCAAGTCTAATTTCTTCATTTCGACCCCACATTCGCTTTTGCTGCTGCTCATTTTAGGGAAACAGAAGAAACGTTACGAATTGGGCAACCCTAGAACATGCGTTAGATTCAGGAGTTCCAGCACATACCCATTAGTAGCACTGCTTGCCTGTCTTCGTTACTAGTAGTGGCACTTTTGCCTATTCTTCCTCGCTTTTGAGATGTTACAAGTTTACTCTGTTTCAAGTACATAGCGACCTATTTTTTATATTCGCTGCCGCTGATGTAGATGAAGACGTTTCTGCAGGCTACTCGCGAACACTTCCGCAGTACATCCTCTTCAACTTCTTGAATGTCATTGTCGCGAACGTCGCTACATCCGTCGGTAGGTCTTTTGTTCAGAGCGGTCCTTTCCTTTTGAGGAACTGTTGATTGGCCTGAGAAACAAAAGGTGTCCGCGCCTAATTCCAATTATCCAATACATTTTTTGCTTTTTGCTGGGTGGTGAGTGGTGACTGATAAAAGGTGATAATGGTAAAGACACTCAATCACAGTGGATTTTTGCTGAACCACTACATAGCTTTACTTCTACCTCTTTTACATGCAGGCAAGAAGTTACAACCATAAATAGATAGAAAGTTTTGTACTAAAGGTGAAAAAGGTTAATTACAGGAGTTTGCAATTATCATTGTCACTATCATCATTTTCCCATATCAACCTCCAGACACAACATTAACCTTTAGTCCTTTCATCAACTCCATCTAGAACTCTATGGGATTGCCTTTCCTCATTGGAATCTGAGTCAATTCCATCACCATTCCTACTCTTTTGATAACGGGCACAATAAAAACAAAACGTTGGGGTTACAGTTAGCTACTATCATCAGTGAGGACTTTATTCAAACTCCATTCTCTTTCCAGCGTATGCTGCAGCCTGCATCTGTGGAAATCTTACAGTGGCGACCACCTATGTTCCTCTGATAGTCAACCCATTACTATCTATAGGTGGGTGTTGGTATTTTTCGTAGTTGCTTTTAGCAATTGTTTTTGTTGATTATAATTTGTCCAAGACGAGTCAAAACATCAGTGCCCAGCTAATGTGCTCAGTGAATGTACGTAATATTGCTGAGCCTCTGACAACTACTAGGTTGATCGGAAGGTCTTTAACCGATTTGTGAAGGTTTCATAACTTTCTGTTCTTGCTCGGTAGACATGATCTACCGTGTGGTTGGTACCTGTAGATCATTCCCGAAAATACTATATAGCACGCGTTCCTTAACCTTCATCGTGACGTCAATTCCACAAGAGCGCCTTCGAGCCATCGTTCTCCTTGAATGTCGTCGTGTCACTGGAGCGATGGCAACCTTTCGAAGCACCAAAAAATGCAATGGGAGAGTTCACCACTTCCGCCGGCACTGTCAAACACTGGTCCGCTCGCTTCAAAGCAAGAGCTACGAACTCTGACACTTTGCAAATAGCAAATACTTTCATTAACAAGAGAACAGTAATATTAAGAACGACAAAATAGACTTATCATGAGAGGGAGCACGAGGACGCAAGGTATAGCCCGCTATCGCTGCTAGCGTGGGCTCCTATAGTTGGCTGGGTCCAGATCTGCTTGACTGGATGCTGCTTAGAGTGATCAGCCAATGAACGTGGGTGGCGGCTATGACGACCGATGCTTACGTAAACTGCTGACAGACGACGTGGCTGAATGGCTCTTGACTTGTCGCAGTTGAGCACTATGGCATCGATATAAGAACGAACGAGAAAGATGTGCGGCTTGTGGCTTCCCGAAACACGAAGCAGAGAACGAAGAGAAGTAGAAGATCACCTAGACAACAAAACACTGCCTCCCTGGCGAAAGAACTCCCTGGGAGTTCACTTTACGGTGACAGCTAATGACACAGCTTCAAAGACACGGAAATCGTCCTACTACGGAAAAAGATTAGGATAGCTGCGAAACGGAAACGGACGACTACTCAGAAAATTTTGAACAAGTTACTTACGCCTTATAAGCCCTAAATTAAGTTATTGTGCCCTTAGATCTCCAAAATAAGTTACATGCGACTAATCTTTCGCGACTGACTAACCTGCAAGGCTAATCTCAGTTAACTGCTCCCTTAGATCGCCAAAATAAGTTACGTGCGACTATCTCTCGCGGTTAACTAACTTACAAGTTCACGTTTCGCGGTTAGCTTACTCAGAAAATTCTGAACAAGCTACTTGCGCCTTTAAAACTCCAAAACAAGTTACTTGTGACTTATCCCTCGCGGTTAACTTTCTTGCAAGCTTGCACCCAGGGATTTGAAAGTTTCACGCAACTAACTGCAGTGCAAGCTTGCAAGAAGCTTTCGCGCAAGCTAATGTTTCGCGCCTTATTGGTTTGAAACATAACGCACGCGTCCGCACTCGCGGCGTGCGCGCGCGGTCATGCGGTATACGTATTCAAACCGGGGCAGCGTCATTTTATTTTTTCAAACCGGAGCGGCGCAATTTCTTACCGATTGCATCACCATTCTTCCTGCCTCCTTCCTGATATCTCCAATGGATTAAACTGCGAAGATCTTAGTGCAGCGCGTGACTGCGGGATGTTGATGGGAACCAGTGAATGGGTTTTCTTCAGGAAGCAGTTTGAGATCGGAAAACCTGCGCTAGCCGGCGTTCTGAGCTTTGCTAAACTCTTGAGGGTTTTGTTGTCTTCGTAGAACGGCTATCGTCAATATTGACAGCTGTTTTAATCCCATTCCTCTGAATGCTGCTCTTCTACTTGAATCTGTCCGACTGCTGCGTCAGATTGGTTCATAATTTTCTAACCACTGTCTCCCAAATGGGCGCAAAGCGGTTCGGGGGAGGGGGGGGGGGCAACGCGGTTGGGAGGGGAGGTCATCTCATCATGCCGTGGCGTGCAGGCGTGACGAGTAGACGAACAGATGAATGTTCGAATGTAAACGATACATAGAGCGAATGTAAACGCAGTCTTATCTCCCCTTTTCGTTTACAGATCCGTGTTTTATCTACTTGCGAATTGGGCACAGGGAACAAGGGAGAATGTTTGTCTATTTTCTTTACTATCAATGTGTCATAGTTTCGTTGTTTCGTGCTATTGACTCTTTTTATAAGCTTTATAAGGTCGAACCTATCAATCGAGTGGGCGCGTCAGCTCGCAAATTACACCCGCGGGCGTATTCTGAGCGCAATTCACTTCGTAAAGTTCGACTGCTCTGACTCTTTCCGGCTGCAACTTGTGGATTTTGTAGGCAGTAGAAAGTTCAATAAGCGCGCAGAAACACAACGGTGTAGTTCGTGAAGATACTACGATGTTACAGCGGTGCGAAAATGCAGGATAGCCTTGTGTGACACGATTTTTTCCGAGTTCAATCGACTACTGCGGGAAGACAAGGAAAGCTAACGTCATGCAAATAAGTGGGCGAGCGCGAAACTGGAAGTGCTTTCCGACGACATGCTGACAATTCTCCTGATGCCTAATCTGCTTTAGCACCAACTGCCATTTTGCTTCAGTGATCCAGGAGAAAATCCAAACTTAACAAAATCAGCGGAATTTTCAGAAACGGACATCGGATTCGTTAGCAGCACCTCAAACAGTCCTCTAGATGATTTTGTATGAGGAAACCTGGCCAATTCCGAAAATACCGATTTCCGATGACGTGATCGTCCGCGTGTAGCGCAGTAGGGGTGCGTGTAGCGCAGTCGGAGGAGGCGCGACTGTCACGTGCACCCGATACCAGATTGCTGGTTCGGATTTCCCGCCCAGGCCAACCAAGCCTTCCATCCCTCCGGGGTCGGTGAATTGGTACCAGACTTGTCTAGGAAGGATAAAGCGCTGACTTGTTCATCGGCTGGCCACCGCAAATCATTGTATGGCCAAATACGCATTCATGTCGCCTCCACGACATCCCGTAGAAGTAGAATGCGCTGGCGCATCCCAGAAGGGATTGAGTAACGCCGTCCTTTGTCCGTTGTTGTTTGATCGTCCGCGCAGGCTCGGCCTAGGGCGCCAACGTTCTCAATGGGAAATTGTCAAAAATCGATTTTTCTGAAATTGGTTGAGAGTGAAACCTTTCCATAATGTTGTGCCTGGAGGTTGATATGGGAAAATGGTGATAGTGACAATGATAATTACAAACTCCTGTAATTAACCTTTTTCACCTTTAGTACACACTTTCTATTTATTTATGGTTGTAACTTCTTGCCTACTTACTTACTTTGATACTTTGATGGTCCTTTGTCGGCTGGAGGTCTTCTCAGCGGGGACCACAACTCTTCCAGACCGCTCGATCTCTGGCTGCTTGCATCCAAGGAGGCAGACTCCGCTCTCTGAAAGATCTTGAGAATGAGTCTGCCCATCGCGTTGGCGGTCGTCCCAGTGGTCTCTTATGGTCTCTCGGGAGCCATTCTGTGACACGGAGACTCCATCTATCGTCCTTTCGTCGAAGCAGGTGTCCGGCCCAGCGATATTTGGACTTCTTCATGTACTGCAGCGGGTCTGCTAATTGCGACTTCTCCCGTAGCTCAGAGCTTCGTATGCCTTCTTGCCATTGCTGACGAAGGCTTGTCCTTAGAAGACATCTCTCCAGTGCACGATGGGTAGTTTGCATCGCTCTGGCGATTGTCTTGTTGTCGGGCCAAGTTTCCGTCGCGTAACACATCGCAGGCAGTACAGAGGCGTTGAATATCGAGGCCCTGAGGCCGGGATCCTTGACCTTATCGGTGACTTCGCGAATCGAACTGAAGGCTGCCCATGCTGCGCGTCTCCTGCGGGCGATTTCAGGAGCGAGGTCGTTATCCATGTTCAGCTCTCTTCCCAGATAGACGAAGGAGTCGACCTGTTGCAGAGCGACTCCATTTAACCTTACGAGTCCCGTGTCACACCACTGGTTGACCATAAATTGTGTCTTGGACATATTCATGTCCAATCCAATCTTCATACCTGCCACATTGAGCTCGTTCAGCATTTCTTCGGCTTCTGCCGTGCTGGTAGAGATGAGAACAATATCGTCGGCGAAGCGAAGGTTGCTGATCCGTTTACCGTCGACAAGGTAGCCTTTATCGTCCCAGTTCAAGTCTTTCATGGCATCCTGGAGTGCCGCTGTGAATAGCTTGAGAGAAATCGTGTCTCCCTGCCGTACTCCTTTCCCGATAGGAATTTTAAGCTTTCAATCGAACAGCTGCATGGTAGTCGATGTGTTCGAGAAGCATTCGTCGAGAAGTCGGATGTAGGGCGGTGGTATACCTTCTTGCCTACATGTAAGGCTTACGGCATACCACCGGCGACGAGTCTCGGCGACAGTGTTACGCGGGTAGCTATGCAGTTCGTAGCTACCCGTAAAACACTGTCGCTGGACTTGTCGCCGGTAGTATGCCGTAGGCCTAAAAGAAATGAGGTAGAGGTAAAGCTAGGTAGTGGTTCAGCAAAAATCCACTGTGATTGAGTGTCTTTACCATTATCACCTTTTATCAGTCACCACTCACCACCCAGCAAAAAGCAAAAAATGTATTGGATAATTGGAATTAGGCGCGGACACCTTTTGTTTCTCAGGCCAATCAACAGTTCCTCAAAAGGAAAGGACCGCTCTGAACAAAAAACCTACCGACGGATGTAGCGACGTTCGCGACAATGACATTCAAGAAGTTGAAGAGGATGTACTGCGGAAGTGTTCGCGAGTAGCCTGCAGAAACGTCTTCATCTACATCAGCGGCAGCGAATACAAAAAATAGGACGCTATGTACTTGAAACAGAGTAAACTTGTAACATCTCAAAAGCGCGGAAGAATAGGCAAAAGTGCCACTACTAGTAACGAAGACAGGCAAGCAGTGCTACTAATGGGTATGTGCTGGAACTCCTGAATCTAACGCATGTTCTAGGGTTGCCCAAATCGTAACGTTTCTTCTGTTTCTCTAAAATGAGCAGCAGCAGAAGCGAATGTGGGGTCGAAATGAAGAAATTAGACTTGCATGAAGATGCTGGACATGCTAATGCCATATTGCCATATTCAGAAACCATATCAACGGAAGTAACCGCAATTGTCGAAAGCTGCGATGTCTTACCCAGGAACTAGCTTTGAGTCTCTGATTCGATGCATATCTGCAGAATCTGGCTCTCAGAAGTAAAGGGATGTACGTTTCTTAACAGGAGGACAACACCGAGCCGAGCTGCGACCTGAGGAAGTTGCACCACGTGATGTCGATTGGAAGAAACTATCTACCTATTAATATTGTCTATAGAAGATTGAATAAAGCTGCCTGCTACAATACCGCTCATGACTAGTGTCGCATTTGGTGTCGGCGACGCTCGCGAGCGTCGCAGCGTCGGAATTGTTAGGAGCGTCGGGTCGCAGACGCTGACTCCAGCTTCATTATCAGAGTTATTCTGGTATCATTCACCCTATTCGCTCTCTGAACTCTCCTCGACTAGCCGAATCCAGCGGTTGCTCGGCATCCCAGATTTCCTGCAGGCCGTTAGCTCGCGGCGTCTTCCCGCAGCGGTCCACCGAAATCGAAAAAAATGCGTAACATAAGCCTCACTTACATTTTCGCCGCGCTGTAACTTAGTCCATTCATGGGCTACACCGTTGTGCTTTAAAGCACGTTGAGAAACCTGTGCTGCATACAACGTCCTTGAGTTGCAGTCGAAAAAATTCGAACTTGATAGAGTTATTGCGCTACATACCCGCATTTGCGAGTGGTCGCCCTACTCGACTGATATGTAGGTTCGATTCTACTGTTCACAATGTGCTTTAAAATTTTGCTGCGACAGAGTACAGCAATTTCTGAGAAGGACGGCTGGGAATTTCCGATGAAACTCCTCAAACGGTAACTCTACAGGCTGCCGCGCCCACTTGATCGTTAGGTTCGATTCTGTATGCATTGTTCACGGCGCACTCCAAAGGCAAGCTGGGAGTCTCAGAGCAATTACTGATTAGGATGGCCGGAAGTTTCCGATAAAACTTCCCTAGCGCTCACTCTTCAAGCTCTCGCTCGCTCGCTCTACTGGTTGTGTCGCCCAGTTGATTGATTGTGTCGGGCCTACACAAATTGTTCAACTCTACTGAGATTTATACTTCAGCATGGAGCTCGAGCTGCTGAGCTCAAATATATGCTTATTTTTACAAGTACCTGATTTTTAAAAAGTTATTTAAAAAACGTATTTAAAAAAGCTTTCGGCAACTGACCGAAGGACATGCATGGTACTGTAATGCTTGCAAATGTCGTGCCGGAGAATTTGTGGCACAATCTTTGAGCTTGACCTTTAAATCATCTTACATTAATACAGTCCCTCATTATAACGCGTTTGATGGGAATGGAGAAGATCCGCGTTATAATCCCGCTAAAATGCGTGACCATGAAGAGAGAGTGAATGCAAAGGGGGCCTTTATGTTATTAATGAAGTCCTCATAGATACTCTCTACTATATGCAGAGCATTACATATGAGGAATAACGAGTCCAGAGGAAAGCTAGGAGTGATCAACAACAAAACTGCGTATTTGACAACAAAACTATAACAACGAAACTTCTGATGTTGCAATATCTTTTGCCGACGTCAAAACTCTCGCGCCAGGTGGGACATGGATCCGGACTTTCTACCTTCCAGGCAGGATGTTAGTCCACCACGCTACTAGCGCTGTTAAACCGCATCACTTCTGCCACGTCCTCGTTGCTTCTGCCTCTTAGCACTTCCCACACTATCGGGATGTTGCGTATGATCAAGAAGCGCTGTTGCTGTATTCATGTTCGAAAGGCAGCGGTTGCAGCCGCAAACCATACATGCGCGAAAGTTCTGATCGCAGCAAAACATCATATGACAGCATCTAGCTTCTATACCAGCTACTCTAGGCTTAGAACAAATGTATAGGATATTGTTTTGAATAACCTGAGATTAACCCACATCTCTCGTTTCTGATATAGGAAACCCTCCAATTTACGGCAGCTTCTAACGACTACCGGGAGTCTTATACTCTGCTCGACGTACTGCTGACTGTGAACTTTTGTGGGCCCATTATAAACGTATAAACGTCTAGTCTACATGCATCTAATTCACTGTCACAAAGATGCTGGTCGCGACTACGAACGGGTCAGTAGAAAAGAACCGCACTATAACGTGAGTATCCGACGCGTCTTAAGCGGGGTTGAATTGGCGTAAAGGTAAGCTGGCCAGGGCCAGAGAAAATCTACGTTATACCGAGAGTCGCATCTTATCCGGAGGCGTTATAACGGGAGGGGACTGTATTCAGTGCAAACACGTTTTGGAGAAAATGTTTTCTCAAATTTACAAATTTCGGCGTCGAGTTGCGTGGAGAACCCAAAAGAAAATTTCGAAGTAGTGCGCTATGGCGGAAAATTGTGGCCTCGAAAGGCGTTGAAAACAAAGACAAGTGTCGAAATAGTGCAGTTTGCCGGAACATCGCTGTTGCGAATGACGCTGGAACGCCCTTTGCGCGGTGGATGGTGTGGCTGCGGCTAAGGCCAGCAGCCGTCAACTTATCGCAACGGTATCCTTCACCGCGACCTTCGTGAATCACAAATGCCGGTGTTTCTGGCAAGGAGCGGGTTAGGTTAATCTGTGGAAGCGATTTACCTACTTTTTCGTTAATGAATCCGGGCCTTGGTGGAAGCCGCAACAGATAACGCGACAGATACAGATATAGTAGGTGTGACCTGCCACGAATGTTGCGCGAGATTGGTGCGAAATTAATTAATTTCATACAAACCGCACTAAAACTCGACTGGTTTTTGCAAAATCGCTCCATTTTGTGCAACACTTTTATGGAACTCTTTCATTTGCCTTCTAAAAACTCGTTCAGACACAGTCAAATTGCAGTTAGGCTGAGTATGAACTAGAAAGACAGTACTTTTGCTTTCTCAGAAATTTTATGTCGGAATGACCTTAATTTAATTAATGTTCAGAGGGATGAAGAATTTTCAGTGAACGCAGTGAGCAATATTTACCAAATGAATTTAATTGTTGGTTTACATGAATCTTAATCATGGGCTCTTCTCAGCTAGCAGATTTATTTCGGATATATCACGCCTTCCTTCCTTGTTAGATAGCCAATCGTAGAGTTGTCATGTTTTTCGCTTGTTGATTTCGCTGTTTTGTTATTGGCTTAAATAAAATAGTAAATAGTAAAAACTAAACGTTCAGCAGTGTATTTCGCACATTTCAATCACATTGGCTTTGGTGTTTATCTGCACACCTTCTTCTGCATATGATACCTTCACACCCGTGCTCGCTGTTGCTACTGGACTCCTTATTCTAGAGAGGATCATTATATAATAGAATAACCACTTGCGTAACCAGAGTTCATCCATATGCTTTAAGTTAACGTATAATGCGCTATCATTCTACGCATGCGCTTCTAAAACGTTGTGAAAGGACTCTTAGACAATTTCAATGGAGAGGTGGTAAGGCATAGAGAATGTCATCAATCGGCCCCAGTTGCGAATTTCTACGCGAATTGCAAGAGATACTCTCAGTAATGCTCTCAGCTTGAGTAGCTGACGTTAAGCTAGCCTTGTCATAGAGTGTCTCCTATCGTCTTCGAGTTCTACAAGGCGCGATGAGATGATGATGATAATCTCCGGCGCCTAATTTTTCGCCTTGCTGATGTGAATAACTCGACCTCGCGAATTTTTCCGTCACTGCCAAGGTATGTTCCTGGAATCCTGGCCAGTTTCTTTTCTTCATGGCCGCACAGGGTCACAACGGAGAACGACTTTGCCAATTTTGGTAATAATTTGGTGACATCGTTTAGAGATGATAAACTTCTTATGCTTTTCACGTAGACTGGTGAGATACAGTTACGGCCGTATCTTTTGATCAAATCCCGAAGAAGCCGCGTTTTCCCGGCTTTTGCGTCTTTTTGATATAACTCGCCTAAAATTTATTAGTTTCAAAAACAAACGATATATTTGAGCTCAGGAGCCCGAGTTCTATCGTATGGTATACATTGTTTATATAAAGCTATGGAAATGGCCGAAATTGAAAACTTGCGCTCCATTGCGAAGGGCGGTCACGGACGAGTTGTCGGCCGCAAGCCGTCAAAAACCGTTGCGTGCTCACAATTCTTCTAGTTTGAGGCTTTCTGGGAAACGGTGGGTATCGTACGATTCGTCTCCCCGAGATCTACACAAGCATTTGTACAACTTCGCCAGACCACCGCGTTTTCGCAGTGGGTGGTCAAAAATGACTGGGGCAGACTTCTTGCGATTGGAGAAGCGCTTATTTTTCAGGACTTGCATGTTCTCGGAGTATATCAAACATGACGTAAAGTGTTCCGTCATGCCAGGAATCCACTGAGAGACGCCATGCACTATGCATATAGGACCAACCTATCAGTCGAGAGGGGGGGGGGGGGGAGACAGCTTGTAGTGTGAGCGTTTAGGGAGTCTTATGAGAAATTCTCAGCCGCCCTACTCAGGAGTTGCTCTAAGGCTGTCCAGCTAGCCTTTGGAGTGCGCTCTGCACTATGCATATAGGATGGAACCTATCAATCGAGAAGGGCGGGAGAGCTTGTAGAGTGAGCGTTTGGGGAGTTTTATCACAAATTTGCGGCCGGCCTACTCAGGAATTGCTGTGCTCTATTCCGGCGAGACCTAGGAGTGCGCCGTGAGCAATGTATATAGGATCGGACCTATCAATCGAGTGGACGCAACAGGGTGTTGAGTATGCGATTTAGGAGTTTTATGAGAAATTTTCAGCCGCCCTAGTTAGGAATTGCTCTAACACAGTCTAACTAGCCTAGGAATGCATCGTGAACAGTGCATATAGAACAGAACCTATCAATCGAGTGGGCGCGACAGCTCGCAAATTGCACGCGCGGGCGTGTTCGTAGCGCAATAACTCTGTCGAGATCGAATCGATCCGGCTGCGGCTCGTGGGCAGCAGAGAGGTTTAGTAGTCCGCCGAAGTACAGCGTTGTAGCTTCTAAAAAGGCGAAATTATAGCGGTGTGAATATGCATGTGAAGCTTGTGTGGCCTAATTTTTTCCCGATTTCAGTCGATCACTGCGGGAAGACGCGATGAGCCAACGGCCCACAAGCGCGTAGTAGAGCATAATACTGAAGGCGCTTTGCGATGGCATGCTCAAAAATCCCTTGCTGCCTATGCTGCTTCGGCCCCATCTGACATTTTAGAGCGGTGGAGGGCAGCGGTGAAGTTTCCAGCGCTCTTTCTCGTCCATATTTGAGTTTTCAGAATTCGCAGTGGAAACGTTCTGTTCAGCTTGAAGAGCTTTATCGAACGGTACCAATCTCGTCCAATTCTGAGAACATCGATTTTTTTGACAACTTCGCATTGAAGACGAGGGCACTGCAGGCCGCGGCAAAGGGGCGATGACGTCATCGAAAATGGATTTTTCCGAACCGGTCCATGTTTGGTACCATTCGATAGAGCCTTTCCGGTTGCAGCTTGTGGGTTTTGTAGGCAACAAAAAGTTCTTGTAGCATGCTTCAGCACAGTAATGTAGCTGATGATTGAACAAAGTTACAGCACTGCGAAAACTGCAGGTTAGCCTTGTGTGGCACGATTTTTTCCAATTTTAGTCGAACCCTGCGGGAAGACGCGGAGAGCTAACGGCCTACAAATGCGTTGGCTAGCAGAATACTAAAGAATACCAATGACGTGCTCAGAACTCCTCAAGTATCTAAACTGCCTTGACCTCAGTTGCCAGTTTAAAGCGTCGGAAGATAGCGGTTAGAGTTTCGTTCGCTCTTACTCGCCAAGATTTGAGTTTTCGACACTCGCAATGATACCTTTCTGTTCAGCATGAAAAGCGCCATTGAGTGGTGTCAATTTCGACTGATTTTGGAAATATCGATTTTTTGACGGTTTCGCATCGAGGACGAGACCGCTTAAGGCCGCGGCAGAGGGATGATGACGTCATCGAAAATTGATCTTTCCGAATCAGCCGAAATTTGGTACCATTCGATAGAGCTTTACGTGATGAATTGAAAGGTGTTATTAAGTTTCGGAAAAACTGTGACCTGGGTGAGCAAGAGCGCAGGAAACTTTAACCGCTAAGCCCGCCACCCTAAAATGGCAGCTGGTACTAAGGCAATTTAATAAGCTAGCTAATAAGCGAGTTCTGAGCACGTCATCGTAAAGCTCCTTTAGTGTTCTGCTAGCGAACGCATTTGTAGGCCGTTAGCTCTCCGCGTCTTCCCGCAGGGGTTGACTGAAATTGGAAAAAAATCGTAAAAATCGTACCACACAAGGCTAACCTGCATTTTCGCAGTGCTGTAACTTTGTCCAACTTTGTTGATACCGTTCGATAGAGCTTTTCAAGCTGAACAGAACGTTTCCACTGCGAATTCTGAAAACTCAAGTATGGACGAGAAAGAGCGCTGGAAACTTCACCGCTGCCCTCCACCGCTCTAAAATGTCAGATGGGGCTGAAGCAGCTTAGGCAGCAGTAAGCATGTTTCAGTTTCGGCAGTTTTGAGCATGCCATCGCAAAGTGCCTTCAGTATTCTGCTCTCCTACGCGCTTGTGGGCCGTTGGCTCATCGCGTCTTCCCGCAGTGATCGACTGAAATCGGGAAAAAATTAGGCCACACAAGCCTCAATGCATATTCACACCGCTATAATCTCCCCTTTTTAGAAGCTACAATGCTGTACTTCGGAGGACTACTAAACCTTTCTGCTGCCTACGAGCTGCAGCCGGATCGATTCGATCTCGACAGAGTTATTGCGCTACGAACACGCCCGCGCGTGCAATTTGCGAGCTGTCGCGCCCACTCGATTGATAGGTTCTGTTCTATATGCACTGTTCACGATGCACTCCTAGGCTAGTTAGACTGTGTTAGAGCAATTCCTAACTAGGGCGGCTGAAAATTTCTCATAAAACTCCTAAATCGCATACTCAACACCCTGTTGCGTCCACTCGATTGATAGGTCCGATCCTATATACATTGCTCACGGCGCACTCCTAGGTCTCGCCGGAACAGAGTACAGCAATTTCTGAGTAGGCCGGCCGCAAATTTGTGATAAAACTCCCCAAACGCTCACTCTACAAGCTCTCCCGCCCTTCTCGATTGATAGGTTCCATCCTATATGCATAGTGCAGAGCGCACTCCAAAGGCTAGCTGGACAGCCTTAGAGCAATTTCTGGGTAGAGCGGCTAGGATTTTCTGATAAACTCCCCAAACGCGAACTCTACATGTTGTCGCGCCCACTCGATTGATATGTCCGATCCTGTATGCATTATTCACGGCGCACTCTCGAGGGATTCCTGGCATGTCAGAGCACTTCACGCCATGCTTGAGATACTCCGAGAACATGTAGGTCTCCGAAAATAAGCTTCTCCAATCGCAAAGAGCCCGTTAAAATCATTTTTGCCCACCCACTGCGAATATGTTCGGTGTTCTGATAACTTGCATACATTGCTGTGTAGATCTCGAAGAGACGAATCGAACGGTGCCAACCGTTTCTCAAAAAACCTAAAACTGAAGGAGTTATGAGCATGCAACCGTTTTCGACGACTTGCTACCGGCAACTCGTCCGCAGCCGCCCTTCGCAATGGAGCACCATTTTGAACGAAAAACTAACCTTTGAAAAAATTCGCTTGAACTTTGAAATTTTTGGCAAATTTTTAACGCTTTCTGATAGAGCTTGAACTGCTGAACTCAAAAATGTGCTTGCTTTTGCAATTGGTTAACTTTGAAGGAAGTTATTTCGAAAGGCCGAAAAAGCCGGGAAAATGCGGCTTTTCGGCATTTTTGAAAAGGCTACGGCCACAACTATAGTTATGCTGCCAGATCTTCTAGAAGCGATCCGTAATTTCGCATAATGATTTGAACGCTTTTTCTCCTTCCATCTTTGTTGGGAGAGTAGTTCTGACCTCAGGCTGTAAATAACTGAGGTCGTCCGAAAGGTGGGAAGGATCATATGGAAAAGTTAAAACTAAGTCACGTTCAAGAATGTGAATAGTGCGAGTAGAATTCAGGCCATCTAGCCCTGACCCTCGAACGTGATTGGTCTCGCGTTTAAGCAACCTTCTTCTTCTGTAAGAGCAGTAGCAAGACATAAACCGTCGGTTGAAGATGCGTTTAAGCCGTTTGCGTTATTTTCAATTACGCGCCTTTCTTTCTGTGAATCTTCAGGTATTGTTGTGTCTCAGTCAAGAATGTGCCTGCACATATTTGTTGAAATACTTTATCCGAGTAAGAAGATTTGTTAGCCATTGAAATGGATGCTTTCTATCCATATGCTGTCCATATGAGAAGCCCACAAATGCTGCCATGCGTTTTTGAGCTTCTCATATGGAGCCATATTACATTTTATAGCGTATCATTGTTGCCGTCCCAAGGCATTCCCAAAACCTTTCTAACCTTCTATATTGAGCGTGTAGTCTCAGGTAGTTCCACTTCGATTTTCCTATCGCTTGATAGAAATTCGCGTCAGTTTATGTTCATATCTGCGAAAATGCGCCCTCATTGCATGGATACGAATGGCGTCTTCACTTGTCTCTGCGTGAAGGATCGTGTTGTCTACAAAGAGATTTTCCCTCATTTTTTCCGAAGCCCTAACGCAACTCTGGTAAAGCGATAGGTCACTAGGCTATCTCCTTCTGACTCTATGTTGAAATCGTACCGAGAAGAATCGCGTTACATTCGTATCTACTTCATTTAGACGTATTTGGAGAAACGCGAACTTGGTATCGGATGTAACCAAAAATTGCGGGACTCGAAAGCGTAGCAACATTTCAAAACGCTCTGGGAGCATAAGTGGGCTCTGGCGCAAAGCATCATTTAGCAAAGTGCAATCCTAGAAGTACGAAGAGCGCATGCGCAATGTAGTAGTTTGCTTCTGTGGTGTAATTATGATTTGATAAGGGATGTTGTGAATTGGTCATCCTTCTGGTGGCTGCTTGTGAAGCATCTCTGCTATGCTATTATTTTCAAGCTGCGTTTTAAAAGTGCTATTATTTATTAGTGTGCAGGGGAGTTTCAGCTGGTTTCTTCATCGATCTGAGATCGATTCCTATCTATTTCCGGATATTTACCCATGTGTCCTGGTTCAAATACTCGTACGAGGATCATCTCATTATTCTTCTCCATCCAATTGAATCCATACCTGGTGAGTTTCTTAGTGTGGCAGTAAAAGTGTTGGAGCTTGACCTCACTCGTTTCTGCAAATTTGACCCTTTTCTATTAATGCAGTTACAGGCGAACAGCCAATTATTTCAAGGTCTTAAGGTTGTCCCTCGAACAGTACTCACGATGCCCAAATTTGCGCTGCAAGCGATGGAGACCAGGTGAGATGGCTTCACTGTCACTGATAGCTGATACTCGGTAGAAAACAATTGCATCCCCTGAAGGCTCTCACACTACACACTCAAAAATATTCATCAATCGAGGTTTCTCTTTTGCTGATGCTGCACTAAGGGTGCGCCAAAAATATGTGTAAAACTTGCCTCCATAATCAAGATGTTGTAAACCAAAATTCAGTAACAGTTCTATGCCAACAGCGTGTTGATACCATACAGCTGCAAATTATACAGTCACTTTCCAAAGCTTCTCCCCACCCCCCCCCCCTCTAAACCGAAGTCTTTATGCGAGATGCGATAAAGCCTACTGTGTCCTATGTGTACTTCAGCACGTAAACATGAAACCTTACTGCGTATCACATCAGCTGCGTTCATTCCTTAGAGCACTGCTTGCTGCTCAATGTGGCTATACGAAGTCTTTTTTGGCTCAGATAAGTCCACAGTTGGACAAGCACCTAACTCCACCAGACAGGGGCCGGATTCATGAACGCGGCCGGAGGGAAATTCTACCCCCACTTACCTCGACGGCCATTTACCCGCCACTTTTCCCCAACTTACCTCCGTTTTCTGATTCATGACGGCCAAGGCGAGGGTTTTGCTCCGCGGCCAATTTTTGACCCAATGTGCATGCCTCCGCTGGCCCGCTGGCATCAGCTAACAGCGAAACCAAGCAGTCACACTTGCTGCTGGGACGTCGCTGGCACCGACACTAGCAGCATCGTATTTAGGGGAAATGAAATGTGAAATGTGGGGTTGGGCGAGGGGGGGGGGGGGGAGGGGAGGGAGAGGAGGGAGAGAGAGGGGTGGAAACTAGTAGTATAGCAGGAAGTAGAGAAACAGTGGTAAATGTGGGCCTATATGACTAATAATGGGTGCCGTCCACCATAGTAGCCTCCATAGACAATATATGCCAAGGAAGGCTAGGGTGGCGGACGGGGATAGTCCACCCACGCAAATCGTAAATTACGATTTGCGTGGTGGACTAGGCTCATGGTGGCCCAAGCCGACCCACAATGCCACTAAAGGAAGCAATTCACTTAAAAAGAAGTGGCATTGTGGGCCGCCATGGTCCACAGAGCCCAAAAAATCATGGAATGCAAGCCTAATAGAGAAAAACAAAAGGTAAAACAACTCACCGAAGTGCGGCGAAAGAGGTGCACATGGCGACAGCAACTAGGCGCCCCTGCCAGGCATTGTATTTGCGGCTGGCGGCCAGCTCAGAGCTGGCTAAGGGCCAGCGGAGGCATGCATTGGGTCAGAAGTTGGCCGCGGAGCAAAACCCTCGCCTTGGAGGTAAATGTTCCCCGACGCGCTGACGGGGTAGCATTTACCTCGACACTTACCCCGGATTTTTCCCGCCGCGCGTTCATGAATCGCGCGTAAGTGGGGAGTGGGGGTAAATTTTGCACTTACCCGCCGGTAAATCGTTCATGAATCCGGGCCCAGATGGGAATCTCATTGCCTCCTATGCAGAAATCGCTACTGCATCACGTCGAAAAGCGAGCTGTCTGAGTAGAACGTGCTGTTCCACTCTTGGTCCCTTGGAGTACTTACTAATATCTATGAGCTGACTCCAGATAACGATTATGGACACCGGACCGAATTATACCTTGACCTCCTCAATGAGTGCGGTAGGTACGGTAGGAGCGTCAGTTTTCTCCGGCTTCTCAGCTGCAGTGGGTGTTGCCTAAATTACGCTACAGGGTGCGTAAAAAGTATTGACGCACTTACTTTTTGTTTCAGCTCCGGCTTTCTCTTTCTACCCCTCTAGGTTTTTGTGTGTTATTTTTGTTGTCTGTATTGTGCTCAAAAAACACTCACGAAAAAACTGAAGAAACATGACCGTCATCGTTACGGTGGCCCTTTTTTGGTCTGTTACCCAAAGAGCTTAATACTTCCTTAACAACAGAATTAGGCGCTGTTCGAAACGGTTGTTGAGGAAAGAGGTCAGCAACCCAAACGTCAGCCACGGCTCTGTCATAACAGATGACGATTGCAACAGGTTCAAGCACGCAAACGTTCAAATCCAAAATTATCAACCTCTGTCCGATAACGGCAAACAGATAACGAGCGCAGGTGTGAACAGCTTCTCAGACGAACACAGCTTAAACGTGAATCCGCTGGATTACTCTTTTTAGACGATTTTGGAGAATGAGGTCTGGGCTACTTTCAACAGAGGTGACTAGTCGCAGAAGGCTACCCTGTTAAAAGCACGGGACGAAATCCAAGCGAGTAGTTGCGGCGCGTGCTCATGAAATTTTCCGTCGTTTTCGCTCCTGTATTCACAGTAAAGGAGCCAATGTCGACTGCGAGTTATTCTATCGTATTTGTAAGATCATTTTCCATATTTCTCAAATGAATATTTCGAAATTTGCTGCGCATTACTATTTCCACAACCGCCATTTAGTGCGTCAATACTTTTTATGCACCCTGTACAATTTCAACGTTTGGATGTTTTTTTTTCGTAGACAGCTTTTCGTCACCCCACCGTAGCGCAAGTGCATCTATTTACCGTTCTCAAGGCTCGTTGCTGTTGTTCAGCAACTTTTCAACCTTGTGCTCTAGCGTTTAAGCAGCAGGATGCTCAAGTGCTACTTATTGTAAATAAAAATTGTTGAAAATGTCTTGGTACTGCTTCTCTACAACTTTGTTAGCGTTTTCTTTCAACTTCTCGTGTTGCTCGGCTTACATTTAAAAAAAATTCTCGCGATGGTCTCTGCATCTTCATTTTTAGACCTTACAATGAACACCTGTGAGCTTACCCCACGATTCTCAACTTCTGTGCTCCTAGTTAGATGCACTCGTCTTCTAACTAGGAGCACAGAAGTGTAGTTCGTTTGTTATGCGGGCCAATGGGTGGTCCAAAAGTAGCAAAAACGGTATCACGTCAGCGCGGGCTGATAAGGCAAAAGTGACGCCTGGAATCGCCTTGTCGTGCTAAGAAATTAACCTCAAAAAAGCTGCAACTCATAATTTCCCAAGCTTGCTTAAAGAAGTTGCAGGATACATTTAGATGACTCATTCGCAAAGATTGCTGCTCCGACTGGTTTTGTCTTGCGGGAACGGTGTCGAAGGTTCCGTTCCAGGAGTAGGGGATATGCAAGGGGTGGTTTTTGCATTTTTATCAGCGTAGAGTTCGTTTTGGCTACGGTGAGGTATTATTTGCTTCCTAACTCCGTCTTCAACCTATCGTCAGATGTGGAAGAGGCTTGTTCTGTCGTGCAGAGTTACGTCGTGCGTGCACTAAACCATGCTTGGCTCGCAGGGAAAGCTCTCTTTAGATTCTGTCCGCCTATACCTCTTTGAAATGTTGTCTGTTAGAGTTGTAAGTGTTTCTCACTGTCACCTCATTTGCGAGCACGATCGACATGTACTGCTTTCACCCATCATCAAGGCGCGCTCATCATTCTTCGTATTCACATAGACTCGTTCAATTCTTCTCGCAACTTTCACCAACTCTACTGACTGTGTATTTCTTTCTGACCAATCTCCCCTGCGCTTACGGGACGAGGTGAATGGGCATTGCAGATAGAAGCAGTCGCGCTACCTCGACTCCAGAGGTCGAAAAATATTTTTAAAAAGTTTATCGAAGGGCTTACTTGGGGGTGCTGATCACCAGTCCGACAGCCACTTTTCGGTAAAACGATAGATTACAGTAGTTTCACCTGTATCACCTCTCCTCCCGGTGATCATCGACTTGCTCGAGCGGGCGCCAGCAGCGTCTCCATTCGTCTATGTCGCGTGCCAGAGTGCTCCAATGGATCCTCCTCGCTCGAGGGACACAAAGAGCGTCATAGCGGTCGTTCAGGGCTTTCACGAAGAAGTCCGACCAACGCGTTGGTGGGCGTCCTGGTGTTCTCTTGACATCCCGCGGAATCCAGTCGGTGACGGCTCTCGTCCAGCGGGTGTCTGCGAAGCGCATTACGTGGCCGGCCCACCTGATTTTCGACAACTTGGACCACGCGACAGCGTCTCTGATCTTCGAACGTCGGCGAAGATCGGAACTCCGGAGGCCTTCTCTCACTTGCGTGAGTCGTGTCACTCCGAGCATCGTCCTCTCGATTCCACGCTGCATGACTCTGATCGCGTGTTTATCCTGTTTCGTATAGCCCAGGTCTCTGAAGCGTATGTCAGGGCAGGGAGAACGGTAGAGTAGAATAGGTGGGCACGGAGTCGGACGTTCTTCGTCTTCTTCAAGACTTCTCCGACACTATTGAAAGCTGCCCAAGCCGCTCGTTTCCTCCTGCTCAGCCCCGGCGCTAGGTCGTGGGCCATATTGAATTCGTGACCCAGATACACGTAGCTGGAGCATTCGGAGATGTTCGTTCCGTTGAGCGAGAATGGGGCATCAGAAACTTGTCCTCATGAACATCGTCTTCGTAAGATTCAGCTGCAGTCCAACGTTCCCAGATACATGATCGAAGTCGGCCAGCATTAGCTCCGCCTGGCTGATGCTCAGTGTTATTAGCACGATGTCGTCAGCGAAGCGCAGATGGTGCAGCTGCCGGCCGTCGACTTTCACTCCCATGTCCTCCCATTCTATTTCGCGCATGACGTTTTCGAGGGTGGCGCTGAAGAGCTTCGGGGATATGGTATCACCCTGCCGAACCCCTCTCTTCACGTCGATGACGACGTCGTTGTAGAATGGTGAGATCTTGGTCGTGAATCCATTGTACAGCTCTCGAAGGACTCTGATGTACTGAGTAGGAACCCCCTGGGTGAGCAGGGCGTTGAGTTTCAACGGAGTCGAATGCCTTCTTCAGGTCGATGAACGTGAGGCACATCGGCAGCTTGTACTCTCGCGACACTTCGATGAGCTTCGTAATTGTGTGTATGTGGTCGATCGTGCTGAATCCTCTACGAAATCCTGCTTGCTCGCATGGCTGTCCTTCGTCCAGCGTTCTGCTGATCCTATTCAGGATAACTCGAGTGAACAGCTTGTAGACTACGGACAACAGGCAGATCGGGCGATAGTTGCCAATGTCGTGCAGGTCTCCCTTCTTGTACAGCAAGACGGTACTGCTGGTCTTCCACTGAGATGGAACCTTGCACTCCAACAGGTAGCGCGTGAAGAGCCGCGCCTGGGTGTTGATGAGCGCTGGCGGTAGGTTCTTCAGGTGTTCGAGTCTGATCCGGTCGGGACCGGGTGCTGTACGTTTGCAGCTACAGCTTGAAGACCACGAAGAGACAGGCGTCTCTTCGTGGTCTTCAAGCTCTGGGCTCCCTTAGCACTATCGCGGAGATGGTGCACGAAATGCTCGTATTCCTCATCGATGCTGTCCATAACGGTATCTTCTCAAAGGCCGGCGAGAGAGGTGTAAAGGTCCCAGTTGATGATCATTCTGGGGCTCCTCTTGTTAGACTTCACGGCCTTCTCTCCTTGACGCGAAAAGCGGAACCTTGTTCGAAGGAGGCGGTGGTCTGATCCCGTGTAGAACTTGGGGACAACGGAAACGTCGGTCAGGCGATACTTGCGATTGAAGATGATGTGATCGATCTCGTTGTGTAACTGGCCACCGGGGGATTCCCAGGTCCATCGTCGAGAGGGAGGCTTCTGGAACTGTGAGTTTTCATGGATGGTGTTAGTCGACATGATAAACTCAGACAGCCTTTCACCTTGCTCGTTCCACTCCAAACCGTGGGTTCCGATGTGAAGTTCCTCCGCGACATTCGCGGTCCGATATTGGCGTTGAAGTCGCCGACGATCACCTTGTAGAAGGTGTGATTCCTTATAGAACTTCTCCAGCTCCACATAGAAGGCTTCGACCTCTTCGTCGTCGTAGTCGGATGTTGGGGCATATGCGACGAACACAGTCAAAGCTGGCACGGAACCACATCGCTTCAGACGCAGAAGTCCAAATCGGGTTGTCAGAGACTCGTACGAACCGATGTTCATGGCCAAGTGCGTGTTGACGAGGACACCAACGCCGCCTACTCCTCTGCTGTCGCACGTTCCGAGGAACAGTTATTCTCCGGAGTCGTAGGCGGCGTGTAGGAGTGGGTCTCGTCTCAGTCAGTCCGATGACGTCGTACTTGATCTTCCTGGCTTGCATCATCAGGTCCTCGACGGATGCTTCCGATGCGAGCGTACGGGCGTTGTAGGTACAGATCGTCATCCTAGTCCTTCTCAACTTGCGCAGCCTGGTTAGGCCTTGAGATTTTAGCAGCCTCTCCGTACTCGTCCTTCCCATCGCTGCAGAAATGGGGGCTCTTTCGAGGTCAGGGGAATGAGGCCCTTTGGTGCTGCTGTTTTTGACTGGAGTACACACGGTAGCTTGTCAGGCTCTGTCGTGCGGGCGAAGAACTCCGGGTAGGCAGCCAGACTGCCCGAAAGGACGGGGCGAGACTTAAGGCGGCCTCGAATCGCCTTACATGTACTCCCAGTCTACCGAGTGCAAGCTTTTGGCCGCGCCGACACAGTTATATTCCACACAGTCACGGACACATCCACGCGCAATGTGCATGAACATGCCGCCCCCACGCACAAGGAACGCGTCGAACCGACACAGCAGAAGCATGGAGTCCATCCCCTGCATCCCACCTGCGTCTCTGGGTAGTACACGGTCGCATTTGGTTCGCGTTTAATTCCCCTATCCACCACCCGGGGACGCGCCACATGGCCCTGCGACAAGCGGCCCGAGATCCCTCTTAACAAGAGAGCCCGAAGGCTCTCTATCGAGGGAGATCCGTGGACAGTAGTTTACGGAGGTTATATATAGGTAAAGGGGTGTACACAGAATAACCGGCACCACTGTGCTCTTTAACACTCAAAACTACGAGGAGAGATCGAAGAAAAAATTTCGTCTCAACATCACCCCACCCATGGGTGGAGTGAGGGGGGGGGGGGGGGGGTTTGGGGTGCTCATCACGGATATGATATCTGTATTTATAATTGTATTTTCGGTCGATTGCGACAGGTTACGGTAGGTATGAGTGAGTGAAGCTGTTACGTCAGTAGAATCATGTTCTTCACCAGGTGTGTGCGTAAATGAAATCCGAAATTTCGTAAATCGTAAATCGTAAACCGTAAGTCGTAACTAGACTAGAGCTTCAAAGTTGGTCTTAGAGAAAACGGTCTCTGCAATACGCCACCATGCTGGCAAAAGACGTTGTTTTTGTGCTTCGTACCAAACAAACACCTTCGCCCTTTTTCAGCATATGAATTGAATCATGGCTTTCAGTGAGGAAAATTCTTGCTTATTGGTTAACCTTGTGAATAAGAAAATTACAAGCGACCACATAAAATATTTAGCTCATCACAAAAAGGTTCTATAGCATGTAGCTTCAAATTTTTGTCCTGAGATTCGACATTGGGTGCGATACGTTAGGTACCTTCCACTACTGTAGGAGGAGAAGCGACGCGCTCGATTACCGTAGGCTGACCGGGTTCCGCGCCCGCCTCGGACGAGATTTCACTACGAAATTAGGCGAGTTGAGCAGAACTTGCACTTCCTCATTTCTTTTGTGCAAGTTGAGGGTCCGACCACATGCCGCCCTCCTTGATTTTCTACATTTCCTTACTCTTCGACGGTTTCATAGGTTTCGCTCAGGCCATTTTTCCTTTGCTTGTTTCATAGTTTGTTAGTTGAGTGCAGTCCTTATTTGCATGTGAATGTGGTTAGTACGAAATTTATTGCCTTCGTGAAAGTGTATTATAAGGATAAGGCGTAGCAGGAGTCACTCAGCTTCCCAAAGCATATGAAAATTAGAATATCAACGAGAAAGAAGGGCGAAAAACGAGTAAAGTCTTCACTCTTCAATTACAGAAAGTCTGCTTCGCGGCGCATAGATCATACAAGTGCGGTTGGTCTAATTTCAGTTCCTGTGGAAGCATCATAGAGAGGTAGCGTAATGTAGCAAGTGCTCGCCTTGGTATGACCGGAATACGGCCGGACTCCTGGGTGCTATCCTCTCCTTAGGTTGCTCGAGAGTGACTTCCGCATACTGGAACTCACACCATAGGTAATCTGAATGCCAACGGCTGCACTTTTACTGGATATGTCAAAACATTTTTTTTGTCAACCCTAGTTAAACATTTCGACACTATAATGTATTTCGCCATACCGGCACTTTCTTTTTACTTCAATATTTTTCAAGCCTTTGCACTGGCTCTTCTGAAAGATCTGCAGAAATAATTTTGTTAATCCAGATGCAGTTCATAGTTTCGTCCAAAACGCTCACAACAATTTGTTGGTGCTAGTTGTTTTAAAGCCGATTACTGTTTTTTATTGTCTCTTTTTCTGTGTTTTTAATGGCGCACTCTGGGTGCAATAATGAATGAATGAATGAATAGTCTGTCCTGTTTATCCGCTATACCTTGTCCGAGGAGGGCTCAACAACCCGCCACGCTACATTGATCGGGGGGGGGGGGGGGCGGCGTGCTACCGTAACTCAGAGAGACACCTAACGTACGAACCCGGAACTGTATCCTATCTTTTCGACATTTTGCCACCTCTAAATTAAGCAGATACCACTCGTTGTGACTCGATGTCAAAGCTGATTTCCTGTTAAAAATTAAGGTGCAAATGTTGCAAAAAGCGTAAAACCAGACGATACTTGGCACTACTAGCCGCGCTGAACCAAAAATAAAGGGAGTGCGCACGAAGAAAATCAAAAAATGGCAATCTCCAATGTTCTAGATAAGCTTTGGTACTAGAAGTGCTACTACAATCTACTATATATTGACCTATAAATACAGAATGTCTCCGAAAAGGTCACAGTGTAGGGCAGCGCTACACAACGTTTTGCGTTGTGCGAAACTAAAAATTTTACGCAAGGCCTATGTTATAATACGACGCGTCGGCGTATAACGAAGTATAAAGGCTAAATTGGATTCAATATGCATTCTTATCAAGGCGGATAACCACTCAGTATAAGGTGACCCCTAAGCCGTTTTGCGCAGAGGCTTTGATAAAAAATAAAAATTGAAATGGGTGGGGGTTTCCTACCTCAAACCGCCTCACAGCATTGAACCGCAGCAGAGAATCATGAATTATGCAAAGGCTTAATAACTATTTTTGCACCCTTTCTTTAAACTGTCACATCTTCGACGGTATGCAAGCGAATTTTTGAATGATAGTAAAGGAGTAATGCCTTTCAATCGAAACTAAATTTCGGAGCGTACCAGAGCTGGCTTTGCGCAGCTCCTTGAGGAATTTCCGCATTTCCACGGATTTATCACAAGATAGCGATCGCTGACTCGTGATGCACCATGCAAGACACACTTTCCTCATTTGATCTTCACGGTATTTTAATGCCGTTTTAGCATTCGTGATACATTTTCCCGCACCATTCAAAGACAAAATCTGTCAACAATTTACCTAGAAATAGTTGAAGGAGACCTTCGTTGGACCAGCCGAGGAATCGAGCTATCTTGCTCGAGCACCTTTCTGCAGTATCACTCATCTAGACTCCAAAAAGCTGATGAAAGCAAGACCATGAAATATTCTACACACAGATTCTGAACGCCTACGGGAGGGTCTACTGTCAAAAATTACTCTAAGTATGCTCAAACTGGAGCGCGCTGGATGGTCTGGTGATTAAAGATCACATTTACGAAAATTTACGATTTACGACCCCAAATGTCGTAAATCGTAAATCGTAAAAAAATTCTCCAAAATCGCCGTAAATCGTAAAATCGTAAATCGTAATTACGCACACCCCTGTTCTTCACCGATGTGGTCAGACCTATTTCTCGACCTTCGACGTTGAAATGGAAGATAGTGCACGGGAAATTCATAATTTAGAACAATCGCGAAAGATTCGTGGTCAGCAGCTTCAGCAGCATCACTACCCAATGATATGGTGCCTACCGGTGTGGAAATGTACTCTACGTTGATAAAAACGAAAGAGCCATCCATAACTATGCCTCCAGAAACAACCCCTCGACCCCCTACCGCTATCGGGAGTTGCTATGAGGGCCATCCTTTTCTTAAAAACTTGGAGATAAAAATCAAAGGCCAACCCAAATGGTAAGGAATAGGGAGGAAGGGACGATAATACAGTAGAAAATCTTAATACACTGTCGAGCGCCCATTTAAGGTTCCTTCACGATACCACACCCATATCGTGCAGATACCTTGAATGCAACCAGGGCCAGATTCAACAACCGCTTACCGCCTTCTAAGACCTATGTCATACCATCGCTCACCTCGAGTGAAGCCTAATGATAAGCTCCCATATCGATCGCGCGAAGTGATGAGTCGATTCGGGAGCCTACCTTTAGGCTTCGCTCGGGGTGAGCGATGGTTGACATAGGCCTAACGGTGAAAAGTACCGCCAAACCTGGTGCTGATGAATGTCATATCAGGGGATTCGGCGGTATTTTCACCGTTGGGGCGGAAAGCGGTTGATGAATCTGCCCCTGTGAAGAAATGTACGCACTAGGGGAAATATCCGCGATAACTGAGCCGTCATCAGAAGGCGCTCAAACCTGTACAACAAAACGCCTTGTAATAACCTGAACAGAGATGAACAAAACAGAGAAGACCGTCTGCACTATACATTAGATCCCGTCGAGAATCTCCGAATAATTTTATGATTCGAATAACGCTAATTTTATCCGGATTTATGGATGACTCGGATAAAAACAAGTTGGGGACCCCGGATTTTTGATGATTCGGATCGGGATGTCCGAATCGGGTAATGGATCCGATCGAAAATCTTCGGATAATTAGATGATTCGGGTAACCATAATTTTGCTGACCTGGATTTTGGGATGATTCGGATAAACGAAATTTCGCGGATCCCGCATTTTAAAAAATCCGGGGAGGGGCGATTTCGCGGGCCTTGGATTTTTAGATGATTCGGATAGGGATATCCGAAGATGATTCACTCGGATCCAATGTACAGTTTACATCAAGAAATCGAAGGATTCGTGGCAATATCACTTCATCAGTTGGATTTGCTTTTCCATGCAGTGAGCTGCGGAACTGTATGTCACCACAATTTTTGAGTTTTTTAGTCATATGGACGTCACATGTAGTAGTGTACGTCAGCAAGATATATGCGTTTTAAAATTGTGTGCACGAAACGAAAAAAATCGCAGTTTTGAGAACTAATTTATAAATTGGGAATTAAATTTTAGCGAAATCTTTCTGAAGATGGCTTCATTTTTGACCAGTCGTTTTTTTATGCACTAAAGCAGAGTTGATCATAGTCATTTCAAAATATGCTTTTGCACGTGTTTTTTCCTCTGGTACACCGCTGATGTTGTGATGTTGTTTTCAGCTGTTGTGCTTTTTATTGAGATTTCTCCTCCTTTTCTCCTTTTATTGAGTGTATTTTCTTTTGAGTTGCTTTGAGACCTTTGTTATTTCATATATTTCCATATAAGTTTAAGTGTATTTAAATATGAGAGTGGATGGTTGTCTGCTGGTGGCGATGTCCGTTCATCCGCGTAGTGCCACTGGAAACTGCTTGCTTTTGCGAGCCCAGCCAAACACGGACGATCGAATGCAGGCCACAGGCCCTAGTGACCGGCCGGCGTACGAACATTCTGTGTCCCATCATATGGTGGATGACGTTTCAGAGCTGTTGAGATAATGCTACGGCGCCGACGCGCAATCGCAAAGGCCGGCGAGAGTGAAAAGTATGCGAGGGTTCCTGGTGCGAGGACGGCATCGGGAGAGGGTGGGGGGGGGGGGGGCAACTGAGCTAGTCCGAAAGTCCCGAAACGTGAGCAAGACCCGGTAGCAACGTTGAATGTGAGTACGTTGACGAGCCGCTCGAGCGAGTTGGTAGAAGCACTGGAGCGAAGAAGGATAGATTTCTGTGCGGTGCAGAAGACGAGGTGATTCTGCTGCAAGTCGAGGGACATTTGCCATGGCTTCAAGGCTGTTCTGTGCGGCAGTCCCAGGACATTGGTATCGGTATGATCATCTCCGAGCGTTTCCGTGACGCGATTGCAAGCGTCGAACGCTTTGGCGATCGGCTGATAAAGATCATTGTCGCCGCTAAGGAGCGACTCTATCACTTCTTCTCTGCGTATACTCCGCAGACCGGCTGCTCACAGCAAGTTTTAGGTAGTTTTGGAGCCTACCTGATGAGAAGACAGCAGAGGTACCGTCGAAGATGTCATCATAGTCGCTGGTGACCTTAATGGGAACGTTGGGGCAGCGAAAGACGGCTGCAGCTGTCATGATGGTTTTGGCTATGGGTTACGCAACGCTGATGGTGAGCGTATACTCGAGTATGCAGACTCACACTACCTTTCCATGGTGAACGGCAATTTTCTTAAGCGTGACCCCACCTCATCTCGTTTTATAGCTAGAACGCCAAAACGCAGATTGATTATGTCGTTGTTAGGCGTCGCGACCAACGCCTTATCACACACGCGAACAGCGTGCCGTATGAGACGGTTGCCACAGATCTGCTCGCTGAAGGTCACACCTCCGAGGTGTAAACATGTTGAGCGGTGCGGGACGGCTAGAATCAAATGGTGGCGACTGAAAGAGAAGGAAGCAGCTGTTATTCTCGCATTCGGTTGCCGTCGGTATCAACTATCGACGAAACCTGGAAGGATGCCACTGAAGCGATAACTCGAACTGCGCGCCTTGGACTCGGCACAACGAAGCCTTGACGGCGTTGGGTCGACAACAGGGGTGTGCGTAATCACGATTTACGATATACGATTTTACGATTTACGGCTATTTTTGTCAAATTTGTTTTACGATTTACGACATTTTGGGTCGTAAATCGTAAAATCATCGTAAATGTGATCTTTGATCAACAACCAACTGGCGACCAAATTTGTGTGAACTGGGTTATAAGGATGTGCCCACTCTATGGTCCGTCTTATAGCTCATTCCCATTTCCCCTTAGAGTTGACTTTTGATGATCTGATATGTAACTGTGTTGTACAATACCGTCCTGTTCACAAGCTTCTCGAATCCGATTTTTCTCTTCGCTATTTAACTTTTCCGTTTCTCCAAAATTGTAAGGGATTCCGTTTGAAACCAGACAGGTTCAAGAGGAGAAACAAGTGCAATACAATGTTTAAAAAAAGCTTCTTCCTAGGAGGCTGGGGAGGCTGGACTCCTCCGTTTCCGGTCCAGAGCTAGCAAGGCAATCGCATTCCTACTGCCGAAGGTTGTTCCATTTCAGTCCATAGTCTGTGGGGTAATGGGATGGGTTCGTATTTATTTTTCTCATGACTACCTTATGCAGCGAATCGAATAAATAAATAAATAAATAAATAAATAAATAAATAAATAAATATATAAAAGGACACTGGAAGCAGTTTCTTAGAGAGAGAAATGAGCATTCTAGCTTCACGTCCTGTTTGGTAATAACGTCGAGTCACTCTGTTTGTAACAGATACATGCTAACTCTACCGAATAGAATTGACGCAAATCCACGATCGAACATCATTCGTGATTCGAAGCTGGCTCTAGAAAGTTGCTACACTCATGTGGAGGATAACCCACGCTGTTCGTCTTTTGCTAGAGAAGTACCCCGAGAACCAGAAACCAGTGCATTTTGCCTTCCTGGACTTGGAAAGGCCTTCGACCGCGTTCCGCGAGAAGTTATATGGTACGCTTTGTGATGACACGGCGTCCCTGAAGAGCTTATAGAGTGAGCGCGCATCCTCTACTCGTGTCCAATAAGCCGAGTACGCGCACCAACGGGCACCTCGACGGAGTTTCCTATCCCTATCAGAGTGCAGGGTTCTACGCTCTCCCGCTGCTCTTCGTGGTCGTTACACGCGATCTTCCAAGGGCAGTTCCTTGGACGTTCCTGTATGCCGATGACGTCAGGCTTGCATGTTAAGACAAAGCCGAACTCGAGCGACAGGTACAGGCTTGGCGCGATCGCTTGGCCTTATTCGGACTCAAGCTAAATATCAGAAAGAATGATTACTTGACGACGCATGTGAATGAGCGCGGATCCATTAAGATCAATGGTATTTATCTCTCACGAGTTAAATACATCTTTCAAGTACCTCGGATCAACAGTCACGTCCGATGGCAGCCTAAAGTTGGAGGTGAACGCACGTGTGAGTGCAGCCTGGTCCAAATGGCGCTCGTTGACTGGGGTGCTCTGCGACAAGTCAATGCCTGAGTACCTCAAAACAAAGGTGTGTAGAACAGTTGTCAGCAACGACGTATGGTGCTGAGTGCTGGCTCGTGACGAAGGTAATTGAAAGCCACCTCAGTGTAATGGAGACGAAGATGTTAAGGTGGACGGGCAGAGTTACGTGTTTGGACCGTATTCGCAACGACGCCATACGACAGAGGTTCGGTGCCGTCTCAGAGAAGCTGCGCGAAGCTCGTCTTCGATGGTATGGCCATGTCCATCGCGTTAAGGACGACACCGTCTGTAAGATTGTCCTGAACCTTGAAGTCCCTGGAAAGCAGCCCAGGGAACGCCCAATGCAACTTTGGCCAGATATGGACTTAGAGGTAGCTGGCGCCCATCCCGACCAGGCGTTTGATCGAAGAAATGGCGTCACCAAACCAAAAGAGGGTACCGCGCCACCAAGCGGGACAGACACTTATGAAAATGATAATAGATGGTCGTTTGCTACATAAAAGGTTCTGCCAAAATCCTTGAAATGACGACAACGTAAGTATTTCAGTTGTCGTTCAAATGAGCAGACCCTACCTTGCTCCTAATTTTCGAGCGCCCTTGTTTTGAAATCTAGAGCATATTTCGCGCCTGAATGTCTTGTCGAGCCACATTTGATTGGAGTTTGAAATCGAGTGAAGTCTTGAGGAAACTAAGCGTTAGATTAGCGATGAGCCCGGGTAAGACTCTCCCAATGTACGGTTTATCGAGAACAGTTTCGTACTTGCTCCGAGTCCCCTTAGTGGTGTTTTTGTTTGCTTTATTATGGCGCTTTTGCTGATTACTACGTGATGGTGCGTTCTGGTAAACTACACGTTGATCCGGGCATTTTCTTCGTAGACCAAAACGGTATATGCCTGCAGCTAGCCAATTAGTTGGAGAAGGTGGTCTTCTCTCGCCCATACTGACGTTATCCCCTTCATAAGAAATCCTCCAAACATGTACAATACCGCCCGCGTCGCGCGGTAAAAAAGACGGTTTGCGACGGAAAAATCCGTCGCAAACCGTCGCATGCTCAAAACTCCTTTAATTTTAAGTTGTTTGAAAAACTATTAGCATCGCTCGATTTGTCTCCTCGAGATCTACACAATCGTATATAAAACTTTACCAGACCGCCGCATTTTCGCCGTGGATGGCCTAAAAATGGCTGGAGTAGGCTCTTGCGATTGGAGCGCCTTATCTCCTAGGACGTGTATGTGACGTGCAGTGTTTTCGGAGTATCTCAAGCACGGCGTGCGTTGTCAGTGCTCTGTCATACCTGAAATCCTCTGAGACTGCGCCGTGCACAATGCATATAGGGTCGAATCTATCAATCGGATGGAGAGAAGCATGTCCACTGGGTTTATATCTTTGCTTGATGGAAAATGTAGACCCTTCAAGACTATCTTGCTCCTTTTAGAGAATTTTATAAGAAATTTCCGGCCGCCCTAATTAGGATTTGCTCCAGTCAGTCCGACGAGCCTTTGGAGTGCGCCGTACACAATGCATATTGGATCGAAAATCGAGTGAGCGGAAGTGGTTCAAACGTCGTGCTAAACAGCGAAGCTTACCGCCTTTAAGTGCTTTATTGCACACACTGACAGTAGCTAATACAAATGAAGAGGTTTCATGAAGGGAGGGCGCACTGTGCACAATACATATACGATATAACCGTTTGAAATTAGATTAGATTAGAAATTTTCTTCCGCACTACTCAGGAACTGCTGTTCTCTGTCTCGGCGAGAGTACGCCGTAAACATTGCATGTGTTTAGAGTCGAACCTATCAATTGAGTGTACGCGGCAGCTTGTAGAGTGAGCCTTAGGGGAGTTTTATCCGAAATTTTTAGCCACCCTACTCAGGAATTGCTGTACCCTATTTTGGGGAGGCTTTAGAGTACGCTGTGAACAATGCGTATAGAATAGAACCTATCAATCGAGTGGGGCGACCGCTCGCAAATGCACGCGTGGGCGAGTTCGTAGCGCAATAACTCTATAAGATTCGATTCTTTCCGGGTGCAACTCGAGGATTTTGTAGGCAGCACAAGGTTCTTGACGTGCTCTAAAACACAACGGTGTAACTCATGAAAGGGCTAAATAACAGCACTGCAAAAATGCAGTTAAGGCTTGAGCGACCTAATTTTTTCCGATTTCGGTCGACCACTGCGCGAAGACACGGCGAGCTAACGGCATGCAAATGCGTAGGCAAGCAGGACACCAAAGGTGCTTTAAGACGATATGCTCGCAACTCCCCAGCTGTCTAAACTGCCTTAGCCCCATCTGCCATTTTAGGGCGGCGGACTTAGCGGTTAAAGTTTCCTGCCCTCTTACTCGCCCATATTTGTGTTTTCGACACTCACAATAACACCGCTTTGTTCACTACGAAAAACTCTATCGAACGGTGTCACTCTCGACCATTTTCAAAAGTCGATTTTTTGACAATTTCTCATCGAGAACGTGGGCGCCATTGGCCTGCCGGCGCGGACGATGACGTCTTCGAAAACCAATATTTTCGAAATTGGCCAAATTCCCTCGTGCAAAGTTCGTCCAATGTCATTTAGAGGTTATTTGGGGCGCTGATTACGAATCCAACGTCAATTTTTGAAAGCTCCTCCAATTTCAGTAGGTTACTTCATGTTTGTGGGTGGTCGGGTCAGGACCACCGATCACGCCAGTTATCGGTATCGGTGGTCTCCTGCCGTAATCTTCCAAACAAGCTTCGGCATCGTGTTCGGCACCCCGAATAAGTCCCCGACCCTATACAAATTTCGAGCAAAATCGATGTTCCTGACCCGACCACCATCACTTATCCAGAAGAAAATCCAAAACCTACTGAAATCGGCACAATTCTCAAAAACGGACGTCGGATTCATCATCAGCGCTCAAAATAACCCTTAGATGATATTGGACGAGAAAATTTCGCCAATTTCGAAAATATTGCAGTTAAGCATGTAGTTGTCGACTCCCTACTTTACCCAGGAAGTGTAACCATTTCGAAACCCAACTACCAGTCCCTCAATGGAATTACTGCCAGCGAAACTGTTGAAATTCTGTGTGAGCACTCACTACAACAAACAAAACTTTTTCAGCTTCTGACGTCACTCGGCTTCAACGCCAACCTTTTCTGGGTTAACATCGGCATTCTGCTGGGAATGATTTTATTCATTCGTCTTATTGGACTTACAGCGTTTTCGATCAGGATACGCCGCAGCTGAAGTCGTCTCCGGTTTACAAAAATCAAGTTTACCGATAGAAAACAAGAAGTCATCTCTTAGAAATAACAACCATGTAACAATGACTCTTCTAAGACGGACTTCACAGAACTAATCAAAGCTAATAAAAAATTGAAGACGTTCTACTGTCACCTTTCTTGATGCTAGCCAGTTGATGTTCGATGGTGGCTGCAAGCGCAACAACTGGCTCGCAGTTTTCATCTTGGTTGACATTGATAGATTATGACCCTACTCACTCTGTTAAAGCCGCAAATGGCTGCTACCATGATTATAAGCTGATGCAAGGAAGTTTGGTTGCGATGGAAACTCCAGCTCAATGGGGGATCGAACGCGCTCCTTCTGGGCAGCGCAACACCCGCCTCCTAGTGGGGGGGGGGGCGTGGCGTCAGGAAGTAGAGCCGCTTCCTGCGGAACGGAAACTTTTGTTTGTGTCTCAATGGTTTCGTGGGGGCATCCGTTAGGTTTCCGGTGAAACCTACAATACCGCCGCACGGTCAAAAGTGGGCGAAAAAACGCCAACATGGCGTCGCAAAGCGTCGCACGCTCATAACTCCTTCAGTTTTAGGTTTCTTGAATAAAGGTTGATACCATTCGATTCGCCTCTTCGAGATCTACACAAGCATGTGTAAAACTTTACCGGAACACCCGTATTTTCGCCGTGGGTGGTCCAAAATTGGCTGGACGGGCGATTAGAGCAGCTTATTTCCCAGAATATGCGTGCTTTCGGAGTATTTCAAAGATGGCGTACGTCGCCAGTGCTCTTTCATGCCAGGATTGCCCCGAGAGTGCGCCGTGCACAATGCACACAGAACCTAACCTATCAATCGAGTGGGCGAGCGCATGTCCCCTGCGCTTCTCACTGGGAACTGCGACGTTTTCAAGACTATTTCGAGCCATTTGGAGAATGTTATCGGAAATTCCCCGCCATCCCACTCAAACTTTAGTGTGCGCCGTGAATAATGCATACAGAATCGAACCTTTCAATCGAGGGTGGGGGGACAGCTTGTAGACTGAGCGTTTGGGCACTTTTAACAGAAATTTCTTGCCACCCTACTCAGGAATTGCTCCAAGGCTGTCCAGCGAGCCTTTTTGGAGTGCGCCATAAACAATGCATACAGAATAGAACCTTTCAATCGAGGGGGGGGGGGACAGCTTGTAGACTGAGCGTTTGGGCACTTTTAACAGAAATTTCTTGCCGCCCTACTCAGGAATTGCTTCAAGGCTGTTCAGCAAGCCTTTGGAGTGCGCCATGAATAATGCATACAGAATCGAACCTTTCAATCGAGGGGGGAGGCGACCGCTCGCAAATTGCACGGGCGGGCGTCTTCGGAGCACAATAACTCTGTCAATTTTGAATCGTTTCGGCTGCAACTTGTGGGTCTTATAGGCAGTCGAACGTTCTGCTAGCAAGTTAAGGCATAATGGCTTAGCATAGGAGGGGGCAATGTTATAGGGGTGCGAAAATGCAGGTGAGGCTTGCGTGACGCATTTTTTTCCGAGTTCGGTGGACCACTGCGAGAAGACGCGGGGAGCTAACGGCATCAGAATGCGTGTACGAACAGAGCACTTAAGGTACTTTACGGTGACGGGATCAGAACTTCTTACCTGCCTATACTGCCTTAGCCCCAGCTGCCGTTTTAGGGCAACGGACTTAGCGGTTGAAGTTTCCTGCCCTCTTACTCGCCCATATTTGGGTTTTCGACACTCCCAATAGCACCGTTCCGTTCAGCCTGGAAAGCGCTATCGAGCGGCATCAATTTCGACCGATTTTGGAAACATCAATTTTTGACTGTTTCGCATCGAGGACGAGGCCGCGGCGGAAGGACGATGACGTCATCGAAAAATCGATATCTTCGAGTTGGGCCATGCTTGATACCATTCGTTAGAGCTTTTCATGCTGAATTGAATGGTTTCATTTGTAGTGGGAAAAACTGTAATCTGGGCGAGTAATAGCGCGGAGAGCGTCAGCCGCTGTTGCGCTAAATTGCACGCGCGGACGTGTTCGGAGCACAATAACTCTGTCAATTTTGAATCGTTTCGGCTGCAACTTGTGGGTCTTGTAGGCAGTCGAACGTTCTGCTAGCAAGTCAAGGCATAATGGCTTAGCATAGGAGGGGGCAATGTTATAGGGGTGCGAAAATGCAGGTGAGGCTTGCGTGACGCATTTTTTTCCGAGTTCGGTGGACCACTGCGAGAAGACGCGGGGAGCTAACGGCATCAGAATGCGTGTACGAACAGAGCACTTAAGGTACTTTACGGTGACGGGATCAGAACTTCTTACCTGCCTATACTGCCTTAGCCCCATCTGCCGTTTTAGGGCAGCGGACATAAGGCCCCCACAGTGTTCTGCGGCAACGCCGCTCGCCGCTATGGTTAGGATAGGGCAGGGACGCCGCCGGCAGCGAGCTCTGCGTCTCTGCCCTGTGGTTAAGCATAGGGCCGCGGCGCTGCCGCAGAACTCTGTGGGGGCCTTTAGCGGTTGAAGTTTCCTGCCCTCTTACTCGCCCATATTTGGGTTTTCGACACTCCCAATAACACCTTTCTGTTCTGCTTGAAAATCTCTATAGAATGCTATCAATTTCGACCGATTTAGGCAATATCAATTTTTTGACATTATCCCATCGAGGACGTGGGCGCGCTAGGCCGAGCTGCGCGGGTGATGACGTCATCGAAAACCGATATTTTCGAAATTGGCCAAATTTCCTCGTGCAAACTGCGTCCAAAATCGTGTAGGGGTTTTTTGGGCGCTGATTACGAATCCGACGTCCGTTTTTGAAAATTCCGTCGAATTCGGTAGTTTTTGGAAGTTTTCTGGATAACTGATGGTGGTCAGGTCAGGGTCATCGATTTTGCTCGAAATTCGTACAGGGTAGGGGACTTATTCAGGGTGCCAAACACAATGCCGAAGTACATTTGGCCATTTACGGAAGGGGACCGCTCATACCGATAACTGAGGGTGATCGGTGATCCTGATCCGACCACCCTCAAACGGGAAGTAACCTGCTCAAGTCCGCGGAATTTTCAAAAACGAACGTCGGATTCGTAATCAGCGCCCCAAATAACCCCTTGATAATTTTGGACGAAATTTGTACAAGGAAATTTGGCCAGTTTCGAAAATACCGGTTCTCGATGACGTCATCGTCGGCGCAGCTCATCCTAAAGCACCCACGTCCTCGATATTGTCGAAAAATCGATTTTTTTGAAAATGGTCGAGAGTGACACCATTCGATAGAGCTTTTCGTTATGAATAAAACGGTGTTACAGGGAGTGTCGGAAACCCAAATATGGGCGAGTAAGAGGGCAGGAAACTGCAACCGCTAAGCCCGCCGCCCTAAAACGGCAGATGAGGCTAAGGCAGTTTAGGCAGCTGAGAAGTTCTGATCCCCGCGCCGTAAAGTACCTTAAGTGCTCTGTTCAAATACGGATTCTGATGCCGTTAGCTCGCCCCGTCTTCTCTCAGTGTTCCACCGAAATCGGAAAAAATGCTTCACACAAGCCTCACCTGCATTTTCGCACCCCTATAACATTGCCCACTCCCAAGCTAAACCATTCTACTTTAGCGTACTAACAGACCGCTCGACTGCCTGCAAAACCTACTTGCTGCAACCTGAAAGGTTCCAACTTGGCAGAGCTATTGCGCTCCGAACACGCCCGTGAGTAGAACAACGGTAGATGTTCTCCGCGCTGTTGCTCGTCCAGATTACAGCTTTCCCAGTCTAAATGACACCATTCAATGCAGCATGAGAAGCTCTATCGAATGGTATCAAGCATGGCCCAACTCGAAGACATCGATTTTTCGATGACGTCATCGTCCTTCCGCCGCGGCCTCGTCCTCGATGCGAAACAGTCAAAAATTGATGTTTCCAAAATCTGTCGAAATTGATACCGCTCGATAGCGCTTTCCATGCTGAACGGAACGGTGCCATTTCAAGTTTCGAAGACTCAAGTCTGGGCGAGTAGGAGCGCAAGAAACTCTAACCGCTAGGTTTCGCCGCTCTAAAACGGCAGCTGAGGCTAGGCAGTCTGGGCAGCTGAGGAGCTATGAGCACGTCGTCGTAAAGTACCTTAAGCGCTCTGTTCGCGTGTGCATTTTAAGGTCGTTAGCTTGTGGCGTCTTCTCGCAGTGGTCCACGGAAATCGGGAAAAAATGCTTCACACAAGCCTCACCTGCATTTTCGCACCCCTATAACATTGCCCCCTCCTATGCTAAACCATTCTGCTATGGCGTGCTAGCAGAACGTGCGACTGCCTACAAGGCCCACAAGTTGCAGCCGAAACGATTCAAAATTGACAGAGTTATTGTGCTCCGAAGACGACCGCGCGTGCAATTTGCGAGCGGTCGCCCCCCCCCCTCGATTCTCAATATTTCTGCAAGCAGTGTTAGAACCATCGTCACGAAGAAGCTTAAGATGTATACATATCGTATTCAAGGTGCTCGCAAACGAACTGAGAGAATGAAAGCTCAGCGACTACGAAGGTGCAAGGACTTGCTGAAGCGATTTGCGAATGGCACACACCGCACGATCGTTTTTTTCTGATGAGAAAGTCTTCACCCTGCAACCCATGGTGAGTCGCCAAAACGATCGCATTCTCTCACAGAATGTTGGAGCTGCTATCCGCGACGGGAAGCTGGTCCGTGGAACGCCACATCCGGCTTCAGTTATGGTTTGGGGTGCGATTACTACTTCAAGCGGCAAGCCCCATTAGTTTTTGTCGAATCCGGCGTCAAAATTAACAGCGACGAGCACCAGAAAAATGTTGGTAGACGTGTTGAGGCTCTGGGCCGATGCACACTTCGGTAGTGAGAGGGGGTACTTCCAGCAGGACTCTGCGCCTGCACACAAGACGAGGACAACGCAGCAGTGGCGCAAACGTGAGCTCCCGGATTTTATTGCGCACGAAGACTGGCCTTCGAATTCACCGGATTTGAATCCTCTCGATTTCTCCTTCTGTTCAGTTATTGAGAGCAAAGTGTGCTCTACTCGACACGCAAGTTTGGCTTCTCTGAAAGCTTCCCTAACATGCAACGAAATGAGCGACGACTATCTCCGTGCCACGTGTGATGCGTTCGTTACTCGTCTGAAGCCTTGTGTTCGTAAGAAAGGCGGCCACTTCACTAAGAAAGGCAAGTTACACTGTGGTATCTTTGTGCGGATAATTTCTGCGCACCCTGTAGATGATAGCGTCTCTTGGCGTTCACCAAAATTAACTGAATTCCTAACTAGCTTGCCGTTAAGGGGATGAGAAAATTCCACTTAACACCTCCTACTATAACGATTCTGTCGTCAGCTTCAAGCGGTGCACCACTTAAATTAATATTCGATGTAATTGTTTTTCTTCTTCCTTTTCAGTGTTTATCCCGCTTCGCAGCGAGGTCCGCTGTTCTGGTGTCATGACGCCATCTTTCCCGATCTAGCGCTAGATCAGGGTGGACACCAGCAACCTTCAGATCCATATGTATCGTATCAGATCAGAGCTGCTTCGGACGCCCTCTAGGCCACTTTCCTGACATTTCCTACTCAAGGTCTACCTTGCGGACGTTTTCTTCTTCTCCTTGCAGGACGTGGTCGTACTATCGTAAGCGAGCTTCGCGCATAATGTCGCAACACCGAACTTGCCAAACAAGAGCCGAATGACATCATTTCGGGTGCGGTCCATGCGCATGAGCCGTCCAGCTCCAGCCGTCCAGCGCAGCATCTTCGTCTCCATGATGCTGAAGCGCGTTTCAACTTCCTTTGTCTCGTGCCAACACACAGCGCCGTACACTGCTACCGGCCGGACGATTTCTCTGTATAGCTTCAACTTCAAGCGCTCTGGTGTATTCCTACCGCCGAGCACGCTAGTCAGTGAGCGCCACTTGGACTAAGCTCATGCGTGAATTCACTTCAACCATCAGTTTGCCGTCAGGCGCAACTGCTGACCTCAGGTACCTAAAGCGCGTGGAAGCTCGATGCCGTTAACCTTGACGGAGCTGGACGATGTCACGAATTCGACCATCGACAATTCGCTCAAAGTCCTTTATGCGCAGTCTGCAAGACTGCCCTTTTTCTTCCAAATCGAAATAGTTGTGTTTTGGCGCCGGCACGCACAAGGAAAGGTTCCCAACTCAAGGTGAGCTTTTGCGATGCTATTTTGACACGATGTAGGGCCGTGACATATTAGTTTGTTGTTATTACGCTTTCTCATTACGCAATTTTAGAGTACCAATGCTTACAAATCAAGAAGGCTGTCCATTTGTGCCTTCATACAATACCGGCCTTAACTTTTGGTCTTTGGGCTGAAAAAGCGAAAAAAAGCCTTTTCCGCCGCTTTTGTGCAGCGCATTGTAAATTGAAACACATATTCGTGATCAGCATCGAGCCCTCTTTTCGATGAGCTGCAAAGCGCTAAGCAAGCGCCTGAAAAACAATTCAGTGACCTAATTTCGGCCTGTCCCGGCTGACCTCTTCTATCGCGGGAGTTAATTACACCCACAGTTCCTAAATAGCTAATGAAGTAAAGGATTCGGCCTATTAGAGCCTTTTTTCTACCTTACACATAGTTCTCTGGATTCACTAGTTTTCTGCGGTCACAGTGATGTAATTTTTTAACGGAACCGATAATTTGATTGGCACTAGTTCCAGAAAATGTGTTCACTTTGGAAACTCTCATTTTGGAATATCAAGTTTAAGTGTGCTTATACTCTTTTGTCCCGCTAAGCGTTATAGTTGAAATCAAGAAAAAGCGAAAGTAAAACCTTTGGGATTGAAATCGTTAGCAATTATACGCTGGCAAAGTTGCCCACATGACACATTTTTGTAGCTACCCGCGCAGTTTTCCCATGATTAAAGTGGCCACAGAATCATTTCTTGGAAGAAGGAAACATAGAGATTTAAAGGTCTATGAAAACTCCTTATACTCTTCGATATGTGAGATTTTGACTTGGGTAAAGGATATTTTAGTCACTCAGTTACGCAGAAAACTCACTCCAAATGGGAAAAATGTGTCGTTTAAAAAATTACTCAAAAACGGAAAATAACTTTCTGGTTAATGCACCAGTTAACTCTGGTTTGAGCGGTGGTTCGATTTCAATTTTTCGTTCACTTGCTTGCTATTTGTCGAGTGATGTGTCCAGTATCGCTGGTCGAGGCGCAGACTAGTTCCGGAGTCAATCCCGTCTCCTGCCCTGGTGACCCCCTCTCACCTGAGGACGCCGTAAATCACCTAACTTGATTCTTCACACTTCCGGTGCCGCGGCGCAATATTGATCCTTCCAAACGACGCTGAAGTAGAATACGCGGCATACACCAAACTAGCTCTGGATAACTATGATATCTCCCTTTTATTTACCATGCCTGCGCTTCCTATCTCGAATTTACGCTTCGTTTTGATGGGATGTGTGGCGCACCCTGGAAAGACTACTCGAATTCGCACTCCTTCAATAGTGCCTTCAAAACTCACGGCTTCGATTTTTCTACCTATGGTATATCCAAGGCCTATACTAAGACTTTCTGTGGCCAGTGATGTACAAGTATTTTGTTCCTTTCGGAAGACAAGTCTGGTATCCCTACTCTTCGTTCGAGATTTCTGTGGCGTGTAGAGAGTCAAGATTACGCCATGCCCTTGCCTGAAATCTTGCAGTTCAGACTCTATTAATTGTGCATGGGCTGAATGCTTGTTACAGTCTTGTTACTACTGCGTCACATCAACCTGTGCTATGCTTCTTTTAACGCTTAGAACTTGACAATCCCGTGAAAGATGAGTGACATGCGAGTTTAATGATTGCAAAAACTAAATGTGAGCAGGAGCCCCATTTTCAAGACGGAATGGAGAGGTTAATCGGAATAACGTAGGTATTAGGCGACAAGGAAGGTTAAAAAAAGCACAGCACAGGTTAATCTGGCCGGCCAACTAGTAACAAATTTGTAAATTGCAAGTGTTAACAAGATTGTAACAAGCACTCAACCAATGCACAATCAATTGAGTCTGAAATGAAAGGTTTTAGGAGGGGCTTGGCGCAATCTTGACGACCGTTTACACGCTACAAAAATCTCTTCACCGTGTACTTTCATAGAAGTCTCAAACATCTTCAAAAGCTTTACTAGCGCAATGTTAGAACTTTCAAATAGTACCTGTATTTTTAGGACACCCTGCATTCTTCGCAAGCCCTACTGTACTTTTAAGTTTTAAACCTCAAAGGAATCTCTAATCACATACAGCCACTTCGTGAAGAAGTTATAACAAAGTATTCAAGCGAAATACAGTACCGCGCATGTCTTTTGGTCAATTCCCGAAAAAGCCGCTTTGGAGCGTTCCAAAGCGGCTTTTTTATATAACTTTCTTTAAAATCAAGCACTTATGAAAAGAAACATATATTTGAGCTCAGCAGACCGAGCTCTATCTTCTGTCATATAAATCAATAGAGTTGAACATTGCATATAGGCCGGACATAATCAATCGAGTGGGCGCGAGAGCCTGTAGAGTGACAGTTTGGGGAGTTTTATCGAAATTCCCAGCCGCCCTACTCCGAAATTGCCTTAAGACTGTCCAGCTTGTCTTTGGAGTGCGCTGTGAACAATGCATATAGAATCGAACCTATCAATCGAATGCCCGCGATCACTCGCAGAGTGAGGTCGAATGGGCGCGAGAGCCTGTAGAGTGACCGTTTGGGGAGTTTTATAGAAATTTCCAGCCGTTCTACCTAGGAAATGCTCCTAGCCTGTCCAGCTTGCCTTTGGAGTGCGCCGTGAACAATGCGTATAGAATCGAACCTATCAATCGAGTGGGCGCAAGAGCCTGTAGAGTGACTGTTTCCGGAGTTTTATCGGAAATTCCCAGCCTTCCTACTTAGCAAATGTTCTAAGCCTGTCCAGCTTGTCTTTGGAGTGCGCCGTAAACAATGCATACAGAATCGAACCTATCAATCGAGTAGGCGCGACCACTCGCAAATTGCACGCGCGAGTGTGTTCGGAGCGCAATAACTCTGTCGAGATCGAATCGTTCCGGCTGCGGCTTGTGGATTTTGTAGGCTGTAGAAAGCTTTAGTAGTACGCAAAAGTGCAGCGTTATAGCTTTTAAAGATTCGAAATTATAGTGGCGCGAAAATGCAGGTTAGCCGTGTGGGACACGATTTTTTCCGATTTCAGTTGACCCCTGCAGGAAGACGCGGCGCGCTAACGGCATGCAAACGCGTATGCTAGCAGAACACTGAAGGCACTTTACGATGACATGCTCACCACTCCTCAGCTGCCTCAACTGCCTCGGCCTCATCTGCCAGTTTAGAGCGGCGTAAGAAAGCGGTTAGAGTTTCTTGCGCTCTTACTCACCCAGATTTGAGCTTTCGAATCTCACAATGGTACCGTTATCTTCAGCTCGAAGAGCTCTATCGAACGGTGGCACTCTCGACTAATTTCGGAAAAATGGATTTTTCGACGATTTCCCATCGAGGACGTGGGCGCCCGAGCCGAGCCTGCGGGGCGATGACGTCATAGAAAATCGATATCTTAGAATTGGGCCATGCTAGACACCATTCGGTCCAGCTTTTCATGCTGAATTGAATGGTGTTATTGTGAGTAGGGAAAACTGTAATCTGGGCGAGTAAGAGCGAGGAGAACATGGACCGTCGTTGTATTGTATTG
>OX377203.1:49326044-49499492 GCA_947396885.1 Heligmosomoides polygyrus polygyrus
ATCCAGCGAGCAAACGGCCTACAAATGCATGGGCCAGCAGAACGCTTAAGGTACTTTACGACGACATGCTCACATCTCCTCAGCTGCCTAATCCGCCTTAGCCCCAGCTGCCATTTTAGGGCGGTGGACTTAGCGTTGAAGTTTCCTGCGCTCTTACTCGCTCATATTTGAGTTTTCGACACTCGCAATAACACCGTTAGCTTCAGCACGGAAAGCTCTATCGAATGGTGTCACTCTCGACCAATTCTGGAGAAAGAGAAATTTTTTGACAATTTCCCATCGAGGACGTGGGCCGAGCCTGCGCGGACGATGAGTCATCGAAAATCGATATTTTCGAAATTGGCCAGATTTTCTCGTTCAAAATCATTTAGTGGTTATTTTGTGCGCTGATTACGAATCCGACGTCCGTTTTTTGAAAAATTCACCGGATTTCGGTTAGTTTTGGATTTTCTTCTGGATAACTGAGGGTGGTCGTGTCAGGGTCACCGATTTTGCTCAAACTTCATCTAAGGGCAGGGGTTTTTCGGAATGTCTAACACGATGAAGAAGTCCATTTGGCTGATTATAGCAGAAGACGCCTATACTGATGACTGAGGGTGATCGGTGATCCTGACACGAGCACCCTCAGTTATCCAGAAGAAAATCCAAAACTTACCGAAATCGGTGAATTTTTCAAAAAACGGACGTCGGATTCGTAATCAGCGCACAAAATAACCACTAGATGATTTCGAACGAGAAAATCTGGCCAATTTCGAAAATATCGTCTTTCTATGACGTCATCGTCCGCGCTGGCTCGGCTCGGGCGCCCACGTCCTCGATGGGAAATCGTCGAAAAATCCATTTTTCCGAAATTGGTCGAGAGTGCCACCGTTCGATAGAGCTCTTCGAGCTGAAGATAACGGTACCATTGTGAGATTCGAAAGCTCAAATCTGGGTGAGTAAGAGCGCAAGAAACTCTAACCGCTTTCTTACGCCGCTCTAAACTGGCAGATGAGGCCGAGGCAGTTGAGGCAGCTGAGGAGTGGTGAGCATGTCATCGTAAAGTGCCTTCAGTGTTCTGCTAGCATACGCGTTTGCATGCCGTTAGCGCGCCGCGTCTTCCTGCAGGGGTCAACTGAAATCGGAAAAAATCGTGTCCCACACGGCTAACCTGCATTTTCGCGCCACTATAATTTCGAATCTTTAAAAGCTTTAACGCTGCACTTTTGCGTACTACTAAAGCTTTCTACAGCCTACAAAATCCACAAGCCGCAGCCGGAACGATTCGATCTCGACAGAGTTATTGCGCTCCGAACACACTCGCGCGTGCAATTTGCGAGTGGTCGCGCCTAATCGATTGATAGGTTCGATTCTGTATGCATTGTTTACGGCGCACTCCAAAGACAAGCTGGACAGGCTTAGAACATTTGCTAAGTAGGAAGGCTGGGAATTTCCGATAAAACTCCGGAAACAGTCACTCTACAGGCTCTTGCGCCCACTCGATTGATAGGTTCGATTCTATACGCATTGTTCACGGCGCACTCCAAAGGCAAGCTGGACAGGCTAGGAGCATTTCCTAGGTAGAACGGCTGGAAATTTCTATAAAACTCCCCAAACGGTCACTCTACAGGCTCTCGCGCCCATTCGACCTCACTCTGCGAGTGATCGCGGGCACTCGATTGATAGGTTCGATTCTATATGCATTGTTCACAGCGCACTCCAAAGACAAGCTGGACAGTCTTAAGGCAATTTCGGAGTAGGGCGGCTGGGAATTTCGATAAAACTCCCCAAACTGTCACTCTACAGGCTCTCGCGCCCACTCGATTGATTATGTCCGGCCTATATGCAATGTTCAACTCTATTGATTTATATGACAGAAGATAGAGCTCGGTCTGCTGAGCTCAAATATATGTTTCTTTTCACAAGTGCTTGATTTTAAAGAAAGTTATATAAAAAAGCCGCTTTGGAACGCTCCAAAGCGGCTTTTTCGGGAATTGACCAAAAGACATGCGCGGTACTGTACAATCAATCGAGTGTAAAATGCAAGATTTCAGACGAGTACCTGGCGCATTCCATACCACCCATATGCCAGAAATTTTCTATTTTCTTATGCTTTTATACTGCTTCTTTGCTCGCAAAATTCACATTTCCTCCAATTTTCAAAGCGTTATTAGTTTTTCAGAGAATACAAAAACTTCCCCAGTTATGACAGCTCAAGTCCCGGCAGGAGGTTATCCGATTTTTTTCTTCGCGGATCACTTGCGAAAGGTGGACATGTCACGGAAATAATTCGGTCCTACCTGAAGGAAAAAACAAAATTGTTCCCTGTAACATTCCAAGTCCTGATTACTATACAATAAAAAACAGGTTTCTACCTAATTATCTTCGATATGACTAGCGGGGTTGGGTTTATTCAAACTTGTCGATTTTCTCGAAAATAAATTTTTTCTACGTGAAGCAGAGGATCTGCGTAGGGAGGATGTCGCTGCAAAAAAAAGAGTTTTGCTCAATATATAGTGGAAAAAAACATCAATTCATTAAACAATATTCTATAATATCAAGGGGCCCGAATTCGCGTTATTTGCCAAAAATGGTGCACCAAAAATTCAACCTGCCCTGTTCATAAGGAAGATCTCTGGTAAAAGGCTTGATTTTTTTCTGGATAGTACAGGTCATTGAAATGTTGTTAAGTACAATTCCCTTTTCTTAACTTGCTTCACTCAAACATGAGAAAATTATTCCTGTGATAGTTTATCCTTCGCATTCGATTGTGGACGTCAGAGAACGCGGTTATCTGCACTTGAACAGCCGAAACTCGCAGAATTTTCGGAACTTCTGTAATGTTTTACATTAGAAACTTGATGGAAAGGTGAGTTCGGTGCCGGAAATGCAGCTTCTAACAGTGGAATCTTTAATATGGTTAGAGGGTTTGATTTTTGGAGAAAATCGACCAAAAATCGAACCACCATAATCACACCGCAGAGAAGCTTGATTTTTTACTGTGTAATACTCAGTGTTTGCATTTTTGTAGGGTACAATTTTGTTGTCTGGTACTGTTTCCTTCAGGTGATAGAAAATTAATTTCGCAAGAAGTTTCCGGGTACGATTGACGAAATCAAAGCATGTAGTTGCTGTCAGAACTTTAAGAGTTTTCGGATACTCTGGAAGGCCAGTAACGTTTTAAAAACTAGGAGAAATGGGAATTATTTGAGTAAGAAGCAGATTCGAAGGTTTCATCTTACATGTGAATAGGGGATTCGATGTTAGGTATACCTTTTTTTGGTCAGTAAGGCAAATTTGAGCCCCTTGGTCTTAACAGGGTGCCTCAAAAAATGTTTACACTGCTTGAAAGATGATAACGTTGCTCAAAGGAAAAGTACTGAAGAAGTTGATGGGTCGTATAAAAGTTTAAGAGAATAGAACATTTCTGGCACATGGCATGGAATGCGCCAGGGGCTCGTCTGAAACCTTGCGTTTTACACTCGATCGATTGTATTTCGCTTGAATACTTTGTTATAACTTCTTCACGAAGTGGCTGTATCAATTGATTAGTGATTCCTTTAAGGTTTAAAACTTAAGAATGCACTAGGGCTTGCGAAGAATGCAGGGTGTTCTAAAAATACCTGTGCTATTTGAAAGGTTCTAACATTGCTGCTAGTGAAGCTTTTGAAGATGTTTGAGACTCGTATGAAAGTACACGGTGGCGAGATTTTTGTAGCGTGTAAACGGTCGTCAAGATTGCGCCAAGCCCTCCTAAAACCTTTCATTTCTGACTCAATTGATTGTGCATTGGTTGAAGGCTTGTTACAATCTTGTTACTGCTTAATCCGATTAACCTCTCCATTCAGCTTGAATGTTGCTTCATCAGTGTGCAGAATCTGAATGTCTGAGTGAGTGAATGCAGAATCGTCCTGAAAATGGGGCTCCTGCTCACATTTAGATTTTGCAGTCAATAAATTCGCATGTCACTCATCTTTCACGGGATTGTCAAGTTCTAAGCGTTAAAAGAAGCATAGCAAAGGTTGACGTGGCGCAGTAGTAAAAAGACTGTAACATGCATTCAGCCCATGCACAATTAATAGAGTCTGAACTGCAAGATTTTAGGCAAGGGCATGGCGTAATCTTGACTCTCTACACGCCACAGAAATCTCGAACGAAGAGTAGGGATACCAGACTTGTCTTCCGAAAGGAACAAAATACTTGTACATCGACTGGCCACCGCAAGTCTTAGTATAGGCGTGGGATATACCATAGGTGGAAAAATCGAAGCCGTGAGTTTTAAAGGCGCTATTGAAGGAGTGCGAATTCGAGTAGTCTTTCTGGGGTGGCCACACATCCCATCAAAACGAAGCGTAAATTCGAGATAGGAAGTGCAGGCATGGTAAATAAAAGGGAGATGTCATAGTTATCCATAGCTAGTTTGGTGTATGCCGCGTATTCTACTTCAGCGTCGTTTGGAAGGATCAGTATTGCGCCGCGGCACCGGAAGTGTGAAGAATCAAGTTAGGCGATTTACGGCGTCCTCAGGTGGGAGGAGGGGTCACCAGGGCAGAAGACGGGATTGACTCCGTAACTAATCTGCACCTCGATCAGGGATACTGGACACTGCTGAGTTCTTAACGGCAAACCTCATTGTCGTCGGCATGACGTCTCAGTCGCGCGATCCGTAACAAACGGGGGCGCGCCACAAATTACGCATATTTCCTTCCCGACACCACCTTCTAGGCGGGGTCACATAGATACTCATCTGCGTTTTACCGGAGCAACGACAGTGTTTCGAGAAGTTAGCGGGATGGTGCCCGCCCCTAGATTGCACACATCGTGAAGCAATCACAGAATCCGTGCTTCTGTAATTGAACTAGGCAAGGGAAGGAGCTCAGAGGCTTGCTGGTTTAACGTCCCAATTCCAAGATGTGTTGCCGGTGCGCAGCGGGGCACCAGCCGGCTTAGTACCGTGCTTCACGTCCGATAAAGGCGCTATGCAATCTGCTGTGCTTATTCGCCCCGAGCCAGGTTATCTGAGTTTAAGATGCTTTGAACGGTGGAGGTTTTCTGTCGCCAGCTGTTTGCCAAGGTAGCGAGCGACTCATGGAGCGAAAAGGAATGCGATGGTTGTTAGCTGCTGTAACTCTGATCACACCTGTGCGTTGTGATGGTTGACACTTTCAGAGACGCTCCTTTCTTCCTAGCATTGAGCTGAGCTTGTCGAACGTTCAGATAACGAAGAAATCTCGGATAGCCACACGAAGTATGGGAATACGCGGAAATACAGTACCACGCATGTCCTTCCGAAAAAGCCGCTTTGGAGCGTTCCGAGGCGGCTTTTTTTAAACCTTTTTTAAAAATCAAGTGCTTGTGAAAAGAAGCATATATTTGAACTCAGCAGTTCGGGCTATATCTTCTGACTTATAAATCTCAGCAGAGTTGAACAATGCATATAGGTCTGACACAATCAATCGAGTGGGCGCGACAACCTGTAGAGCGAGCGAGGGACAGCCTGTAGAGTGAGTGTAATAATCTGTTCCCAGAATGCACTTGGAGTAGACCTCCATTCTTTGCAAACCGCTTGAGCGAATATGTGGAAAGTTGCGCATCGGTGGGCCTATGCTGTATCAATCTCACTGATGAAGCTTTGCCCAGTGGAATTGTGCATAACACTCCTCTTTTTCGTTAATGATGTAAACAACTGTCTTCTAGTCAAATAAAGCGTTTTCCTTTTTATTCTTTGACTTCGACTTCAGTTTTAGACTTCTCTCCGACAACCATTACTACCCCACAACTGCTAGAGTTCTTTCGAGTTATATTTGTGTTGGAACAGAGGAAACTCAAAACAGTTGAGAAACACACGACCTTCCACTCCTGCGTTAATAGTTACCTAGAATTTCATAAAAATTCATATTTCCACCAAAACTTGGAACCGTATTCTCAACGAAATGAGAGGTGTCAGAGGACCTAGTCAGTGACAGTGTTGGAAGTTCAATAGATCTGTTGTGCTTCATAAACAGTATTTATTCACGATCTTCGAAGTTCCGCTATGTACTGAAAATAAATTTTAGCTAGCTGGAAACGTGGTAAAAGCGTTGGAGCGAAATATGACTTTAGCAGACGAATGCCGTGAGGATATTGTTCAAATACCATTATAGTTCAGCCTTTAAGATCATACGGCCTTTGTACTCTTCAAAAGTATGGCTGACCCTACAGTAGCGTTAAACTCAGATTAGCACAAAGCGGTATACTCTTTTAGAGAGCAGTGAAGCTCAATCAAACTGTAACCGATCAAATGTCTTTGTCTGCCTGCTGAAAGCCTTTTCCCATAAAGAAATGAGAGGTACCCTCCATAAAATAGGCGTCATTTGTGGTGTGTCTCCGTGTTTGTTACACACCGCGCGACTGATGACATTATGTCGACGACAAGGAGGTTTGCCGTTTAGAACTCAGTCTGGACACTCACTCGACAAATAGCAGCAAGTGAACAAAAAATTGAAATTGAACCACCGCTCAAACCAGATTTAACTGGTGCATTCACCAGAAGGTTATTTTCCGTTTTTGAGTAATTTTCTAAACGGCACATTTTTCCCATTTGGAGTGAGCTTGCTGCGTAACTGAGTGACTAAAATATCCTTTACCCAAGTCAAAATCTCACATATCGAAGAGTATAAAGAGTTTTCATAGGCCTTTAAATCTCTATGTTTCCTTCTTCCAAGAAATGATTCTGTGGCCACTTTAATCATGGGAAAACTGCGCGGGTAGCTACAAAAATGTGTCATGTGGGCAACTTTGCCAGCGTATAATTGCTAACGATTTCAACCCCAAAGGTTTTACTTTCGCTTTTTCTTGATTTCAACTATAACGCTTAGCGGGACAAAAGAGTATAAGCACACTTAAACTTGATATTCCAAAATGAGAGTCTTCCAAAGTAAACACATTTTCTGGAACTAGTGCCAATCAAATTATCGGTTCCGTTAAAAAATTACATCATTGTGACCGCAAAAAACTAGGGAATCCAGGGAACTATGTGTTACTATGTGTAAGGTAGAAAAAAGGCTCTAATAGGCCGAATCCCTTCCTTCATTAGCTATTTAGGAACTGTGGATGTAGGTAACTCCCGCAAGAGAAGAGGTCAGCCGCGACAGGCCGAAATTAGGTCGCGTCGAATTGTTTTTCAGGCGCTTGCTTAGCGCTTTGCAGCTCATCAAAAAGAGGGCTCGATGCCGATCACGAATATGTGTTTCAATTTACATTGCGCTCAGTTTGAAGAGCGCTACACAAAAGCTGCGGAGAAGGCTTTTTTTCGCTTTTTCAGCCCAAAGACCAAAAGTTAGGGCCGGTATTGTATGTGCTAGTTTTTCAACAGTGCCTATCTGCACCACCACCATATCATACCATATCACCATTAATACCGGAACTGCACACAAATACGCGTACCTTTTGGTTGTTTATTAAGGACCCATGCCATATCGGTACATAAGCGCACTAAAAATTTCGTTCTCACCTGAACGTGTTGTCGTCCGACTACTTCCCACTTTCACACCGGTTTTCACTCTTCCGACAAGGAGAGAGATTGCAGTTGCGGAAGCCATAAAAGGACTCTTCTTGGTCGCCATACATTGGTATATCGACTATCAGGAAGAAAAGGTAGTTCAGGTTAGAGAAAGTATAATGAAAATGGGAACTTTCTACATGTATCAGTTGGTTTCATAGGCGAGCTTCGATGAGGAGGTGAATGCCGACTGAACACCTGACGATGACTGTGAGGAGGAAGACAACAGTGAACAATCATCGTTAGAGAAATCAGTCCTCTTTTACGGCAAGCACGTTGCGGAAGAAAAGGTCCTATGCAAGACCATGCTCTTGTGATTTCCCATAGCACTGATTGTAGAATGGTTATTGTTCGTACACTTGCAGCAGGCCCTTATTTTCTATCGTGGGGCACATGAAGGATGTCGCTCTTTTTTGCTCCGATGTTTCACCCGTAATTGTCACACGCTTGGGTGGCAGCTGGATACGTCTATGCTCACCCTGATCCCTTCACTACAGCCACAGATTACGCGTTCAACGAAGAAGAAGTAGTCATTCCTTGCCAGATGGGAGAAGATGGTTCGTCACTGGCGGTATGACAAGCGCTTGTGTTTTACTTGCTTCTTAGATTTGTACCATAGCTGTTAACTAAAAGGGAAGAGCAAGACAGGATTTTTTATTTCCAGCGAAATGGTGTAGTGCAGATATGAATAGTTGAAAAACTAGGACATATGAAGGCGCAAATAGACCGACCGCTTTGATTTGTTTTAAGCATTGATGGTCTAAAATTGACTCCTGTGTGCATGAGAAAGCGTAATAACCACAACATAATATGTGCAAAGAGATCGGCAGTATGAGGACTCGAACTCAAAACTCCACCGGCGTGCTTTCGTGAGGCGGCACTCTACTAGGTTTGCAGCTGCGCCGCCGATGCACATCTCATGCAGTGTCGTGGGGATAATAATAGTTGCGCGCACGCTTTCAAACCTCCTTCTCTGGTCTTTAAAAAGGCGTTCAGCAAAAACTAACTGTGGTTCTGCATTCCGCTCACAGGGCCATATATCCTGTCAAAATAGCATCGCAAAACTCTTGAATTGTGAACCTTTCAATTTCAGATACCTCTTTCTCCGCTATAACCTGATTAAGGAACTTCGCCAACCCTCAGTAGGGTGTCAAAACTTTGACAGATCCACAGATCCACAGATTAGCCGCCACATCGTCAGGCCCAATCGCTTTACCTGGCCTCGTCTTCTTCAAAGCCGCTTCAGTCTCCTACACGGTGATCTCCTGAACGGGGCCGTGGGTTGAGGCCTTTGAAGGGATGGCTGAATAGGAAATTCTTCTGTAGCGACTTCCTCAAAGTAATCGTTCCATCGCTTCAATGCGTTTTTGCGGTCCATGAGAAGATGGTCATTCTCATCATTCATGCCGAAAAACTTCTCAATATCTGCCGGACGGGGGAGCCGACGCCGTAGCACTATCTCAAAAACTTGAACTGTCCCACATAGTGTGATGTGGCATGGGTCTTCGTAGGCCGACCTGTCACAAGGGCCTGTCGCCTGCAATCGAGTCTCCGTGATTAGCTTAGCTCGAACAGCGAGCAGTTTCCAGTGGCACCAGTGGAGGGAACGACGTCACTACCAATCAATGTTATTGGTTTTCCATTCTTATAATTCTAGTTAATTCTAGTGTCTGGTGTTATATGGGGTGGACTCATCATCACGTTTGCTCACTATCATTAACTCCTTTCTCCTAAAACGTTCCCGAAACCCTGGCGATCAGGATGCGAGGACTTTATAGGGAGTGGGAGGCAACTGAGCCACTCCGTATGTCCCCTAACGTCAGTAGAATCCGTGTGACAGCGTTAAATCTCGGTACTTTGACAGGCTGCTTGAAAGAGTTGGCTGAGGCACTGGAGCGTAGAAGAGTTGATTTCTGTACTGCGCAGGAGACGAAGTGGTTCTGCAGCAAAACAAAGGAGTTAAAACAAGGCTTTGAGTTCGTTTTAAGTGGAGGTCTAAGGACCACCATGGGCTTGCAGTCCGTCTCTGAACATTACCGAGACTCCATTATAAGCGACGAACACTTTGACTATCGACTGATGAAGATCGTTGTCCCTTCTCTAGAAGAAACGATTCTATCGCTTCTTTGCGAATGCTCCGCGAACTGGCTGCTTCGGCTAAGCCAAGGATGGGATTTGCAGCCTGTTTGATGAAAAAATGGCAGAAGCTACGTCTATAGGCTCCATTATAGTAGCTGTTGATCCTAACGGCCACGGGGCGCTACAAAAAACGGGTACAGATGTCTTAACGGATTAGATTATTGCCCGCTCAAGCTCCGATGGTAAGCGTATACCTGAGTATGCGGTATGGCTCAGCCTAGTGAATACCGCTTTTGGGAAATGTGACTCTCATCTAATTTTGTACTATAGTGGGAATTCCAAAACGCAGTAAACTTAGTCCTTATGAAGGATCGTGACCGAGGTCTCGTCACAGACGCTTGTATCGTGCCATATGATTGTCCCTTAGCATTGATCACTGCTCTACACTTTAAAGATCGCATCTCCGAGATTGAAGCAGGCTCAACCTTAAGTGGCAGATAGAAAACTTTTGCCGAATGAAGGAGAATGAATTACCTATAGCTTCTTACCTTCGATTTTCGACAATCACAAATATCGATGAGTCTTGAAAGAAGGCTATCGACGCGATACGTTAAGCTGCAAGTTCGATGCTCGGCACTACTGAGCTTGGACGACGAAAAGTCGTCGTCCAAGCTCAGTACACACACACACATCGCCCGCTGTGAACGGATGATGTGGAAGCGATGGTTCGAGAGGAGAAATCGCTTTATGTGTTTCTCGGGAATGAGGCAAACGGCAAACTGGCATAAGTACAAGGTACAAGGAAGCAGAGGAGGCTGCAAAGGAGTCGTAGCTGTTTCAAAAGCCCCTGCATAAGCTAAAAGCATTATGGTAATGTCAACGAGAAGCTAGAGTTTTGCAATGGTGAGCGGTATCGATACCGACTTGCTAATAATCGCCATCAACAGACCGAAGATGTGGAGAAATGTTTAACCATTAATGATGATAACGAATATCTTACGGATAGCAAGAAGACGGTGAAGTGAAGACGCGGTTCAAATCAGTTTTTTTAAGTCTCATGTTGCTGGTATCGAGGTAGTAAGCTGTCACAACAATGTTTTGTTGCGATCAAAACTTCTAGCGCTGGGCGGGACTCGAACCTGCACCTCCCTCTGGCCGAGCGGGAATGCTCTACGCCTTTACACCACTGGCGCCGTTTGATCGAACCCAACATCCACACCTCGTGGGACCGATCAGCACTCACCTGTATACGGGATGAACTGGCCGCTGATATCAGCATGGAACCAGTTAAGCTGATGGTCTTGATAGAAACAATTCAATAGAAGAAGACAAAACCTTAAGGTAGTTAAGCTCATTTCGACCCTAACCTGGACGAGCACACTCAGGATTTTTATACCTTAAAAAACGAGCTTAACTACCTTAAGGTTTTGCATTTTTCTATTAAATGCTTTCTCCCAAAATTTCTGAGACGCTCTTATTATCGATGACGGAGACGCAGCTGAAGTGCCTGACTCACGACGTTGGCCTCTAGTGGGATATTTCCTCGAGAAAAGTCCGTATCCTGCGCAGTTGTAGCATCACGTCAACTGAATGCTGTAGGCCATTGCTTTTACACCTCTGAAAGAAGATTATAATTGTCCCATAGATTTGAACGAAATTGAATTCGAATGTTGATGGCCAAATTTTTTGTTGGCTGAGGCAGTGGAGCTGCTGCCTTAACCTCGATAGCAGTAGTGAGAAATGCTGGGTTGGTGAAGCACTCCGCTGTAGTCTTGGTCAAAAGCTGTTCCGCTATCTAAGCCTTCGGTACTGTTTTTAGACGTGTTTGGGTTGCCTAACTTAAGATAGTAGCGTATGTCAGGACGCAAGTGTGCTACGAACTCTTCTATTAAGTTGGCCGTAAAGTTCTGGCGGTTTTGTGTCACCGCTTTTCATTTGTTTATTCCTGAATCAATATTCAACTTAGTTCGCATTTTTATATAACGCCTAACACGGAATTCTGAACTCCATCTGATATATGATATATGAATATATTGTGTTTCACCGTTGCTTAATAATTGTGTTTCTTCGAAGACTTATTGAGGTATAACGAAAGAGCAAATCCAGACGATATTCTACTTCAATTTTAAACTGGGCAAATCTGCCATCGAAACAGCCTGGCAAATCAACCATATGTGGGCAAAATCAGAATAAAAAAAAACGAAATCGACGAATTGTACCTAGCTACAGCAGGCACTGATCGACAAAGTTCCCATTCTTCTACACACAACGCCCACGTTTCGCAAATCACCATGCAAAAATTGAACGAGCTAGGAGGAATGTTCTGCTTCACTCACCATACTCACCAGAATTTGCAAAAATCGACAACCACCACGTTTTTAACCATTTTCAGAACTTCCTCGCTGGTGAAACCTTCGCAACAGGACCATGCAAAAACGGCCTTTCCACTATTTGCCGCATCTTGACCACCCCGTTTTAATTCGCTGATGGAATTAGGCAACCATTATCGCATTCGGAAAAGTGTGTTGATTCGAATGGTAATTATTTCGAATGAATACGGTGAGCATGATGAAAGTGATGAGCTTTTAAAATTTCTAGGCCAACCTAATAAAACGCGTTCGGTTTGGCTGGAGAGGTCATCTTGCCCCTAACTAGGGTCAGCGACCGACTGGAGAATGCGAACGGAGACCCACCAGGCTGCTGATGGCAAGAAAGAGTGCCTGCCTAGCCACGTTGCGGTGATGGGGTTCCTCGAACGCCTTTGTAAGATGTGTTACCACCTTTCCGTAATTTACCTGATCTTCATCGGACATCTCTTCAATCTTTTTTTTTCTAGGCCTTCCAAAACCATCAATCATGACAAAGAGATCAAACATGACAAAACGATCAAGAACGGAGGATTAGGTCGACAATGCCGACCTCGCTGAGCTTCCTCTATGGGCAGCTAAACTCACTGAGATGTTTGACAGCTTTTCCACGACCCTTGACAGATCTCTTACACGCTCCTTTGATAGCGTATTGAATGTGATTTCGGATATTCAGGAAAGTCAGAAACTTATTCTTAACCGCATGGCTGAAATGGAACGAAGAGGGGCTCTTCTCACACAGAAAACCAACAACGACTTGGATCTTCTGTATTCTACGATGGTCCGGGCAGATAGCGGCAAAATCGACGAGAAAGCAAGGCCCATTGCTTGGATAAGGAAGGGTGAGATGGCTAAGGAGAGGGAGACCCGCCTGTTTGATCAAGAGGTTTTAAAGGAGATGGTCTATACATCTGGTGATGAGGAGCTCGTAAGGTGCTTCGAGGAGGGAAGTATAACCTGTCACATATTCCCTGCAGTTAGGTTCAAGAGTGGAAGTACCCGTCGAAGGCTGCTGAAAATAGCTCTACCAACAAAAGCTTTACGTGATCGCCTGCTGGAGTCTATGTGTTCAGGGAGGCAAAATCTTACAAAGCAGTTCGTGCATTCGTTTGCGAGACGCGACTATACCGCAGAAGAATTACAGGTTAATCGTAGATTGCGGAGAAGAGCCGGGGATATGAGTGCGCTGAAAGAGAATCTGATGTATGTTGTGCGAGAATTCGAGATAATTAAGTCAACATCCCCGCGCGGCCTGCCAAGTCCCTTTAGTATCCCCAAATCTACAACCAGTCAGACTACTCTTAGCTCTATGTTTGGACCCAGGCACCATTTAACCAGCTCCCAAATTGGCTTGGTTTGTTACAGGAGCGGTGTCACGACCTCTTCTTTTCAAACGTCCCAGTTGTCTCAGCCGATCAATGAAGCCCCTGTTCTCATTGACAAATGTGTCCCTCCGCACGGCCCCACCCGCTTTTAAGTCCTTCTATGCCTTACCTCAAACACCCCATCACCACATAGCCAAAGATAACAGTTAAATATTTTATTTCACGCTCTACAGTACCGGACATGCCGCTGCGTCCAAAAAGCACAAGCGGCGCCAAAGATGAGGAGCGGCGCAAAAGGGTGCCGGAGAGCTCCGCTTTGGCTCTACAAAATCCACGAGCTTTAGCTGGAAGGGTTCACACCTGACAGAGTTATCGAGCTCCAACACAAAAAACACGTGCAATTTGCGAGCGTCGCACCGCCTCGACTGATAGGTTCGATTGTATATGCATTGTTCTCGGGCACTCCAGATGCAAGCTGGACAGTCTTAGAGCAATGCCTGAATAGGGCGTTCTGCTAGCCTGCGCATTTGTAGGCCGTTAGCTCTCCGCGTCTTCCCGCAGGAGTCGATTGAAATTGAGAAAAATTGTGCCACACCAGGCTAACCTGCTTTTTCGCAGTGCTGTAACTTTGTCCAATCATAAGCTACATTATTGTGTTACAGCACACTACTAGAACATCTTGCTGCCTACACAACCCACAAGCTTGAACCGGAAAGGTTCACACTTTACAGAGCTATCGCGCTCAGAACACGCCATGCGCGCAATTTAGACAACAATGGTCGATATTCTCCTCGCTCTTACTCGCTCATATCACAGTTTTCGCCACTCTTTGTAACAGCGTTCCATTCAACATCAAAAGCGCTATCGAATAGCGTCCAATTTGGCCAGATTCGAAAACAATGATTTTCGGTGACGTCATCGGCCATCCGCTGCGGCCTCACCCCGATGCGAAATTGTCAAAAAATCGATATCTCCAAAATTGGTCGAGATTGAGACCCTTTGATAGAGCTCATCGAGTTCAACAGAACTTTGTCATTGCGAGTGCCGAAAACTCAAGGACAGAAGGAGTAAGGGCGGAAGAAGCTTCACTGTTGCCGTCCGCCGCTCTAAAACGGCAGCTATAACTAAGGCAGGTTAGGCAGCTGGAGAGCAGTGAGCGCTTCCTCGTGAAGTACCTTAGCCTATGCATTTGTATGCCGTCAGCTCATCGCATCCTCCCGCAGTGATCGACTCAAATCGAGGAAAAAATGAGTTGTACAAGCCTGACCTGTATTTTCGCACCACGGTAACTTTGTCCCTTCTCAGGCTACATTGCTGTGCTTTAGCAAGCTGCTAGAGCTTCTTACTGACTACAAAATCCACAAGCTGCAGCCGGAAGGATTCACACTTGAGAGAGTTATCGCGCTCCAGCACAAAAAACACGTGCAATTTGCGACCGGTCGCACTACCTCGACTGATAGGTTCGATTGTATATGCATTGTTTTTGGTGCACTCCAGATGCATGCTACACAGTCATCGAGCAATGCCTGAATAGGGCGGCTAGGGATTTCTGATAAAACTCCCTAAACGCTCACTCTACAAACTGTCGTGCCCACACGATTGATATGTTCGATTCTATATGCATTGTTCACAGCGCACTCCAGATGCAAGCTGGACAGTCTTAGAGCAATGTCTGAATAGGGCGGCCAAGAATTTCTTATAAAATTCTCTAAACGCTCACTCTACAAGCTGCCGAGCCCACTCGATTGATATTTTAGATTGTATATGCATTGTTCACGACGCACTCCAATGCAAGCTGAACAGTCCTAGAGTAATTCCTGTGAAGGAAGGCTAGGAATTTCTTTTAAAACTCCCCATACGCTCACTCTACAAGTTGTCGCTCTCTCTATAGGTTGTCGCGCCCACTCGATTGATTCTGTCGGGCCTATATGCATTGTTCACAGCCATGCCGGCAGTTAGTTCCAAACAGTAGGCCATGCCCTTCCAAGCGCATGGGTAGGCTCCTTCCATCAGCCTAACGTCCAGAAGTTGAGAACGCCCTAACGCGACTTGCCTCAGACGCGGCGCGTGGCGAGCGGAAAACGGCGCTCTCCGGCGCCCTTTTGCGTCGCTTCTGCTTGTTGGACGCAGTGGCATGTCCGGTAGTGTATTTGTAATAAGTTGCCTTATCTCTGCTTCCTTCTATGTCCTTCTATGCCCTTCCCATGTTTTAGTACAGAAGCCTAGTGTAACCCAAATGAAATACACGACGCCACAATTTCCCAAGGGTTCCCGTATGACGTGATCAAATGCGATAAGGAGGGCTACTCCCCGGAGGTGGAATAGTTGCTCTAATAAATAGAGATGTGCAGTACTGCTTAGTCGCTTCACAACATATATCAAGGGAGTGCCAAATGCTCACCTTGTGTATCCGCTCCACAACACTGCCGATTTACCTCATATCGCAGCCCCTTCTGCGATTACCTCTCATTTCAGCAGTGCCTTAAGAACATCTCAAAAATTCTTGAACGGGACTCTAACATCATACTTCTGGGAGATTTCATGTTACCCTCCATTTGCTGATACCTCTCTTTCCCTCATTCTAACCGTTGTGCTCTGTCGTCCATCTCGCGAGATTTCCTTGTATGTGAAAGTTGTACTCCCTCCAGCAATTAGTACTCGCACCTACGCAAGGTTCTCATATGCTTGGCCTTGTTCTAACGAATACCACCGACTCCATTCATTGCCTTACTCTACTCCCCCTTTTCAACATCAGACCATAACTTAATCATCTTTGATCTCATACCTGCCATCCAGGAGAGCATGGCTCCAAGGCCAACATACAATTTTGTTAGGGTAAATTATGACATCATCTGCAGGAAGCTTCTTGAAATTGATTGACAGTCTTTGTTTTATTCTTCCGATTTACATGACAAGTGCTGTACAGCATTTGTTAGTATCTGCACTATCTTATTTCCACCTTCGTTGCTCTATCGGATGGCTCATGCTATTCTGCGAAAATTCCCAAAAAGATTAGAAAACTCGGAGCACGCGTGAAAAATCTCCACGTTGTACATGTAGAAAGATGGGTTCTTTTAAATATCTTAACCTTGCTCGAAAACTGAAAAATGGCCAAGTACGACCTCAACAAAAGAGAACATCGCTTGCAGTCGCAACATCAGATCTTTCTACCGCTTTTGCAATCAACGACTAAAATCTTCTGTGCTTGTAATGCCAACGGAGAGCCATGTAATACTGATGAAGAGGCAACAGATGAGCTTGCTTGCTTTTTCCAATCTGTCTATCGTGCTCAGGTCAACAATGCTACCTCCTTCCCGGCTTACACTAGCGCCTCCATTGACTTCCTGGACAAAAACAATAGAGTTGAGCTTTTTGATATTTTTTCGAAAGTCGAACAATGGAATACCTCGACTTTTTGAACTTTTCGAAAGTCGAACAATCGAATAATTCGGTCTATTAAATTTTTTGAAGGTCGAACAATCGAATAACTCTATTTTTTTAAACTTTTCGAAAATCGAACAATCGAGCAACTCGATTTTTGAATTTTCGAAAGTCGAACAATCGATTAACTCGATTTCTTGAACTTTTCGAAAATCGAACAATCCAATAATTCGATGTTGAGGGCACGTTCTCTGGAGAACCGAAAGAAGACAGAACAAAGCCACAATTGTGGATGGAAACAAAATGTACAGAGTGCATCAAAATAATGTGGACAAGATTTTTTCGTCATAATTATCAAACAATCAACAATTCGAAAAAACGATGACTAATATACAACAAAACAAACATTAAGGTACATCATCTTGAAGTGTTTTCGAAATGGCCTCCCTTGGAGCGGATGGAAAGGGCCAAACGTTTCGCGAAGTTTGGGGGCGATGGGCCGCAGGTCTTGGCTGGGAACAGATTCTGTTCGCAGAGGCGAAGCTGTTCACCGTGGAGCAGGCGCACAATCGCCAAAAGGATAATATCTGGTTTACAGAGGCTCCAAGCAGCTCTCCTATCGTCGAACACCACCAGAAACCACAATCAGCCATGGTTTGGGGCGGAATCATCCCTCTGGCAGGACCTCTCTAGTTTTCGTTGACAAAGGAGTGAAAATGGAAAAAGATGTGCACATGTGTACAGTAGCACTTCCCATTAGACATTCCAACAGGACTCTGCAACCGAACATAGGGCGAAGAGTACGCAGGGTGCAAGGCCAATTTCCCCGATTCCATTACGCCTTCGGAATGGCCGTCGTATTCTCCGGATTTGAATCCGATGACTATAGTGTGTGGGGCATTTTCAAGACTAGGGCCGACGTCAGGCGCCACCTCAGTCTCCAGTCCCTGAAGGAATTTTAAAGCCAGGAGCGGGAACGATTGTTTCCTGATAAGCTGCGGCCCATCGACCCCAAACTTCGCGAAGTATTTGGCCCTGTACATCCACTCTAAGGAAGACCACTTGAACATGATCTACCTCAATGTTCGTATTATTTTAATTTAGTTGCTCTTTTCTCGAATTGTTGGTTGCTTTATAATTATGATAAAAAAAATCTTGTCCACGTTATTTTTGTTCACCCTGTATTTAGGTAAACAACTAAGTAAGCGTTTACAATCCAATTAGAGGGCCAGAATAACAAGATACTTGGTCACTTCTTTTGCAGGTAGTGAACATTCCTCACCGCTAGGCGTAATTTGCGTTCATAATCTCGTCTTCGCCTGATGACTCGTCCTCTTCCGGCTCTTCGCTGGCGAACAATGGTTTCCAAAAAGAGGGTTTCCTGGCGCAATTTTAACAGAGCCCTCATAGGTGAAACGTTTTAGAGGGAGGTTAAAAGACAGTTAATGCGATTGTGTAGCAAAGAAGTGCAGAACTCTAAACTATTGTTTTTGTCTGCAATCTTCTGACATAGGAAGCCGAGGCCTGGGTCGACGATTGTAGCAATTCTTATCGATTCATTGGAGAACCAATTAGAGAATTGTCTTGCCGTCTTCTCTAGCAATGATTTACCAAACAGCCGCATTCTTGTATCCGCCAGCGTTCTGAAGGGTGTTCAACGAGGAGGCATGTGTGATGCATATCTAAACCTAACCACAACTAGCATCTTTCCGCTAAGCTCAAAGCAGTACTCATACTTCCCGGGCGTGTAATTGTGCTCGAAAATTTTTCGAATATTCTAATGGTTTCGAGTGCTCCCAAATTTCAAACATTCGAATTCGAGCAAATTCGAGAAAAGCGGTGTTCTGAATACTCAAATTGAATATTCGAATTCAAATGAAAATCATAATAGTCGATTCGAATAGGACATTCGAACAAAACTGTAAGTAGCACTAGGCATGAAGATGAAATAGTACCCAAAACAATAATATCGCTACCAGACTGGACTAGACAGCAGTGATTTTCGTGATGCTGCTTAATGTCGATTAGATTTTTGAGAATTCTCAAGGATTCTAATAACCTAGAAAACGGACTCTTGCATCCTAGGTATGTTCAACACCAACGAAGAAAACATCGCATTACCTTCAGTTAACTGCCTCCTCTATTTGAATTCCCTCTCTAAGCCACTATGACGAATCCCTCGCTCTCAAATATCGCTCGAACAACGCTCGATTACGAATTACGTTCGAGCAAAATCTCGCGATTTTCAAATTCGAACCCTCCAAGGAAATTGCAGATTTTTCGAAATCGATGATCGCGAATAGCATTGTTCGAAAATTGTTCGAAATCGAATAATGATCGAAGAATGTCAAGAGTCGGCCGCCAGCATTCTCGAAAGGGAATCACAATTCGTTCCCGCCAATTATCGTATGCGCAGAAGTGGAGCGAGTTTGCCCGTGAGTTTTTCGGGGAACGGAGACGATCCATACTTAGGCGGCCGACTCTTAATATTGTTCGAACATTGTCCGGCTTCGAACAATATCAGAACAACGCTTTTTCGAAATGTTCGACTTCAAACAATATTCGAACAGTGCTTTTTCGCCATCGCAGATTTCGAACAATGTTCGAACAATGCATTGTTCGATTTCGAATAATGTTCGGATAATAGTTTTCGCGAAATTCCATTTTGAACAATGTTCGAACAACAGCGATTTACGATTTTCGAGTAGTCGAGCGATTAAGTGTTCGAAATCGCACGAACATTTATTCGGTACGATTAATCAAGCTCAATTCTAATAAGCAGTGAGGCTGTTCGTGTATTAACTCGACTACCCGCTCGGGTGTCTACGTCACCTGACGGATTCAGCATACATATTCCTTAAGAAGGTCGCTGTCGGCCTCACACCAGCACTTGTAATTATGTTTAATCGATTCTCCTTCTGGGTCAGGTGCCTAAGCTTTGGCGCATGGGGATCGTCAAACCGATCTTTAAGAAGGGTAGTGTAGATCTAGTTAATAACCGTCGCCTAGTGTGCCTAACCTCTTGTGTGAGCAAATAATGGAACGACTGATTTGCAAAGCCCTTGTAATGCACATCAAAAAGAACAACATAGTAAACTCGGCACAACACAGCTTCTTAAAGAACAGGTCTACTCTAACTGCGCTCAGCTCTACTGTCTCAGCCTGGCAGAAAATAATCAACAACAACGGGTTCGTTACCGTGTGCTATGTAGACTACAGCAAAGCTTGGCCCACTCTTATTTCTATTGTACATTAATGATCTTCCACTGAATAGAAAAGGACAAAACCTTAAGGTAGTTAAGCTCGTTTCGACCCTAACCTGGACGAGCAAACTCAAGGTATATAAAGCCTTCTCCGGGTCTCATCAGCAGGCTGAGAAGGCTTTATGAGGGAATAACAAACTAACAAAATAAACTAACCTGCAATCGGTATAAAATCCACCACAGTTGATCACTAAAGAGATATAAACCCAATAGATCCGAACTAGATAGAGAAATTCTGTAAATGGAAAGAAATAAAACCATATACAAGTAGCGTCACCCATACGTCGAACGAACGATAACGAAAAGCGAAGCCGGAAATACGCGGACTAGTGGCGTGATATGACAAGGGCAAGGAAACCTAAAGAGTGAGGGACTCGAAGGAAAGGAGTGGAATAGAGAACACAGCCGCAGTGAAGGGTTGTGTGAGAATAAGTGCGAAAGCGACGTTCGACAAAGGCCGAGAAGGTCTGGAAGAAGAACTAGAATGTTCTAAACGGGCGGGAAGAAGTCAATATCTGATGAGATAAGGAAACAGAGTACAGAACTCCCAACATATACGCCGCCATGTTCCAACTACCCTCAGTCGATCGATCTCGGTGTTGTGGAGAGTGGCAAAGAATTGGCGCGTGGTGGAGCGCGGTAACGCCCCGCGACGCATACGCCTCACAACCACATGGCAAGGCTAAGCCTGCACCACTACAGGCGAGAGTCTGTTATTAGCTGGCCAGCTGTAAGGCAATTCCACTGCCAGCGAGAGAGAACGTCTAGAGTGGACAGGGGAAACCGAGAGGGAAGGAACAACCAGCGAAAAAGTGTTAATCCTGTACACTTGATATCGGAGCTCCCTTATGAACATAGAGACCGTATTTATAAGCAATAAATATATTTCTATAAATACATTTGCAGAAAATTTTATGAAGGTCATGGGTGTTGTATCCAGACTCAATAAGATCTTTGCTAAGATGGTTAAACCTGACTTTGAAGTCTTCAAAAAATACACAGGTTCTAGCAATTCTAAGGATTTCAGCATAAATTGTAGCTTTTTTAACCTTATTACTAATAAAAGAATTATAATGTGGTAACTTAAGGACTTTAAAACTAAAAGTATCTGTTTTATTATACATTTTAGTGTAAACTTTATCCTCCTCCACCCAAATATGTAAATCTAAGTAATTACATCTATTATCATCCAGGTGAGTAATATCTAACTGCAAAATATTGTTATAAACTTTGTTTAGGATGTTAGCGACTGTATTAGTATCTAAGTTATGAACAATAAGTATATCATCCATGTATCTAAAAGGTCTGAAAAGCTTGTTATACAAATAATTTTTAATAGAGTATTGGTATTCCATAACCGTAATTGTTAGATCAGCCAACAAGGGACTGCAATTACCGCCTTGCGGAACCCCAACCTTTTGCTTAAACAGAAATCCTGCAAATTGACAATAGCTATTAGAAATAAGGAAATCAACCCAGTATATAAGATCTTCTTTAGTATAGTAGGTAAATTTATTATAAGAGCAGTTATTTGTGTAGAAAAGTCTTTCAAAGTTGTTATTGACTGCTAGAAATTTTTTATTGGCATTACGAAAGCATAGGTTAATGAGACTAGCTATGTTCTTAATGATGATGGCATGTGGAATATTAGTAAACATGTTAGTGAAGTCTGCAGAGAAAAGTTTGAGATTCGTACCCCTAATATCTGTTAAGCAATGACTAATGTTAGTGTCAACAATGGACCAATAACCTATAAAGTGTTTGTTTCTATAGCTAATTGAGTTAACGTAATGTTTGAAATGAGATCCGAGAAATTTAAAAATCTTGTTTAGTTCAAGGGAAATAGGCTTAATGGAGCTATTAGAAGCTGCTGTTATAAATCGAAACTTAATAGGGTTTTTGTGAAGTTTAGGTATGGCATGTATATATGGTATATTTACTCTCTCAGATTTAAAGCTAAAGTTTTTACATGCCTTCATATGTGAGTTAAGAATTTCACTGCTATCTTTTTTATTATATAGTTTATAGGTATTATTAGGTCCATCAATTGTAAAAGTATCCAAATTAAAACCCATCTCATGAGCTATTGCAATTATGTAAAGTTTTTTGCAGATTATGCCATAGTTATTACTTGCTTTATCTAAGGGGCAAATTACAAAGTGCTTTTGAAGTAACTTAAGATAATAGTGGTTATATTTTAATGCGTTAAAAGCTGAATTTGAGTCTTCGTTAGCTAGGGAGTTATTGAGGTGGTGCTTAAAGGAGTCTTGCAGTATGTTATTAATGTAAACACACTTGACATTATCAAGCTTATATTTGTTTCTAAATTTTTTGATAATCCGAGTAACGGTTTCATTGATCCAACTATCAATGCTATCCTGATCAATGAATGTAGGTAATCTAAATTTTGTGCCTTTTGTCATAATGTTGTACAGACCTTTATCTTTGACTATGTTTAAATCCCCAGTAACAACATGTTCCAGGCCTGGTTCTAAGAAATCTTTATAATGATTCTCATTACAAAGGCAATTATTACTAATTATTTCCTGTAGCCGATCTTCATTAAGAAACCTCATAGTTTTGTTGTAGTTAAAGATGTTACGTGAAATTGGAGGGTTATATGAAAATATAAGAGAGCATTTTTCATACCTATCTACACCTATGATTTTCCTAATATCTACTGAATTAACCAATTTGTTAAAGTTAATGTTATCAAGTAAACTGTGGATGTATCTAGCCTGCACAGTAAAGAACGAAGAATTATTTTTATGAGATGCCTTGTAGTCCTTAAAATGATGATTGCACAGAATACAAATTAATTTAAATTTGTTGTTAGTATTCAGTCTATAAGTAAATGAATTATCATAGCACAAGGCAATTAGTTTATTGATACCCTTTTTTCCAAATGACCTTACATATTTATAAAGGTCATAGGTAGTATTACACTCATTAATGTCTTGAATCAATCGATTAATGTCAAGATCTTTGTTACTTTTACTATGTTTTTTCCTGCCACGGAACCGATCTTTCCTGACCACAGAAACGCTGTAGTAAGGATGTTTATTGTTATGCTGGAAAGGATTACTAATGTTAGAAATATTTCCATAGCCTTTAATATTATCATTGAGTCCAAAAGGATATGCAGTATTAAGAAGTTTTATCCAGAAAAGCTCTTTTGATTCCAATATATTCCTATCAGTATTTTCTTCAGCATTGTCAAGAATTGTGACATCAATGTGATTTCTACAGGTACCATTAAAGTGTTCATATAAATAATTTTTCTTATCGAATTTGTTAACGTGGTATAGGTGTTCTTTTATCCTTTCTTTAAGAGATCTATTTGTTAATCCTACGTATTGCGCATTACAGAGTTTACATGTAATACAATAAACCAAATGTTTACTTCTACAATCACTATTACTGGAAACATTAGTAAATATTTTAAGTTTAGTAGTATTACTTATAATAAAACTATCTTTGTTAGTAATTTTGCAAATACTACACATTGTACTACATATTGTACTACACATACGCATACTATGTTCATTACCGAAGTCAAGTAGGGTAGGTATGTTGTTAACCTTACTTTTAAAGAATTTATTAAACGAGTAGTAGTTTGAGCCGTTAAGAGAGTTGAAGTTGTTGGTAGACCACGATAAAAGTCTATGGAGGGTCTAACCCATAGACAGTGGGAAGAGGCTTTTAGCAGGACTGCTGCAAGGTAGCGGTGACCTATAATAAATGAATTTATAAAGGAGATGGTTAAGGAATGAAGACTCTAATGGGGGCGTGCAAGCCCTCCCCCGGTACCGACTAGCACTTTTGTAAACCCCATCAAAAGAGCCCCTATTTTTATACAAAGGAGGTATGGCCCTCCTATTAAGGTATATTTGAGGAATATAAGACAGAAAGAGGTAAAGGAAGGTTAAGGTGTTTATAAAGAAATATGGGTAAGAAAAAGAGGTGAGTAATAAAGGGATAGAGGTAAAGTAAGGTTAGAATATGCGTATGAGCAGTGTAAACGTAAATGAAACTACAGAAAGAAAAGGGAGATTATTTAAGGCAAGTAATACTATTTTTGTTATAGGTAGGCGGTCCTAGTTGGAATGTTTATGAGAATCTAAGTATACGGTAGTGGAATCGGGCCAACAAAAGGCCTATATAAGGAAAGCGGTAAGCAAAACAGCCTATTGTACTACATGACAATCGTCAACGTTTTTATTCTGTATTTCTAGCACATCCTAGTCTTTTACAATAGAGAATTGTTATTGCATCTTACAGTAGTGATTAACTAAGTAATATGTGGACAATTGGATTCTATATTGTGTTACAGGCATGTGGACATCAGAGGAGAATAAGGTCTATCAAGACCAAGTGAATCGAAAGGTGTTGCTAGAGTGGGTACGCCGGATTAGCAGTTCCCCAAAAGGCCAACTACGACGCAATTTTGCTGGATTTCGCGCAAAAGATCTTGGAGTAAGTGTTAGTAAAAAATAAATAAAGGTGTATTATCAAGTCATAATTGTAGAAGAAATTTTAGGTACCCAAACGAACGTCCAAACCCTTTCAGCTGGCCGGTACAGGCTGGCTACACCAACACCGGACCGGCCATAAGAGTGAGTAGAGTTTAAGTACATAAAAGGAGGGAATAACGGATAATTGTAGGCCAAAATGTGTTATGAGTTCTGGCGCTTCTTTATGAAGAGCGGCCGCAGGCGTCTCTATGAGTACAACAAAAAGAACAACACCGACATACGGATTATTAGAGAGAAAACCAAGCCTGTGATGGACCAAGAAAAGTTAGGGTAAGAAAAGGAATCAGGATTATTAATGCAGAGGGTTATTAATGCAAAGTGGTATATTAAATGTGTAACATTTAGGTTGTTCATACGAAAAACCTTGCGGGAGGCATACCATGCAGCCAAAATCAAGGGTGAGGAAGTAAATTTGATAAAAGGAAAAATAGTCATCGGAAAGGAACAGGTATATTATAGCCATATTTAATACAACTAGATGATGAGAAGATAACTTGGATTGCAGCCTATGCGCCCTACAACGGCAGCTGTGAAACTGAATTTAGACATGACTGCATGGCAAGGTGAACCACTGGAATCGATGCTATGTAAGCAAGAAAAGGAAGATATTGAAGTAAGGGTCTTGTATACAAAAGTATTAAGACAAGAATAGTTATGTATGATTGCAGAAAGGAGCCTTAGTCTATGGAAGTCTAAAGTTAAAAGGAATAGATGTGTCGGTTGGAGAAACTTCAACCACGGAGGTAAGAAACAAGTACTATAAGAACAATAAGGAGTAAGAGTAGAAGTAAGGTAACAGTTGCAGAAAGGAACCAGTAACCCGACAACTTCCAATGTGGACGACAGCGGCCCAAGTCAACCGAAGAGGAAAAGGACCTTAGCAGACTTTATAACAGTGGACCTTGAGAACAGAAACAAGTGAAGAGTTTTGTAACCGAAGTTTGTTAAAGTGTGTTTGTAAATTGTGTTTAAATGTTTTGGTTATGTTTTACATTTTAGTGAATTAAATTTTATGAAATTAAATTTGGTTGACAACGCCAACTAGACATGAGAAAGGAAGATGCAAAATGAATAATAATGATAGCTAGTAGTAAGTGTTGAAGTAGTAAGTAGTAAAAGTAAGAAGTAGTAAGAATAGGCCACCAGTGTTTTAGTTCAGTGTCCCATCTATGCTGATGACACGAAATTGTTCTCCTATAATTCTTTACAAGCACTACAACTTGCACTTGACGAGTTGTATGAGTGGTCCCGTAAATGGATGCTGGATGTTTTACATGAAAGGCCTAAGGTCATGTCGTTAGGGCCAAACCATCCCCAAGCCCGTCAGTTCTTCCTGGGAGGAAAGGAGCTTCGGGTCACAACCCAGGTCCGTGATCTCGCATTTCTTTTTCTAATACTCTATGCCTACTTCATATGCCACCTCATCGCGGTGAAGGGGTGAACATCGCTTATCGTTAGTGATGGCTAACGGCACAAACGGTCGCGCAGTACGCGACGTTTTGTCGTGTATGGGCGGCTCTCCTGTATCCCTGGCCAGGAACATGTGAGTAACCAGACCAACGCTATGGCTCAAACAACTAAACCCGTGCCCCAGTCCTCCACGCGCCGGAGGTGGACTTCTACGACGTCGGTTGCATCCACCTCCGGCGGAGAGATGTCTTCTAAGGACAAGCCTTCGTCAGCAATGGCAAGAAGGCCTACGAAGCTCAGAGCTACGGGAGACGTCGCAATTAGCAGACCCGCTGCAGTACATGAAAAAGCCCAAATATCGCTGGGCCGGACACCTGCTTCGACAAAACGAAAAAAGATGGAGTCCCCGTGTCACAGAATGGCTCCCGAGAGACCATAAGAGACCACTGGGACGACCGCCAACGCGATGGGCAGACTCAATCTCAAGATCTTTCAGAGAGCAAGCAGTCAGAGATCGAGCGGTCTGGAAGAGTTGTGGTCCCCGCTGAGAAGATCTCCAGCCGACAAAATGACCATCAAAGTATCAAAGTAAAGTAAGTATACTCTATGCTTTGATGATCACATCAGCGCAATCTCGGCTAATGCACAGATGCGGGTTAATTTTATCCTCAGAGCTTTTGCCACAACGAAGTCGGACACTCTTTTCAAGTTGTTTACTGCCTTTGTTAGGCCTCTTATGGAATACTGTCCTTAATTGTGATCTCCATACAAACAGTCTTTGGTTGATACCCTGGAAAGTGTTCAGAGAAGATTCACCTCAAGATATTTACAAGAACTGGCCTTTTTGGGGTTTCCTTCCGACTTAACTTGCTCCTCCTCGCCAGCGCTACGCTCCTCGCTAGCGCTACGCAGAGTTGTCTTTGACCAGGTTCTCCTGTTTAAACTACAAGTGCTCCGACACGCCTAACGGCGTATCTCGCACTTGCGCGCTTCGCGCGACTTTGCAGCAGCACTGACCTATGGACTTTTTTGTAAAACATAAAAATCACTAACATCTAGGACATGTTGCGTACTTTATCGGCATCAAGCCGCTCACCACTTCGGTACCTTCATCATAGACATTCTCTTCAGACCGGCCATTAACTTCATTGTTTTGTGCTGCGCAGTACATCTGTCCCTCGGGTTGCTCCTCCGCAACCGTTCTCATGCTCAACAGCAAGCGTTTCCAGATATCGCTAACATGTCTTCCGAAGCCAGGTTCCACCTCACTCGTTTCTTCATACTGGATCTAATGGCCCACCTTTTCCAGACTTCCCTCCCTCTCTTTTAGTCGCTCAACTCACTGGTCCACTTCTTTGTTTCCACCTCCCGTTTCCTTCCTTCGTTGTTTCCTTCCTGGTCGCTCTCCTGGTCCACCCTAGAGGTCTCCCTTACTGCCCTTCCCCTCTCCACCACCCCTTAGTATTCCTCCCCTGCTTACGGCAAGTGACAAGTATTCAGAATTAGGACGCCTGTTGCGCGAGACGTAAAAGATCCGTCTTCCGAATCCAGAAGCTCAGTCGCCGCTGAGTCGAGCATGAAGAAGCTATGCATATGGCAGATTCCTTGTTCTCCGTATGAATTACCTTACAGCTCCCTTCTTGTTGGTTCCCCGTCCTAGTTCCGCCCCCAGGTCCCTTCTTCCAGGTAGATTCCTCCCCCCTCCCCCTTGGGATCCTCCTTACTACCTTACGCCAATTAAGTAGCCCTCCCACGCTCACGACTCGACAACGTCGAGCGAACGCCCATTGTGCGATATCGATGTCACATTTTCTAAATCCGTTCTCCCTTACTGATAATGGATTCCCTTGCTGATTCTCCTTACTGCCCCATCCCTTATTGGTAACTCCCTACTGGTCCCTTCTTATTGCCTAAACCCTTCTTGGTGCCATGTACTGGCCTGCTTCATTGTTCCCCTTCTACTCTAACCTCTTTAGTTGTCTCCTCATGCTAATGGCACGAAGTCGGCTTCCGAATCTGGAGGCTTAGAAACGCGCTTAAATGCTGTTGCGTTAAACGGCAAAGTGCTGCGCTTCCCCTGCTGCAGCAGCATCCCACGTTCAATAGCAAATTTTGCTCGCGCTATAGATGATGAAGCTTATCTCACTTAGGTTAGACCACTCAACCACCGTCGCTGTGGACGATAGGCGTATCTCACTTAGGTTAGGTCACTCGACGGACAAACTCTTTTATATATAGATGGTGATGGTGATGGCGGGGGTTAGTTTTCATTTTCATTTTCATTCATTACGCCGTTTAAGAGAGACGCTATACAGAAACATGAACAACAACATTACAACAGAAACGACAACAAGAATAATACAGAGGCTGGAAACATGGAGGATGATAGGATCATTAAATTGCTAAATGACTGGAAACATGGAAATCATACAATAGGGTTTCCTACTCTGCACTGAATATAGTCGCTTTTGTCATACGTTTAAAGGAAAGAAGAGAAGTCAGTTCTCGTCTTACTCCACTTGAGGTACCTCAACCCAGCCCTAACCATAAAGAAGTTGGCTCTTAGTCTTGTTTTAGATGATTTGAAGAACAACTTGTCTGCTCCACCTCTAGTGACTGATGGTCGCAGGGTGCAGAATTTTCTGCAAGAGACCGGGATCAGCTGGTTGATTAGTTTATAGACCATAACTATGCCAAAGTAGTGTTTTCTTGACTTGAGTGATGGAATTCCCAGGTAAGCATTCCTAATGCTAGCTTTAGAGATTCTGCCGTGCAAAAATCCTTCATTTCCCAATAGAACCTTCCTGGTGAAATTGTTTTGAATCTTCTCTATCATCAGAACATCTTTCTTCTTTGAAGGAGAGAACACGAAGCATGAACTCTCAACGAGCGGTCTCACATAGACCTTACAAGCCTTCAGAAGGTCTCCTTTATCCCTTACGACAGTGGCTTAAATATACCATTTTCAGGTCGAATTGGACACTTTTCAAACCAAATTGGACACTTTTCAAATCAAATTGGACACTTTTCAAACCAAATTGGACACTTTTCAAATCAAATTGGACATTTTTCAAATCAAATTGGACACTTTTCACGTCAAATTGGACACTTTTCACGTCAAATTGGACACTCTTCTAAGCTCGCCTAAGACTTTTTAAATCAAAGAGAACTTTCCGAATTGCAACAATCTTTATACTGGTTAAACTACAGACTCAATAAAATGGTTAGAAAAATTTTTGTTCAAGAAAAATTCAGAATAACTTTTTTTGAACTTTTTTTTTACTTTAGCTGCCCGAATGAGTGCAATAATTTTATAAAATTTTTATTTTGGAGAAAAATAACAATTTGTATTTTGTTTTAAAGCGCAGCAAAGCAGCAACCATAAAGTGCACTAAAAGACCGGATTGCGCCATGCACGCGAAAAGCTCGTCGCGATTTTTATTTGATTGAGTGTAAATGCTGTTTACATGGAATTACGAGGTATGCGCGCTCTTAACAATTGTACTTGTTGCATTGTCTACATTTTTTTTTTTGTTCGAGGAAAATTTCAGTATGTTTCCTTGAAACCTTTAATTCACTTACCCAATAAGTGAACGCTTTATTTGAAGTTTTATAAAATTCTAGTTCTTCGTGGAAATATAATGCTTGATAGCATGTTTTAAAGGACAGAAATCCGGAAATTTTTAGTACCAAGAGATGAGATTACGCCATGCACTTGTCCAAGACGATTGATTGATAGTGCAAATGCTGCTTACATGAAACAACAAGGTGGGGATATGCGCGTTCTTCGCAACTGTAATTGTTACATTGTCTACAGGTATGTATAAATCAACATATACATAACATAAATCTACGCAAGCAGTGTTATCCTTTTCCATTTCATGTCTCAACTAGACAAAAAACTACATAAGACGTTACTCAAATAAAGGTGGTTATGACATTAAAGAGGGTACTTCAACAATGACAGTCAATACAAGATAACATTCTAGTCTACATCCAAAAACCTTTAACTATTAACCAACAAACTACTATTGTAAGTAAAAGTAAGTGCAATTACACAACAAAGATCACGAACGCAATACAAATTGAACTAATACATCAAACACTAAAAGGTTGTCTAGCTGCTGCAGTGGCCAAGTTCATCGTCATGTGGAGCACGTAGTTCGCACAATCTTCCTGTGTCACCGTTGCAATTCCTTCCTGAATGAGAGAGCTCAGCATGCGGTCCGCCGTCGGGTTGTTCAGCAAGCGTTTCACACAGGCTTTGACTTTAGAGAAGACGTTCTCCGCTGGATTCAGCATGTAGGAGTAGGGTGACAGGAACTTCAGCTCATAGGACGTTTCCTCCAGTATTCTCCGCAGCTCTGAGGTTTTGTGAATTCTAGCATTGTCCATTATAAGCCATGCGCCATCCATGCCATGCATACCACGCATCTTCGAAACAAGCTCCTCGACGAAGGCGCAGAACTTCGGGCCGGTGCAGGTCCCATCGTCAATGATTCCTGTATGGATGACGCCTTGAGTATTCATGGCCAAAATAAGTGTCACCATCCGTCCTCTGACCGTCGGCAGGACAACGTTTGCACGTGTTCCTTTCCTGGAGCGAGCCTGCGTCCTTCGCAGGTGTAGGTTGAATCCGCTCTCATCTATGAAGATGCACTTCTCCTTATTCGGCGGGGCGTGTGCCGAAAATTCCAGAGCATATAACTGCCTGCCCAAAATCGTTGATGGGCTATTCACTCGGTCGAGTTCGTAGTGGCATCTTTTAAGAGTGATCTTCAATTTAATGAGGGCATTGAAGATCGTAGACATTGCCAGATGGACATCCTTTTCCTTCAGCCGCTGTTGTATCTGTTGCAAGGTGTCTCCTGGGTGTCGTTCTACAGTCTCCTCGATGTAGCGCAGCACGTCGGGAGTTAGCTTCCACGAGTTTCGTCCCCCACGGCTACGCTGGACACCACCATCATCCTGTTTGTAAGCACGGATGATGCCCCTTGCGGTACTCTCGTTAAGGCGAGCGATTTGAGCAGCCTCCCGGACAGATCTGCCTTCAACCTGCACGAGCCTGACGAGGATATCCTTCTGCGATGTAGTCGTTTTCACGTACCGTCCGCGAATCATAATGGCGTTAACCTGCTACAGATGCCTCTTCTTAGATAAAGCTGGGGCGTCGGTGAACATCTTACTTAGGTAGTCGCTTTTCGCTGCGTCGTATTCCGCGCGGGCAGATTACAGCGTTGTTTCAACGCTGCAGCAAGCGAGATAGCTGCCAGATAACCAAGCTTTTTGATAGTGTTGGAACACTTTTCAAATCAAATTGTACACAAACCTGCAGCTAATATAACAATATTTTATTGATGTATTCTCTTTAATGTCATAATCATCCAGTTTTGCTATAACTGATGAACTTGGCCACTGCAGCAGCGGGACAACCCTTTAGTGTTTGATGTATTTATTCACTTTGTATTACATTCTTTTTCCTACTTGAAATGGAAAAGAAGAATAGTGCTTTCGTAGATTTATATTATGTATATGCTGATTATATTTTCTGAAATTATTTATTTTCTGAAATTTTCCTCGAACAAAAAAAACTGTAGACAATGCAACAAGTACAATTGTTAAGAGCGCGCATACCTCGTAATTCCATGTAAACAGCATTTACACTATTAATCAAATAAAATCGCGACGAGCTTTTCGAGTGCATGGCGCAATCCGGTCTTTTAGTACACTTTATGGTTGCTGCTTTGCTGCGCTTTAAAACAAAATACAAATTGTTATTTTTTCTCCAAAATAAAAATTTTATAAAATTATTACACTCATTCGGGCAGCTAAAGTAAAAAAAATCAAAAAAAGTTAATCTAAATTTTCCTTGAACAAAAATTTTTCTAACCATTTTATTTAGTCTGTAGTTTAACCAGTATAAAGATTGTTGCAATTCGGAGAGTTCTCTTTGATTTAAAAAGTCTTAGGCGAGCTTAGAAGAGTGTCCAATTTGACGTGAAAAGTGTCCAATTTGACGTGAAAAGTGTCCAATTTGACGTGAAAACTGTCCAATTTGACGTGAAAAGTGTCCAATTTGATTTGAAAAATGTCCAATTTGATTTGAAAAGTGTCCAATTTGGTTTGAAAAGTGTCCAATTTGATTTGAAAAGTGTCCAATTTGGTTTGAAAAGTGTCCAATTCGACCTGAAAATGGTATATATGGAAGATTCTAATACTAGCTTTTCTACAAATAGCTTTTATATGAGGACTGAAATCTAGCTTTTCCGAATAAGAAAATCATAAGTCCTTAATCTCATACATTCTGGAGATTGGATGACCAGATAATGAATATGGACAGGGCAGCTCAGAGAAGCCAATTCTTAAATCAAACATTTTTTGCAGAGCAGGTAATAACTTCCAAGTAGCGGAGAACTCGTGCAGCTTATCAATGGCCGACTGAATTGCACGATGTGATCAACAGAAGAAATTTCTTTGTAAATCTTCAAGTCATCAGCGTGAATCAATTTGGGATGATTAACACTATCGAAAGCCTTACCGAAGTCAAAATATATCACGTCTATTGTTTTATTCTCATCTGTAGCCGCCGTCCAGTCATTTAGACATTACAATATATTAGTTTAAATTGATTTACCGTTTACAAAACCATGTTGAAACGCAGGAAAGATTCTGTTGAAATTCAGGTATTCCAAAATATGTTTGTTCAAAATCTTTTCTCAAACGATCTGCAAAATATTGAGGTAATACTCACTGGTCTATAATTTGAAGAATTTGACGCTGGCTGTTTCTTCAAAATAGGAGTAACGTAAGAATGTGTCCACAAAGGCGGGACCTCTGAAAAGGTGATAATTTGGTTGAAACGATAAGCCAACGGAAAGGCAATAGCATGTGTTATATTCCTAATAAGGGAAAAGGAATTTCATCAGGGGTAGCCCAGTTTGGAGCTGGCCATCTACAGTGGTGTTCATAGATGGTAGCACCTCAAAGTATGGGTACTCTGTCATTTTATTTTGATCGGAAAGACTAATAGGAGGAAGGCCTCCATCGTCTTTACAGTAAACTTTGGCAAATTCGTCTACAAGCGCATTTTCTTTGTCGAATTCATTAGGAAAATACCGTCCTTTCACAATAAGACCAGACATATGCTGCCTTTCAGAGAATTTGAACTTCAAGTATCGAAGTAAAGCGCTTCTTTGCTTCGAACTCGTTATCTTTTTTTCAGATTTTTACTATACTTATCTAATTCTCTATTGAACCAAGCAGAAAATGTTTTGTAACTAGACCAATCTCCGCTTAGTTTTGTCTAATTGCAAAGATAATCCCTGTGCCTGGACATATTCTGCAAATGAGGAGGCAAAAAGGATCGAGTTGGATATACCAGCGACAATGGAACGAACATATCTAAGCATGTTGCAAAATCGAAATAAAAATACGATACTTCTCGTCCAGTCTTACTGACTCAATAAGTCGATCCACAGGACACTGTACAAATACCTGGCTACTTCGGCATAATCACACTTGGAAAAGAGTCTACGAACTATTGGCTGCTGTTCAATTAATCCGCTAAAGATGCTAAACACTATGCTCATGTTGTCACTATTACCAAATGGAGATTGACGAGAAAGATTAGTTATTAGTTGCGAACTGTTCGTGCAAATCAGGTCCAGTACATTGTTTGCCCTTGTGGGTTCTTTGACGAGTTGTTGTCATGCGAAACAAGCATTTCAGTGAAACTATTGCTTGCATCTAAGTCCGGATAGGTTGTCCAGTTCTGCTTAGTCATATTAAAGTCTCCTGCAATAACAGTAGGTATGGGAGTGCATGATAGGTCACTGAGCACTTGAGGCATCTGATCCGTCCAGTAAGATTCGGAAGATGGTGGTCTATAAACTAACACCAATCTGAACGCGCAGTCGTCATAGGAAATGTCCGTTGCAAGGATTTCATACCCATTATGGACTGATTCTGATAAAAGTAGTATGAAATGTTTTTCCTTATAAGTATGGCAACGCCACCTCCCGCTTTTTGTAACGATCGCACCGTAAAATCGAATAATCAGTAATCCAGTTCCTAGTCATCGTTTGCAGAGAGTGATTACTTTTCAACCACGTCTCCGTAAAAGGATATACATCATAATGTGAGCCACATATCAAACTAAGATATAGAGAATTTTTGACAACGAACGAACATTAGAATAGAAGCATTTAAGAGATAAATTGTTACAAAGTCAGAATTTCCTGATATATCACACCACGGATGACCATCTCGTTTTTCTGATGCGAACTAACCGTCACTGAAGTTTGAGAGGAGTGCAACACGTCAAAAGAAGAACATCGCTGAGATAAAACTGGCTCAGATAAGCCATTGTTGGCAACATTATGAGTATCAGCCGACACTCTAACATTCTCGAAAGGTCTTTTTCCGACTAGGGTAATACGTAAATTCCTTTAAGAGAGAACGTCTTCAAACTGGAAGCTCCGCGTATGACAAGATTGGCACAAAACGTAGATGGTAGGGCCACTTTAAGTAAGTTGATATTGATGTAGACAATATGCTCACCCTCTCCAACTTCAGCAGTCGCCCAGTAGGAGACGGATTGCGGCTTCGAGGGAAACCCGATACCACTTCATTCTCAGTTCCACTTTCATAAACCTATCTCATCTCGTTGTATAACGTTCGTAGAATTAATGGATTTACAATTTTAAAATATTTTTTAAATTACTTGATATGTGATAATAATTGGACCAATTGCTCAATATACACATTAATTATAATAGTAGTATTAGAAACACAAAATAAACATAATTTAAGTTTCTGTGAGCTATTACTTTATGTTTCAATACTTGTTGTTTATCATCCATATATATCTAAAACAAACATTATAGTTAACCCTTATGCATAAATCAAGACTATTTTGGCTATCGTATGGCTTGCCTTGCTTTTATTTACATGCTTCTTATTAAAACGCCTTTTAAAGAATAATGATCGATCCTACTTTAACAAAAATTATGTAATTAGCTGCAATTATTTGGCAGATAGTAAAATGATGTAAGTAATTAGATCAACTTATAAAAAGTTAAATTTAAAAAAACATTAAAATATTAAATTACAAGTAAATAAAATAAAGTTAGAATTTGTTTTTTTTACAATTAATACAATTTTTTATTTTATTTTAATATCTTAGATCTGTCAAGGCAAAGTTTTCGACCTTGACCGGGCCAGTGGCCACGTCAAGTTGACGATTAATTAATTGATTCTAACTATTCAAACATTCGGTTTAGTCTTGACTTAATAACACTATCAATTTGCCATAGCGTTGCGTTAAACGACTGGCAAAAAATTAACAGAAGATTGTTACATTTATAATGTAGTCAAGATGGTAATATTAATTTTAAATGTAAATTTAATTTTACTTTCTCAATAAGACAAGGTACCAAAAAACCTTGTCTCGGCCAGTGGCCACGTCGCGTTAGACGAATTTTCAAATTTGATTTTGAATATTTTAATATAACATTAACGATAAATAGATTAGCCATGTTATATTTAATTACCCATAAAGTAAATAACTAATATTTTAATTGTCATATAATTAGTTGATAATATAATTACGTGTTTGGTATTTGGAATTGGCTGTCATTCTCCTTTAAACTTCCTTAACCTTACCATCATTTATTTATCATAATGTAACAGACAGTTCAATTCAATTTAATTATGTAAAAAAAATTTTAAATCCTCCCTCCTCTCCTTATGAATATAAGTTATGTAATCTTTTTTTAAAGAAAGAATAACAAAAATAAATACTCATTATTTTTATCAAAATTCTTACGAGTTTATATCCATTGAAGATTTAATTAACAAAATATTGTTTTATAAAGTGAATTATTTAAGTAAAAAATGTAAAAATGTCACTTCTGATTATGTTAAAATTCACTTTCAAAATCATTTCAACTATTGAACTTAATTTCAATGTGTGTTCTAATTCATACATCCAGTTGAAGTTTAGGGATAAGAGGACCACACCTCTTGCCTTAATAAAAAAAAGGGGTTCTTTTGATGGAGTGATAAAAGCAGGAGTTTGCAGGGGAAAACTCCTGTGCTTCCAAAAGAACCGTTTCTTCAAAATACATGTGCAATTTAATAATTAATTAAAGATATTTATTTTTATTTGAAGGAACACCAATAGGGTGGTATGGACCACATACCAGCGGTAACCCTGTGGCAGCCCCACTAAATACCTCCCCTAATTCAAAACAGTGTAGAGCTTGGGCCTGTTCTGCACTTTCTTGTTCTGGCCTGCTCAAAGAACACACAATACTAATCCTTCCAACCCAAACCATTACTATAAAAATAATAAGTTTACTAAGAGTAAGGTTAATGGTATTAATATTTTGAATAATTTTGGGAATGACAACAAATGCAATAATTGTTCTGAAAATTGTAATATTTGCACAATAATTAATAAAACTGAATATATTCATTCCTCAGTTACAAATTTAAGGATTAATACCTATAACAAAAACAATGATAATTGCAATATAAGTAATGTTGTATATTGTATAACATGCAACGATTGTCAAAAACAATATATTGGAATTACAAGTAGAAAACTAAAATACAGAATTAGAGAACATCTATCCCAAATTAAAAATCCAAAAATTAATAAATATTTATATACACATTTTGGAAACAATTGTAATAGTTTGTCAGTTAAGATAACAATTTTAGATTCTTTAGAAGACAATGCAGACAAGGATATTCTTTTACAAAAAGAACTTTTTTGGATTAAGTTAATTAATACAGCTTATCCTTTTGGTTTTAATGACCATATAAAAGGTTACGGAAATATATCTGATATTGATAACCCTTTAACATATAAAGAAAATCATCCGTTTTATAAATTAAAAATTACAAAAATTAGGAAAAGAAATGGTAAAAAGAATAACAAACGAGAAAATACCAACATAAACAATGCAATCGACTTTAGTGAATTTGTTAACAGATTTATTCAATTGAATTCGATACCAGAAATGTATAGATACATTAATACTTTTAAGAAAAAATATCTTAAAAAAGTTATAAGAATAACATGTAATAAAGAACGTCTGGATAATATAGATCCAAATAATTATAGAATTTTCGTTAGTATGTTATGTAATTTTATTTTAACGAAAATAATAGTAAATATTCCAAACCAGAACAAAAACACAACAACTATATTAATGTTGGAACCACATATATAAACAGTGTTCTAGACAAAGTTAACTTGAACAAAATGTTTAATAATAGCTATATACGTGAAGTGATAGAAAATAATTCTAATAAAAAAGTTTTACCTTTTAGATGTGTATTTAAATCACAACCTTCTTTTTCCAAAAAAATGTTTAATTATAATACATTAATTAGAAATACAAGATTGTCAGAATTAAATTCAATCTTTAATAGTAAATGCTTATGTATCGAAGAAAAGTATAAAAAATTTGTTGACAAAACACATGAACACATTATCACAGGTAATTTAGAAATAATTTCAGATAAAGTTATTAAAAATTCAATTATGAAAGGCACGAAATTTGTCCCAAAACATAGTGTTTCAAAAGAAAACATACAATTCTGGTTTGAAGATGTTTTTTCTTTATTTTTAGACAAAATTAAAAATAAATATAAGTTAAAAGATTTTCACCTCAATTTAATAAAACAAAAACTCAATATTCTAATGAATAAGATATGGAAATCTTTGCTATATCATATTACTGTGGAAAACAATAGATCTTTTAAAAAATTGAATACACATAATGTAGAATACCTAAACTTTTTAAAAGAAAATTTTGTTATATGCCCTATTGACAAAGCAAATAATAATTATAGTTTTATTTGTAAAAAATTCTATTTAATCACTTTGGCAAAAGAAATGGGAATTGTTTCAGAAAATAGTAAGTTAAAAATGTCTAACTTTAATCAAACATATGAAATATATAACAAAGAAAACGAACTTGAAATTATCAACAGGCATAAAACCTTATGCTTAAATAATAAAATTAAGGTTGATGGAACAGAAAGAGTTCCATTGATATATTGTTTACCAAAACTACATAAAAATCCAGTCAAATTCAGATTTATTACTGGAGCGTATAACAGCTCCTTAAAACCTCTTTCAAAAGAAATAACTATAGTTTTTACGTTCTTAAAACAGCATTTTATTAAATATGTTAATATAATTACATCAAGAAATAAAAATTTTATTGGTTATTGGTCTATTAATAACATAAATATATCTGAAAAAATTAGTAAAATTAATATAGAAAACTGTAGACTTTTTTCAGCAGATTTTACTAATATGTTTACTAGTCTTCCACATAATATTATATTAAAAAACATAAAAGAATTAATAAAAATATGTTTTCAAAATGCAGGTAAAAAAATATATTGCATATAATGCATATACAACAATATTTATTACACTAATAATAATACAATGAATAAATATAGATATTATACAGCTGAAGATTTAATGTTTTTTACTGAATACTTACTCAAAAATAGTTTTACAATTTTTGCGGGCACAATTTATAAACAAATTGAAGGAGTACCTCAAGGAAGTAATTGCAGTCCATTACTTGCTGATCTTACATTATCAATGTTTGAATATAAATTTTGTAAAAGGTTAGTAACACAAAATCGTTACATAAACATACATCCATTTAGATACATGGATGATATTCTTATAATTCACAATAAAAACAATCAATATATACAAGAACTACTTTGTGAAACATACGAAGATTCCCTTCAGTTTGAGACAACACATGAGTCAGTTTACGACTGCAATTATCTCGATCTAAATATTAAAATTGTTAACAATAAAATAGTTACAAGATTATACAATAAAACAGACAATTTTAAATTTCATGTAATCAGATTCCCACATTTCTATTCAAATATATCAATAAAAGTTAAAAAATCAATCATATTTACAGAAACATTAAGATTAATTAGATGTTGCACTGCTTTCAAGGATTTTGTTGAAAACCTTATCAAGTTGATAACTAGACTTATCAAAAGTGATTATCCAGTTGATATAATTATAAGAAATATAGTAAAATGTTTGAATAGAAATAAATATTTATTACAAAAATATGATCAGGATAATATACTACATTTCATTCCTAATTTACCTAATTATAATAAAAGATTTAAATACAAAAATAATAGTAATAACATTTTATCTATAAATCAATAATGGTATGTTTGTTAGAAATAACTTCAAAATGAGAGCAAAAACTACATTCTGAATAATGATAGGGGTATGGATATAGTTGATAAACTTTAACATAAACTTAGTAGGTTTCATTTTATCGAAACTTTCATTTCATCGACACTGTTTAGAGTGAGTGGTAAGTTGTAATTTAAAATTCACAGAATTGCACATAAGATATTTTTATAAATAATATTTAAAATAAATAAATAATTAATAATAGAAAAGTTTTAAAAACAATTTCCAAAAAATAATATAAATAATTTTTAAAATTTTTCTATAAATATTTTTTGAAAATAATAACAATTTATATATATATATGTATATAAATTTAATTTAAATTTAAAAATATATATAAAATTTTAAAAATATATAAATAAATATGTAAATACGGTTATATATAGAGAAATAAAAGAAACGTTCATAAACATCTGTTTCATGTCTAGTGTAACGTATTTTACAGTTTTAAGACCTGTGTGTTAAGAAATGTGTTGTAATATTAAGCTAGGCATTATTAAGTTACCTGTTTTATTTTGTTCTGTTAATTTCGTGTTATAACATAGGTTGTTAATTTTGTCTTGATTTGTAAAATTTAGTTGTTAGTACATAAGTTTAAACACATAAATAATATGCCACCTAATATTGTACTAACAACTAAATTAATTAGTTACCTTCTTCACTGATGAGCCTCGGGGTAACTAATTATAAACATGTTTTGTATGAAGGTAGAGGCGAAACAAAACATGTTTAAATTGTTGTTAGACGTCGATGTTTCGGGTGGTGTTGTTGTCCTTTGTCCAAAATTGTTGTGTCTTTGTATTCTATGTTATTGAAAAGTTATGAAAATAATCATTTTAATTAAAAAATAACAATAATATATTAATTATTTTAAGTAATTTAAAGCATAGATTCACACCAACTTCTATTACAATGAATAAAATTGGGTCTCAGCAATTTCGCCAGGCGTTTACATGCAGAGTGATTGCTCTTTAGAACGAACTTCCTGAAGAAGCTGTTGGAGCTGCTTCGGTTAGATCCTTCCGTTGAGCGCTCGATAGGTTGCTTGATAGTAAAAGACTCTCTTAGTCAACCAATCAGCTGCAACGTCTTCTTCAACTTACTTGCAGCCTGTTTCGCCCACTCACGCAAGCTTTGTCGCCTACTCAGCCATTTTCATTCACTTCTATTTCAGAATACGGATATCCGTTGGGGGCTGCCTGGTGGTTCTCCTGTTGGGCACTTACACGCCGCCTACGATTCTGGAGAAGGACTGTTCCCCACGGTTTGGAGTAGGCGACGTTGGCTTGGCGTCCTCGCACTTGGCCATGAACATCGATTCATACGAGTCTCTCACAAGCCGAATCAACCGTCTGGGCCTGAAGCGATGTGGCTCGGTACCAGCCTTGACTGTATTCCTCACGTATGCCCCATCATCAGACAACGACGACGAAGAGGTCGAAGCCTTTTACGTGGAGCTGGAGAAGTTCTATAAGGAAGATCACACCTTCTACAAGGTGATCGTCGGTGACTTCAACGCCAAGATCGGACCACGAAGGTCGCCGGAAGAACTTCACATCGGAACCCACGGTTTGGAGTGCAACGAGCAAGGCGAAAGACTGTCTGAGTTTATCACGTTGACCAAGACTATCCATGGAAACTCACAGTTCCAGAAGCCTCCCTCCCTAGGATCTACCTGGGAATCTCCTGGTGGCCAGTTCCACAACGAGATCAACCACATCATCTCAACCGCAAGTATTGCCTGACCGACGTTTCCGTTGCCCCCAAGTTCTGCACGGGATCGGGTCGTCGCCTCGTTCGCGCGAGGTTCCGCTTTTCGCGTCAAGGAGAGAAGGCCGCAAAGTTAGTAGGAGTTCGAGAACGACCATCAATCACGACCTTTACACCTTTCTTGCCGGCCTTTGGGAAGATACCGTCATGGACAACATCGACGAAGAATACGACCGCTTTGCGCACCGCCTCCGCGATTGTGCTAAGGGAGCCGAGAGCTTGAAGACCACGAAGAGACGCCTGTCTCCGGAAACTCTCGAGCTGATACGCTAGCGTGAAGCAGCACGAACGTCACGCAGCCACCGACTGACCTCCGAGCTTACGAAGCTATGCAGAGTGGTGAAAGAGGGAGTTCCTAAGGAGAGAATGGCGGAAGGGCTGCCTGAAGCTGCGAAGACAGCGTTGAGCATCCGCAATGCCTGCCGGAACTTCGCCAACTGCAAGACCAAGATAATAGCTCTCAGAAGCTCTGACGGAACTGTCGACCCTTCCAGAAGGAGCATGGAGAAAGTCATCCACGTCTTCTACTCCGGTCCCTTTGACAGTCACGTCCACCTCCCTCCATTCCATCTACCGCAGGATGGATGACAATCTTCTTTTTCTTGATGACTTTTCTTCTTGTCATTTAGTAATGGTGGGATTCAATTACCCATGTTCGAGGCAACCTTTCGAACCAACCGAGGCGCCTGTACTCTACTGTTCATACTCATTTTTGCTGCATGTGGTATTCTCTTGCGGACTGTTCGCCTTCTTGTTGCCGATTCGACTGCTGCTTCAGTGTTTGCCTGGTGCGTGCAACCTTGCGGCAGGGTCGCAATCTATTTCGGTTCAGCTCCTGTCACTTTGCAAGGTCATTTCTTACTTCTGCGGCACCTGCCGTAACGGCGGCGTTTTATTATGGCATCGACCGTTTCCGAAAGCAACACGTCGCCCTTTGATGCCGTGGCCGATGCGGGCTTTTGTACGGGTGCGTCTGTTGCGAATCGGTTGTCCCAGTGCAGGTGAAGCTCATGCCACTTGACTGGTCCCAACCAACTGCCCCATGGCAGCCGACGCCTGCTAAGCCTCCAAGCCTCCGCCTAGGTAGCATGGGCAACCCCAGGGACCAGACCGACCTCGGACCCCTTCAGCGGTGGCGCAGCCCCGCTCGCCCAAGTGGGCGGAGCCCATTCACGGCATCTTCGTACAGAGCATGTAGTGGAAACCTGGGACTGTAATGTTAATTGCCACCCTACATACGGCTTAGATAGACTTTACACATGTATTGCTGCCAACCGGCTTGGCGGGGGGCGCGGCTCACCCGCAGCGATGAGCGGAGTCCGCCCGTGGGCCGGCGCCAGAGTGCTACGGCCACGGGGCGGAGCCCGCCCGCTGGCGCGAGGCACCGCGCTCCCGTTGTAGCCGGTGCGCCGGAGTCAGAACGCCGGCCGATGCATAAGTGCTCGTCGTCCTGCATGTACACGCACGGCCGAGCCGGCTGTTCCGAGGGACTAACCATGCACCTCCTTATCCGGAACCGAACAGAAGTACCATGATATATTTATGACACATAGCCCTTTAATAAACAGAACGCATATGGATAAGAACACTACGAAATAATACAAGGGTCGAATGGTGCTGTAGTGGAATTAGGACTAAATTGTCCGCTTCAGCGATCGGTGATGTATTGAGCGTCTCTCTGGAGTGGGCCCTTCCAAAGGGGCAGGTGATCATCAGCCATGCCCTCAGCGATGGACTGGAGTGAAACGTGGTAGAGCCTCTCAGCTTCCTCCGATACGGTTTTGGAAGGCTGGCTAAAAGGCGACGCGCACTGCCCGCGGCAGAGCGGTGCCCGTGGTCCGGATCACGATCGATGGCGTGCATCGATCGGACCGGCCACGCCCAGTGCCGGAGGCAGGCGGCACGCGGTCGGAGGACCGACCGGTAACGGAGCCGAAAAAGAGAGCCACCGGCGTCGAACCGCGCGGCTTTTATAGCCGCAGGAGGCTATGGGCGGAGCTTATTTTGAGCAGACCGCGGCGGCAGGCCGGGCAGCACACGCCTTACGGAGGAAGACCGTGAGGGTACGGGCGCCCGCGGCAGGATTGATAGGAGCGATGCTCGCGATTCGCGACAGCGTCGTTGGACAACCATGTGCGACAACTCCTGAAGGCTAAGTCCATACCGACGTTATATCGTGATAATTTTAGTCTACGATCTGAACTGCATTCACTTAAGACACTTCTGCTACTCAGGTAGACGGCTCTGGCCAACTTGTCTTGATCATTGATCATAATGATGTCAATTCCTCGCTAACGGCGGCCGCATCTCCACCCTAGTTTCGACTGACAATTCGATAATATCATCTCATGAAATAGAGAGAAGGTGTTCTGTAGTCATTTGTAACATTACGGAATTAGCGAGGAATAACTTGAGAGAGATGCTCAACTATAATTACCATAGTGTATGCAATGTGCTAGATTTCCTAGGAGTCGAATGTAACCCTTTTAATATCTACAGGCTAGGTAGACCTCAGAGGTATGAACAAACTCATTAAAGTTGTTCTACCGTCAGCAGTGTTTCAGAGAACGGCGCTCAGGAGGGCTTCACACCGCTGTCACTTCGTTAATGGAAGGGTCTTCGTGCGGGAGTCTCTGCCGGCTGAGAAGTTGCGGAGGGTGGGACGAAGTTCTACTTGCGGCAGTAATAGTGGGGATACTGAGGTGGTGAGTCCTAGCGACGCACCGCCACACGTTACGACTGCTGCCGTGGACCCCTGGGTCAGTCTTCGTAGCCTTCCACGTCTACGGTGATGCTGCTGAGGCTAATTCTTTCATCAAGTGCCTGCATGCGAACGTTAGATCTGTTTCAAGGAATAGACACTAAATCATCTCAGTTCCTGGCAAACGTTTTGATATTTATGTAATCACAGAGAGCTGGCTAAAGTCATCCGTCACGTCTTCCTCACTTTTTGGTAATGATATGTCTGAGTACGAGATAATTAGGTGTGACCGTGTAGCTAAAACCGGAGGAGGGGTTGCGTTTGCATGCAATCTTTGTCTTAGGACTTCTGTCGTACTGTCGAGTTCAGTTAAAAATGGATCTGCGTTACTGTGTTTTGATGTGTTTAGTGAAAGCTGAGGGTATGCCGGGCTTTGGTCTATCCGACACCTTCCTGCGATAGGAACATGACTGATCGTTTGTTTGATATTATTAGTGATCTCATATCCAATGAACTGGAGTCGGTTGTACTGGGCGCTTCAACATTCCCCACCCCTATTGTCCCCCTGATAGGGCTGCAGACTCGGGTGGGACCTCAAATTCCTTCTGGAGTCGGATTCATCAATGACTTACATAACTATCTTATTGATCTTATTGATATGCCAGTGAAAGGAATGTGGAAGCAATGACATTAGTTGATATAAATGTGAAATGATGGATAGTGCTGATCTAATTAAATTAAAACATAGTGTGCCAATGTACCAAGAATTGAAGAATGAAATGAATACCGTAATGATAGCACATATCATAATACGTATCCATACAGATACCGTATAACAGATCACGGTATGGTTACTTTATATAGGAAAACCTCCATAGCCGGTTGGCACAAAGATGAATACGTAAGTTAAGCAATTTTAGTAATTTCTAATATTGACAACAAATAAAGGATAAAGGACGGCGTTAATCAATCCCTTCTGGGATGCGCTAGCGTATTCTACTTCTACGGGATGTCGTGGAGGCAAAATGAATGCGTATTTGGACATACAATAACTTACGGTAGCCAGCTGATGAACAAGTCAACGCTTTATCCTTCCCAGACAAGTCTGGTACCAATTCACCGACCCCGGAAGGATGGAAGACTTGGTTGGCCTTGGCACGAAATCGACAACAAATTTTTAAAAAAATGCGTATTTAAAAATAAAATAAAAACAAAAAACAAAAACAAAAACAAAAAATAAATAATAACAGAACAATATAAAATAAAGTAAAATAAAACATAATAAAAAATAAAAAATAAGGAATAATAATTAAAATTAAAATTAAAATCTAAAAGCATAAAATATAATAATAAAATTATAACACCTCCTTCTTCACTGATGAGCCACCGAGGAGGTGTTATAATAAAAACGGTTTGTCTGAAGGGAGGTGGCGAAACAAACCATTTAGGTTTGATATTATTTCTCCATAAATTTAAAGTATATTTAACAAAGAATCACAGCGGAAAACTCAGATAACGCGGCTTGTCGCTCACTCTATCGCTTGATAAGCCGCGCTATCAGGGAATTCGGCTGTAATTTTCTCCGTTAAATTGCTGTAAGTCGTTGATGGATCCGGCCCCTGGTTGCAAAACTTTGTTATCTCGCACGGCCTTCTCACACTAGTTCGGGACAATACTAGAGACGACAATATTGACCTTGCACTTGCCAGTAGGGCTGAGTTGATAAAAGACCTGTAGAACCTCTAATTGAATCCAGTGATCACAACAGTATTCCGTTTGTCATCACTGGGTTTAAGGGAACCATCGAGCATTGCACTCCTGTATTTCGTAGATTGTATTCACATGCTGACTATGATGAAATTCGTATTTTTCTGTCACAGGCTAAATGAATGATTTGTTGGAACTCAACTTGTCATTGGGAAATATAAACTGTTCCTCAAGGTACTGCAGAAAGCTATTGATACTTTTGTTCCTTTTAAGAGAGTTCCGTCGGATATGGATGCCCACCTTCCAGCTTATCGGTCCAATATGGTAAACCATCGTGAATGCTTATTCGGCGAAGTAAAACGTACGGCTAATTGGAAAACATTTGACAAGTATAACACCGAATTTGACAAGACCTCGAAAGTTTAACAACTACTTAGAAGTAAAAGCTTTGGAGTATGGGAACCCTCGTGTTTTATAGGTTTCTAAACTGTAGACTTCAAGATTGAAGAGGCGTCGGTTGTTTCAGGGCAGAGAATATGGATGCTGTTACTGATCACGCTAAGGCTGATTTGTTGGCTGAAGAATTCGCCAAGGTCTTTTCGAAAGATAATGGCATTCTGCCAGTGGAATCTCGCTGTGAACATGCAGTGGAGGAAAGCTTTCCGTGGTATGACGGTGCTATGCTTTTGCTTCTTCTAAAAGCTTGGACACCTTCCTCCTAAGTCACTCCTGATGAGATTCCCTTGACCTTTATTAAGCAGATTGCTGATGTCATTTGTGTTCCTATGGCTTCTATTTTCAATCAAACTCTTTTGCATTCTCAGGTCCCAGCACGCTGGAAACACTTTTATGTCACTCCAGTTTAAAAAATGGGTTCCACAAGTTTAAAAAAAGGTGATCCTTCTGATCCAGAAAACTATAGAACAATTAGTGTTACCGTAACTTTCGTAGGCTCGTCGAGAAACTTCTCAAGGAATATATACTGGAGTTTTGTTGTAAGTATGTCCTGGACAGCATGGATCTATGAGAGGACAGTCGGTTGGAACGAACCTTCTAGAATGTATCAATGACTGGGATGAGGCTTTGGACAAGAATTTGAGTTGTGATGTCATCTATTTCGATTTCGCTAATGGTAAGACGTCTGATCGAGTATCACGCAGGAAATTTTTGTCTAAACTGACTAGGCTTAACTTCCATTCCATTATAGCGGACTGAAGAGTTTTTTAAGCAATCAAACGTTCCAAGTGCGTTTAGGGCAGTCCTTCTTGGAGTCAAAGCCGTCTCCTGCGGCGTGCCTCACGGAGGCGTCTTATCGCCAGTCTTATTCAGCCTTTACACTGCTGATTTGCCTAGAATCGTACAACCCACCTGGATTCCGGTCAGATGTACACCGATGACATCAAGTTGTAAAAGGTAACTGCTGACTCGGAGGATGATGGAAGGCTTCAGGAGGCGGTGGATTTCCACGTCCAGTGGTGTAGAAGGTGGCAGCTTCCGTTGTCTCCGAGTAAAACTGTGTGCATGGTGCTTAACCAGGACCATCCTTCTGTCTTTCGTGATTCCCATATCGACAATCTTCTTATCGCAGCGGTGGGTAGCGCCAAGGATCTTGGTTTCTATTATGGCGCTAAACTGGATTTCTCCGAGCACTTGTCTAATTGTTGCAGGCGAGCCCCACATATAACCTGTCAGATTTTCAAAGGTCTGACTACCAGGAATAAGGCTGTTTTAATAAGGGCTAATAAGTCATATATGCGTCCGATGGTGGTGTCCTCCACTACGGTTTTTTCCCCAGCAGGAAAAATCTGATTGTTGCGCTGGGAAAGGTACAGAATAACTTTACTTGCAAAGTATAAATACCTAGGTCTCCATTTCTTGGCATCTCGTAGAAAAATCTTAGGTATTTGCATGGCCTATAGGTTAGTCCACCATCCGCGTAATAGGGAATCCCTTTAAAGTTCTTTACAATGCGATTTCCTCACATTAAGAGCAGGAAAAGATTTCTGTTATCTGCCCTAGGAGCAAGCTTAAGGTAGGCCTCTTCCCTAATAGGGCAACCAGTACTTATCTTTGGGCGACGAAATGCATGCAATCCTCTTTTTCTCTGGAGCAGATTAAGCGGTCGGTTCAAAGTCGCTGCTGAGTTGTGAGGTTAGGATTGAGGTGAATTTTTATATCTTCGGCTCTGGATTGCTCGTTACGTAAGCTGTGTTGTGCTAGTTTTGACTGCAGATCTGTCATAATCTAATTTGTTGTTACGTTCTTTTACGGTATTTGACTGCTTGTGTTCTCGATGTTGCGCCTAGGTTGTAGTCAAACGTCCGCGCTCATCGCGTACGTATTGAAAAAATAAATTAATAAAGAAATGGACACGTCGTTCCCTGTGTTCTCCGATCCGACACGCCATTTTGTCGGTGAAGAATCGTACCCGGTCCCGACATGATGAGACCCGAACACCTGAAGAATCTCTCGCCAGCGCTCATCAGCATCCTGCTGCAGCTCATCACTCGCTGCCTGTCGGAGTGCAAGGTTCCATCTCAGTGGAACACCAGCAAGACCGTCTTACTGTACAAGAATGAAGACGTGCTCGACATTGGCAACTATCGCCCAATCTGCCCACGCTTGACCCTAGTCGGAGGGTTCACCATGTAGGACAGCCTCACACAACGTTTTCTGTTGCACACGAAACTAAAAATGTTATGTAGCAGCGGTGTGTTCTACACCTATGGCGAACTGAGCTAGGTCATTTCTGATGTAACAAGTGCTACGACACGCCTAACGGCGTGTCTCGCACTTGCACGCTTCGCGAGGTTATAGGTTTGCGCTTTTTTCTCAGAAAATACTCTCATACAGAAAGTACGTGTGATGTTTCAAAACAGTTTTGTTAACAGAACAACAAAAAGACAACATTTACTGCAACGTTGAACACAACGTTTGGTTCCGACTTGAGTCCTGGTGATAACCAAATCTTCAGATGGGACTTCTGTCGAACTCGCGAGCACGCCACGTACAGTTGACCAAGAGAAAATACTGGACTGGGGAGATATACTCAGAGGCGTACCTGTCGCGGGTAAACTTTGCCTTTCAACATGGGATAATTATGAGTTCTGCATGCGGACGGTCGTCGTACGACGGCGATGTGACCTCTGCTTCCTTTTTTTCGATCTTCTGACTCCAGACGGATGTGGTGCGACGAAGGAAACCCGTCTTCTGGATTCAGGCACTCAGAAACGCGCACAGACGCTGTTGTGTCAAGCAGGAGGAGGATGCGCTTCCTCTGATGCAGCAGCATCTCATGCTCAATTCTGAATGCGATCCTTCGTCGTAAGACGACGGTGTCTCCTCTTTTGACTCCAGAAGGTTGTGGTGCGACGAAGGGAACCGTCCTCTGGATTCAGGCAGTCAGAAACGCGCACGGACGCCGTTGTGTCAAGCAGGAGGAGGATGCGCTTCCTCTGATGCAGCAGCATCTCATGCTCAATTCTGAATGCGATCCTTCGTCGTAAGACGACGGTGTCTCCTCTTTTGACTCCAGAAGGTTGTGGTGCGACGAAGGGAACCGTCCTCTGGATTCAGGCAGTCAGAAACGCGCACGGACGCCGTTGTGTCAAGCAGGAGGAGGATGCGCTTCCTCTGATGCAACAATGTCCCATGTTGAACGGCAAACGTTGCCTGCGCGAGGTACGCAGAGGCGTACCTGGCGCGGGTGAACTTTTCCGCGCAACATGGGATAATTATGAGTTCTGCATGCGGACGGTCGTCGTACGACGGCGATGTGACCTCTGCTTCCTTTATTTTCGATCTTCTGACTCCAGACGGTTGTGGTGCGACGAAGGGAACCCGTCTTCTGGATTCAGGCACTCAGAAACGCGCACAGACGCTGTTGTGTCAAGCAGGAGGAGGGTGCACTTCCTTTGCTGCTGCAGCATCTCATGCTCAGTTCTGAATGCGATCCCTCTTCGTAGGACGACGGTGTCTCCTCTTTTGACTCCAGAAGGTTGTGGTGCGACGAAGGGAACCCGTCTTCTGGATTCAGGCACTCAGAAACGCGCACAGACGCCGTTCTGTCAAGCAGAAGGAGGATGCGCTTCCTCTGATGCAGCAGCATCTCATGCTCAATTCTGAATGGGATCCGTCGTCGTAGGACGACGGTGTTTCCTCTTCTGTCTCCAGAAGGTTGTGGTGTGACGAAGGGAACCCGTGTTCTGGATTCAGGCACTCAGAAACGCGCGAAGATGCCGTTGTGTCAAGCAGGAGGAGGATGCGCTTCCTCTGATGCAACAATGTCCCATGTTGAACGGCAAACGTTGCCCGCGCGAGGTACGCGAAGGCGTCGCTAGGGGTTCCATGAGATTGCGCGTTGTTCTATGGGGCGTACCTCGGCCAGGTTTCCAACCAGAGTGAGGTACGCCTCATCATTAACAGGGCAGTGCTAACTCAATTATATAGTGGTAGATTGGGCATGCACGTGCCTACCTACTAAGGCGAATACCCACTGAGTACATGTCGACCCCCCCCTGACCCGCGCCGCTTATTGCGGTCTTTCGATGCAGCGATGGGTTGCGCTCGTATTGTGTTGTTTCGGTACTATTGTACTTAGTGTACCGCACTAAATCTTGTTCAAAATAGGTCTACTAGGGGTGATCTGCCATGAGAATAACGAATATCATAGTCGTTTTTTGAGGAAATGCCGTATAAGTCCGCTATATTGAGCTCGAATCGCCCAAGGCCTTGCAAAATAGCGCACGCTAGGAAGATACGCAGAGTGCGCGCCTCCTACCGATGTGCACTATTTCGCCGTCTTTAGTCTGCAGCAGAGCTTAGCCAGGGGCAGAAGTCTTCTCGGAGAAGCCATGAAAGCTGTTCTGCGCTCTCGAGCACAGAATCTGGCAGGGGAAGGGACTCCGGGGTATGGGCCCACTAGCCCGTGTTAAAATTGCCTTCATCCTAGAGTTCCCTCCCTTGCCCAATTCGGAAGAAAATAAGACTCGAATCTGTAATCGAAAAGAGGAGATGAGACTGCATCTACATTCGCTGTGTGTATCTAATCGCCACACCTGCACGCCACGGCATGCCGTGGTAACCCCCCTCCCCCTCGGAGACGGACGCGAATGCGTTCCGGCAGGGGCGGAGTCTCTGCGTCTCTTACCAGCGCGCGCTATTTCGCAAGGCCTTGAGCGATTCGAACTTAATATTGCGGGCTTATAAAGCATTTCCGCAAAAAACGACTATGATATTCGTTCTTCCCATGGCAGATTACCCCTAGTAGAGATATTTTGAACAAGATTTAGTGCGGTACATTAAGTACAATAGTGCCCTCGATAGTACTCGCTGCTCTCACTATATTCTTAAATGATCCTTATTTTTGTTTGTCTTGCGAAGAGGTTTTTTGGAAGGGCACAACTAATTCTCATGTGAATAACAAACTGTGCAGTACGGACTCCCTCCCCCGACGCATGCATACCGTTGCATGGGTCTCGTAGCACTTGTACGGATAGAGCACTCAGTGGCTGCTAACAGTGTGGCGGTCCCCATGTGATGATGTGAACGCGCAGCAGAGATGCTCCAGATCTGAAAGCAGCATGCCGCTGAGGGAGGCGACGGCCCCGACACATTCGGGGGTAGAACGCCACTCCGCCGACATATTCCCACCTAAGCCATTCCGAGCTTTCCCAGCGTGCGCTGGCTTGGCAGCAGGTGCGCGAGGAATAGCGCGCCCCAATCGTGCGCGTGCAGATGCGCTTCTCCCCCCGTCTAAGGACACGGGTCAACCAGACGAGCGGAAAGGTGAGCGCGCAGAGAAACAGACACTCCGACCGCTGCCGACCGAGTGAGCTGAATCAGCGCGCGGGTGAGAGTGCCCTCTCGTCGCCTACTTCTTCATAACATCTAGCAGTTACGGATACGCGCAGTGCAAGAAGACTGAGTTTCAAGGAGGAGAATTGCAACTTTCGTAGCGTACAGACTTCCTAAAGGTCACCAACAGACGACTGGAAGCTGCTGCGCGTTGGTTGGCACGACAGGCATCAATTAGTGGAGGTACGCAGTTCTGGAAAAACCGGAAAACCCTTCTCCCCCAAGCAGCGTTCCTTCGCTGCGCTGTTGCCCTGCATGGCGCGAGCGGCGAGAGTCAGATGAGCAGAGTGAGTCTCCAGATTGGGCTAGGGAAGGGACTCCGGGGTGTGGCGAACAGGGAGGCGTGGAGTGCACGAGACGACACGACGAAGAACCGCGCGCTGCCTCGGCACTATGCCAAGCGGACCAGTTCTCCGGCAACGTCGGCACTATGCCAAGCGGACCAGTTCTCCGGCAACGTCCTTCTCGGCGTGCCGTTCCCTGTATCCTCTGTGCGTCTCCTTCCCAAGTACGCCGGTGCTTTCCGTGTTCCCTGGTACTCTTCATGGTTCTCAGCAGTGTCCTTCTAAAGCGCTCTTGCAGCTGGGCGGGGGTTGAGCCCGCTAAGTCCTGTTTCCTCTTCGCGTTTCTAAAGTAGGCTAAATCTCAAGCCTCTCTGTTCTTGAGCGAAGCGCGCAGTCAACGTTTATTGATTTTCATTCACGACATGCATATTTTCATCCTCGATTTCATCGCCATGAGAATGGCAGCTGAGCGCGAAGGAACGACTGCAGCACGAAAACGCAAGCAGAGCAGTCAGAAACAACCGGTATGGAAAAGTATAAAAATGTAAAGGGCGGCGTTACTCAAACCCCTTGGGGATGTGCCACGCATTCTAATTCTACGGAATGTGGGCAGTCGATGAACAAAGCAGCGCTTTGTCCTTCCCAGGCAAGTCTGGGCAGGACAAAACGATTCTCTGACCCGGAGCGATGAAAGGCTCAGTTGGCTGGGCGGGAAGTCCGATCCAGGAACCTGGTATCGTGTGGACTCGACAGCCGGTACGTCCTCCTACACTGCGCTACACGCGCTCCATAAAATAAGTTATAAATATGTATAAGGGAGATATATGAAGGTCGGAGTTATGGCGATGGCACAGGCACTACCTTCCACTGATTGAAGCGGAAATTGTTCTCGAGGTACCGCGGCGGCTGCCAGACAACGTAGGGCAGCATCATTTCTATTTGGCATATAACTAACTCATCGCTACCACCGCCACCACTCAGATCGGCGCAAATAGGGTGGGGGGGGGTCACCAACACAAAAATAAAGAGACAACACACTCTGATAGTAAAGAAAGGACATAAACAATACTATAGCTCTGTTCTGTGCTCTCCTCCGCGTCAGCGAAGGGGAGCAAAGTAATCAAAACGAGGACATAAGACTGCATTTGCATTTGCTCTATGTAGGCACTCGCCGCGGTAGGCCATGGTGACCCCCCCCCTCCCCCCGACCCCATTTGTGCCCTTAGATCAGCGGGAGGAAGTTTTTGAAAACTGTCGTTCTCCATTGTTCCTAATTTCCATGAAATCGTCCTCTCTCGCCGAGTTTTGTTCTGACGCTCAGCATTTTCATGTCCCTCTGGCGACCTCCGTATTTTCGCCTTGGTCCTGTCCTTTGTTTTTAATGCTTCTCTGGCATTGCGTTGTGTTTTGGTTTTCCCAGTTTTCTTCGCAATTATGCACTGATCTCGTTAGTCTTTTCGAGTGGGTTCCTTCTAGCTTCTGATCCACTGCTCCTCCCTCACCTGTTTCCGTTGGTCTCCATTACCATGCAGCTTAAGTTTTTGCCACCTGCGCATCCTTGATATAGCAATCACATCGGCACTGTTTATTCGAAGTACTGGTCTTAATTGCAGGACGCAACCAGCGCCAACAGGATTGGGTTACAGCATCCGTGGTAGAATACTTCATGCTTGGTTAGCGGTCGTGCAACGATGTCACGCTCAGTTTCGATCCCGTTGCGAGACAGCCTTGAAGATGTGAGTTCATACTTCTCCTGATTCGCTTTATCTCGGTGGCATTGACTGTCGTGTCGTTGTTATCTGCACAGCTGTAGGTGAACACGTTTAGGCGGAGAATCTAAAGAGAATTCGGCGCTTCTCAGTAGAAGTTTGGAATGTGACCCAGAACTGGGTGTCTATCTCTTCAAGATCTTCAACGGTTATGGATCGTCTAGTAAACAATAAATTGCGAGTATTGTATGCGAAGTTTGCGGATGAACAGCAGGTTACTCCTGTCGACGGTGTGGGGAGTAGCATAGCAGATCACGACACCAAAGCTCGGCTGACCTCGGAGATCGTTCGCGATGCCGAACAGCTCGGAGGCTTGGTGAACGACCTTACTAGGATAGTCACTAAGCTGCAGACAGCACAGTCCCGTGTCGACTGTTGGTGCAAGCTCTGGCCGAATCCCGGCCCGAGCACCGCTCATGTATTGCAGACCTTAGCGGATGTGATTCCCGATTTGATTACTATGTACAGTCGCGAGGTTAGCTCTAGACGAGCCGGTTTAGCTGACATATGCGAGTGGGAGCACCGCGATGTTTTTGCTGCCGTTGCTCTGAGCTGCAAATTTGAGCCTTTTGTTGACGATAACGTGCTTTCCAGATTGTATGCCTTGGTTTGCACAGAAGTGTAACACTAATTTCATTGTGGTTGTTGCGTTTTCTCCTGCTATAAATGTTTTTCATCCAATGAAGAGTCTGGTTTTTCTTTGTCTTTACTTTGAACGGAGTTCAGTGTCCATAATTTTTTTTACATTAAAACTTATTGATAGACTCCATGACGCTGCTGCATTTACTAACGTTTATGCTCGTTTTTCAGGAGATAATAGAGATATCCTTCGACGCATTACCAGAAGGCGATGAGGTCCTCGAGATTCTGCGAGCTGAAAAAGCATCTCTCCACTTCTGGATCGATCTAGGAGTGAGTTAACCAACAATCTAGACTTTGTTGTCGAATTTGAAGCATTTCGTTGTTGGGTTAAGTCTACAAACCTACATACGGATATAGCTCCGGGGATCAAATCCAGGTATCGCGGACTTTTTATGTGAACAGTAGTTATTTACAACCAAGAGTTCGGTCGAAGGCCAGTTCCATTAGAAGTTCCCATATTTATTGGGCGGTCTATCAGATGCACGGCTTTGTTCCGTATCACCAATTAGGTAGGCGCTGTAGTACGAATTATTAGGTTGTAACGAAATAAATGGCACTGCACCACTGTAAATTTAAACAGTTAATATCTCGGCTTGTAGGCAAGTTTATTAATCGAAATAAAAACCTGATTCTACACATCTTTGCCAACGTGACGCAAGCTTTTTTACCCCAGTAGCATAAAAATCAGAAGTTCTGGAATTGACGAAATCTTCGAAGGCATATTCAGCATCCTGTTGGTATTTGAATATTTTCCCTACCAAGAAGTCGCCAAGATGCTTGAAGAAATGGTAGTCTGTTGGGGAGAGGTCGGGAGAAAACGGAGGATGTGGTAGAGTTTCAATGCTCAGCTCATTCAATTTCTGCAACGTCATTCGTGCTACATGGGGGCGAGCATTGTCGTGCAGAAGGAGAACTCGCCTTCGGTTTACCAAGGCCGGCCGGATATCCTTCAAGTTTTTCATCATTTCTTCAATTGCTATGCAGTACTTCTCTGCCGTGATGGATTCACCGGGAGGGAGGAAGCTGTGGTGAATAATTCCCAGCGAACACCACCATACTGTCACCATTACTTTCTTTTGGTGCAATTCCGGCTTCGCAAAAACCTTGGGGCGCTCATCGCTGTCATCCACTGTGCCGATCGTCGCCTGTTGTCGTACGTTATCCATTTCTCGTCACAGGTTACGATGCGATCAAGGAATGGGTCCGTTTCGTTCCGTAGAAGCAGTGTGGACGAGATCTCATATCGTCGGTTTCTTTGCTCCTCAGACAGCTCGTGAGGCACCCACCTTTCCAGCTTTTTGGTCTTTCCAATTTCCTTCAGATGCCGGGTAGCTGTGTTGTGACTGACGCCAAGAACCGTCGCTATCTCCCTGGTACCTTTGTGTGGATCCTCCTCTACCACATCTCTCAGCTTGTCCTCATCAACATCACTATGCCTCCCACGATCTTCATGTTCTTCCAAGCTCTCATCTCCATTCCAGAACTTCTGATACCAACGATACGCCGTTCGAATTGTGGAACATCCTTGACCGCATGCGGCGTTGATCTTCTCGTTCGCCTCCTTAGCTGTAGTGCCCAGCTTGAATTCATACAAGTAAATGCCTCGGATTACCCTTTTGTCCTTCTGCAAAAAAGTCAATAAAACTCCAAAGTTTTCCCACTTTTACATAGAAAATGTGGTACTCACCGGTAGAGCAAAGTTTGCGCTTCTAAACGATATGCCACATGTTACGGTTTGTTCTTGATCAAACGCGTAAAGACGCGCCAAAAAATGGCGCGAGCCAGTGCCATTTAATTCGTTACAACCTAATAGTATATTGTTCACGAGGCCGGTTTTGACTTTGAACGCCGCAAATGCCCTATGAATTTTGTTTCCTCTGCAAATGTCGTCCAAGTATCCGCTAAGCAATAAAGTTTTCTCTATGAAGAGGTGCGGATGAAAGTTCTTATAACTAAATAGCTAAAGAAGGAGCATAATTCTTGCATAAATCAAGCTGGCATCATCCAAAATACCCAGCAATTAAATATTTAAAGTATATTAACACGTTGGTATGGCAAAGCGCTATGATGCAGGTCATGCGAACTAATTTCATTCAGTTTCTCGATTTTCGGATTTTAGTTGGAGTACTATCGATGCGGGAGGGTAGATGACTTCGTGCGGTTGCTGGAAGTTTCTGGAAGCGAGGCTTCTTTGGACTATCCGGAGGTTGAGAATGATCAGATGCGCGCACTGGATATCTTGGCGGCATACTACGTTCGACTGGTTAGCTGCTAAACAGTTAATCTTCATTAGACTGATTTTTATTCGTTGCTGGCCGTTTATTACCTTTTGAGCTTCTCAAGTTGTTTTCAGGGTCATAAGGAGAGGACCTCCAAGGAACGGAAGCGAGACCTTTTTTCAAAGGCGACACTTTTATACACTACAGCCGATAGGATAAAAATGTACGACATGCCTCATTTGACGGGAAGAGCCTACTTTTGTCTCGTCGAAGCGCGCGCAAGCAAAGTCGATCAAGCAGATCAGCAGTTCAATTTCGTTCTCAAGCAGGTCCTCATTTCCCTTTGCTTTTGTCGCCTTTGCTGGTGGAATCCGGTTTATTTTTAAGGATCCTTACGATATTCCGGCTATGATGGGAAAGGCCATAATAGCGTTCAGCAAGCAGGACTATAAAACTGCGCTGTACTTTTTAAAAAGGGTATGTCCCTCCTTCTGTATTGCCTGAATAGAGAGACTGTAGTATGCGGAAGAATTTCAAGGCTCTTCGTCAAAAACTGGATGGGCCAGCTGACATGAGGGTTGGCATTGGTTACTGTCTAGCTCGGCTTGGAATAACGGACAAAGCAAGGTAAGGGCAATTCATTTCCTATTGACAATTGTGGTCGAGTGCAACTGTCAAATAATTGTTATTGTTATACCTCGTTCTTCCAGCAGTATATTGGAAACGCTGACTGATTTCAACTGTGATCCGAGTTCTAGATTTTGCATACCTTTTGCACTTTATAGGCCTATGTTAAGGAGGCTTTGACTAAGCCAAGGAGCTATTTGATGTTCTGGTCAGGAACTGATGGTTTCTGGTTGCTAGTTTCACATACGGAACATCTCACTGTCTAAAATAAGTCGTAGTCCATGGTTCCACATATTCTTTCGACATCTCGAGAGCGGTCAAAAAAAAAAAACATGCAGTCATGGGCTTACTGCAACCATCTAGATGTCTTCTCTTTCTACAGACAGCTGCGGATAAAGCCTTTTCAATTTTCGGATTATTCAGTGCTGATGATTTTTGCTTAAAAGATGGAGATGAAGCTCAACGTGTATCAATCCCTTTATGGGATGCCTTGTATTCTACTACGCGATATCGTCGTGGGAATGTGAGCGTGCGTTTGACCATAGAATGACCTGCTGTGGTCTTCTGGTGAGCAGAGTAGTTTTTTTGCTCTTACCGGACAAAGGTGATACCAAGACCGTGATGGAATGGAAGGCTTAGTTGAGCTAGGCGAGCTGGCTCGTGAAGCAGTTGGAGTGCACGCAGAAGCTTGCGCTGCTCCTAACTGCACTACACTTCCGACCCTCACATTCAGGTAAAATATAATCATGAATAAATGAGAGAAGTTCCAATTTAAAAAAATGTGATGACTGATGGAAAATGTCTGCTTCTCGCTGATGCACAATGTGGACACATTCCGCACTTTCTCTTTCAGGATAGCGTTCGAGCGGGCTCTGGATATACAGAATGACAACGTCTGCGCGTTGTCGGCTCTCGCGATCCTTGACTACAACACACACACTATTGAAGGGGCACAGAGCGCTGTCGTGTGCCTTGGCCAGGCGTACAGCCTAGAACCGGAAAATCCCGTCGTTCTCATTCATCTTGCGAATCACTTTTTCTTTAAAGGGGTAATTCTTTCGGAAATGTCCTCCAGCAAATGTGTTTGTTTCTTGGCTTTAAAAGTGCGATCGTCACTTCCAGGAAATGGCTAAAGTTGAACGACTGGCTTGGCATGCGATGAATATGACGGAGAGTGATGAAATCAAGGCAGAGGCTTGCTATATTCTTGCGCGCTATTTCCACTACAACCGAGACTACGAGAAGGCATTTAAGGTAGGTTCTTTTCGGACATGTTTGTGTTTTAGCGGTTTGAACATGATTTTTAGTACTACTATCAAGCGACTACGTTGAATCATCCGACCTTCGTGCTACCACAGTATGGCTTAGGTCAACTGTACATTATGCGAGGCGAATTCAATCAGGTATTGACTTTGAAATTCCATGTTACTTATTTTGTTAGGGTTTGAGGAAAGTCTTGAAAGTTTTCGCGCTCTTTGAATATAAAAACGTAGCAAATTTTTCTCCCTAATCACCCATTTAATAGTCTGCACACGTTGGAAACTGGAAGACCTGCCCTTCCCGACAATTTGCCTTTCCGAAGAGGCTTAACTTATTTACTTTACGCCTTTTCTTCGAAGCGTACGTACTACGGTTCTTCACACATCTAAACTTGTGTGAAGTATATGAGTTATAATTTAGTCGAAGATCAAGAGAGGCAAATGCAACTGTAGTAGCTGAAAGAAACAGACTGGGAAGGAAACTCCCAGCTGCTAGATTGCAATGATTCTTGGAGGATTAGGGTGCTTTGAAAGCATGTTGCCCGTGAAAGCCAGCCTAATTGAGCAAGAGCTTTATGAGTCATAACCTAGTCAAAGAAGGCAAACGTGATTTACGAAAAACAGCTATGCAGTTAGAGGGCTAAAGACGTAGGAGTTTAGCATGTCGGCGTTGCTAACTACTTCATGCGACTGAACAAAATGCGTACCAGTTGGGTGTCACATTCCCCCTCGTCTGCACACGAACGGTGGAGGTGCACCTTTCAGGTCGAATCGGGCAAAAGTGTTCCTTCTTCAGTTCTCACTTTTATGCAGACGCTTTAGATTACGTGCAGGTGTTCTGTCTTCACACGCTTCACTGGTCTTCATGTAAAATTGAACGGACCGTAGATCAAAGTTCATCACCATGCAATTTATACACCAAACTTAGTCGTAACCGAGAGTTTTTTTTATCGAACATCCGGTTGCCTTCATTAGGCAGGCAGTGCTTGTGAGTCACAGTGATATCGAGTTCACATCCGGTGAAACTGAACACGATAATTTATCAGATTTTTAATAAAATGCGGTATCCCTCTCATTGGCAGAGGAGTGGCTTATGTATTAGGTTGGAAAAAAAGTCTTTTCATTTTCTTCAAAGATTTATTACTTCACAACTACAAAGTCAAATCAATTGAGATAAACTCTATTTTGTTCTACTACACTTCTCCAAAGACTGGGTGATTTTCCAATTCCTCTCGCTTAAAAGACTGCAGTTCTGGAGTCGAACCATTGATAAATCCAATTTTTGAGGTCTTCATCCGTTCCAAAATATTTCTCTCCAATTTCTTGCTTGAGAGCACGGAAGAGATGGTAGTCGGTAGGGGCGAGATCAGGGCTATACGGTGGATGTGGCATTACCTCCCAGCCCATCCCCTTTATTGTTTCTCTTGTGAGTCTTGCAACACGTGGTTTTGCATCGTCATGCAGGATCATCACCTTCGACTTCTCCGGCCTGTTTTCTTGGAGAGTTGCGACGACTTTGTGGAGTTGGCCGCAGTATGTGACAGCAGTAAGTGTCTCTCCACTTCTGAGAGTTTGCCGATAAATCACTCCTCTGATATCCACCAAACACTCAAGAGAATCTTCCGTTCGTGAACATTGGGCTTGAGATCAGACTTAGGGCTCTCTCCCTTTTGTACCCATTGCCTTTTCCTCGGAAGTTGGCACACAGAACCCAGGACTCTTCGCCTGTCACAATTCGCGGAAGAAACGATTTTCTTCCTTATCTGGACAGAAGAGAAGCAGCGATGGAGAGCCGTCGACCTTTCTGAGTGTCTGACAGGGCATGTGGAATCCAAGCTCCAAATTTCCATGAAAGCCAAGATTCTTCAGATGGATCCCCACTATCCTATGAGACACTTCGAGCTTCTCTGCCAGCTGACGTGTCGTCTGCCAACTATCGGTACGAAGAAGATGGTGTAGTTCACTGTCGTCCAATCCGGTTGGCCTTCCTGACCATGCTTTGCCCTCAGTGAATAATTTCCCTTTAAAGATTTTCCGAACCACTCATAACAGGCGCGATGAGTAGTAGATCCCAAGCCATATATGTGGTTAATTTGGTCTGCTGCCTGACGTGCTGTGGATTCTTTAATGAATTCTTGAAGAATGCCGTGCTGAAAACGGCCATGAGGTAGATCTGGCATTGAGTTCGGAAGATTGGATGGATAACGAATTACAAGAAGAGTCTTAACCTGTGTCCGCGTGCGAACGGTAGACAAGTGTGATAGGATTACGAAATCAGCAATCAACATTGGCTAGTGCGTTTACAAGGGGAAGGGTAAAAAAAATTTCGAAGTGTGAAGAGACTTTTTTTCCAACCTAATAATATAATAACATTTGGAAGCCGGTGACTGACGCTGGTTTTCTAATAACTAAATGTGGTTATCTCCATGTTAGGTCCAAGTTTCTTTTTTGTTTATTTGGTAAGACTTGCTTGCTGTGTACTTGAAGGCGTCATTCAAGAGTCTAAGGTTGTGATAAGCGCAATTTGTTTTAATTTAAGAGGTTCACCTTGAAAGAGCTACGTGGTATAAATTTAACTCGGATCTTGATCGCAGTTCAGTTTTTCGATGTTTGGAATAAGAGCGTCCAGATTTGTAAAATTCTACCAACAACGTTTCGGCCAAGTTATGTTAGTGCAGTTGAATTTCAGTGCACTGTGATGATATATTCTTCTTCGTGTGCCCCGGGGTGACTACAGAGTTTAGTACCTTAATTTGCTGCCGGGATCTGGTTGAGACATTTCTTGTCTGTTTTACTAAGTGCAGTGTTTATTTATGTAGAATTATAGAAGTTATCTACCGCTTACGTGTTCTAGACTTGCGCCACTAAGCGTTGTATTCTTTCGAAGAATTTTGTAACCATTTATTCTCCAAGCTCGCTGGCAAGCCTACGCATTGCACCTAGTGCGTTAGTTAGAGGAAAAGCGACGATACGAAGCATGGCGACAGACAGAAATGGCCGTCTATGCTCTACTTTGCTGAGCGTTAGAGCATCTTCAGGCTGTAGTGGAATGAAGTCCCATAGTTGCTTCCAGGCAATCGCTGCATTTGAAGCTGTCTTGAAGGGCATGCCAAATAACGTCGATACAATGAAGGTTTTGGCTGCTTTATATGCTCACACAGATGCAGGAAACCAGGTATGCCTTGATATTTTTTGTCGGTTTTCCCGCCTTTGCTGGATGCCCCATCGAGTCTACTTCTAGGATGGTAATTTGAGTGCATATTTGGTCTATACAATAACTTGCTGTGGCTAGCCGGTGGCGAAAATCGGTGCATTACCTTTCCTAGACAAGTCTGGTGCTAATTAACCGAGCTCCGAGTTATGGAATGTTTGATTAGCCTGGACGAGACAAGAACGGATAACCTTGATACGGGATTCATACGACACCCAGTGCCTTCTTGTTAGCACTACCACGTGCCACCTTGTTACTAAATCGTTCCAGCTGTGTGACATTTTCTGTTTAGGGCATTATTTTTGGTATATGCTATTTTTGATACTGTACCTTTTGTGTGCTTGATTTAGTTGACGTTTTGACACAAATCGTCTTTTTCAAAGGCCTGAAAGATTTTCTAAACTTTAGACCACGCGCTCACTCCACCTTTCCTTTTTTTTTCGGGTTTCCACGAATGTCAAGGAGTGCCCCTCTAAAGCATATCAAACTCACCGTTGTTGAACCAGCGCTGGGGGAGACTTCACTTATAGGACCACCATTGCTCAACTGAAATCCGCCTTGTAGATCTATACAAACGAGTATAGAATGCGCACCCTCAGAGCTCAAACGCAGGATGAAGGGCAAGAAGTCGCTGGTGATTGAGCTGAGTCGTTTCTCAACGCTGGTGGAACAACGGTGGGTTTGGTATGCTATGGAGGTGCACTCCTTGACATTCGCGGGGACCCATTGTAACTGGACATTTGGAGAAGTATGCCTTTGGCGAAAGGAGTTGCCTGGTCGAAGGTTTCGAAATTCCTTCAAGACATTTTAAAAAGACGATTTTCCTTGAAACATCAGGCCGCAATAAACGATGCGCCGCCATAACAAATCTGGATGGCACACAAGAATTAAATCTGTCCTAATAATATGCCCAAGTTTTACGAACGTCAGACATGGAGGCTGCTCATTGTTTTGTAGGAAGGTAGAGGTTGTCTGAGGCCTAGTTATCTGAGAGATACAAGCATCAATGTATTCAATCATTGTCCTTAGTTCTTCCAAAAGTGCTACATTCCAGGAGCGACAAGAAAAGGCTCGCGAAATGCTAACCAAAGTTTTGGAGGTGTTTCCTAGCGACGTGGAGGTGCTTATAGATTTGGCACAACTTCTTGAAGGGATTGATCCACAGGTTTGACAAAGACGGTTGGCCAGTGTGCTCTAAAACATTAGGCGCAACTTTTTAGAAGTCCCTCTCACTCTATGAATCTGCTTGTGAGTTGATCAAATCGACGGAGGATGGACAGCTGGACGCGCCAGCAGCGATTCTGAACAACATCGGTGCTTTGCACATGACTATGGAAAACTACGAAAAAGCAAGGGAATACTTCGAGGCTGCTGAGGCCAAACTGCAGGTGTTCATTCGCTCACAAAAGCTTTGAAACGGTTGAATAGTAGATGTTCACTGTGCTCTGTTAAGGAAGATCTGGAGGGTGATCTGTGTGATTCGAAGTTGTCGTCCTACGTCATTACGATGCGTTACAACCTCGCTCGATGTCTAGAACATCTTTGCCTTTTTGAGGACGCAGAGGTGCTCTACAAGGCCATCCTCAGGGAGCAGGAGAACTACACCGATTGTACGATCCAATTTCTTCTTGAAAAGATCTCCCGCCAGTTTTCGAAATCGAAATTGCTAGCGTGATTTTAAAAGTTTCTTGTCACGTTCTGTAGAGACGATCCTGCCGCTACCTGAACTAGCTACACTCTTTTTCGGATGCATTTGTGGGATGTATTAATTCAGGCTATTTGCGACTTGGCTGCCTTGCACGGGACCGTGGACAAATCTACGAATCTTCGGTATGGTTTAAGGAAGCAATGTCGGTCGATCAGAATAATGCGGATTCATGGGTTCTCATAGGAAACCTACACATGTCGAAGCATGAGTGAGTACATTAGTTGTTCGGTTTCCATAGCATGGTAACAAATTAGATGGGCAGATTACTATTTTCATTCCTCTAAGATAGTGGTTTTTTTGAGTTTGATTCAACTCAAGGGATGGAATAAAATTTCACGTTTATTGACATTCGTACATGTTGTGTCGGTCAGACTTCTCCCTCATCGCTTTCAGTCATTGGCTTGTAGAAGAACATCTAAGTATTATCCACTGTGACCTGCAGTGAGTATACAAGCGTTTTCCTTAACAAGAAATTCTGCGTCATCTGTCCAAGGCCTACTTCAGCAAGCGACTCATTCCAAACCAGCGCTTGCGGGTTGAAGTGAAGATGTCTGGAGTGCTGAACCTAGAAAGTGTTCCCTGTTGGTGAAATTGTTGACACTTGAACGGAACAATTTCTGTCTGGTATCTAGCGTGCGCGGTTTGTTCATAAATAGTGGATTCTTATCATACGGAAGTGTGATGGTCCTGCACAGAGATTTGCGGCATCTTTGCGGAACTGCTATCTTTTCCGTGTTGTGGTGAGGCTTATGTCCCAACTGTGGTAGATCTGCGGCGAGGAACATTTGAGCGGTGTTACCTGACGCTCAGTGCCGCGAATGCAGGTGTGAGTTTATTTTTAAGGTAGAAATCACTACTGAGTGAGCGACATCTACTTCTCTGTGTATTCAGCACCAGGGGCCTAGATTACAGTTGCGCGGCTGCGGGCGGCGCGAAAAATCGTTATCTATTCTGACCACGGAAACTATAAACATGGCTAATGAAGTTCCAGGAAGAGATTGCCTCCAGCACATGGTGATTTCACCGAAGCGAAGGAGAACTGAGAACATCTTCTCGCATCTGATAACATTGCATCGTGATAGATCCGGTCTTCGGGCAACTCGCCCCGCGACCGCAGTATAGGTGCACGAACCTCATTTGTTTCGCGTCTGCTCCGTCCGCCACACCCCTGAGCCAAGTCTAGAAGGAGAGCACAGAAAAGGCCAGGCTTCCGTCTGAGGTCTATCGCACCTCGTTCAGAATCGCGCTAGGGCCTGTTCATACTTCGAGCGACAAGAGCGAAAGAGTGACTGGAGCGAATGGGCCGAACGACGGAGTGTGGAGTACGTAATTAGTACTTAAATTAGTACTCCACACTACGTTTGTCGCGACGGAGTGCGGAGTATGTAATTATTTACGTACACCACACTACGTCCGTCGCCCGTCGCACTTGTCGCTGGAAGTATGAACAGGCCCTAGGCACCATAATGTCAAAATAAGTACCCCTTTTAACGATACATTTGAAGTTTGATTGTGCTTTACAACACCCATGCAAAGAACAGTGAGCTGCGGAAATTGCAACTTGTGCAACGCAAAGTCACTCTTAGCTGAAAAATGTTTGAAAAATGGGTGCTAAGCGGGCTGATGCAAGCTGTACACTGGTAAGGAATCTTAAAACGGGTAAATTTGATCAGCCACACAAGAAAATCTCGAGGAATGGTGACGGCGTATTCAACACCACCCTGTTGTTGAGTGGGCTCTTACGGGGCTGTCGCTGGTCAGCCTCGAGTACTGTGGGAAAACTCTCCCGCTCTTAGCGGACATCGTGTCGTTACTCTTGTTTAGTCGCGAGTCTCAGTTCGTGCATAACCCATCACCATTTCAAGGAAATGAATTCTTTTTAAATTGCGCATGTTCTTTGAAGGCATCAGGCAGAACAAGTGAGCTTTTGAGGAAGAGAAAAAACTGTTTAAACCAACTTTTGACGGAGGGTGCTGCTTATTTCAGTTCCTCGTATAATCCTTTGTTTTGGTATGTTTCGTCAAGCTATTTGCTGGACGTCTCCTCTTGGATGAAGGGAAGTGGAAAAATAGTTTTTCAGATGGGGTCCTGGACAGAAGAAATTCGAGCAGGTTCTCAACAAGATGGACAAAGAGGACGCCTATTCCTGGGTCTCTCTCGGCAATGTTTGGATGGAAATGTTGTTCAACCTTGGGCGAAAGAAAACCGACGATCCAGTAAGTTACAGTCCATCTGCTATGCCTAGCTTTCATTGTTCTCTGTGGCCTGATAGTTAATGCAGTCGTAAATAGTCTGAGGTTTATAACGTTGTGTAGGTGAATTGTGGCACTATTGTACTTCAGTCATGTCGTTTCATGATTCTTCAGAATCAAGAGGCGAAATACATGGATCGTGCTCTACAAATGTTCGGAAAGGCGTTAAAAATCGAGCCGAAGAATATTTGGGCAGCGAATGGGATTGGTTAGTGTTTGGGCTATGATCGACCGTTCGCGGGTCTTTGGATTGCATCCGTTATAGGTTTTGGTATACCAATGCGGTTCCAGGGTGTGTGTTAGCCTCCAAAGCAATGTGGCAGGACGCAAGGGATATATTTGCGCAGGTTCGCGAAGCTACCTCGGAGTTCGAAGATGTTTGGATGAACATCGCTCATGTTTATATTGAACTTGGACAGTATGTACCAGCTTTGCAAATGTAGGTTTATTTCATGTTATTTTTTACACTATGTTGTCGTTCATGCAAAGATCTACTCCACCTCCTTTTCATTGTTGACGTAAAGCAGGTCTATTAGGCTAGGCCTTATGCGATCATTGTTCGTGCTACGTATTTGGAATCACCGACATTCCAGGTATTCTAATGCTATAAAGAAATTCGATAGGGAGCAGGATCACCAGTGCTTACTGTATCTTGCACGTGCATATTACAAAGCCGGAAAGTTGACCGAAAGCCTCCAGACGTTAGAAAAGGTTGTTTTGCAGTCGCGCTGGTTGTCAAAGGAGAAGCTTATTGTATGAGACATTCAGGCCATGTTCGAAGCGCCTGATAATGTGCTAATCAAGTTCAACTACGCTTTCGTTCTCAAACTAATGGCCACGGAAGTGTTGCAGGAAGTCAAGTCAACTGCAGCGCAAGTCAAAGGCGCTATGGATGATCTAAAAACGGCGGAACGGTGAGTTCTTTGATTAGCCCGAGGTCCTCGACTTGTCTGAACTCGGCGCGCGTGAAAAAAAAAAATGCTGTCGATTATCGTGGCTCCCTACATCGGGGTGATTAACACTTGGGAGGAATTGGATTTCGGTGTTTTAGTATTTTTCCCTGCGAAGAGCATTATCAAGAGAACTGGGGTTAATGGCCTCAAAAAGTGACCGGTGGCGTTTCGTCTTTCTTGTCCTTTGACATTGACATTCTCAGCGACTCGTTCTCCCTCTATTAGACTAAGATTGTCTTAGCAGATATCTCGTTTAATTTCCGAAGCGTCTTGTTTAGGATGTACTCGTTCGTATCTGGAAGTCGTGACGAGGCGCTGTCGGGATCTCGCTATGTGTCTCGAACGCATGCCGGGGAAGAGGCTCGCGCATGCAGTGATTTATTGAAGCAAGCTCAAACTTACTTGGTGAGAGCTCAGCAGCGAGACGAGGAGGACGAGCGGCAACGAGCAAAGCAACACGCGGTCAGTTTCAGGAAAAAAAAACAGTTTCTACTCACAGACGCTCTATTCAGCTTACTTTTCGGCGTAATCACCACTGATTCACCCACGTCTCTCTCGTTCCGTAGGACTTTGGAGCCTGTAAACAGCCTTTCGGCTGATTACATAAGGCTATCAATAAGACGGCTACGTCGAAGCGTAAGCTGAATAAAGCGTCAATCTTGGCACGACAGCTGTACGATAAACTTCTCCGCTGTTCAAAGACGGCTGAGGGACGGTCTGCTTGAAAGCGGCGCGGGCAGATACGCGGGACAGTGCCAGCGGAGCCAACTAGCGTCTACTCGCGCAGTGACACCCGCCACTTCGCGCTGAGCCAAGCAGCCCTCGGCAGGGGCAATGGTGACCTGGTCGACCACGGGAGCCCAGATTTGGTGCGATTACAATCGATAGAGAGCTGCGAGGATCAGAGGGCTTGTAGTGGCGGTCCAGAAATTCGGATTGATGTGAACCCACCTCCTGTATTAGAATTTCGAGCTCTATCGAATGAGTCAGGGAAAAATCTTGCCCCAGTAGCCCTTATAACGATTTTTTCAGGCGCTGTTTAACTTTCGCTAAATGTCAGTGTTTATTCATACCAGAATTAATTACGAGGCATGCTTCCAGGCTACTGATGTGAATCCTACCATTTTATTCACTAGGATTTCGAGCTTTGTTGAATGAGCCAGAAAAGAACCCTGCCTCAATGACCCTTAAAGCGAATTTTTTCAGGCGCTGTTTCGTTAAATATCGGTTTTTATTCACATATATTAGGATTAAATTCAAGGCAAACTTCCAGGCTAAAATTGCACGAGGATTCCATTTAGATAGACGAGAGATATTTTAACAGAAGTCTAAAGCATTAGTTTCAACATGGTTGGGGAGTTGAGGTGGTCGTCGTCGGTCGGTCGGTCGGTCGTCGTCATCTTTTGCACCGTAGCAGGGCCCGCTCTTCTCGTGTCGTGACGCCACCTTTCTCGATCCTGCTTCGAGCGTCCTCTAGGCCGTTTTCCTGACACTTCTAACTCAAAGGCCTATCTTGCGGACGCTGTCTTCTTTCCCACGCATCGGCGCGACACCGAACTTCTGCCGAATGACATCGTATCGGATGCGGTCCAGGCGCGTGACTCCGGCCGTCCAGCGCAGCATCTTTGTCTCCATGACGCCGAGGCGCGTTTCAACTTCCTTAGTCGCACGCCAACGCTCAGCACCGTACATTGCTACTGGCTCTGTAGATCTTTGACTTCAAGCGTTCTCGTACCTTCCTATCGCAGAACACGCCAGTCAGCGAGCAGACCGCCGTCAGACGCTATTGCTGATCCCAGGTATTTAAACACCGAAGTGCGTGCAAGCTCAGTGCCGTCAATCTTAATGGAGCCGGACTCGTTTACGTCAGTCGTTAGGTACTCGGTCTTCTTGACGTTCAATTTGAGTCCGAACATCGCCAGGCGGTCGCACCAAGCTTGCACCTGCCGCTCGAGATCATCTTTATCTCCGCAAGCGAGCATCACGTCATCAGCATAAAGCAGTGTCCATGGGACAGGCTTCTGGTGATCCCTCGTATTGCACCCATGACGACAACAAAGAGGAGTGGAAAAGCGCAGAACCCTGGTGCACCCCAACAGAGATGGGAAACTCCATTGAGGTTCTAGCTGCAGCTTGCACTCTACTCTTTGGGCAAGAGTAGAGCATCCGCACCCACTCTATGAGTTCCTCAGTTACGTTGTGTTGTCGTAAGGCGTACCACATAACCTCAAGCGGTACGCGGTCGAAAGTCTTCTCCAAGTCGAGAAAGGCTACATGCACCGGCTCCTGTTTCTCGCGATGCTTCTCCACCGGGAGTCGGGCGGCGTGTATAGCATCAATGGTCCCACAACCAGAAACAAAACCGCACTGATTGTCGGAGAGCTTGACGATGTCTCGAATTCATCCATCGAGGATTCGCTCGAAGATCTTCATGCTGTGCGAAAGCAAGCGAATCGGACCTTAATTGGAGCAGTCTGCAGGACAGCCCCTCTTCTCCCAAATCGGAATCGTCGTACTGTTGTGCCAACACTCCAGTACTTTCCTCTCCTTTACTACCTGGTTATAGAACTCAGCCAACCACGCAGCAGGATACCAGAGCTTCGACTTCCAAATATCGGCTGCCAGATCATCCGGTCCTGTCGCCTTGCATGACTTCATCTTCTTCAGAGCCGCTTCTGTTTCCTCCACGGTGATCTTGTGAACGGGACCGTGAATAGAACCCACAGAAGAGATGGCCGGGTGAGGAAATTCTCGAATAGCATTATTATTAACATTATACTAACTTTACTTTGATACTTTGATGGTCCTTTTGTCGGCTGGAGGTCTTCTCAGCGGGGAACACAACTCTTCCAGACCGCTCGATCTCTGACTGCTTGCATCCAGTGAGGCAGACTCCGCTCTCTGAAAGATCTTGAGAATGAGTCTGCCCATCTCGTTGGCGGTCGTCCCAGTGGTCTCTTATGGTCTCTCGGGAGCCATTCTGTGACACGGGGACTCCATCTTTTTTCGTTTCGTCGAAGCAGGTGTCCGGCCCAGCGATATTTGGGCTTCTTCATGTACTGCAGCGGGTCTGCTAACTGCGACGTCTCCCGTAGCTCTGAGCTTCGTAGGCCTTGTTGCCATTGCTGACGAAGGCTTGTCCTTAGAAGACATCTTTCCAGTGCACGATGCGTAGTTTGCATTGCTCTGGCGATTATCTTGTTGTCGGGCCAGGTTTCCGTCGCGTAACACATCGCAGGCAGTACAGAGGCGTTGAATATCGAGGCCCTGAGGCCGGGATCCTTGACCTGATCGGTGACTTCGCGAATCGAACTGAAGGCTGCCCATGCTGCGCGTCTCCTGTGGGCGATTTCAAGAGCGAGGTCGTTATCCATGTTCAGCTCTCTTCCCAGATAGACGTAGGAGTCGACCTGTTGTAGAGCGACTCCATTTAACCTTACGAGTCCCGTGTCACACCACTGGTTGACCATAAACTGCGTTTTGGACATATTCATGTCCAATCCAATCTTCGTACCTGCCACATTGAGCTCGTTCAGCATTTTCCTCCACTTCTGCCATGCTGGTAGAGATGAGAACAATATCGTCGGCGAAGCGAAGGTGGCTGATCCGTTTACCGTCGACAAGGTAGCCATTATCGTCCCAGTTCAAGTCTTTCATGGCATCCTGGAGTGCCGCTGTGAATAGCTTGACAGAACTCGTGTCTCCCTGCCGTACTCCTTTTCCGATAGGAATTTTAAGCTTCCGATCGAACAGCTGGATGGTAGTCGATGTGTTCGAGAAGCATTCGTCGAGAAATCGGATGTAGGGCGATGTTATACCTGCATGCACAAGTGCGTTCGAAACGGCGTTGATTTCCACAGAGTCGAACGCATTCCGGTAATCCACGAAGACAAGGACAAGTGGGAGGTGGTATTCGCGGCTCCTCTCGATGAGCTGTGAGACAGTCTGAATATGGTCCATGCAGGAGAAATCCTTGCGAAACCCTGCTTGCTCCACTGGCTGATATTCATCCAAGCAACGCTCCATGCGGTTAAGCGGTATCTTGGTGAAGATCTTGTACACAACCGAGAGAAGACTGATGGGTCGATAGTTGTTGATATCCTCCTGCTGACCTTTTTTGAAGATTAAAACTGTTTTCGACTCCTTCCATGAGTCCGGAATCCTACCAAGTCGAAGGTAGTGGTTGAAGTGTTTGGCAAGAAGTGAGCAGAGGGCACTGCCACCCGCACGAAGCCACCCGCTTCATCAGATCATCAGAAATGCAGTTCGGCCCTGGAGCAGTGCCCGGCTTCATCCTTCTGATGGCATGAGCAACTTCTGATTCCAGAATGGGAGGTACTTCCTCAGCTGGTGGCATCAAGCATTTCGGGACAGCGATGGAAGAACGGAACAGATCTGTGTAGAATTCTTGAACGATGGCCTCCATCGCTCTTTGAGAGGTTTGCGTTGTTCCATCCTTATCCACAAGGGCTGACATTATTGCCTTCTGATCGCAGAGATCTCGTTTGCAGCGCTTTATGCTTGAACCTTTCCCAGCGGCTTCTAACAGCTTCAATCTTCTGTAGGCTTGAATGGACTCCTTCACTGCAATTCGACAGGCCTTCGAGATGGTGACTTTTTCCAGATGGGAAGGATTAGGATCCAGTTTAACAGCTCTTCTTTGCTCCAAGAGTTTAATCGCATGTGCGTTGAGTCTTGAAGCAGACGGTGATGTGGCTCCGCAAGAGCTGCTAGCACATTTCAACAGTCCTTTGGAGAGAAGGTCGTAGTCTTCCGATGGATCTTTAAGAAGATTCCAATCATACGACTTTATTGCATATTCCAACTCCTCAGACTTGAATGTGGGGATCCTCACCGGTGCCGGTTTATGAGTGTCACGCTTGAATATCCTCTTTTTGAGAGTCAGCTTCGCACGGACCAGACGATGATCCGAGCCGGTGTCAAATGAAGGCTGCACGAAGACGTCGAACAGACTCCAGCGTCTGTTTGTAAGAACATGGTCGATCTCCGAACGTGTTTCTCCATTTGGGCTTTCCCAGGTCCATCGTCGGTTTGAAGGCTTCCTGAACATAGAATTTCCATGGTAGAGACGGCACGCGGATAGGAAGTCTATCAGGCGCTCCCCGTTTTCGTTCCTTGAAGAAGTTCCATGTGGTCCTAGCCTCCATTCGTCGTGATCATTCGTACCGACGATAGCGTTAAAGTCACCAACGACAACTTTGTAGTAGCTCTTCTCGTCGTTGACAGTCCTTTCGAACAGCTTGTAGAATTCCTCCTTTTCTTCATCTGTGGCCGCAGATGTTGGAGCATATCCATTTATGATGGAGATGGTTCCTTGATCTTTGGTTTCCAGACGAAGAACAGCTACTCGCGGACTGATGGTCTTGTAAGAGTCTGCTAGGTGGTGCAGTGTCGAATTGACGAGAAATCCAACTCCGCCAATATTCTTTCTGTCCACCTTTGCTCCGATAATGAGAAGCTCGTTGTGGTCGGTCCTTCTTATGGTTTCCGTTCTGCCTTTCGTTTCCTGCAGGGCGATAATGTCGTATTTGATGTTGCGGCTTCTGTAAAGCAGTGTCCGAAGATCATGCTCAGATGCGATCGTACGACAGTTATAAGTGCAGACGAATAGGCAGCTTCCATGTCGTGGTGGAAGGGGGTTTCCGGTGTCCGATTCCAATGACGTCCTGATAGTTTAACTCCGAGATTAGATGGCCCCTCGCCGGAGGTGGATGCAACCGACGTCGTAGAAGTCCACCTCTGGCGCGCGGAGGACTGGGGCACGGGTTTACTTGTTTGAGCCATAGCGGTGGTCTGGTTACTCACATGTTCCTGGGATACAGGAGAGCCGCCCATGCACGACAAAGCGTCGCGTACTGTGTGACGTTTGTGCCGTTAGCCATCACTAAGTGATGTTCACCCCTTCACCGCCTAACGGCGTGTCGAAGCACTTGCGCGCTTGGCGAGGCCTTGCACTGACCTACTGAAAGCAATATCTGTAAAAAATAAAATTCGCTAACATCTAGGTTTTGCTGCGTACATTATCGGCGTGAACCCGTTCACTATCCTCGTCATAGGAATTCTCACCAGACCTTCCAGTAGCGTCATTGGTTTGTGCTGCTCAGTTCTTCTGTCCCGCAGGTTGCTCCTCTGCAGCTGTTCCCGTGAATTCAGACCCTTGTTACGTGACCAGAGGACCCATCTTACAAGCCTACATTCTTCATACACGACGTAGGGGACACTTCCACTGAATCCAGAAGCTCGGAAACGCGCATTTGCCGTTGTGTTAAGAAGGATGAGGCTGCGCAGATGGTGTATTTCTTGTTCTCCGTATTAGTTCCTCTTACAGCTTCCTTCCTGCTGATTCTCGTCCTGGGGCCGGATTCATTAACGACTTACAGCAATTTAACAGAGAAAATTACAGCCGGAACCCCTGATAGCGCGTCTTACCTAGCGGTATGGTGAGCGATAAGCCGCGTTATCTATTTTTTCGCAGTGAGTTCTTTGTTAATGTTATGTAAGTCGTTTATGAATCCGACCCCTGGTTCCACCTCCAGGTCCCTCCTTCCCGCTCGCTCTCCGGCTCCCCCCGTCGTGGTCCCCCTTCCTTCTCTATCTCATAAAGTTGCACTCCCACGCTCATGGCACGACGACGGTGAGCAGACGGTCATAGCGCGGCATCTGTCACATCTCCTAAACTCGCACGCTTTGTCTCCCTTAGTTGTCCGCTCGTAATGGATCCCCAAGCTTGTCCTCCTTACTGCTCCTACTTATTTGTAACTCCCTAATGGTCCCTCCTTATTGCCTCCACCCTTCTTGGTGCCACCTCCTGGTCTGCTTAATTGTTGTACCAGACGTTCAGCGGCCTACTGGCCGCTAAACGTCTGGTTGAGGGCTTCGCCCCCAAACCCGGAGAATAGAACATCCCGACCGTCTTCTTTTCCTCTTTAGGCCTTTCTCATTCATTAGAGTAAAAAATTGGTTTTGCTGTATAGAATAGTATAGCGGATACGGTAGGACAGAATCTTCAAAACTGCTCCTATGGGGCCATACTACCCTCTACCGCACGTCCGAAGTGCTTATTCCGCGGAAACACAAATTGATTGGTATTGGTAGACCGCTCGGTGCAGTTCACAGTCCGATGGGAATAACATTACTCCCATTCCTTTACTCATTCTCCCTACCCCCTCCCCCCACCCACTCCACCGATATCCCCTTACCCATGTGCCGGTAGAAAACGGAAGTGAGAATCAAGTACGCGCACACTCGTTGTTGCCCGAAGCCTTCAAAATTCATCTGAAAATCTAACGGATGCTGTGCAAAGTCTCATCTGTGGCACGTCTTCTGGATCCGAATGCGCATTGGGTAACGACTGTGACGCATTTGCTGAGTCCGGACGCATACGTCACGAAACGTCTTTTGCACCCGACACACGTGGTACGGCGTCTGTAGCACGTCTTCTGACGCCACGTTGGACGACACAGAGAAAGTACAGGGTGCGTAAAAAGTATTGGCGCAGTGAATGGCGCTTGTGGAAATAGTATTGCGCAGTAACTTTTTAAATATTCACTTGAGAAATATGGAAAACAAGTGCTCCGACACGCCTAACGGCGCGTCTCACACTTGCGCGCTTCGTGCGACTTTGTAGCATCACTGACCTATGGAAAGTAGTTTTTGTAAAACATAAAGTTCGCTAGCATCTAGAACCTGCTGCGTGCTTAAGCCCCTCACCACTTTGTTACCTTCATCATAGACATTCTTTCCTGACCGGCCAGTAATGTCAATGGTTTGTGCTTCGCAGTACTTCTGCCCCTCAGGTTGCTCCTCCGCAACCGTTCTCATGCTCAACAGCTAGCATTTCAAGTTGTCGTTGACATGTCTTCCGAAGCCATGTTCCCCTCTCTCGTTTCTTCTTACTGGATCTAATTGCTGGTCCGCCTTTACAGGTCTTCCCTCCCCCTCTTTAGTCTCCCACCTTCCTGGTCCCAACTACTGGCCCACTTCTTTGTTTCCACTATTGACAGCTCCTGGTCTCTTCTTGCTGGTTTCCCCGTCCTGGCCTCTCCTCCAGGTTATTCCTTTCCTTCCTGATCGCTCTTCTGGTCCACCGTATAGGTCCCCTAACGCCCTTCTCCATCACCCCTTTAGTGGTCCTCTCATGCTCACAGCGCGGTCGGTGACACGTTTTCAGAATCACGATGCTTGCTGCGCGACGTAGGGGGCCCGTTTTCTGGATCAAGAAGCTCAGAAGCGCGCGCAGTTGCCGCTGTGTCGAGCATGAAGAGGCTATCAGATTCTTGTTCTCCGTATGAGTTCCCTTACGGCTCCCTTCTTTTGGTTCCCCGTCCTGGTCCCGCCTCCAGGTCCCTTCTTCAAGGTATATTCCTCCTCCCCCTCGGGATCCTCCCTACTACTCTACCCCAATTAAGTAGGCCTCCCACGGTCACGACACGACGACGGCGACCGAACGCCCATTAGGTGACATCGGTGTCAGATCCTCTAAATCCGGTCTCTCTTAATGGTAATGGATCCCCTTGCTGATCCTCCTTACTCTCCCCCTCTCCTGATTGGTAACTCTCTAATGATTCGTACATATTGCCTAAACTCTTCTTGGAGCCACCTCCTGGCTTGCTTCATTGCTTCCCCATCGACCATCACGATGCTCCTCCTGGTCGCTGCCTGCTGATCGCAGTCGGTTCTCCACCCTCAAAGTCCCCCTTCTACCCTTACCCCTTTATTATTATTCTCATGCTAATGGCACGAAGTCGGCTTCTGAATCTGGACGCTCAGAAACGCGCGTAGGTGCTGTTGTGTTAAGCAGTAAAGGGCTGTGCTTCCCCTGCTGCAGCAACATCCCACGTTCAATAGCAAATTTTGCCCGCGCTGTAGATGATGAGGCGTACCTCATTCAGGTTAGATCATCGACCGCCCTCGCTGAGGATAATGCGGCGTATCTCACTTTGGTTAGATCATTCGACCGCCCTCGCTGTGGTTGATGCGGCGTACCTCAGATCGGTTAGATCACTCGACCGCTCTCGCTGTGGATGATGCGGCGTACCTCACTTAGGTTAGATCACTCGACGGACAAACTCTTTTATATATAGGTGGTGATGGTGATAACCTTACAAACACGATAGAATAACTCGTAATCGACAGTGGCTCCTTTACTGTGAATACAGGAGCGAAAACGACGGAAAAATTCATGAGCACGCGCCGCAAGTGCTTGCTTGGATTTTGTCCCGTGCTTTAAACAGGGACTGGTCACTTCTGCTGAAAGTAGCACAGACCTCATTTTTCAGAATCGCCTAAAAAGGGTAATCCAGCGGATTCACATTTAAGCTGTACTCGTCTAAAAAGCTGTTCACACCTGCGCGCGTTATCTGTTTGCCGGTATCGGATAGAGATTGATAATTTTGGATTTGAACGTTATCGTGCTTGAACATATTGGAATCGTCATCTGTTATGACAGAGCCTTGGCTGACGTTTGGGTTGCTGACCTCTTTCCTCACCAACCGTTTCGAACAGCGCCCAATTCTCTTGTTAAGGAAGTATTCAGCTCTTTGGTTAACAGACAAAAAAAGGACCACTTGAAAAGTAGGAAGAGAAAATTGGAGCCGAAACAAAAATTAGGTGCGTCAGTACTTTTTACGCACCCTGTACTAGTCCCCTTACTGGTCCCTTTCACTGACCCCCTTCACTAGTCCCCTCTACTGGTCCCACTTTAATGGTTCTACTACTGGACCCTTTACTGAGCCCCCTTAAATGGTCTTCCACTAATTTGGCTCCCTTACTGGTCCCCTCCTGACTGATAATTCACTGGTACCCCATTTATTGGTCCCCTTCACTGGACCTCCTCCTCCCCCCCCCCCCCCTTCACCGCTTCCCATTACTGGTCACACCTTTACTGCTCTCCCCTTTATTGGTCAACCCTTTACAGCTCCCCCTTCAATGGACCCGCCCCCTCCTTCGCCGGTCCCACCCTCACTGGTCCCCCATTACTGGTCCTTCCTCACTGGTTCCGTTTTATTGTCAGCCCTTTTCCGGTTCGCCCTTCACTGTTCACTGATCCCCCCTTCATCGGCCCCTACTACTGGTCCTACCTTCACTGGACCTCCCTTTACTGGACCACTCCCCCCCCCCCCCCCTTTCACCGGTCCCCACTACTGGTCCGTTCCTTACCGCCTCCCCCCCCCCCCCTTCACTGGTCAACCTTCTACCGGTCCCCCTTTACTGGACCCCTCCCCCTTCACCGGTCCCCATTACTGATCCCTTCCTCACCGGGCTCCCCTTCACCTGGTCCCCTCTTCACTAGTCAACCTTCTACCGGTCCCCCCTTCACAGGACCCTCCCCCTCCTTTACCCGGGCCCCCTTCATTGGATCCTTCCCCATTCACCGCTCCCCGTTCACCTGGTCCCCTCTTTTCTGGTCAACCTTCTGCCGGTCCCACGTTCACTGGACCTCTCCCATCCTTCACCGGTCCCCCTTCACTGGACCCTCCCCGTCACTGGTCCCCATTGCTGGTCCCACCTTCACTGGTAACACGTCGTGTGAATCCGAAGCCATGGCGCGAAATTGGTGACATCTCTTCTGAACCCAGGCACCTGATGAACGATGTCGGTGACATGTCTTCTCAAGCCGGACGTGCTTTGCGCGACATCGTTGCACGTCGTGTGAATCCGGAACACCTGGCCTGACATCGGTGACACATCGTCTGAATCCGGACAGGTCTTTCGCAGCATTGGTGATATGTGTTCTGAACCCAGACGCCTGTTGAACGACGTCGGTGACACATCTTCTGAACTCGGACGCTCGCCTTCACGACGTCGATGACACATGTCCGGAACTCGGACGCGCTTTGCGTGATATCGGCGACACGTCTTCTGACGCCTTTCAGCACGACGTAGGTGACACCTCGCCTGAACCCGGATGGCTACAACTCGACGTTTACGAAAGGCCAGATGGACAGACGGGCGGACGGACGGAAGGACAGACACAACCGCTTACTCGTTTATATATAGTAGGATGTGTCCCTCTTTTTGACTATTGTGTCCCTTCCTGATCCGATCCCTCCTTCATTGCTGGTCGCTCTCCTGGCCCACACCCTCGAAGTCCCCTTATTACCCTTACCCTCGAAGTCCCCTTATTACTCTTACCCCTTTAGTGGTCCTCCCATGTTCATGCACGAAGCCGGCGTCACGGGTTTCGAATCAAAACGCTCTGAAACGCCACAGTAGTAGCAAACGCTTATTCTGAATCCAGAAGCTTACAAACGCGAGCATTTGCCGCTGTGTCAAGATGGAAGAGGCTGCTCTTCCTCTAGTGCAGAAGAGCCCCACGTTGAATTCTGAAAGCGGCTGCTCGTCGCTTGATGCCGGTGATACATCTTGTTAATCCAGATGCTTCTAGCAAGGCGTAGAGGAGCCGTCTTCTGAACCCAGACGCTCAGAAAGGCGTGCAGTTGCCGCTGTATGAAGCAGGAGGAGGCTGCAATTCCTCTGCAGCACCAGCATCCCATGCTGAATTTTGAATTCTACGCTCGCCGCACGATGCCGGAGACATTTTCATTACCTAGATGCTTCTAGAGGGACGTAGAGAACCTGCCTTCTGAAACCAGAAGCTCAGAAGATCGGTCTTCCGAATCCAGAAGCTCAGAAGCGCGCGCAGTTGCCGGTGTGTTGAGCGCGAAGAGGCTGCACAGATGGCAGATTCCTTGTTCCCCGTATGAACTACCTTACGGCTCCCTTCTTGCCGGTTCCCTGTCCTGGTCCCGCTTCCAGGTCCCTTCTTCCTGTCGATCCCTCCCCCACCCCCTTGTGCTCCTCCTTATTACTCTACCCCAATTAAGTAACCCTCGCACGCTCATGGCATGACGACGGCGAGCGAACGCCAATTTGCTCGACGTCGGTGTCACATCTTCTAATCCAGTCTTCCTCACTGGTCCTCTCGTAATCAATACCCTTGCTGGTCCTCCTTACTGCTCCCCTTATTAGTAACTCCCTACTGGTCCCTCCTTATTGCCTAAACCCTTCTTAGTATTACCTCCTGGCCTGCTTCATTGTTTCCCCTATCGAGCTCCATCCCAATGCCTCCTCCAGGACGTTCCTTCCTGGTCGCTGTCGAAGTCCCCCTTCTACTCCTACCCCTTTATTGGTCCTCCTGTGCCAATAGCACGAAATTGGCGGCACGGCTTTTAAAACTGGAAAAGCTCAGAAACGCATTACCTTGGATATTCAGTTGCGAGTGGTGATGAGATCTGAAGAGAACTGTTAGTATAGTCATGCCTCGCAATTAATTTTGATATAAATAAAAACTGGTAGTTAGCTAAAATAAACAACACCTAAAAAGTCGCCTTAAGGGTTATTTAGGCAGGATAATTTCTGGCTCTTTCGACAAAGATAGAAATTCTAATAAAGGAGATGGTAGAGTTCACATCAGTAGTCTGGAAGCATGCCTCGCAGTTAATTCTGATATAAATAAAAACTGATATTTAACGAAAGCTAAACAGCGCATGAAAAACTCGTTATAAGGGCTAAGATTTTGCGGCAAGATTCTTTCTCGGCTCATTCGACAGAGCTCGAAATTCTATTAGGGTGCCCAGAAAGTATCTGCAGAAATGCGACAATTTTTTATCAACATTTTATCAATCAACCAAATGATTTCCATCAACATCGATTAATCTCCGCCAACGTTCCACAAGACTTCGAATTCCTGTGGCCTAGGAGTCTGGCGAATTGGAGGCGAAAAAAGCTCGGAGGTCATTTTCGAGGTGGTCACCATCTTCATAACGCTTCTCTTCCAGATGATGCTGAAGTGATCGAAAGAGGTGGTAGTCACTTGGGGCCAGATCTGGGCTGTACGGTGGGTGCGGCAGAATTTCCCATCCGAGTTCCAGAATTCTCTGAGAAGTCGCCTTCGCGATGTGTGGGCGCGCGTTATCGTGCAGCAAGCAAACTTTGTTGAGCCTGGGCTGTTCCTTGCGCATCTCGTCAGCCAGTCTCTGCAGTTGGGTAGCGTAGATCTCGGCAGTGACAGCCGTGCTGTCAGCCAGGCACGTTTACGAGCGTGGTTAATGTAGAGGACCCATTTTTCGTCTCCTGTGACGATGGTGTCCAGCCAGTTGAAGGTGCGACTTCGGGAGAGCAGCTGAGTGCATATGTCCAGACGTCTTCGCCGGTTGTCGTCGGTCAGTTCGTGTGGGAACCACTGACTGGGCTTTTTAACCATTCCAAGACCGCAGTCCATTGTCCACGGTGGATCGGGAACAGCCGAGAGCAGCTGCAAAATAACGCACACCTTCATATGGATGCTGCTCCGCCAGTTTCCTCAGTTCAAAGATATCGTTGTCGGTCGACCAGAGCCTGTTCCCGCCTCTGAAGCGTTCGAACGTTCGAAAGCTATAAGCAGGCCGTACAGAAGGAGCTTCAGAGCCGAATACACGACACAAGTTTGGATAGGCTTCTGCAGCGGAGTGCCCCGATTCATACTCGTAAAGGAGTGCGTGTCTAATATGGGTAGACAGTTCGGCCATCGTACAGTGAAATAGGCAAGGAAGACTGAGCTGGATATGTTATGCAGATACAGCAGGATAGTGTAGCACTCCGCTGCAGATATAGCACTTATGTTGAAATCTTCAGAACATTCTAGAAAAAATCTGGAGCATTGCGAAGTTCTCTGCAGATACTTTCTAGACACCCTAATAATATAGGAGGTGGTGTGGTTCACATCAATCCAAATTTCTGGACCGCCACTTCAAGCCCTCTATCGACTGTAATCACAGCAAGTCTCTCAAGCAGGCTCTTTTAAGGCTAAGGCAAGTAAGGCTGTGGCAGAGGTGTCCTGATTTTCTTTTCTTTTGATTCACTTTTATTGTTTTATCCAGTAAGTGATGATGCTCTTTTGTCGTTCAATTCTCTAGTTCAATTATGCTGATGTTTTGTGTTTGTTTTTGTTTGCTGTTTTATACGTAGTCTTCGGGCTAGGTCCAGAATAAAGTAAAGTAAAGTCTGGTTGATCTGCAGGCACCCGTGGTCAGCCAGGCCTCCGCAGCGAGGGATGCCTAGCTCAGCGCAAAGAGGGGTGTGTCACGCCGCGAATCGGCGCTGGTTGGCTCCGCAGACACTCCCGCGCCGCTTTCAGGCAGATCGTCCCCCTCCCTTCAAAGTCATGTCGAGACTCAGTGAAAGGCGCACGTGGAATAGCTTCTACTTGACTTTATCACAGATAACGGAATAGTGCTTATATTTTGCATAATGGGTAACACTGTCATCCATTATCACATTATTATTGTCACACTGTCTTTTGCATAACTTTCCGCTTTGAATCCAAAGTGTGAACTTGCTGTACTTTACTGTTATTTCTATGAAACACCTCTTGTAAAGGCCACTATTTTAGGAAAGAGAAGCTCTGCGCCTTAGATTGGCGCAAGAGATGGAAGAGCGTGAGAAAGAACTGCGTGAAAAGCAGGCTTCAATGGCAAGTATGCGGAATGAATACGTGCAGATGACTAAGAACCTTCTACGCATACCTGAGGTAGGTCGAACCTTTACCGTTCTAGCTGCACCACTTCCCGAGTTAATAGGTTTATCTTTCAGTTGGTTGAAGAGAAAAAAGGTCGAGGAGGTGGTGGAGGTGGGCGGAGACGGAAGGGTGAACATGGGGAGGAGTTCGTCAACGACAGTTCAGACATGGGCAGTTGGCAAGGAGAAGGTGGAGAAGGTGCAGGCGACGGCGAAAGACGCAAGAAAGACGTGAGTTCTGTTCATCTACTTATTTTGATTGCACCAGAGTTTTACACAGGAAATGAAAAGCTGGAAGAAGGCGATGAAAAAATAAGGAAAGCGCAAGCGGAGTGGGGAGGTAGTATTCTCCTTGACTGATTGATGGGGTATTCCTGAGTCGATCTTCGATTGCAGAATCCGCGCTCTACATTGTTGACAAAAAGCAGTTATCGGTGCAGTAGGGAAGCAAGTCTGCTTTTGGTCAGCAGAGCTTAGGATGAATTAATGAATTAACAGAATTCAAACCTAGTACATATTCGAAGAGCTTTGAACGTACACAAGCCATAGAAATAACCATCTAACAAGTGGAGGGAAATAAAAATTACGGCAGTTACGATCTAGAAAAAGAAGTCAATGGCTGAATTCTTCCTGTTGCAACTGCTCTAGTTCAAACAGCGCAAAGAAGGAAGGCAAATGTGTGATTTTTTGCTCAGGTTCGGTTGTGATTTATACCAATCTTCCAGAAGTCATCCAAGAAGGCTGCGAGAAAGCGGCGAGAGAAGCGAGCTGCAGATGCAGGCAGCGGTTCTGATGGAGAGGAATCGACGCAAGAGCGACGGCGAAGAAAGAAGGAGGCTGCAGAGAGGAAGGCAACAGCTAAACTGTCCCAAAAACAGTCGGCGAAGAGTGGGTGTGGTAGCAGAGATCAATTCAACTAGTCGTGCTGTATTCTGACACTTTTAGTAAAAAGCAAGGCGTTCCTTTCATCCGACGAAGACTCTTCCGATGGCGCGCCAGCTCGAGCTCCTAAGGACGCGGGCGATAATAGTCCAAAACCTCCGAGGATTACTGACTCGGAGGACAGCGACGACAGTGTTCCTCGGCAACGTCGGAAAAAGGTTAGCGTTTTCTCGAAATTCTCGTTGGCAAATTGAAGTGAACGCTTCACGACCGCGTTGAGGTAAGCGAATTCAGTCGGTCGGATTCTACTTATCATACAAGAACATTGCGGCGCTTCAGTCGAGGAATGGGTCTCTGAGCGATGTTGCCGGCTACGGCAATTAGTTTTGAAGCGCCGTGTTGCATGGGAGAAAACGACTGAGACCTCGCAAACCACAATAGAGCCAAGGCCAACGCGTTAGCCCATTCGCCATCTAATCGGGTAGCCGTCGGTGTCCCATCAGCATCCGTGGTGTGAGGCACTGCCATGGAAACACAACCGTGGTGTGTGGTTCAGAGAATCTTCAGATGTTAATCGTTTGTTCGATTATGACTCTACGATGTCGTATGGATTTCTTTCCAAGGTTTTACTTCGCTCGTTTCTATTTTGTTTGGGGTAGTCGCTGTTTTCTGTCATGTTCTGTTCGTGCCAACCAATTTCTGTTTTTTTTTCTGCAGAACGTGATGGATTCCGACGATGAGCAGTCAGACAGCGGATCAGGCGGAGGACCGCTGATCGGTGCATCTGACAGCGACCACTCAGCACCGCCGGCGAAACGATCCGAAGACGAGGCTAACAGCGACAGTGATTCGGCTCCACGCAAGAAGAAAAAGCAGATAAGGAGCAGTGATGAAAGCGACTAATGGTGCTCGCCCTTCGCTCGACGTTGTTATAATGTGATTTGGGGAATGTTTTTACGGGAAGAGACTTTTTGTTGCGGATGTCCTAGGGACCCTGAGTTTGTTTCATCCGCACACACTGTCTCTGGTTCGTTAACTTCCAATGGTTCGCGCTAATAGAGAGGTATATACGTTCATGTTGCGATTCTCTACGTGTGATAGCTAGAAGTACAGGCACTAACTCCTTGGGCATTCCCTTCCCGACCTGCTCTTTACTCGCCCGCTTTGGAGCCTGTGTGGCGGGTTACGGAGTATGAAGACGCAGCGGCGAAAGCACCCTGCTGCGTTCTTCTGAAGTGAGCTTGGTACGCGCTCTAGAAGATCAATGTGGGTCCTTTTAAGCGACGCGAATTCAAGGCGTCCGTTCTGTGTTGAGAGTACTGCGGCAAGGTTTTATCAGAATTCTGGGTTGTCGACGTCCGGCTGCGGTGCACTCCTCTAAACGGGTCGTGGGAACATATATAGGTTATTGGGACAAGAGTCACGCAACGCAGGATTGGTGGATATCCTTTGTTTTCCCTCGGTGGAGTGGCTGCTCTCTCGGCTGCTAAGCTTCGTGTTGTTCCCTAATTTTATTGTTACTTTGTGCTGGAGCTACAAGCAGAATTCTGGAATTTCATTAGTTTCCGTGGACGTTTTTGTCTGTTCATGTATAGGTTTTCAAGCGGTTGCTGATATATTCCACTTTTTTGATGCATTTTCTCGCTCACGCCGGGAAGGCGTAGTGAGTCAATAAACTCTCGCGAGCCTAGTGGCTGTCTGTTGAGGGAAAAGGTTGTGCGTTACTGCGAATTTCGACGACTTATCGAAGACACGATCGTCGAGAAAAGAATCAGCTGTGACGGGCATGATTAGAGACTGTCTGTTATGAAAAAAGGAGCTCGCTGGAGGCGTTATCTCTGTTGCGTTGGACGTGTTGGCATCAGCAGTTGAACGAGGGTCGTTGGCTGTGGTGGACACTGTAGCTCATTCTCTATACATGACTGCGACGGACGATGAACTAAAGTGAACAGTGTCCACCAGAACTGTGGATTACGTGAATCAGGGGCATCCCATCTTGAAATGCGTGAAGAGGAAAGCTTTTGTCTTTTGAACTGGAAGGCGAGAGCGCTTGGAATTTGCGTTAGGTAACTGGGATACCATAAGGGCATAACTGCTCGGATAACGTTTTTGATGGCACGGTAGAGATTCTGGTAGTAGACTACGGCCAGTGATGTCAGGTTTAAAGGCGTAGGTCGGTTTGAACTACCAGCCAATCTTACGATTAGCTCAATGTTGGCGAACGGTTAGACGCTTACTTTCGTGCCTTGGAAAAGAGTCGAGTTCTCGAATCATCGTATAATCACGTGTTTCAAAACCTTCAAATTCCGACCAAGCGAGTGGCATTCCGTTTTCAAGGTGTGGGAATCTTTCTGTCTATGTAGAAAGAGGATTTTCTTGCCATGAAGTCAACGTTGGAGAAATCCGAGAAGGATGAACATTTTCATAACAAGCAACGATTTTAAATACGATCCCCCTCTCCTAATTATATCGAGGGTTGTTGTAGAGGGGCGATTTTCTACTGTATATTAACCAGGGCTTGAAATTTTGTGGGGTATATTTTCATCGTCGAACATTGTTTCCTTCAGGATGAAAAGAATTTATTTCCGTAACAAGTCATGGCTTTTTTACGAGGACGTGATTAGTTCGAAGAGCGCTTCAAAAAATCTCTGCACACTAAAAAAATCTTGTAGATCCTTAAGAATGCGCTCAAATTATTATTAACAGTTAGCATGGATCTAAATTTCAGATCATGGTGTCACTCGTTTAGTTATAAGAATGTGTCGTGCCATCACATTCCGCAAAAATCGGTAAAAAATTGAAGCCGTCCTGAGTGTTTGGAGGAGCGCTCCCGGCAGATCATGACTTTCTAACTGCGGAACCAACAGCATAACAAACTTCATAGGATTCTATTCCATATTCATAGCATGTCTCCTTCAGCAAACAAAGCAGCGCGTGACTCTCCACACCGTCGAAGCCTCACCGGTAAAGACAACTTATTAGGAGAATAAAAATCAACCAAAAACGTGAAAAAATTGAGACGCAATTCTCTTTTAGAACCAAGACACAGCACGTATCCCCTCCGTTAGGCGATGCCGCAGTATGACGCGCCGTTCGTATCTCGAACCTCATGCTGGCGAGGAAAGGCGATTTCTACATCCTTCAAAAGAAGGAAGTGATTCCGCCTCTCAACGTATCGTTTCTGGTGCGTCTTGCTGCTTCCAGAAGAGAAGTAGCTCGGCAATTGAGGAGGCTATCCTGGCGGTGTAGGTACAAAGCAGACAGAAGTCTCCGTGATGCGTCGTGTTCGTGACATCCTTAGATTTCCGCTCCTCTCACTGGGCATCACATTGTCCGACGTCGAAGACGGCAGAGCTCACTGAGCAGGGTACTGAGGCTGACGCTGTGCTGTTGTGACAAGAAGATACCTCGCACGAACTCCGAGCCAGGGCGAACTTGGGGTATGGTCCAGACCAGGGGTGTGCGTAAACGAAATTTGAAATTTCGTAAATCGTAATTACGAAAAAACCGTCGTAAATCGTAAACCATAAAGGCCCCCACAGAGTTCTGCGGCAACGCCGCTCGCCGCAATGGTTAAGGATAGGGCAGGGACGCCGCCGGCGGCGAGCTCTGCGTCTCTGCCCTATGGTTAAGCATAGGGCCGCGGCGCTGCCGCAGAACTCTGTGGGGCCTTAAGAGTCACGTAGTCGGGCGTGTAGTGCAGTACAACTAAATTTCAAGAGGCTTTTTTCCATTAATGTTAATCAGATAAGACACCTTTCAAACCAAACTTTGCACGTTTTTAGAAAGTCGAAAAGACTAAATTCAAAAACAACTTAAGCCTATGCATTGGTATTTCAACAAAAAGCCTGCATCGTTTGAATGTGCATTAAATTCCAAATTTACTACCAAGTTTTCGCCTGGCGTAGAATTAAGCAGAAACAGCAACGAAAAATTCGCTGGCAAAACTAAAAAATAAGAAATGATTTCACTACTGAACAATGCGGTGCAAACAGCAGCTGCGCATGTAATAATCTAACAAACATACCGGGCCGTACGATGGGATGGCGCCTTGCGTTCTGAGTGAAGGCATGGCGCAATCCCATCGTGTTTCGCACCGAAAGATCTTTGCTTTTCAACATTTTGAAATCAGTCCTGAATCATTCTCATGGCAGACGGATGAAAAACTTTGGGCCGCCGGAAGAGTATGGTCGTCTTTCTTGAACATCTTTGTAGTCCCCTTAAAATGGAAGGATTGGTTCGTGAAGCTGAGCACCGAGATTGTGACAATACTTTATTCGAATTACGTTTCGGTAGCTGGTAGAGCTTCTCGGCTTCCACCACAAAGGCTCCGAAAGAGGCGAAACCGAAAAAAAAAGACGGAAAAAAAGAAAAACCTAAGCGGAATAAAGTGTAGTCACAATCCCGTTGCTCAGCTTCACGAACCAACAATTGAACACGATGCATCATGCCGTTATTCATGGACATGGAGTTAACGTATAACCTTCTTGAGGCGTCTTCAATTACCGTCTGATTCGCTTGCTTTCGCACAGCATGAAGATGTTCGAGCGAATCCTCAATAGACGAATCCGTGAAATCGTCAATCTCTCCGACAACCAGTGCGGCTTTGTGTCTGGTTGTGGGACCATTGATGCCATACACGCCGCCCGACTCCCGGTGGAGAAGCATCTCGAGAAACAAAAGCCGGTGCACGCCTTTCTCGACTTGGAGAAGACTTTCGACCCGTACCGCGTGAGCTTATATGGTACGCCTTACGACAACACAACGTACCTGAGGAACTCATAGAGCGGCTGCTGATGCTATACTCTTATCCAAAGAGACGAGATGAAGCTGCAGCAGGAACCTCGATGGAGTTTCCCTTCTCTGTCGGATACATCGGATTCTTTTCTTTCCTCACTCCTCTCTGTTGTCGTTGTGGATGCCATTACGCGAGGTCTTCAGCAGTCTGTTCCATGGACGCTTCTTTATGCTGATGACGTGATGCTCGCTTGCGATGAAAAGGTGATCTCGAGCGGCAGGTGCAAGCTTGGTACGACCGTCCGGAGAAGTTCGGTCTCGAATTGAACGTCAAGAAGACGGCTCCATTACGATTGATAAAAAACTTTGGGCCGTCGGAGCAGTATGGTCATATTTCTTGGACATCTTTGTAGTTCCCTTAAAATATAAAGATTATCGTAAAAATATAAAGATTATCGTATAATGTTGAATTGTTGGCTCATGAAGCTGAGCACCGAGATTGTGACAATACTTTATTCGAGTTCGATAACTGGTAGAGCTCCTCGGCTTCCACCACAAAGGCTCCGAAAAAGGCTAAACCGCGGAAGCCTAAGCGGAATAAAGTGTTGTCACAACCTCGGTGCTCAGCTTCGCGAACCAACAATTCAACACGTTCATCATTTCGAGATTCATGGAAAGTCGGACATGGAATTAAGGTGTAACCTTCTTGAGGCATCTTCAGTTTGGACCTTCATAGACAGATAAATTTTACTTACCAGGGAAGGGTCTCGGGTGTAGGTCTGAACGGGGAAAACGGATAGTACTGTGAGAATTTCCATCCTTCACATAGTAGAAAAACATGCTTCGCTTTTGCTGAGTCCTCAAACCCAAACAGCTACGGGCCCTCGAAGTTGAGGGTACAGTATTGCACCATCAACCGTACCTACCGTAATCGGACGAAATTTGAAAAACGGGTGTCCGATTCGCGATCAGCACCCCAAATAACACCCCTGGTCGAGGTTTGGGCGAATTTTTTTCTCAACCTCCTCGACCTCTGGGATCGTGAAAGTACAATGGCGTCTTAATGATGGTTTAAATCAGCTTATTTCCTTCACATCTCCTACACATTTATTCCATTATAAATTGTCAAATAAGGGTTTACTGTGAGCTGTGCTTCACTCACTTTTCCCAGTTTCTGAATTATGCAATGTTTTGTGTTTCTCAGCGAATGTTAAACAACGACCTTCCAGCAGTTACGGGTTACAGCGGGTACGGTTGACTAGAGATGTCGAGGTCATTATCACTGATTTCGCCCAAACCTCGCCCAGGGAGGTTATTTGGGGTGCTGATCACGAATCTGACATCCGTTTTTCCGTATTACGTGGAGTATGTTATGTTACAGCAGGTAGAGGTTATCAATGGTAAGGCCATGGTCACCGTTTTGTTGAGCACGAAGTTCGTGTTGAGCACGAATCTGAGCCTTATTTGACACTTTAGAGTGAAATAAGTGTGTAGTAGATGTGCAGGAAGCAAATTGGTAAAAGAGGCGGCAGTCATGAGAATATGCAAAAATAGTGCTTAGCGTGTGAGTCAACCATCTGACCTAGCACCTGCGAAGCAGCCTCCCAACCTGCTGAGCCACCGACTCGCTTGCCGCACAGTCTTTCGCCACGTTCCACAACGTCGGCGCGCGCGTACGTATGCACTTTTTTGCACGTGCTGACTTTCGGTTCAAGCACTCAGCAAAAACGAAACATGTTTTTCCACTATATGAATGGTGGAGATTCTCGCAGCACTACCCGTTTCCCCCGTTCGGACCTACGCCTGAGACCCTTTCCTGGTTAGAAGGTGCCCAGCTTGGTTCGAAAGTAATCCCATCTCAGTTATGAGTTGGGAAGAACACGGTTGAAATTGAAACTGGTTCAGTTTGAGTTTGCAGGAGTCCATTTTAAACGCACCAAGTGAAAACAGTATATAGATAGCTGCAGGAAGGTAGTTACACATGCATTGCTCAGCGAGGTACCAGGTACCAAGCTATAACCACAGCGCAATACTCGAATTCAGAAGCTCTGTTAATAGTAGAGAGACTGCAAAGAAGGCGTTTCTTAACCTTAAAAGTGCTCTCAGTTTTGAACCATTGATCGACGGTATCATCGCGGTAGCCGAAACCTGCTTAGAGCGCATAGCATTTTTCCAATTTTGAAAACTAAAATGTGGAACTCGTATTTAATAATTCCCCGCACTCACTCCGGCTGCCCTTCGCCAGTTCTGTAACGAACGTTTGCTCTCTGAAAGCCTGCAGCAGCAAGTGGATCAGTTAGGGTAAATGAAATCGCCTCAAGCAATACACCGAAAAGGGAGAACAAAAGTGCCAGGACCAGTCAAACCTTTTCTTGGAATTTTCACTTTGACCGCTCTTTGTATAGCAACTTGCACCGCCCTACTAAGTGCAATGCCAACCAGTGGCTTATGCTTTCCACAACTTTCTAGACCCTGCTGCAATCGCGAATGATACTCGATAGTAGATTTCCGCCAATTCTATTCATGCAGGATTAGAACGAATCTATTACAAACAAATTTACTGGGCGTCATTACCAAATAGGACGTGTTTCAAAGAATTCTCGTCCCTCTTTCTCGAAGAAAACTTCCTTCAATGCCTTTCTGTCGGCTGGAGTGGAACGACCGTTGACTGTAGGGGTGCGAACTGCTTTGCTAGCTCTCGGCCGGAACCCAGTCTTCTATGTAGAGAAGAGATTGTTTTTTAATGATGTGTTGCGCTTGTTTCTCCTCTTGAGCTTGTCCGGTTCCAAACGTCATCCCTTACAATGTTAGAGAAATGGAAAAGTTAGTTAAGCGAAGAGATTAGTTGTATTCGAGAAACCTGTGCCCAGGGCGGTGTTTTCTGCCACAATAACACATTAGAAGTCAAAAACAATTCTAAAAGGAAGTGGGAATAAGTGGGAAGATCCATTGGAGTGGGCAAATCTTTATAACCCGGACTCATAAATTTGGGCCACAGTTGGTTGTTGATCGAAGAGCACACTTACGAAAATTCACGATTTACGTCCCGAAATGTCGTAAATCGTAAATCGTAAAAAATCGGCAAAAATAGCCGTAAATCGTAAAATCGTAGGTCGTAATTACGCACATCCCTGGTCCAGACTTCGCTATCCGAGAGATGAGCGGATATCGAAATTTTGGAATCCGAATAACCTATAACGAATAGTTTTGCCCAGAAATCGCCCGATAACGAACAAATAAAGGATAAAGGATAAAGGACGGCGTTATTAAACCCCCTTTGGGATGCGCCATGCATTCTACTTCTACGAGATGTCGTGGAGGCGAGTTGAATGCGTATTTGGCCATACAACGACTTGCGGTGGCCAGCCGATGAACAAGTCAGTGCTTTATCCTTCCCAGACAAGTACCAATTCACCGACCCCGGAGGGATGGAAGGCTTGATTGGCCTGGGTGGGAAATCCGAACCAGGAACCTGGTATCGGGTGCACGCGACAGCCGGCGCCCCCTCCTACTGCGCTCCACGCGCCCGATAACGAACAAACAACAAAAAATTAGGCCGGCATAGATTATTCTAATTTCAGCAGCAGATCACGCATCACGCATCCAAGCACTGTTAGAAAAAGCCATTCCTAACCATTCTACATAAAGTGGTTTTTGAAACATAGTGGAGTCACTGAATTAGCGAGGCTGCATGGAATTTTTCATGCCCTTCAGTTTGAAAAGTCGCTTCTTATGTGCGGTCCGGATCGATCTCATGTTCCGTTTGCGCGTAAGCCAATCAAAACTATTTCTTCAGGGTCGGCGACTTGTTGCCGAGCTCCTTCGAGAGGAACAGTAGTAAGACAGCGGAGATCTGAAACCGAGACTATTTAGCAAAGCAATATTTTTACAACTATATTCGGCATATCCGTCTTCTTCGGTGCATAGAGAAGACAAGGAGAGCTTGAAAAATTATTCGTTCAAGCTGTTATAACGATGTCTTGCTGCGATCAAAACTCTAGCGCCAGGCGGGACTCGCACCCGCACCTCCTGCTGGCCAGGCAGAAACGCTCTACTCCATTACACCACCGGCGCTGTTTGATCGCAGCAAGGCATCGTTGTAACAGCTTACAAGCTCTGTTACATAGGAACACGACCCCACCATAGGTTCAATGGTCAGAACCCCACCACAGGTTCAAATGTATTGAACTTGGGCGGGTCCTGATCTTTGGCGTACAAAGTATATGCACCTAGATACTTCGCTCTTCGGCTATTTATGCCGAGAGCCGTATACTCCCGTATCAATCGCAGGCCCTTCTCTGGAACCCTACGATTGATCATGCACTTTTTCTGCTATCTTATACATCAACATACATGAGGAATACGAGGAAGGTCACGCGGAGCGGGACATGTATTTAGATAAGCATTTCTATAGAAATACCTAGATTGATTGCAGGAACGTCGCTTCTCCATTTATCTGGGTTAAACCCATCCCATTTTGCTCGCATGCTTTCTTTGCTGTTCTGATCATTTGTTTGATACCATGCAAGAGTGTATCACTGATCACATGACGTTACCTCATGCAACCAAATCGAATACATTTCATCATGCAACTCCGAGGGTAGGGCGAAATGGCCGCCGGCAAACAATACCTCTTAGGATGCGCTAAGCCCTCCACCTCTTCCTGACGACCATCAATATTTGTTTGGTCGGAAAGTTCTGGCAGTTTTTGCTCAACCGCTTTTCGTTCGTTTGTCACTAAAACAATATTCAACTTGCATCACGTTTTTATTAAAATAGAATAAGTTTAGAATTCTTCGCTCTATCAGACGGAATAATTTGCGCTTTACCTATGCTTAATTATTGTGTTTTTATCGAAGAGTGATAGAAGTATGTTTCTGTACGACATTTTATTTCAATTTCAGACGGGACCAATTCGCAGTCGAAACAGGCCGGCTCATCAGCCGTGTGTGGAGGCCGAGAAGGTTGGGGGGGGGGGGGGTGCACGCACATAGGTATCCATGTGGCCACATCTGATTTTTAGCGGTAGTAGTTCACAAAGTTTAGAAAACGCACACGAGACAAGGTATACCGGTAGGTGGTCGTAAAAATTGTGAAGCAGACGAGGAGTGATGCTTGTTGGCCAACTTCGACTCGTTCCGATTCGCGTTTGGCTGACCTTTCCAGATAACCAGGAGCTCAAGGTTATTCTTGCACTCCCACCATGGGCTGCGAACCATCCGGGTTCACTGTCTAAGTGGTGTTGACTAAAAAGGGATTAGAAAGGGACACTCAACTCTGACAAATGGTGACCAACCCATAAAATATGTATCATCTGGACGCTGGTTTGGCATATCTCCAATAACACCTCAGCAGGTCCTGCTTCTTTGTCAAATCCTTTTCCTAACTGCATCATTCTCATGGTTTACTACCTCTACATGTTGCATTGTTTGCTGATTCTAGTGGATTCTGATATTTTGGAGATTCCAGTTATTCGTTCTTCCATTGTGTTATTACAACTTTGTCTGTTTTATCGATTGTGCACCTTAAGTGTTGACAAATAAAAAATATCAGCGTCAGGGTCTCCTGTCTCACGCAGCATTAGGCAGCCAACTGTCATAACCAGTGCAGCGGCAAAACAGCAAATCTTCTTTCACGGAACCACTCACGGATAAACGCCAGTCGCTTTATAAAACCTTCAAGGGTACATTATATAATACGTGCAAGAATGTGACCACGAATTTGAGAGAGTTGTGGTTCCACTGAGGCGGAGAACAAGGGTGTTCATGAATGGCTGGAATCCTCTCATGTTTAGGTTACTGACGCAAGGAATTACAACATCGCGATTCGTTAGCCCAGATGCATTCTTCGTGCTGTGTAATGTTTATCTGTTCATGTCGCTAGAGCATACAAGCGACGGCTTTCTTGATCGAGGCCTGCTTTATCGGATAAACTGTCTGCCACTGAATCGCCTGTACAGCTACTCTTCAATTCACTTCCCCTCGACGTTGGATAATCCCCTGTCATGCAGATGTTTTATTCAGGACTAGAAACCTAAAAACACTGTACAATGCCAAAACAACGGAGTACTCATAAATTATGATAATATTAACATTAATAAAACTGCAGCCACAGCCGCGCACATCCTTGACAAAGAATTTCTGTCACTGGAAGACTGGCCACTGCGTTGCTGCTCAACACCAGCTTCATCCAATGAAGGAAGCGGAGCGAGGGTTGGGACCACCTCCACCTCATCCAGAATACCTGGAAGGACGACTTTCTGACGATAAGACGAACTGGTTCCGTGGTTGTAAAATAAAGAAGATGGGAATGCTGCCTAAAAATCTCGTAAACTAAAAGCACACCTAATACGAGCAGCTGAAGCAGCGCATACGTCTAATTTGTCCACAGAAGTGTCTACGATTCCAAGAAGAATTTAAAAAAACCCGTCTCGAAAAGAAAAGGCTGTCTAGGCTGTCGGCAGCCCATTTATAAGGGAGAGCGATTTACACCCGTCAATTAAATGAGCGCACGACATTCTCGTTTGTACGTATTAGTGAACACCTGCCTAATCAGCTGCACATTGTTGTTCGCCAGAGGCGGGTGAGAGACCTTGAAATTCGTTACCCATTCCTCACTGACAAGACCAGATCTTTAGAAGCGCCACGGAAATGGGAGAACTGAGTTCACGAGAAGTTATCGAAAAAAACAGAGGAACAAAAGGGTGACCAGATAGAATGTGCAGGGAACTGAACAAATAATAGAAGTCAGGAAAGCAATTAGATGAAGTTCAACTGAGATTAGATGCCGGCTTGACGGTAGGCGGTTCGCTTGGCGGGAATAACGCGCTTTATATACTGAGGACAAGCAACGAAAGCAAAGCAAGCCGAACCGCGTCTAGAGGATACCGATGACTCCGCAGGCGACACGAGAGCCGGCGTTGCCGGTCGTCTTGCTGAGCTCGGAGCTGCCGCGTCCGAGATCGTCCGCGTCGGAGTGGATGACGATTGCTCTGCCGATCACGTCGTGCTGACCGGACAGCGCTATCACCGAGTCGGAGATAGAAATCGGAGTGTCGCCGGAGGCCTGAAAACACGGCGCATGAATGTTCGCGAATGAATAAGCTTGCGAGAACTGGTATCGCAAGGAAGTAGCTGACTCAAGTGTGCGTTAGGAATTTCCATATCCTCTTAAGGTCCTCCGGTTTAAGTGCCAATTTCTGAAGCGCTACCAGAGGAGGTGAATTAGATATTCATGATTTTAAGAGAGTCAGAAGCGGTCCCACTTTACTGCTCGCTTCTCTAAAGTAAGTGCTATGAGACGAACTTGGTTTTTCAAAAGAAGGAGGCGGGCGCGTGAATCGAAGGCAGAGGAGACGCCGGCTCTCGCATGGCACAGCGAATCAGCTCATGGTTCGGTGGTTTGGGCCAGGCCAACGAAGCCCTCCATCCTTTCGGGCTCGGTTTAGTGCCGGACTTGTCCATCGGCTGTCGACCACAAGTCATTCTGATGGCGAAATACGCATTGAGTTTGCCTCCACGATATCTCCGAGAAGTGGAATGCGTGGATGCAAATAAGCGTTCCTCTCCTTCCCAAGTCTTAACAACACTGGTTCCGAATGAGCGACTAGATTAGCCTCGCATCAGTCACTGAAAGCACCTCTCTTCATGGGAAGGAAAATGCGACTTTCTTATTGCCTGGTGCCCGTTGTCCTGAAAGAGTCAACATTTGTAGCCCATTGCAAGAGAAGTCGCCTGAGCTATCCTTGAGAACAGAAGAGCAGTAATTGTTTGCCAATGGCATGGGTTTAAAGGCCTCCACTAATGCGAGTAAGGAGTGCTCACACCAGTGAAAGCCTTCAAACCCGACTAGAAAAAACAAAACAGAAGAAAAAAGGAGGAAGCAACGGGAGGCGTAATGCTGCAACCGCTCGCCCCATGATCAGTGAAATATGCGCGCACTCCTAGGTGCTTTCCTCTCGTCAAGATGCTCGAGAGTAATTTCCATATTCACTTGAAGACACACCATAGCTATACCGAATACTAACGTCTGCACATTTGATACTGATATCGGTTTTATTTCACTTCTGGTAAGAGTAATTTAAAACAATTCGACATGGTATCGTACTACATATTAATCTTTCGTTATTATATATTATTTTATTATTTTCTATTATATCACTCTTTCATTTTTTTGACCACGCTGTTTTATAGTAGGTTGTCGGATTATAAATGTCGCCTGCTTTCGATTTGTCATTTCTCTGCTATTGTTACTTCTTGGATTATGTAACTTTATGCAGGCGTTTCCGAAGGCATCTTTGCCAAAGTGTCGTTCCCTTGACCCTGACCCTTTTGAAGAATTTTTTTAGATTAACGATGATCGAGCAAAAGTACCGAGCGCGGGTTTGCTTGTTGTAGGACTTCAAGCAACGAAGAACTGCTGCAGAATCCCATCGCATCTTGTCTCAAGTACTTGGTAACCAAGTTCCATCATTGCGTTAATGCCAACGATGGCTTCAACGTTTCCCAGGGGCAATGAGAGCCTTGAAGACGAAGAACATCAACAGCGTCCTGAGATAGCCAGGAATGAAAGAAAGCTGTCGAATCGGATGCAACACAAACTGCACGCGAGCACGCACAGAGGTTCGGCTTTCACCATTCTACCATTGCAGATCGTTTCTATGCAATCGGAAACTCGAATCGGTGTGGAAGATTGGTGCCACATCAGCTCAGTGACACAAACGAGGCAGCACGAGTCGCCGTCGTTGGAATTCTCATCCGCGAAACCAAGAACAGCGGCTTCTATGACTCCATCGTAACGTCGGATGAGAAGCGGATCCACTACGACAACACCACACGAAAGCGGCGATGGTTGAGCTTTGGTGAGGTTCCGAAGACAACGACGAAGCCTGACATTCGCGGAGAAAAGCCATGCTCTGTGCTTGGTGAAACAGTAGAGGTCTGGTGCATTTTGTGGTGCTGGATCCAGGCCAACCAGTTACGGCAGATCTTTACAAAAAACAACTGAGCGGCGTGGACCAAGCACTGCGTCAACAAGGAGTGAACACAGCAACCGCGAAATTCCTTCATGACAACACTCTACCGCACGCCGCAAATATCACGTTACAAAAAATTGAGAAGCAGGGCTGGGAACTTCTGCCTCACCGAGACCTTGCGCCATCAGACTACCATCTTTTCCTGTCTATGCAACACGCCTTGGGGAGGAAAAAATTCAAGAACCGTGACGAAGTCGAAATTTGGGCGTCCAACTTCTTCGAGTCGCAGCCACCGGAATTCTTCAAGAAAGGCATCCATTCTTTGGAAGGACGTTGGCGATATGTCATTGGTAATGATGGAGATTACCACTTGTATTAAGGTATGGTCATTCTTTTCTTGTAGCGAAATTCCTTTTCGAGCAAAAACGACGTTTATAACCGACAACCTAATAGTTTTAGGCACCGGGTCTGCTAAACAGCTACAAAAGAAAGTTCCTATCTAGTTCAGTTCGTAGTACCATCCAATCTTCTGCTCTCTATATTGTTGATGACAACTATATGAGGCAAGACTAGACAGTTTGACTGATACTGTTTTTTCTTTTCTTTTGATCTGTTTTTTTAAAGGAGCACTTCGAACTCCGGTGGCTGCGACGCGAAGAAGTTGGACTCCACTTCAGGTGCGGTAATAAATAAATAAATTACACTTGACGCTTCCATGCAAGACAGAAATTGCGGAATCAAGCGCCTACCGGGCCGCGGCTTTGTTCACTTTTCAGCATTGCTGTTGTGCATAACCTCACTCCGCTCATAAAACGTCTAGGCAGTTTTTGGGAGAAGTTTTTTGAGAGAAGACCAAGGCTGCTGGCGAATTAGCGACGGTGATGCTAACTTTGAAGTCTGTCGTATTATCATCAGTCAAGCGATGATGGAGCGCTGTCCTGAAATGGAGCCGACCATGTACGTCCTTGGCGCGCATTAACCACTACTATAAAATCAGTTCTCCACAATCCCGGTATTCAGTATGTGTCGTATTAGCCCGATGGTGGTCCGTCTATACACTGGAAGATGGATCTTGGAGACAGACGTGATTAAGAGAAATAGTTAGCCACTGGAGAATATTATGAACCGTGCAAGCAGCAACAAATCGACTACAGAATGCCAATGCTATAGCTCTGTTATTTACTGAACCATATGTGATGTACGAAAGCGAAGGTTTTGTTACAATGCGATATGATTGAATTCTAAAGATTCCTGTCGTTCGGGCTCTGTGCTTTCGCATGAGCGCTAATCGCCCACCGGGATGTATGAACCAAAATCGTCACCAACCTCAAAAGCCACTGATAATGGCGACCTTAATCGATACGTATTCATTAATGAGGGAGAGATATAGCTCAGTAGAGGCGCTGGCCTTCACGCGGTATGCGAACCGATTCAAGATTTGAGATCCGCACGGGCAATCAACTCGTCCACGGTTTCTGGGTTCGTAAATGGGTGCCAGCGCTTGCAAGGCTTCGAGTGGGGCCACAATCTTGTGTCGTCTAAATACAGAATGCAAGGCATTCAAGCCGCATCCATGATTCTCGAAAGGTATGCATAAATAATACAGCGCGTCATGCCGCAAAGGGATTGTCTGACGACGGCCTTTCTCTTTCTCCGTCGTTCATAATTCACCAAAGACGAAGAAGACACGAAATGCGTGTGCTTTGGTTCATTCTCCATAAGTGATTTCGCTTCCGGATGATGTGGGCATTTGGGTCTAGTCAACTGTTCCAGCACATTGTTGCAGTGGTGAAAAATTAAGCAGGAAAACCTACTATGCGAGAACGCGGAAAGCCGAGAAAGGCTCGACGTAGTGTGCAGCGCGTATTTGCGTACCCTCGGCGTCAAAGGATCGGACTGTAGATTTCAGTTAGCATGGTAAAAACTGAGAGAGGAATATGGGGACGCAAGTCCAGACACCCAACTGCAGAATAAGGCACGATCGCTGGGCAACAGTATCACTGTATGTCCGTTGCCTTGCTGACAATTTAACTGATCTTTACTCGTAGACAGATAGAGTACTCACCGGGGCGTTTATGTTCCCGAGATCTCCGACGTGACGATTCGAGTCATCGGGGGCTCCATGCATCAGTTTATGAGGATTGAAGTGGGCGCCAGAGGCAAGACATCCATTTCCTAGGTCGCCCTTCTCGTGAATGTGGAAGCCATGAAGACCGGGCTTCAGACCGGTCACGGATCCATTCAGCTGAAAACTCAAGTACGTTAGGAGCGGCAGCTCAACAAGAAGTTGTAAGAATAGTTTTCAGCGAGCAGGAAGCACCGACCTTGACCAGAGTTCCAACTTGGGTCAGGTCGATGACGCCAATCGTCTTGCTTGGATTGCCGCCCTTCACAGCTTCAAAGATGTAAGCACGGGCTTTAATCACTGAAAGCAGCGATTCTCCTCGTCCCAGACACAAGTGCTAGTACAGCCTCCAGTCAAACTACTGTACAGGCTCTGTTCTCTCTGCAATTCAACGTCCCTTCAAGCGCGGGTCCTACCAAAAGTCAACAGCCAGCTGCGGCGAATGGGTTTCGTCTCAGTGTTTATAGTAATGTTCTGTTTATGTCAGCTATTCGCCGGCTTCGAATGTCACCGTTACAGCAGGATGGTACAGCGGAAAGTGGCGAGCTTCTTCACGTCTTCGAGACTGTCAAAAACGTAGACAACGACATCAAATGAAGTTGTGCTTGTGGATGCAGCAGCTAAATATATGGATTGCTATGGATAGCGGGATGACGCTGCGTGCTTGCCAACGGGAGGACACCATGCAGCGCTTGCGATAAATGTAAGAGTCCAGGCACAGCGGAGTTGATTCTCCAAGGTGTTCGCTTTGCAGCTGCAGACGCTCTGCTGGAAGGCCGCGTCTTCCGCCGCTTCCCATCTTATACGAAGCGCGCCAGACATGCACACACTGTCTGAATGGTTGAAGTGGTTAAAGAGCTCCTCCGCATACAGCAGCAGTTGTGGGGATTTACACCTTATTCAAAAAAAGCGAAAAGTGAACGGCAACCGCTCATTGGTTAACTGTTGCCCCCCCCATGTAGTTGTCCATTGCGATGTTGAATTGACTGGCAGTGTAAGCGCTGTTTGCCTAGAGTTCTTTTTCACTGAGCGATTACCAAAAAATTCGCATTTTGCTTTGCTAAAACTTCTGCTCGATCTGATCTGGGATTGTGATTGGTCGTAAAAGAAATACCTACAAAAATTGGAGCCAGAACTGATGCTTTGTGGCCAAAGCAAATCTGGATAGTCACGTTATCATTATTGAGAAAGAAGTTTCTTAACTGAAAACCCTACCGAATTCTGATGGCGGTAAGTGCGGTACAACTGGCTCATTATCAGAACCATCCCCATACACATATTCTTCTTATTGCTATTTGCATATTCGATCTAATGATTACTTCTCCGCCGTCACGACAAATTGCTAGTGGACGAGACGACGACTGGACTATTGTGGCGGAATTCGTTGCAAACAGAATCTTGAACTTTGATTCTCGAAACTATCTACCAGGTTATCCGAGAAATCAAAACCGCAGACTAAGACGACGTCAACGCAAAAATCCAGGCAATCCTCTATTGAAAGGCCCAAGTAAATTGCTCATATTGTAGTGAAAATATGTGCAAGCGACACACATATTATGTATTAGGTGAACATCTTTAAGTGCTGGATGAGTGCGTGACGCAATCTCAACAGTTAAACAAGTGAATATTGTCACTTTCTCGTTTTTCAAAGAAGTCATTCTCTGGTGAAGCCGAAAAGGTGAGAACTGCAGAACCATCCAACTACTGTGCACAGGGAGCGGCGCTTAAATCCTGACGAATTTAGGTTTAAATTTCCCGCTTTAGCATAGTACCGCCAGGGATCAAGATTTGTCTCTTTGAAAGTCAGAAGTCTCAGTAAACAGTCATAACATCAGAATAACCTCGATGTTGCATACAAGTACGGAGTACCGCTGCCATCTGAGTTCCTTAAAAATGAAGCGGCGGTGCGATTCAGGTCCTTTTCTAATGAAAAATGTTTACTGTTGATGCAAAGGTCCACCGGAGAAATGACCACTGGCTCGCCTTCGATCACGAGGACGTCCCGGTTGTTGCCCAAACAAAATCTCCAGCTAGTGTTCACGTTTGAGGTGATGTGTCCAGTGCCATTTCTTTCTTTTCTTTTTTCGTTTTCTTGCCATTTCTTTGAGAAAGCACACACTGTCACCGAAAAAGTTTATCTTCGAGTTTTGCAGACTGTAGCCTAAAGGAGGCCGTATGTCTTCCAGCAGGACGGCGCACCTGCTCACACGAACGGCTTATGGTTAGCCGTAAACTGGCTGAACTTGGACATGTTTTGGTCCAAGGATTCCGGCTCCAGAATAGCTTGGAATCTCCTGGGCTATTATGTTTGGAGCGTAGTCGAAAGGGTTGCTGACAATGCGAGGCACCCTAATGCCACATCTCTTCGCACCGCTATTGAAGCAGATCCACAAATATGGACACGCTCTGTTAATGAGAGCGTGCGAGAGGGTAACGATGGAGGCGGTCATTGCGGCTGACGAAGGGTGCACTGACCACACAATACACTAGTGAGTAAGTTTACTTTTGTGACATCGTTCTACTTGTGTGCAAAAAATTCTATTTTATTCGAATTTTGTGCCAACAAATTGGATTGAAGGAGAAAGATTAGTTTGTTCGGATTTAAACGCCGCACCCTGTACATTTTTTGAGATATGGTGTCACATTTCCATAAGGAAGTGAAGAATTCCCGAGCAACGGAGTTATTATGTCGGGGCAAAGTATCCATCCATTACTCCTAAACTGGAAGGTCCGTAGCTTTACAACTTCAGTGAAAATAATAATCATTAATAGCATATCTCTGCCACGAAAGTAACAAGGAAGGATGCAGAGAAATGGGGTACCAGAGCATTCTGTGCGTCGGGTGGCTCCTCTGACACCATCCCGGTCGCATCTGAAGGGTCCTCAACTCATAACAGTATGTAAGTGATACAACTGAAGATTCGAAGGAGTGGAGCGCCCTAATCTTACAGTATTGTTAATTTCGCCTCTGCAGTATATTTGGCACTGTGAGCGAAAGAGTAGGAACTGCTTGAGATGCGAAGGGCAAATTCTCTAACCTCAGACTTTTTCGTATTCTCTATCGCGAAGGTTCTGGTGTAGCCCGTTCTCTAGATTTTACTGCACTCTCCAAAAAATATTCGTTAAGAGTGACGAACAAATTTTATGACGTTTGTGTTGTTTCTGTTTTTATAATGAGATGAACATTTATTGCATAAATACTCATTAGAACGTCATACTGCTACCGACGGTTCCATAGTCTTCCAATCATTTCAAAGCATTTCCATTTAAAAGCCTGTAAAAACAGCTCGGAAAGATTTCACCTCTTCTCTTCGTAAAACCTCGGCATGTCAAGTTGATGTGTATTAGTTTCTCATGTGCCTTTCGAGGTTTTTATGGTGAACGTTGTAGGGGCGCGTGTAGCGCAGTCGGAGGAGGCGCGAGTGTCGCGTGCACTCGATACCAGGTTCCTGGTTCGGATTTTCCGCCCAGGCCAACCATACCTTCCATCCCTCCGGGGTCGGTGAATTGGTACCAGACTTGTCTGGGAAGGATAAAGCACTGACTTGTAGATCGGCTGGCCACCGCAAGTCATTGTATGGCCAAATACGCATTCATGTCGCCTCCACGACATCCCGTTGAAGTAGAATGCCTGGCGCATCCCAGAAGGGACTGAGTAACGTCGTCCTTATCCCTTATCCTTTTATGGTGAACGTTATTCCGCGGCCTGATGTTTCTAGGCGACCGTCGTCTTCAGAGGCCTGAAGGTGGTGCAAAATATTGAAATGCACTCTACCCCACCAAACGCTTCGACAACCCTCACGCAGAGAGGGAATAAACTCACGATACGCGGTCCACCACTCGAGTATGGCCATTAGGGTGAATCAGACCTACCGCAGACCGTATATCCTTTGTAAAGGTCTGCTCGTCATCCTTCCATTCTACAGCTAGCATTTGGTACATACAACAAACAGGAAGCCATTTGTAATTAATGGACGTTCTTGGCGGTCGTTCATTCTTGGATTTCTTGCGAAAATCCAAAACGCCTAATGATTTCCTTGCCGAAATGCCAGTCTCAATTGCCAGGACCGTTCACTTTATGTCGACATCGTTACCGCTGTGCTCAATCGCCTTATATCTCCGGGTGTTCTTGTGTTTGCACGCGTTCTACTAGCTAGATGCTCCCTTACGCGAATCGCCAGCGTTCTTTCCGCTTCCCCTATGTACGTTGAACTGAAATCTCGACACTCAATCGGATGAATTGTTCGCTGGGGAGAGTAATCACCAAGATTACCATGCGGGCATCCAGTACAGTTTTCTGATATGCAGTGCTTATCATAGAGTCTATTTCTAACCAGTTGGCGCTTGATGTTGTTATTTGGGATGTTAACTAGAGCAACATCATTTTGCAACCGACCACGAGCCCGTACAATGCTCCTCTGAATCGTAGCAGTCACATTGTCAGAGATAAACGGCATTCAAAGAGGTATCTTGTTGCCGCGTGACCCTGCTTGGGGACGGCCAGTAGTGGGTCTTCGCTGATACCGTAGAGTATTGTAGCCATTCTGCATGGCTTTATCCAAAGCACTGACCCTTGCCCTTCCTCCGCGCCAATGCATATCTACGATGCTGTTCGAAACATGTTTCTCACGACACACGCTCGAAGGATGAGCAGAGGTGGCATGAATCGGGACTCTTTGAGCTTGGTTTCTGGTAACACTTTACACTAACGATGCCGTTGGATACTTTTATCTGTGCGTGCTTTTGAGGCGCTTGGTGGGTAGAGGGCACGAAATCCCCTGACAAGCGTTGAGGCAAGGAAAATACCCAAAAGTGGGGATGTCGAAAACAACAAGATAGCAGTTATTACCTTCTGCTCGAATCCATAAAGGCTTAGCGGAACGACATTGAAACATTAACTACATAGGTCTGGTAGATTGCAAAGGGTCTTTAGAAAATTTACTTTGGACATTAAAACCTATATGATTACTGCGCCCTGGGAAGTGTTTAGACCAGAAGAGTTTAGTGCACTCAATTGTTTTGCTCGAATAGTTTACTCAAATAGGTATTCGAATGATTTTCATTAGAGTTTGAGTATTCGAGGTCGAATATTCAAAAAATCGCTTTTTTTCGCATGTATTCGAATTCGAACACTCGAAATTTGTGAGCATTCGAAACCATTCAAATATTCTAAAAAACTTCGATAACATAACTATGGTACATTCGCGATACAGACGTAGGTAAGTGTTGACAGCGTAGCGAAAAAGGGAATAAGCAGGTGTTGCTGAGAAAGGTCGATCGGAGGATGAATTATAGCAATCTTCGGCGCAAGTAGGGTGGGAGGGGCGGGGGGAGGGCTCTACCCTATTCACTTTCAAAAATGAGAATAACAATAAAAGACCTGTGCTATATTCAACGGAGTGACAAATCAATAAGATAAAACCACGCTTTTCATATCATTTTTTTGAACCCCCGCCCCCACCCTGCGGACCCTATTTGCGCCCAAAACCTTCCCACAAGGTTAAAGCAAGGAACGGGAAAATTTGAGTCAATAAAAGAGTTGAGGGAAGATGATCGAAAGATAATGCTCTGTTAACGGAAACGAAGGCTACTTGAATCTAAGCTGTACGGGAAGGAGACGTTTGATAGTGAGAAGGCGAGGAAGTTAAGGGGCCACCAGCGTTTGGTGTCAATGGCCGTATGCATCAGGACGGGTTCCCTGCGATTGCTCGGTGAGGGTGGGGTAATCGGTAGAATTGCTTGCGAACCCTCAAAGATCGGTCTCACTCCTCGTCATTCACTTTCCGCAGGGGGTATGCTGAACTGATCAGCTGCCCGCGATCAACGACCGGAGACCGACATCGACTTCGTTGGCGACCTGTTACCGACTCGTCTTGGCTCACTACCATAGTAATTGCGAGCAAATTCGCAAGATTAACCAAGTGGTGTGAGCGATTAGCCATGCCTAGCTGCCACAGTGAGATCCGAGTAACACTGCTCAATCGAAAGCCCTCTCTGTAAAACAGAACCCCCAACCAGTGAGCTGCTGTCACTTCCACCAGTCGGCGAGCACTACCATTAGCTATAGTATTTGATGGCTTAGCTTTGAAAGATCGAAGCTCTGTTCAGATGGCCTAGCTTCAAGAGAATAAATGCGAGTTTCAGCCGGATTTATTCCATTGTACAGACTTCGAACAGCTTTTCCTCGAGGTCCAGAGGGTTAAGAAACAGAATGTCTAGGAAAGCATAGAGTGATGGCGTGCAATGTAATTAGGAACCTTTGAGGGACATCCTATGGGGAGCAAAAGACTAGTAATCAACGCAGAACGCCTGATGAGTCACAGAGCGCTAGCGTCGTTTCTCTTTTTCTAGCCAGGCGGATCTCACGACAATCTTGATCGATCCACCTCTTCCCGAACTAGGCATACCTTCGTTAGTGCAGTCGACGTTAGATACGTGCACGGTGGTTATGATGGCGGAGATGAGCAGAATCTGCGACAGCATGGCGCTTCCGATACGAGGTCGAAGCTGTAGCCAAGCGAGCGGGGTGTAGAACTCGATGAGAGCGCTGGAGGTCGCCGTCAGTCGACCGGTTCTGGGGCGATGATACGGAGCACCATTCTCTAACCGGCTCGCCACCCATCGTCTCCCCATCAGCCGGCCTATTTTCCGTATTTTTCTCCCGTCCACTTCATCGTCGGCTCCTCCCAAAAAGCAACAGCGACAGTGATTGGATGTTACGTTGCTCCCGATCTCCGCGCGTGATTCAGGTGAACTGCGCTCTGTCCTGCAGGGCGTGCACAGCTTGAGGAGCAACTCCCGCTCACGTTGAATGTGTGGCATGTTGGAGGCCATCAAGAGGGGTGGACACGTACCCCTAAACCCTTTGGAGGCGAGAGATTCATGTTCGCATAATTAAAGGCAAGCAGTATCTTATAAGGGATGTGAAAGGTTCATTTCGCCACTGATTTAGACGAACCTTTGTTTAGGACTCCTCCCGTTGCTCTTCAGTGAATGGGAGGAGTGTTAACAGACGGGTCAGGTCAGGGGTTTAGATTATGAATGAAGAAATGTTAAGGAAAAGGTTAAAACATCCTACAGAAAGAAATTTTAGGAGAGTGCGTCGAATAAATTAGGTTTCATAGTCAGCGGGCCCACCCCGATTGAAGGGTAGCCCTGAAACGCGTTACCATTCGATCGTCGCGCACTCAGCAAGTAAACTCAGCAAGTTTTGTTACAAAATTGTCAAAATTGTAGAGCAAACATTGGCATTTATTTATTTATTTATTTATTGCACTTAAAGGGTGCATAACCCGCTACACATCACCATGCAAGTCAAAAGGGAGATCAGTACTAGGATTTTTTACCAGATTTCTAAGTGTTTCCGTTGAAATGGCGGCTGCATTGACTTTAATAGAAATAGCGGTCTTGGCATGTGGAAGCCTTATCACTCCAAAGTCAAAAATATCAGTTTTGCTATTCAGTGTAGTTTCAATTCTGTTATTAATAATTTTTATGAAAATGTCTAAGTAATTGCAGCTATAATCATTAGTATGTGTTTTTAAACTCAACTGTGCCTTTGTAAACATCATTTAAAAAGTTGTGCACTTTTGTATCATTTAGACTATGAACTACTAATAAATCGTCCATATACCGATGTGGTATAAAGATGTAGTTATCATGTTTCCACTTCTTGGTGAACTTGTGAACTCGTACTCCAACATGGAAACGGCTAGGTCTGCAACTAAGGGGCTGAAATTACCTCCTTGTGGAACTCCTCTGTATTGTTTTAATACTGTAGTACAGAAGGTACAGTAACTATTTCATAAGAGATAATCAACATGATATGAAATGACATGAATATCATACAACACATACTTATTATTAAAGGCAACCTCAACAGTATAAAACGTTCTATATTCATGACAAGCAATAAATATTTTGTTACTATTATTATTATTAAAGTATTAGTATTATTAAAGCAAATTTTTAGCCATTCTGTAATTTTTGTACTGCTATTCAAAGCCGCAGTTTTAATCCTAAAGCTTATTGGGGTAACTTTGGGTTCAAATCCACTTTAAGGTGATTGATGACGTTAAAGAATTTATGTTAAAGTATTATGGAGGTAGGTTTACTATTAATTAAAGGATTGTAAGTTTTGTTATTAACAATGAATTCTATTTTAGAACTACTATTGACAGGATCCATTTTCTCCATAATAGTTTGCAAGTAGTATTTTTTGCATATATAATTCCATAATGGTTAGATTCTTTATCTAGAGGCAAAATATGAAGTATTTATGGTAATGCTTTATTAAATGGTGTGGTATAATCCCTATTAGTCTGTTCAATTTTAAGTAAAGGTTTAACCTTGTGTCTATATTGAATTAATAACTGTTTTTTTATTTCAGAAATGTCAATATTTTTTAGTTTATACTTTTTATTAATAACATTAATAACCCTGTTAGCTGCTTCCGCAAACACCATTTGTATTTTTATTTTGTTTAACCATTTGTAACTCTATATTTCGTTCCTATGCTAAGGAATATTTTTAGTATTTTTTCTTCAATTATGTTTAAATCTCCGATAATAAGGTGTTTATGTGTTTTATCTAAATGGTTGATATATTTATTATTAGTATCACATAAACAAGAGTTAGATAAAATGTTAAAAGCAATATTGTTATCAAGTGAATTAAGAAATTTGTTATAATTAAATACTTTGGCTGAGATTGGAGTATCATAGGTATAAACAATCCGAAAGGGAATTTCGTTATCCTTAATGTGCTTATGACAATTGGTTAAACACACCTTATTAAATATTCGAGACAAATTTATTCTATCAAAAACAGTATGTACATAAGGAACTATAACGCTAGTCTAGTCTTTTTTATTATTTTTCTTATTGTTAAGAGCATAATCATGTATACTTGCTACTTGCTAACAGGCAGAGCAAAAGGAATATAGTTTTTTGTTCAACTTGCGGTAAAAATTGGGGACTAATACTTAAATTCAGTAGATTAACTATAATTTTCTTTGAAAGACTTTAATAATTCATATACACTTCTAATGCTTGAATGTTTTCTTCATTATTATTCATACAAGTGTTCCGCCACGCCTATCGGCGTGCCTCGCACTTGCGCGCTTCGCGCAATGCTGCAGTAACACTAAACTAAGGACAATCACATCAAGCTAGCTGCTCTACCTGTACAGCTTTCTTCCCTACCTAAAAGCACAAAAGGCTCGTAGTACGTGCAGTGTATAGAATGATAGGGGGATCTATTGGTTCCTTACTACTGGTCCTCCCTTAGTGAAACGGTCCCCCATTACTGGTACTGGTCCCCCTCAATGATCCCCCCTTAGCGGGCGACGTCTTCGGCACGTCTATCTGAATCCTCAAACACGTGGAGCGAAGTCTTTGGCACGTCCTTTGAGTCCCAGGCACGTCATGCGACGTATTCCGCACGTCTTCAAAATTCCCTGGCATTGATGGTAATCGATACTTCAAAAACGAATTTCAGATTCGTGTTTAGCGACCTCGACCACCTCCAGGGCTAAAGTTTCGAAACGCCTAGACGATATCCACAAAAATAGATAGTTTGATGGATATCGATTGATGACGATCGATGCTTCAAAAACGAGCTTTAGATTTGTGTCCAGCGACCTCGATTGCCTCAGGGCTGAAGTTCCCAGGCAGGGAAAAGACGTCTGGGTATTTTCCGCTGTTTCCCCGCACCGTAATTTGATCAATATCGATTGATTGCAATCGATCCTTCAAAAACAAACTTCAGATTCGTGTTCAGCGACCTCGATTGCCCCAAGGTCGTAGTTCCCAGGCAGGGAGAAGACGTCTGGGTGATTTTCGCTATTTTTGTGTCGTAATTCCCCCCCCCCCCCCCCGCGCTAATTCCTGCGGCGCCGCCGATCGATAGGACGCCTAATGGGTTATTATAGAGTATGATATATGAAGAATGATACTCTGTGGGAGAACAGTCTGGCGAGCAGGAGGGACGGACAAGGGTTCCATATCCCAACTCAATCAACTTTTTGTTGTCATTAATGGAGCGTGAGATCGGGCGTTTAAATGGAGTGAAATTACACGTTTTCTGTTGATCAACGCCGGGTGAATTCGATGCAATGTTTGGTGGGTTCTGTCGGTGTTCTCACAGTAACTCTATACTGCGATGGCTTCGCCAGGAGCCAGGAGGCTTTGGTGCTGGCTGCTGGCCATCAAATGTCCCATGAGTTTTCTTTGGTGCAATGCCGGTTTTGGAAAATGCTTTGGAGCTTCATCGGGTTCCAAGCACCTGAGCGACGCTGACTGTCACGAGGATCGACTTTTCGTCACACGTCTCAATACGTTCCAGAAAACAATTGCTTTTTTTGCGCAAAAGAAGAAGAGAGCAGATTTCGAGACGACAAGATTGCTGGTGCTCGGTCAACTCGTGCGGCACCCACTTGCCGAGTCCTTTGAGCTCCCCAACCTTCTCCAAATGCCGTGTGTCTACGGTTGTGTGGTCAACGCTGAGCTCTTCAGCAATTCCTCTTGTGGATGTTTCTTTAAAGCGCTATCGGCATCTACTGATTTTCATCATTTTTTACCTTTCCAACTCTCTTCAAATGCCGTGCTACGGTGGTGTGGTCAACGTTCAGCTCTTCAACAATTTCTGCCGACCGCGCTCCTCCCGTCTTCTAGATGCGAAGACTCCAGCTTGGAATTTCTCGAACCATCTACTCGTGCGTGATACGTTCAGGAGTGATGCTCTCATACAATAATTTCGCATGATAGCGCGAGAAAGAAAATGTGCTTCCTAATACGCTTCCTGACAATGTGTTTAACGTGACTGTATTCTTTTAAGATCTTGCTAAATTATAATATCAGTGCTGACAGCAAGTACAAAAAGGCAAATATTTTGCACCAACCGAACAGTTTTGGATATTCGAGTCCCAAGGTCGTACAATTTTAGGTTTCCGTAAATACACTTGCCAGACCTAGCTATGCTTGCACATATTCTTGCACACGTCAGGATACTGCCTTAAAAGAAGTAATGCCCTTGAACAAACATAGTGCCGCGTCCATGTTCGGTGACTTCAGGTATTCCGCATTTAAGAATTTTGAGCAACTGTCACAGAACATTGAAATAGGTGTGAAAAGCTTCTCATGGTTAGCGCCAGCAAAAGGTTCTTACCAGAGTTATAGTTTGTTGGAAATAGGATAGACTGCAAAGCTAGCAAAATTTGGCTTAGATCTTAATAGTACAGTATCCATCGAAATATTCCTTGCGCGAAAAGTTATATTATATTAAGCGAACTAGGAACGATTAAAGCGAAACCTATGGATTACAAAAAGTTCAGTCTTTAGAGCAGGTGAGCGTGCATAAAAGTAAGTGGTTTAGGATAAATATATGTATATATATAAATATATAAATATATATATAACAGAAATGCGTGGTTCCGCCTAAAGGTGCGCTTCACGCGACCTTGCAATACCACCTATAGAAAGCCACTTCTGTAAATCTTGAAACCTCCTAACCTCCAAGATCAGCTGAGTACACCTGTCTCTCAAGTTCATCATCGGCAGCTTCGCCGCTGTCATACTTACCTTACTGGTTTGTTCTGCTTAGCCCTGAGTGAAGGTGTTCTGTACCCTTCCGGTTACAGGCTACCTTCAGAATCGATAGTATTATGATACTCAATCTATCGAAGTGCTGAACGAGCTTCTAGTTGGCTTAACAGCCTTTCTGTCAACCCGAATACTCCCATTACTCCCTTGTTTGCAGCATCACGAAAAACCTCTGCGCAGGACGGGCACGCAGTTAAGGGTTGCCAATCGGCCAACAGAAAAAGCAAAGCATGTGTCAGCTTCGAGTGAAATTCGATAATATCGGCCGATGTTGCATGCCCGATTGACGTTTCTCATCTTGTGAATGTGAGTGTGAATCCCATCCGTCGACCATCCTTTCCCACTTTGTTCGGTCAAATCTGATTGTGAGTATTTTGCGACATTTGCCGTCAGTTTTCGTCTACATTGAGCTAATTCCTGGTAGAGTGAGAAGACATAGCGCCCTGTTAAAGTCGTCACACGTTCAGATAAGTATGTACTAGGCATAACATTTAATTTCTGGCGCTTTTAATAAAGCGCTTCAACAAAACATGCTCTCTGAATCTGAGCGCTTGTTGCGCGGTGTGCTTGGCACGTCTTCTGAAATCGAACAATCCAAAAATGACGTTGTTCCACTTCACAGCCAGTACAAAAAATACCTAGTTGCAAACGTGTGAAACAGGGCCTCAGCTTTTCCCGTTTTCACAGTTCCGCATGCTGAACGGCAAAGGTGACCCGAGCGAGGCAAACATTGGCAAACGTCATCTGCGGATGACCAATTCATGATTCTTCCTCTTCTTCCCCTGAGCGTTTAGTCCCGCGCAGTAGCAGGGTCCGCTATTCTTGTGATCTGTCGCCACCTCATCCTAACGAGGGCTTCAGCTGCCGTGACACCGACTTCGGCTAGATCTTTCTTGATGACGTCCTTCCACTTTTTCTTTGGGGCTCCTCTCGGACGCTTTCCGGGTGCCTCGAAATCTAGGACCAACCTTATGGGGTGATCGTCTGGTCTTCTGAGGACGTATCCGTACCACCTCAGGCGCTGCTCCCTCATCTTCAGCTGGATCGGTGCTGTCATCATCATTGCCCTAACATCGTCGTTTCGCAATCTGTCCCGACGGGTCCATCCGTATGCCCACCTCAGCATCCTCATTTCCGCAGCGTGCAGTTGCCGCTCCTGCGTCTTACCGAGGGCCCAGCACTCACTGCCGTAGAGGAGGGCAGCCTCACAACTGTTCTGTAGAGCTTGCCTTTGAGCGTCCTGGAGCATCTACGGTCGCAGAGGATCCCTTTAGACTCCCTCCACTTGAACCAGGCTGCGTTTATCCGTCCCCTGACCGCGTGGTCCACACTACCTTCCTCGGATAGGTCACTTCCGAGGTAGCGGAATTCTTCCAGCTTTTCGATTGCCTCTCCTTGGCAGTCTAGGATCGATCTAGCACACTGCTCAGAGCTGATGAACTTCTTCTTCTTCACGTCCAGTCGTAGGCTGTTGTCTGCGAGGGCTCTCTGCCGCAGCTGCACCTTCTCCTCCAGCTCCTCCTGGTTGTCGGCTACTAGGGCGATGTCGTCCGAGTAGAGGATCGTCCTGAGAGAGCCTTCCTCAATGTGGTTCACTATAGAGTCAAGCGTCAGTACGAAGAGGAACGGACTGAGAGCCGACCCTTGGTGTACCCTTACTGTGATGTCCACTTTCCTTGTCACCCCCGTGTGGAGTTCGTATCGCCGCTTTCAAGCCTTCGTACATGTCCTTTATGACCATGATCAGACGTTCCGAAACACCCCTCCTTCGAAGGGCTTTCCAGAGTGCGGCCCGGGGTAGCCTTTCGTAGGCCCTCTCCAGATCCAGAAATGCCAGGTAGCAAGGTTTTCGTTTCTCCCAGCATTTCTCCATTACCTGAAGAGTGATGAAGATGGCGCCTGTGGTGGACCTCTCGGGCATGAAGCCCTACTGCACCCGGGAGATGGGTACCATCTCCCTCAGTCTTGAGTCGGCAAGGCTTTCGTAGATCTTCATCGTGTGTGAGATCAGTTTGATTCCTCGATAGTTGGAGCATTCGGAAGCGTCTACCTTCTGCTTGAAGATGGGGACTATGGTGCTGTTCCTCCAGACACCCGGCATTTTACTTTCTTTCGTGATTTTATTGAATAACTGCGTCAGTCAGTTGATTCCGATGTCCCCGAGCACCTTCCAAGCCTCTACTGGCACACCTTCAGGCCCTGTCGCGACCCCGCGATCGCTCCTCGGTCCTGTGATTAGCCGGGCGCGCCGTTTCCCACGATGGCTTGCCGATAAGGCACTTAATCCGGCCGAGGCATGGGAAAGTGGCTGACGACAGCAGCCGAGGGGCGCAAGCTCCGCCCTTCCGGCACTGCCAGTCTCCATCGATCGTCCCTGCGCTGCGGCGGCGCAGGCAGCCGCTCCCGCGCCTATACTCCGTCCTGCCGGATAGCCATCGAGGGGCCCTGGATCTGCACGACGTTCGGACGCTCACCACCAGGGGACAGCACCAGGAAGGGGCCGTGGGGTCTAGTGAGCTCTACGCTCACCCCCGCGGCCTCAGGGATATTCAGTCAGTACGGCCGAGGAGGACTCCTGTTCTATTCCCTATTCTACGTATGGTATTCGCTGCTCTACGAGGATTGCAATAAACCCTATGAACTCGCCGTGTGTCCAACCGGAGGAAAAGGGTGAGTCCCTCAATATATCTTTCAAGCCACTGCGGGGACGGCGAGCAAGCCGCCCGCAGGTTGGGCCGCGGTGGCCTATGTACATATTGTGTGGGTGTGATTTATGTTGTGTCCCTTAGCTAGTCTGGGTTTTGGGTTCGCCCTGCCACGGACGCATGGGGAGGCGCGGAATTGAGTGGCATGAGGCGGAGGAGGGGGCAATCGCGATAGCTGGAGTTCTACCAATACGAAGGGCGGCAATACGTACGGGCGAGGTCAATACGCGGTGACCCCTCTTCCATCTGGGGTTAGGTAACATCTGGGGACCCTCCGGTGCCTGTGGCGCGACACGGAGCTTCCAAAGGCCAGGGGATCTCCTCTGCCTGCAGGGCCACCGATCGCAACATGGTGCATCGGCCGTTGGTAAGCGATCCCGTTGGTCAGTGGTCGTTACCCTGACCGTAAAAACGGCGCTACCACGCCCCTGTGCAAGGTGATCTCCTCGCATCCCCCTGGGAATAGGTAACTAGAGGGTTGGGGCTCTTGTGTGGGTTGGGGCCAAAGCGCACTAGGTTTGTTCGCTCCCACTGGCCCCGGTGCGGAAGTCCGGCTGGACTGTGGCAACCAGCCATCTGAAGCGCCGGGGTCCCTTTGGGTTGCGCAGCGCCTAGGAAACCAGCGATGGGGAACATTCGGGGCGGCAGACGGGGCTAGAGCAGCTCCGAGAGGGGCAAAAGGACAGTGAGGTCTAGACCGCTAAATTCTGTAAGTGCCGGAATGGTTTTTCTCCGGCCGCACCTAGGGGGAGCTCCCATATCCTATACCATGCGGACTGATCACCTGCTGAAGCAGTGTGGATCGGTGTTAAGGTTGGGTCTGTCCTTGCTTGGGCCCCGCTGTCACTCTGGTGGTACTCATTTGCGCGGTACGCGTACAGTCCCTCTACTTGTGCACAGTGCCCGCACTTCCCTTTCTCTTCAATACGGTTACCCCTTAGCCTTGCCCAATTCCAATACCTCAATACGCTTACTCGTTTGTATTCCAGCTGCCCTGCCTCGCCTTGGCTGCTTATTCCGCTGCAGCCTCTCGTCCGTGGCCCTTGGGGTTTCTTTTCTTTATCCACCCACCTACCCACTTCTCTTTCTCTGTTCTATCTTTTTTGTTCAACTAGGTGTCTCACACTTTTCCTCATCCCTACACCTAGTTGCATGTTCATGGGGCTTATCCAGTACGTTTGTAGCCATACCCCTTTCTTAAATCCTCCTAGTCTTAGTCATTCTCTCCGTAGTTTCCTATTTGTCTTCAGTTAGTCTCTACTTTCTTTCCTTTCATAGCTGTTTTAGCTCCTAGTCAGTCTCTACTTTCTTTCCTTTCATAGCTGTTTTAGCTCCTAGTCTTTCTACCTTCTTAACAGTAGTCTACTCTCTTCATATCCTCCTCCTCAGTCTAATACAGATTTACCGCGTTCCACCTCCATCATTCCCTCCGTGCTGTTTCGTTCGGTCGCTCATTGCCGTAAATGTTATGGGCCCGTGAAAGATCAATACGTGCAGTAGAGTTCGACGATCACCCTCCGTCCTCAATATGGATTGAGCGCCAAGCCTAAAGTGCAACCGGCAGGCCCCTTCCGAATAGGCAGTGAACCGTGGTGTAGAAGCGGCGCGAAATTGTGCGCCAGCGAGGCGCAGGGACCAACCCGTGCTAAGTGCAAGTCGATCAATACGGGCTGAGGTGTTCAAGCCCGTCGAGGACCGTTCCGACCATGGACGGACGGTGCCAGCACGAGGGACTTGCACAGGCCAGCCATAGGCTGCCGGTACACCCCCAAGCGGAGAGATCCCCACTCGAAGTTCCTGCTTCGTCCGGCTAGCGGAGTCAGTGGCGGCGTGGCTGCTGCTGACCTGTGCCCCGGACCGCTTGGTAAGGTGCGGCAGTCCATACATGGACCGAACACTCGGCGAAATCCCCTTCACGGAATCCTGGAGCCGTCAAAACAGCCGCAAGGGTTCATACCGGCGTGCTTGCGACAAAATGCTCCGACATTTTACATCAGTGTTGCCGTGAAAAGTTCCACCTAACTCGCCGTAAGGTCCACGAGTCATTACGTACATCATCCAATACGATAACGAGACGCGACCCCCTTTTCTGCCAGCGTGCTCGTGTGACGGCCTATGCGATCGAAAACAAGGTTTTCGATGTCACGAAAGACCGACACACGGACAGGTTGAACCCCATATAGCACGAAGCGTCTTCAATTCTCATTACGAGCCACTGGAGAGCTGTAAAGATGCGTGCAATGAGACCATCCGACTCCCTTTAAGAGCCTGCAGGCCGGAACAAGATTCCGTCGAGCATGAGACCGCAATTGATACAACAGTGGTGACGTATTCTGGCCCTTGTTCTTCTCCTATCTTTCACTCCCTAGCTGTAGATTTCTTTAGTCATTCCTTCTTGAATTCCGTCGTGTAGTCTTAGTCTTTCATAGGTTTTCTTTACGCACTCTGTTGTCTTCATCTGGCTTGTTTCTCCTTTCGCTTTGGCTATCACTCAACCATACTCATCTAATTCTCATCGCTCCTTCAGGTTAATAGTTCATGCTTTCCTTTTCTCTCTCTTCTATTCTTTACTTGACTGCTTCTCTCCTTCCTCCTTTAGTCCTCTTTCCTCTATACCTTTCTAATGCTCTTAGAACCTCTTCCTCATATAGCGTTTAGCACTCTTTATTTTTCTGCTTTTCCCCCTCTCACTCTCTTCTTTCTTTTTCACACCTTCTTCATTCTTCTATTCTACCTCTCCTTCCATAGCTAACCCTTACCTAGCGTGAGCATCCTTCCTTTCCTCTTCGCATACACTCTTCTGGTAACAACCTCTCCACTTCCGTCTCTCACAAACAGTCCAGAAACGTCACCTAGTGACCGTGCCAAGTCACATAACATCTCCGGTCACCGCACGCGGTCAGTCGCATCCATCCAGCGACAACTTAAGCTCGTACCTCCGCTCGCTCTGACACACAGTCAATCCAGGGCACGCTACTCAATACGGTCTCCAACGAGACATATAAACTCAATACGACAACTTCGAATCATTACAGGGAAGTTGGGACGAAAGAATCTAGAGTTCTAGGGCAAGCGGACGGCCGACTACGAGCAGCAGGAGTGGCGCCTAGGTAAGTTGAAATGTAGGAATATTACAGTGTTGCAGGATACGCCACGCACTCGTAAATCCAGCCGCACACCACCAGCAGGCATAAGGCCGTCTCTAGTAGGAACATTTCCGTCCCCTAGTCAATAGGTTTTTATTTTACTTGCAGATTTCTCTCATTACGGAATACGGTGAATCCGCGGAGGATGATGCCGTAACGATTTATTAATTTCTTATAGTTCTTCCCTATCCTCCTTTCCTATCTAGTGCACCTTCAGTATTTTTCCTTTTCACCTAGTCGCATGCGTAGTTTAGATAGCACCCCTTCTCCTATGTAGTTTAATTGCATGCGTAGTCTATAGTATCTTTCCTTTCTATTTGCATGCAGGTAGCTTTTCCTCTATTAGCTGGTAGATGTTTCCAACCTCCTCCTTTTCAAACGCACATGATGTGGCTGATTCTAGCCACTGGCGATGGCGAAGGCAGTGCGTTGAGTCGATCTGGTTGGGCTGTGCTTCGATGGGCGAGATGGCGCGATGGTACGATGGTTATGGTCGAGGATGATAGCCGCTCGTCGGGGCGCGGTTGAGCAAGTACGTCCTCGTGACGGAACGTTTCCGCAGCAGCCCTGACCCCCCTCGTCGCCACCTAGATGACGCGCATCAGCGTTCTTGTGTCCCATGTAGCTATTGTGTAGTATTCTTGGTAGTAGCCTTATGTAGTAGTATTGTAGTAGTATTTCGTTGATGTTTTTGTTGTTTACCCGTACGGGTCGGCTCGACTGAGAGCCTCGGCGCTTCATGCCAACGTGGTTTTATAATAGTTTTTTGTCCGTTTCTCGTCTTCTCGTATTGCACTCCTCGTTTGTTCATCCAGTAGTCGATCGTCATAGGTAGATTCCCGTTTTTCATGTTAGCATCCTTCTTGTAGTAGTAGTAGTTTCACATGTTTATAGTAGATAATTAGTCTTCGTTAGTCAGCCAATTCGCTTCTTCGTTGTTCTCATCCCTTCCTTCCATCCACTACGCTCCTGTGATCGACTCTGTGCCCCAGGTAAGCGGCCTCATTTCGGATGTGTTCGCCAGAGACCTTCCAGGTAGCGGTAGGAAGTGAGTTTGAGCAAACTTTATCTGTCACCTGAAGTGTAAGGGAGTCCTCCTACCGGCCACCCAGTCTTTTCCACCTGGGGTTGTGGCGTTGGGTTGTAGCTGTTTCACAAACCCCGCGTCTTCCCCTCAGGGTGCTGCAACCTCCCCCAAAAAGGCAATAGGCCACGCAGGGGGCAGCCGACGGCGCTACTCCCTCATAGGGATTACGTCCATGCCATCATTTTTTCTGGGCCGGGAGTGTCGCGACCCCGCGATCGCTCCTCGGTCCTGTGATTAGCCGGGCGCGCCGTTTCCCACGATGGCTTGCCGATAAGGCACTTAATCCGGCCGAGGCATGGGAAAGTGGCTGACGTCAGCAGCCGAGGGGCGCAAGCTCCGCCCTTCCGGCACTGCCAGTCTCCATCGATCGTCCCTGCGCTGCGGCGGCGCAGGCAGCCGCTCCCGCGCCTATACTCCGTCCTGCCGGATAGCCATCGAGGGGCCCTGGATCTGCACGACGTTCGGACGCTCACCACCAGGGGACACCACCAGGAGGGGGCCGTGGGGTCTAGTGAGCTCTACGCTCACCCCCGCGGCCTCAGGGATATTCAGTCAGTACGGCCGAGGAGGACTCCTGTTCTATTCCCTATTCTACGTATGGTATTCGCTGCTCTACAAGGACTGCAATAAACCCTATGAACTCGCCGTGTGTCCAACCGGAGGAAAAGGGTGAGTCCCTCAATATATCTTTCAAGCCACTGCGGGGACGGCGAGCAAGCCGCCCGCAGGTTGGGCCGCGGTGGCCTATGTACATAGTGTGTGTGTGTGATTTATGTTGTGTCCCTTAGCTAGTCTGGGTTTTGGGTTCGTCCTACCGCGGACGCATGGGGAGGCGCGAAGTTGAGTGGCATGAGGCGGAGGAGGGGGCAATCGCGATAGCTGGAGTTCTACCAATACGACAGGCGGCAATACGTACGCGAAGGTCAATACGCGGTGACCCCTCTTCCATCTGGGGTTAGGTAACATCTGGGAACCCTCCGGTGCCTGTGGCGCGACACGGAGCTTCCAGAGGCCAGGCGATCCCCTCTGCCTGCGAGGCCACCGATCGCAACAGGCCCTGCTGCCTTTCCGAATTCCATCTTCCCCATGGCCTTGCGAACCTCTTCTTGCATCCAGGGTGGGATGGGTTGTTCCTTTGGTGGTTCTTCTTGGGGCTCCCGACGAGGGAACTCCTCGTTAAGGAGTTCCTTGAAGAACTCCTTCCATCTCTCTCTGACCTCGACCGGCTTCCGCAGTACCCTACAGTCAGCACTCTTCACAGTCTACTCGAATGTCGAGGCTAGCTCTAGGCCGCGCCTTGGCCAGACGGATGACGAACTCCTCTCCCTCTGGCCCGTCTAGTTTTTCGTACAGGACATCCATTTCCGCGCCCTTTGCCTTCGCTACGGCTGTTTTTGCCAGCCTCTTCAGCTTCCTGTAGGTTGTGAGATGCTCGGGTGCCTTCGTCTTCTGCCACATCTTGTAGATGTCCTTCTTCCTCTTCACCGCAACCTGCACCTCTTCGTTCCGGAACCATGCCGATTTAACCCGCTCTGGTTCCTCCCTTTGTTTCTCCCAGGGTTTCCTTGGCACATCCCAGGTCTGTTTGGGCTACCTTCCTCGAGGTCTCATTCACGGTACCAGCTGGATCTGGAAGTCCTGCTTCAAGCACTGCCCTTCGTAGCATGCCGATTTATCCCCTCTGGTTCCTCCCTTTGTTTCTCCCAGGGCTTCCCAGGCGTGCACACTACTCCGCGTTCTTGGTTCGAATTTCCAGCCCAAGTCAACCAAGCCTTCCATCTGAGGGACAGCTGAGGATGGGTGAAGCACTGAGTTGCCCATCGCCTGGCAGTCATTGTTTAAGCCGAACAGTCATTCTAATTGCCCCCACGGTATCACGTAGAAGTGTGGTGTATCCCGCGAAGGAATCGAGTAACGCCGACCCTTACCCTTATTCTATGATAATTAAGTCATATAAGTTCAACTTTGATTATGATCTATCGTTGCATATCTTTGCGTAGGGAAACAAGCCGCGACGCTCCGCAAAGAGAAATTCATCAATGGCAAAGTGACTTCATTACTTCACACGTCTGAACACTGAGACGTGCTGGGTTACAAGATGGACTTTCGCCTGTAAATGACCAACACTCCGTCGAAAGGGCTGCACGAGCGTGCGTGGGAGGGGGAGCTGTCCCGCCATCTACTGAACGTTCACGTGAATCGCACACTGACGCGAGATCGATTCGCACCCGCTAGCAGTTCGTCACCAGTCATCCTGAAGGCGGGCTGCGCCCCTGACCGTGCGCTCTTCGCCTCAGTTCTCTTTGCTTGTGCAGTAGTTCTGCACTGCAGTGTGTTCGACACCTCAGGTGACAGTCCTCTTCTGATCCCTTGCAGGTGCCGCGAGTCGGCGCTTTCGCTGCAGGTGGAAGCGACGCTGCCGCATAGCCCGATCGCCCTTCTTGGGATTGCACCCTCGCTCACTCGCGCAGCGCTGCTCCGGTTGTGCAGGCAAGCTCTCTTGACGATCACCCTATATGTAGCTGACTTCTGTTGACCACAACTCTGCTTTTCCGGCGCGATCTGTGCGTGCGGATCAGCGTTGAGCGGATAACGAAGTTTCGAAACCAGGATAACGCATAATTTTGCGCAAAAAATGGCCGCATAACAGAAAAACTGATAACGAGCAAACTCCACAAAAAATAAAACTGGGTTTGTATTGCTCCAGTTCCAACAGCAGATAATGAATTGAGGCACTTTTAAATTATGAGGCATTCTTGTAGCACTACTGCACTATATTTCAAAAACTAGACTGACGGCGCTCTATGAGATTTCCTAGGACCGTAGGTAAGAAGAGTCGTATCCTGTTTTGCGCGCATGCCATCCGAAAGACCTACTTCGCCAAGGTCGACGGTTTGCTACCAGCCGAGCTTACCGGGGCGGGGGGGGGGTTCACCATGTCTACAGCCCCCTATGTAATTTCTGAAACCGATTTTTTGCAGCACTGGTATGTTCTACCCCCACAGTGAACTGATGATGAGGTAACGCCAGGAACAATAGGAGGACCGTTCTGAGATGCGATATTTTTGGCACTCGGCTGATGCTTCGGCATAAACGTCCTCTCGAATGCTCTGAGAATACAAAGAGAGCTTGAGAAATCGTTCGTCTACTTCGTGATACAATTTACAGTTTACACGATTTCATTTTCTGCGATGTAAAAGACTGAGGGAATACGAGACGAAATATTTGTAAAACAACCTGACGACCGTGAGGAAACAGTCGAAAGGCCAATAAGTCATCCTTGGAGGAAGACATATATGAGAATCACTGATCTGATGGCAACTTGCCCGCCTCGCGTCGGTTTCCGCACGGCTATTTTAATAAGCCTAGATCTCTTTTCAGTTAAAGATGCTGCAAAATAGACAGATCCTTAGATATGTGGTTCCTCCCCAACTCCTTATGGTAAATACTTCTCATGAAAGAAGTCGGTTGCGCTGAAACATGAGACTAATAAAGTCTGCACAACAATCTTGGTTCCGCAGTTTGATGAAGGCCATTACTCCTGTTCGACTTATGCCAAGATCCAAGGTGCTTTAACGTGGGATTATCTGGGACGGACAAAATATTCGTTTTTTCATCGGCTTGCCACTGCAAACTATTGTGTAGGCCAAACAAATGGCTATTCATCGAAAGAGTTGTGACGTCGAGCGAGTAGGAACAGAATATCTGGCGCATCCGCAAAGGGGAGTAGTTCCTTATATGGAGAGAACTTGCATTAGAAAACCCACAAATCAGGATTAATCTGCATGTTTTGCACCAGTCGCTATGGAAAGTTAATTCAGTACAGATTAATTGCACCATTTGGATCTTTAAAAGAGAAGATCAATGGCTCAACGTGAGGAACGCATCGCCATTATCAGCGGGAACCGGACAGGGAATGCTTTTAGGAAGTCGTATCTACAAAGATACCCTAAGTACATAGCTGTGGAAGCGTTGCTTTTTGGATTGAATCTGTTCCCGTTTTCCTCGTCTTCATTACTGTACTGCGGTAATCGTCTAATGCTTTACATCAGCCTATCACTGTAAGGATACCATTGCTGCATGCAGTCGAATCCAGCACACGGAGTCGTGGAACCGCAAAAGTAGGATGCGAAGCCCGGCGGTAATGAATTCTACTGCGGATGCGCTAGGCATCCTCCTGTTACTACATCATCGAAGCAGTTTGTATGTTTTTGTGTTCTGCATATGGCTCGCGGTGACAGGCCGATAATCAGCTAAATGCTGGCTAGCTTCAGAGTTTCGGTGTGTGGTACAAGATTAGTTACTCGGAAGGGGTGAAAGTTAAGGTCTAATTGAAGTACAGCTATACTTGTATCTCGAGGAAATGCCTCACCTGACCCTTCTGGATTTGAGTCACTTCTGTTGTTGCTCACGATCAATGTTGTGATTGTATACGGTCTTCTACAGAGACCGTCCAACATCTCGACCCAAAGTCGGCGGATAACGAACAACAAAGCGGATAGGCCAAAACCCCCGGAAACCGAATAACGGATAACGGTTAATCCGCTCATCGCGGATGGGATGACCTCTAAGAGCACTCCTTTTTAAGCAGCCAACTAATTTTGTCCCTTCCATGGTTATTCCTTCCTCTGCAAGTTGAAAAGCTGAATGAATGCGTGAATTGTCAATTTCAGTCGCATTAGCTTTAAACAGGAACGAAGGCGCTCATTTCTAACAAAGCGAACACAGCATCGAAGTGGATGCTGCGTTGGACCAGCGCCAGGGGTGGAAAAGCGTAAGCCTCCTGCTCGGAAACAGGCTCAAGCGTGGGATGCGAGAATTGCGGGGGGGGTCGTACTACGATTTGGTTCCTAAGACAGAATTCTAGGAGGGATCGTTCTTTTGCACGTGTTGTAAGCAGAGGTCTGTAATTAATAAATTTATTATTATTCAAATAATAAAGTTTTGACGCAAATAAATCAATTAAATGAAGATTTCTTAAGCACGACAACAACATGGCAACACCCTGAGCACCGCTTCTTCAGTGGAAAGCAGACGTCGTTTGGATTTGCAGAGTTATTGCATTAGATAATAATTTTTAGCATTTTTCAAAACACCTGAAATGGATCGATTGCTGCTCAGTTGTCGCAGTGACGGCGCGACACATTTTTTAGTTTAGAGATGTAACTACTAAAGCTGAAAAAGGATCTTACCGAAATTTAATTTTCAATTTGTAGCAGGAAAAAATCATGCCTCTCCTAAGCAACCTTTCATCCGATCAGGTGGAGTGATTTTCCTATGTTTTCCCCATGTTGTGATCTTCGGAAAGGGAATTTTTTCTAGTTTTCTAAGTGCCACTCGCATTTGCAAACCTATTAAAATTAAGAGAGTTATGTTTATTTTTGTAAAATTACTCCAATTTTTTCGAGCAAAAATCGCACCGCCTCCCCGGTCGCGCATGAAGATGCCTTTTTTGAAAGGTGGTTTTATGCTCATAGGAAAGAGAATTTCTTCTAGTATTTTGAGTGCACCAGCGTTTGCATAAATCTCAAAACTGATCGAGTTACGACCGGTTGAACAAATTTCAATTGTAACACCTTCCAACCACATCGATTAGCGATCGACCTGTGATTCATCCTTCTTGATTTCATCGAAAATAGCCTCAGATTTCCTGCATTTTTTATTATGTGTTCATAAAAGATTGGACTTTTGTAAAGCCACATCTCAGCTCTAGATCGTTGAATCAGGTAGACAAATCTTTATTTAAAATCAAAAAAGAATTGACATGACCTAACCTGATTGCTTGGAAGATCGCTTAGGAAAGGCTTGATTTTTTGAACAAGTGCTAATTAAACGCTTTATTGTTGTGAACTCCAGTTTCAGCTCCAGTGGTAGCCTTGTTCAGGAAATATTTTATTTTTGGAAAAATTCAGGATAGGAAGATCACTCCACTTGATCGGAAGAAAGGTTGCTTAGGAGAGCTTGATTTTTTCCTGCTACAAATTTAAAGTTAAATTTCGTTAAGATCCATTTTCAGCATCAGTAGTTACATCTCTCAACTAAAAAATGTGTCGCGCCGTCACTGCGAAAATTGAGCAGCAATCGATCCATTTCAGCTGTTTCGAAAAGTGCTAAGAAAATTTATTATCTAATGCAATAACTCTGCAAATCCAAATGACGTCCGCTTTCCGTAGAAGAAACGGTGCTCAAAGTGTTGCCATGTCGTTGCCATGCCTAAAAATCTCCATTTAATTGATTTATTTGCGTCAGAACTTCATTACTAAAAATTATTTTTCTTTCTTACACATTTTCTGAAATTGTTTACAACATATGAGACAACTTAGCATTGAAATCCATCAATTTTCTCGATGGGTGGGGGGAAGGGAGGGTCGTACCAAAGCCCTTCTGGAAAGGGAAAGGGGTCGTAAATTTCTGGGAGAAATCGCAGCACACGCTTGAACCCGCTCGGAAGGCAGAGAGCGCGACCTCGAGCTTTCCCTTCAGCCAGGCTGGATTACAAGTAAAGATCCCTGTAAAGGATGATACGCGGGTGGGTGGATTATCGTGTACTTGCAGAAGTGTGGATCTGTTCCAGCCAAGGAACGCTATCCTGGCTTTTTGGCTCTCGTGAAAGCGTTACTTCTGGTTCAAATCTTTTCACGTGGCCCACGAGTTTACAATTCACGGCGATTTTTGGCATTTTTTAGAGCTATTTACGGTTTACGATACTTTGGGGTGCGAATCGTAATTTTTCGTGAATGTGATCTTTGATCTACAAACTGCTGGGATGCAGATGACGTGATGCAGCCCTAGTTACAAAGATTGAAGCCGCTTTTTTGCCACAAGATAGCACACTTTTGGAGCATCCTTTGTAGGCCATTCTCAGGTCGTTTAAGTCGTTTAAGCGCTGTTTTTTCATGCTCTGATGTAGCGCCATGGCAGAAGACACTTCGTTCTCGGCTCAGGCTTCTCGATTTCGACTTATCTCCTTACTTAACTGACTTTTCCATACGCCGTAGCTTCCAAATAATACCTAATCGTTAGATTCGGATAAACTCATTCAGATATTGGTAGATAGATAGACTGTCTAGACGATAATTATCGAATAGGATATGGAAGAGCGAATGGTCTCTCTTACCCCGCAAAAGCACCTCGAATGTCAATCTATAGATGAGATTGTTCAGCTGTTGACCAAGATTGTCAACAACTTTATTACGGCTAACGTTTCGGCGTCGTCGCCTTCCTTAGAGCCTGGAAAAGTCAGAGACACTTGTGGAACTGTTCCCCCAAACACCATTTCTTACTACAGAGTACTCTTCCTAAGGAAAGTAGAGGCAGGATCCGATATCCGAGACACAACTAACCTTAGAGGTGGATGACGTAGGACCACAAGACACCCGTACCTGGAAGGAAGGACAGGTGTCTGTCTCGATCCTGGCGCGCGAAAGTGGCATTTCGGCACGCAGGACGCTAGAGGCACTTTGGATTGCTGCGAAGAATCCGTAGGTCAATCGCAAGGAAGAGTGCATCGCGATTACTCAAGAACTGGCACCCTTTGTGGAGCTCTGTGGGTTTTGATCTGCTCGATCTGACCCCAGGGTACTTAAGTGGTCCCTAGGATCGCAGCTCATTCACCCACGATTCCTTCCAGCTACGGGTGTCTGGTGGTCCAACGCCATCCACCTCTAAGGTTATTTGTATCTCGGATATCTGCCTCTATTTTCCTTAAGAAAAGTACTCTGTAGTAAGAAATCGTGTTTGGGGAACAGTTCCACAAGTGTCTCTGACTTTTTCAGGCTCTGAGGAAGGCGACGACGGCGAAACGTCAGCCGTAATAAAGTTGTTGACAAACTTGGTGAACAGCTGAACAATCTCATCTATAGATTGACAACGTTATGCCAAGATTTTTGAAAGCCGGACTTGGACACCTCGAATGTCTTCCTATGGAATGGAACTATCTTCGGCGGTAGAGATGTGACGAGCATTCCTATCATTCCTCTGGGAAGAAAAGAGCGCTCAATTTCCGACCGACTCCTAGCAAGCCATATCGCTTTCCTCCATTCTCTTAGTCAGAAGCTTTTCTTGATGATGCATTGTTTCTGCTTCTCCTTTAGAGCACGTCTGATGCCAAATTGCAGCCCTTACAATGTTGAAGAAATGGAAAAGTGAGAGAAGTAAAGAGATAAGTTGAACTCGGAGAGACTGTGCTGAGTACGCTGCCTTCTCCCATGGTGCCACATCAGAACATAAATAAAACACCGGCCAAATGGATTGAGAATGAGCTATAAGAGAAGGCTCCTAAAGTGAACACATCCTTGTAACTACGGACGGGAGTCGAGCGTTCTACCCCCTCGCCCCCCTGGCCCGCCCACTCCCCAACCCCCTGGGCTTGCCCGAGAGTCCAGTGGCTGCCTTACGCGATAGTGGAGACGCAGACATTTGCCACGCCTCAGTTTAAAAGGCCGGGGTAGAACGCCACTCTGCCATTTCGGACGAGTTGCTATCGTCGCGCTCATCTCGCGCTCTCCGCGCCACCGTGCTCTGTGCACGCAACTCGCTCCCTGACACACTTCCACCGCCAACGTACACTACCATGCCACTCTAATCGACATGCCCCTCTTTCACATGCGTGCTCTCTCAAGACGGCGAATGAATGATGGCAAATGACTGAAAAACCGAGGAACTCAACCGTTTCATGAAAAACCTGCTGCTGAAACAATACCATATTCGACAATGAGCCTTAAACTTCACCGACAGCGAACAAAGAAGATTGAGCGTCACGTTTTCCTTTGTTCTAAAGAATTACGCCAACACCTCGGTGTTCGTGGGCATGCTCTCCAATGAAAACTAAATCTGATACACCTCCAATGATTCTAGCAAGTGTATTGGTTCAGCACAGTTCTTTTGACTTTGTGTGCTGGAGAACACATCTTGTTACAATGCTGTGTAACTAGTGAACAGCATATAGGTTCACGGTTTTGGCCCCTTCCTATTAGAATCGACCGATGGATTGCGCCTTAGACCTCTCTCATTCTCTTAGTCTCAATCTCTTAGAAATCATCTTCTCTTTTCAGCTCGTATTCTTGTAGCTTGGAACGAACTTCGTGTACCATTTCTCAATTCTTTGCCAAAGACATTCAACTACAAATCAGAAGATGAAGTAGTAATTCACTTTGAGAAAAAAGGCACTTTCCACTTTACGCATTTCATGGAAGAAGTCGATTTAGCCGGTCTTCGAAGAGCACAGTTTTGCTGCAATCTTTTGTGCTCAACTGATCTTGTATCACTTTTGGCTCAGGAAATGATACGTGTATTGTTCTACACAATGTGGACCCCTCTGTGAAAATACCTCTCTCTAAACACTGCACGATAAATGCTGTTTGGTGTAGAATCACTCAATTCACTCACCAGCTATGAGCACTTACAGCCGTGACAGTGGTACTCCAATCGGAATCCTCTGCTTCTCTTCCTACTCTGTTATCTCTGCCGTCCCCGGGGGTCGCCCAGGAGATGTGCATAAGGCGGTGTAGGATGGTAGAAACTTGAGGATGATACCCGGATTTTTCGCGCCGTGGACCGTTCCCGAGTCGGGCGAGAATAGCATACGGCCCCTGATATTTTGTGAGTTAGACTGCCCATCACATTTAGCATTTTCCCATGTGGGTTGAGGGTCCACATCCTGAATAATGGTTCCTTGGGGAAAATTAGACTCCAGGAGCTGTGGCCGATAGGCCTCATAATCACCTCCTACCGTTCTGGTTCACAAAGAGATTTACAAATTGTGATGAAAGTGACGAGCGCCGAATACTGCCGAACTGGGTGAATCTGGATCATTTTCCCATCGCCGGATTTGGCAACAGTCTCAGGAAGGCTTGTCGGGCGAGTAATGCAGCGGGGCTACCGACTGGGTGGCAAATTCTGCGACATTACAGATGCTTTGGCTGGTGGACGGGCGCGCTGACACTCCGCAGCGGAGCGAAGCGGCCAGTGCGGTCGGTCGCTGTCGAAGGGGGGCAGTCGTTCGGTACACCGTGCTGAGCCTGCGTTCTGGCTCCGTTGAAGAGCTTCGCGTCACTTATAAGCAAACGGACCCGAAGTCCATGGTTGGAATCTAATCTGGTAAGACACTACGACTTGGACAGTGTTATTGCGAAAATGTGGATGGCTCGCTTTCATAGGAAACGGAGTGTGACTGGCTCTTGTACTCCATAGCCATTGCTCTTCCTCTCTTCTTTAACGTCTTTGCTGGCAGAAAGCAGGAGCTTTCCAGGCTCCAGAAAGTGCTACCTCCCTACCGCAGCTCCTTCCGGCTTTAATCGTTCCGTCGTTGTACTTGGGGTAGAAATACAAAACGGAGATTCTCCCGTAGTATACCGAAGGCGAGGTCCGCGCTTGCCCGTGCTTACCGTCGACTAACAAAAGAAGTGTCTGAAGCGTACGTCTGAACGGGAAGAGCGAGTCATATAGGGAGAATCCCCACCCCTCCATTAATATAAAAATGTGTTTATTTTTTTACCAAGAAAAAACCCAAGGAGTAGGGGGTCGTTGCAGTTATAAATGTAATGGGCGCCTCATGAGTTCGGCTGTCTTGCATGTAAGCGCTGCCTCTTCCGCAAGTGGGTCGCAGCGCAGTGGATAGAGACGTTACTTTATGCGAGGGAGATCGAGGGTTCAATTCTCATGCTCTGCTGCACTTTTGCATTTCAACTGATTATCGATATTTGATGGATTCTGACGTCTATACTATTTTAGAGGTTTTCTACTAATTTTTCCAGCTGCATGCTGTGGTATTCAACATAATGATGTATAAATGTTCAACATCAGTGACGCACAGGCACAACGTGCATGAAGAAGAAGTACTGGTCACAATACGGACGGCGTATAAAGGCTACAGGCTCCTCACAGTTTGTTTCCCTAGATGGACCGATGACCTCGGAAAAAACCATCCTGCTCGGATTTTCAAAGACCAGGACGTGACGTCGCAAGTGGTTTCAATGAAGCAACGGGGTCTGTGGATCCCGCAAACTGACCTGAAGGTTTCCTAAAACCTAACACCAACAATGTCCGCCAATGCTGGAGTGGTGATACACCCGCTCACGCTGAAGTGTGCTCCACCTTTAGACAAGGAGTCTTCGAGGGAAGAAATCAAGCTGGCCGAACGGATGGCCAGCATACACAAGGACTTCGAAGCACGTCAACTTGAAGTTGACGAAGACGAACAGCTGGAAGTGGTGGGAGAAGAGGAAAATTGGGATCCGAAAGATGAACTGATAGACGTGGAGATGCAAGCAAGAATTGGACACATGAGAACGTTTTTGGGTGGAATGATTTCACTCCCACGTCGTAGTGCACGACCCTCCTTTTGACCTGCAAAAAAGGGACAACATTAGATGTCGAAGCTGCGAGTAGCTGAAGGAGAACGGATTTTTTTATAGTGACATTGAAGGTGGTGTCGCTGGTATACCTGTGAGGTCCTGTAGCTTTTAAACGCTGTCCGATTGTGACCAGTGCTTCTGTTTCATCCACTTTGGGCCTGTGCATCACTGGTGTTGAACGTTTATACATCGTTGAGTAGCTTTCTCATTGCCTTGTGGTTAAAAAACCGGTCAGTAATAAACAAGTGGCAAAAAATTTCTTCTCGGCGTACAACTGGAAAATTAGGCAAAAACATCTGAAAATGGTATAGATGTCAGAATCGTTCAACTCTTAACCAAACATATGAAATGCAAAAACGCAGCAGAGCAGGAGAATCGAGCCCCCGACCTCCCACTCATGAACAACGCCTCTATACACTGCTCTCCGAGCCACCTGATGGGCGTACAAGACCCACGAATTCTATTGTAAAGGACTCCCTACTCCTTGTGTTTAACGACTTGGCAAAAATAAACTCATCTTTATATTAATTGAGGGGTGGGGATTCTCCCTATATGGCTCGCTTTCCCCTTCCAGACATACGCTCCAGACCCTTCCCTTGTCAGATTGCATACACTCAATTCGGCCAATTTGAATGATGCGCGAAACAAAACATCGTTCTTATCAAAAGATCACAATTCCCTGGTTTTCAAAGAGGAGTGCCATGAACTTGTTTAGAGATTGATAAAGAATATTCGAAATTCGAAGCCTTCGAATATTCGTATAAACGAACATTCGAATATTGGACTCCTCGAATATTCGAATAAACGAATAATTCGAATATTGGACTCCTCGAATATTCGAATAAACGAATAATTCGAATATTGGACTTTCTCGAATATTCGAATAAACGAATAATCCTAATATTAGACTTTCTTCGAATAGTCGAATAGTCGAATATTCGAAATTCGAATTTATTCGAAATTCGGCTATTCGAAATTCGAAAAGGACAAAGGTATACCGTGCTGCCCACCGCCCTCTTTCCGCCCTGCGCGCGCCGTCCTATTTGGACAAGTTTGCTGCCCTCGAAACCGTCGTTAATTGGCGTGACATCGTCCAAAAATCTAACAACTGAGACGATTGGGAAGCGCATCTCGGGGAACTCTGAAGTCATTTTCCAGTCGGTTACGGAGGCAGTTGAGGAAAGGAGAACGTCGCTCTTCTCTCTAGATGCTTTCAATTTTCACCACAATTCTTTAAATTTTTGGCTCAACTAAAGACTATGGGGGACCTGAAGAAAGCTTTGGCGCTGCAGCTGAAAACTCTTTTGTTCCAAATAAGGTGAACAAGGTTCTGACCCTTGTCTCAAGAACTAAATCAATTCAGGATAAAGATGCAGGGCCAAGGGAAGTGATTAAAAATGCGATTCCTCCATGTGAAGGCAGGGAGCCGGACATCTTGTCCTCGGCGCGCCCTCGCCCCGCCCCTTTCTTAGGGCGGTGTATCCAACAACTCCCCGCCGCTGTCGAATGTCGTTGCGACTCACGTTTAAGGCTAGTCGGACCAAATGTCTCCAGAACTAGCTCCGTCCGTTTAGATGCGCGGGTGAAGCATCGTGTTCGATTATCGTCTGGGCATTCACTGAACATTTCTTCCGCGTAAGAGAATCAACCTAAACACCCTGATTGACAGAAGGTAGTCTGCGGTGACTTGCGGAGCAGGGCTACTTGGCGGAAAGTCGTTGGATACACCGCCCTAAGAAAGGAGCGGGGCGAGGGGCGCGCCGAGGACAAGATGTCCGGCTCCCTGCCTTCACATGGAGGAATCGCATTTTTAATCACTTCCCTTGGCCCTGCATCTTTATCCTGAATTGATTTAGTTCTTGAGACAAGGGTCGGAACCTTGTTCACCGTATTTGGAACAAAAGAGTTTTCAGCTGCAGCGCCAAGGCTTTCTTCAGGTCCCCCATAGTCTCTAGTTGAGCCAAAAATTTAAAGAATTATGGTGAAAATTGAAAGCATCTAGAGAGAAGAGCGACGTTCTCCTTTCCTCAACTGCCTCCATAACCGATTGGAAAATTACTTCAGAGTTCCCCGAGATGCGCTTCCCAATCGTCTCAGTTGTTAGATTTTTGGACGATGTCACGCCAATTAACGACGGTTTCGAGGGCAGCAAACTTGTCCAAATAGGGCGGCGCGCGCAGGGCGGGAAGTGGGCGGCGGGCAGCACGGTGTACCGAACGACTGCCCCCCCGGGTTACCTCGAGGCAGTCTCCGAGATTCCCAGTCCTTGTTCTCCACAAGACTGGAGTATCATCGCGTTTCACACTGAACTGTGCACAACCGGGGGCAGACATAACTCCGACGCCGCGCGAACCCCCCTGGCGTCGCGCTCGGTGCGCGACGAAAGTGGACGAGTTGTCGCAGTCCGATGCTGCCGACGGCTAGAAGCGCTTCCTACAGGGACTTGCGGCACGCCTTTACCTTATTTCAACGTTTCTTGAAGATGGTATATGAATGTGGTTTCAATGGGACGATCAGTGACAGTTTATACAGGAATCCTGGTCAGTGGATGGTTTCCAGTATTTGCCAACTACAACTTCTTCGGTCAATTTTCACCCGTGATTATGGTCATACTACGGAAAAAGGTCACTATCACCCGTTCTTGGATCAATTGTCCTACTGCAGGCTGTAGCCTACCACATTCTGTGGGATCTTAAGTTCCTAGCTAGAAATGTGGTCTGGGAGCTTAAACACTGAGAACATTTCGTGCTCCGCGGCTAACCATGCGTCACCGAGCGCACGTCCGCGTTTCAGCGCCGCGACGTCGCGTCGGAGTTAGGTCTTGGAGCCGTGCACAACACGCTCAAGATGTCAGTGGGCAGCTTGCTCCAGTTTCCTCTCCTTTCCGATTACAACGCTGTAGCCTGGCTCTTGGGTGATACCACCTTCGTAGCAACCACAGCACAGGCTCTATTCGCTCGCCTCGCGCTGCTGCTCATTCGTGGTCGTGGAAGACGATCGTTTGACACTGTAAACTTGGCGGATGGAACAGCAGCAAGGTGTTAGCTCTTGTCATGCATCAGGAACCTGTACAGAACTAACTGACGCTCAATTTCACTGTCTTTCCGTCTTCCGCTGTCTGACATGCGTATATCATTTCTACGTCAGTTTCGGCGGTTATAAGCCACATTGGAGAGGTTTCAAATCGAAGTGGGATTTCCTCTAGGTAAGGTTGACGTTTCTGAAAACAAGCAGAGTATCTCCTAAATCAAAACAAACTTTTCCACACCACATTATAATAGAGACCTTCTGAGACGGTTGGGAAAATTTTTGTTCAAAGGAAAGTTACTACGAATTTCTTTGATTTTTAAAATTTTTTAAATTCATCTACCAGATTAAATGAACATCTTCTTTGAAATTTTATGAAATGTTTATCTTCTGAAGAGGAATTATTTGAACCTGTTTTAAAGCGCAGAAAGGCAGCATTCACTTTTTTATTAAAAGAACAAATTGCGAAGTGCACTTGGCTAGATTGTCGCGATTTTCATTTGATTGCCAGCGTAAATGCTGCTTACCTGAGACAGGGTGTGAGGATATGCGTGCTTTTGCAATTGCTCTTGCTGTGCCGTTTATAACTGTGTTACTCCCTGTGAGCAGAATTTTTGATGTCAGTCAAATGAAAATCGCGCCGACCTAGTCGTGTGCATCTCGTGATCTTTTTTTTAACACACTAAGTCATTGCAGCCTTCCTGCGCTTGAAAAGAAATTTTAATTAACTATTTTTTTTCATGAAAAATGAACAACTTATAACATTTCAAGCAGTGTTCACTTATTGGAGCAGGTAAATTAAAAACCTTCGAATAAAATCGTACTAAATTTTCCTTAATCAAATACATTTGAACAACCAACAATTAAACAGTCAAACTATTAAAATCACAGACGTTTTAAAAATTGTCTCGGAGAATCGCGTTTTATTATGTCGAAAAACTCTTACGATTTGGAAGACGTTTGGTTTGATATTAAAAGCCTCAAACTTCTCTAGAAGAGTGTCCATGTTGATTTGAAAAGTGTCTAATTTCGTTTCAGAGCCGTCCGGATTGATTTGAAATATATTCCTTTTGAAGTGAGAATGGTCCACTCTTGCCTTTGCCTGCTTTTTCTCCTACAGCCTGCTAGCATTTTAGCGCGAAGAAAACTAGCAACTGCTGCTTAGCGGCGTTTTAAGGCGCGATCTCAAGTTCGACGTTCTTCAGAAATGAAAATGTTTCCAGATGGCTAGGCTGGAGATCTGCGTCGACTCCTACGAGTCTGCTGTGAACGCTATAAGCGGCGGTGGGTAGCTATTTTGGCATCTCATTTGATGTATTAACTAATCCTCATCGTCAGTTCTTGATAAGAGAATGTCGAGGTCTTCGATGTGAACCACCAATGCGTGTTCCATAATCTCACAAATTTTTGTTGGTAGCCACGCTGTTATGTCCTCACAGGGCAATCGCTTCAGCGAGGTGATCTCAAGCAGTCGAAGTGGCTTTCCACTCACCAACAATAATTATTGCACATGGAAAAAGTTCCAGGAAAGCATCGTACTGCATGCTGACACTTTTCAGGGGCCAACCAGCTCGAGGTCTGCGGTGCGCTAACGCTGGGCGGATTAACACCGTCAGTCGGTAGGTGCAAGTCTGTCTCGCAGCCGAACGACAGTGCGATGTGCCTCGACAATCAAGGGACTTCTGATGCCTCTGGTGCACTAGGAGTGCTTTCCCAGGTCTGGTCCGCCGTCTGCGATCCTCGTTTCCGCAGACGCCGCTCTTCATCATGTTGCGACCACGCGATGGTGATTTCCTCTACACGACAGATGAGGTGGAGGTGATGCTGGAGGATCTTCGAGCCATGAAAACGCTCGGGGTGGGCGGATTTGTGTTTGGCGCACTTGACAGGTAAACTGACTGGTTCAGCTTGAATTTTTATCACATTCATTGGGTCGTGAAGATACCTCGCGCCAAGATGAACTGAACTTGTCGACCGTGCAAAAAGTAAAAAATAAAAAAATAATGAAAATATCACAGAATTAAGTTTTAAAATTAAGAGCGGCTGTATTGGAGTAGGGCTTGGATTGATGTCGCTTGTTCGCGCTGGACTTGTTGTGATGCCAGCTCACACTTAGGCCGGGGGCATACTTCCATCGCCGCGATGCCATCGCGGCGCTTAGTTCATGGCCATTCCGCCGCAACAATAGTCAAAGAAAACCTCGCCGCGGCCGCCGCAACAGTGGCGGTCGCCATGCGCGATGGCTTCCCGCGCCCATCACGGGCATGGCATACTTTTTCGCGCCGCGCGCGGTGTTTAGCGTTGATCCTGGACGGATCGCCGTCGCGCTCCCTTGCAGAGCGATGGGCGATGCGACGAGCACAGAGAAATTCAAATTCTTTCGCGTCGCTCTGCAAAACTCATCGCCGCGATTCAATCGCGGCGACGGGAAGTATGCACGAGGCCTTAAGTGAAAATGGCGAGAAATTTGTGGCGGGAAGTATTTCCCTTTCTCAGACGAGGAAGATGCTTTCGACCTTCTGGTCCGTTTGCTTCTACAACGCCTTCCATGTTGCAGAGATGGAGGCCTTGAAGAGAACACTTGCAATCGCTTACTCAGCGCTGCTCGGCCACTGCCGTCCACTCTTCATCGCGTTTTCGACCTCACCAAGGACTGGAGGACTGCACTGAATCAGGCCGTCAAAATGGGCTTCAATGCCATCCTCACCAGGTGACGATTAGAGGTTGTGCCCTTTGTTCGCAGAAATTTTCTGAGCAGCTTCCATGATATAGCAGATTCTGCCCAGGATCGCTCGGCAGTTTGGGTAGCTTGCTGAGTGCGTGAACATAAGCACTTCTAGGAGTGAGTAGACATGACTCTCATTTTTAGGGAACTGGCTGAGGCTTGCCTCTGATAGCGTTGTATCATACTGCCAACGTGACGGTTCCTGTGCTTTTTATGCTTCATTTAGTGGACAGGCAGACACAGCTGTGGAGGGGAGTGACCGCCTGAGGAAGATTTGTGCAGAAGCAGCGGATCGAATTCATATAATCGCTGGTGCGTCTGAGCCCTCCAGCCAAACAGCTCTTTGGGGTTACTTGCACAACAACGTTCCGATGTGCCGAAAGAAAGAGCATTCATCCTTTGCATTCCAAAGAGTTCCTTGTAGGATCTGGAGTAAATTCGAAGACGCTTCCGTTCTTGATGTCTGAAACAGGTTGCTGGTGGTATCACGGCTCAGCCTCTGTCGATATAAAGCCGGAGGTAAGACAGATCTGAGGAACCTATAAACCTTTCAAATGCAAGTAGGTGCGCTTAAGTCAGGTTTTGTTGGTTGCTACATGACTCAGATGATGTGACGATGAGGCGGAGCTATGGTAAATTTGGTGCAAACTTCCAAATTTGCCAGAGCAATCGAATATGAGCGCATCACCTCACGGGAACTACATTGACTTGCTCGAAAGAAAAAAGCAGGAGATGATGTTTTACGGATGCGCAGGATATTCGTTCACTTTTACCATAGTATTACTCTTTCCTCTAATCCTGCAAGAAGTTTGATGCAGCCGTCAGAGTTATCTTCTCTCCATCCTTTTTATCCTATACTACTTTGCCGATTTTCAGAACTTAAGATTCAAATAACATTCTTTAAAAGGCACTAGGTGTTGTTTATTTATTTATTGACGTGTACATAAACACAAAAACAAAACAACAAAAGGGATATGTCAGAGATGAAAACCAGACAAACAATAACACTTGCAAGGGAACTGTCTGACTTACAAGGGAACTGTCTGAACGGTACACCGGAACGGCAAGAACGAGTACTATAGGGAGAATCTCCGTCCACCAAATAGTAACAGAACTCTTTTTCTTTTTGCCGAATCCTCAAGGCAAATGAGCAGAAGGATGTAATGGTTAAGGGACCGCAGAGCGAGTTTAGCACGGCAGCGGCAACATGCCCGTGTCGTGGACTTGTTGGCGCAGTGGTGGAGGGGCCGTCTTAAGGGTCCGCAGAGCAAGTTTACCACGGCGGCGCAAGGGTAAGGTGTCGTGCACTGGGTAGCGCAGTGGTAGGGGGCTACCTCTTGTTCGTGAGTCGAGGGTTTGGTTCCCATGCTGCGACCGTTTTTGCACTTTTACCATAGTATCGGATTTCCATAGAGATTTTCATATCTGAACTTGTTTTTGGAGTTTACTACGGTAAGGCCTATGGTATACTCACGCGTCGCTCGAGCAACGGGCGCGGGGCAACTGTCAACGGCGCGCCTTCGCTGCTATGGCGGAGGCGCAGTGGGGCGCGGTTGTCAGTTGACGCGCCATCGCTCCCGCGATGCGGCGCAGAGGGGTGTTATACCTCCGCGTCGCGGGAGTGAAACATACTCCCGAGCGACTGGCTGCGATGGTCGCGAGGGGGGGGCGCTTGTTGTGCCCTATTATATGCCTTTCTGCTCACTTATTTCGACATTTCCTTGGTTCGTGACTACACCGCAGCAATTTCAACACACGCCTGGTGATGCTGGGTGTGCATGTTCCATGTAATGTCTCTGTTGTTCTCCTCGTAGAGTTTTCATCGTGGCTAGATCATTTTGGTTTTTTCCGACGGCTTGAAGGGCTAGTTTTTTGAGGAGGACGCATCGCGAACCGTCGCATCACTGTGCACTCCTCGTCGCTGCAGCGGACGGGAGTATATCATAGGCCTAACCAGGATACTATCTCAACGGTAGGTCGGAACGGCGCAAATGTTGTATATGGGCAGAACCGCTTCTCTCTGGGTAGTCACAAACTGCAGGTATCTCGATCCCAATACAACTCTGCGCAGAGTTAGGGGCGACGGAAGTCGCGTATTGGCGCCCTGTTGATTCACGTGCTCCACGGCTGACGGGCGCGCGCGGATGAGGGCTCGTATCGCGGCTCAACGCAGTGCACAGGTTGCGAAGTAGGGAAGAGCTCGGGCTCGTGAACAAGGGTCGGGGGTTTGGATCCCGCAAACTGCATTTGTTTTGCACTTTTGGAAAAGCCATGTTTATCATATAGGTAATCCACCTAGGGTACTATAGTGTGTTATAGAGCATGTTTACGTATAACATATGCTTCAAACTACAGATTAGCTAAAATGTTCACTTCTGTGTGTAACTTGTTCGAAGCCTAATTTGTGTGACCGTAGTTACTATAGTGTGTTATAGATAGATAGATATTTTGTGGCACTAGTTAAAAGTTCTGACTCCACCGACAAGACTTCAGTAAAAAAAAAATCCGCTGAAACTTTGTTTAGGGGGGTTATTTGTGGTGCTAATCACGAATCTGACAACCGTTTTTCACGATTCTGTCTCTACCTGCTATCACCGGCAAAAACTTTAAGAATGTAGTCCTGTGCCTTCCTGTATCTATATTATCCAGCCGAATCGAGAAAAACGGATGACAGATTCGTGATCAGCACCCCAAATAACCCCCCTAGACAAAGTTTCAGCGAAATCGGTGACCCTGCCTGGACCACCCTTGTTAACGGTATGGGTGGTATGTTATATGTAAACATGCTCTATAACACACTATAATATCTCTAGGTGGATTACCTATATGATAAACATGGATTTTGCAAAAGTGCCAAACAAACGCAGTTTGCGAGATCCAAACCCCGACCCCTCGTTCACGAGCCCGAGCTCTTCCCGACTACGCCACCTGCGCACTGCGCTGAGCCGCGATACGAGCCCTCATCCCGCGCGCGCCCGTCAGCCGTGGAACACGTGAATCAACAGGGCGCCAACACGCGACTTCCGTCGCCCCTAACTCTGCGCAGAGTTATATTGGGGTCGAGATACCTGCAGTTTGGTGCTACCCAGAGAGAGGCGGTTCTATATACAACATCACAGTGTAGGAGGGGACCACATGGTCTTCAACTTGACCTACCACCTCGATCAATGTTGTCGCCTCTTTTATGCTTACAGAGTCGCGCGGTCATAACAAGCTGCTGCCGACAACTCTGACTCTATAATGTCTGCTAACCCTCGAGTGGTCACTCACCTACTGTCATTGAAGTGTGGATCTCCACTGGATGCTGTACCTTCGAGAGATGAGATGAAGTTGGCGGAAATTATAGCAAGTATCCTGGGATTATGAACTGCGACAGGAAATCGACGAAGTGGAGAAGTTGGAGGTAGTGGAAGAAGAGGACCACGAGTTTCAGCCAGAAGAGGATTGTGCCGGAGTCACGACGTCACTAACCAGTGAAGGCACTATCACGTTTTCGGGAGGACGATCGTTTCGGAGGAAAAGGCTTGGCTATACTAGAAATGTTATCCTATACAAGTTTGAGAACCGGGGAAAATGGATATCGCGATTCCAGACTTCGGCTGCAGCGGAGTACCGCAGGGCAGGAACTGTGAAGCCAAAAACAGGATAGATATGGAAATCTCTGTGGAACTCCGATAGTAGGATGGTAAAAGTGCAAAAACGCGGCGCAGCATGGGAACCGAACACTCGACCTCACCAACATGGACGGCCCCTCCACCACTGCGCCAACAAGTCCACGACACGGGCATGTTGCCGCTGCCGTGCTACACTCGCTCTGCGGTCCCGTAACCATTACATCCTTCTGCTCATTTGCCTCGAGGATTCGGCAAAAAGAAAAAGAGTTCTGTTACTATTTGGAGGACGGAGATTCCTCCTATAGTACTCGTTCTTCTGTTCCGCCGTGCCGTTCAGACAGTTGTTAAAAGAGACAGTAAGAGGAGACGGAGAGAAGAAAATAAAATTTAGTTAGCCTTTTTGAAAAGTAAGCAGCTGCAACTGATTGACAAACAAATCTAAACAGAGTAGTATCCATCACATTTAACCAAACATTTTGCGAATAATAAGATTTTGGAAAGCTTGAATTCGCTAATATTCGCTTTTAAAGGAACACAAAATGGGTGGTATGGACCACATACCTGCGGTAACCCAGTGGCAGCCCCACTAAATACCTCCCCAAAATCCATAACAGTGTAGAGCTTGGGCCTGTTCTACACTTAATTATTCTGGCCTGCTCAAAGGACACACACTATTAACCCCTATAACGAAAACCAATACTATAAATATAATAAATTTACTAAGAGTAAGGTTAATGGTATTAATATTTTAAATAATTTTGGAAACGACAACAAATGTAATAATTGTTCTGCTAATTGTAATATTTGCACAATGATCGATAAAACTGCATATATTCATTCTTCAGTTACAAATTTAAGAATTAACACATATAACAAAAGTAATGATAACTGCAATATAAGTCATGTTGTATATTGTATAACTTGCAATGATTGTGAAAAACAATACATTGGAATTACAACTAGAAAATTAAAATGCAGAATTAAAGAACATTTATACCAAATTAAAAACCAGAAAATTAATAAATATTTATATACACATTTTGGAAATAATTGTAATAATTCATCAATTAGAATTACAATACTAGATTCTTTAGAAAATAATATAGATAAAAATATTCTTTTGCAAAAAGAACTTTTTTGGATAAAATTGATTAATACAGCTTATCCTTTCGGTTTTAATGACAATATAAAAGGATATGGTAACATATCTAATATAGATAACCCTCTAATGTACAAAGAAAATCACCCATTTTATAAATTAAAAATTTGTAAAATTAGGAAAAGAAATGGCAGAAAGAACAATAAAAGAGAAAATAATAATATTAAAAATAACCTTAACATTGATGAATTTTTTAATGTTTTTAACCAATTGAACTCAACACTGGAAATGTATAGATTCATTAATACTTTCAAGAAAAAATTTCTTAAAAATATTATTAAAATCACATATAATAAAGACAGTTTGATTAATATGGATCCATATAAATATAGAATTCTTGTTAGTATGTTATGTAAATTTGGTTTTAAAGAAAATGAAAATAAATATTTACAGTCGGAACAAAAACATAACAACTATATTAATATAGGAATCACATATATAAGTAATATTCTAGATAAAATTAACTTAAATAAATTATTTAATAATAAATATATACATGACATTATAATTAATAATTCTAATTATAAAAAAATTTTACCTTTCAGATGTGTATTTAAATCACAACCTTCTTTCTCTAAAATAATGTTTAACTATAATGCATTAATTAGAAATACTAACTTGTCTGAATTAAATTCTATCCTAAATGACAAATGTTTATGTAGAGAAGAAAAGTATAAAAAATTTGTTGACATAACACATGAACATATCATCACTGGTAATTTGGAAATAGTCTCAGACAAATATATTAGAAATATAATTATGAAAGGCACAAAATTTGTTCCAAAACACGGTAATTCCAAAGAAAATATTCAACTCTGGTTCGAAGAAGTTTTTTTACTTATTCCTCGAAAAGTTAAGAATAAATATAAGTTAAAGGATTTTCACCTTAATTTGATTAAAGAAAAGCTCAATATCTTAAAGAAAAAAATCTGGAAATCTTTACTATATCAAAATAATATAGAAAATAATAGATCTTTAAAAAAATTAAATACACATAATATAAAACACTTGAATTTTTTAAAGGAAAATTTTGTTATCTGCCCTCTTGACAAAGCAAACAACAATTATAGTTTCATTTGTAAAAAATTCTATTTAATCACTTTAGCGAAAGAAATGGGGATTGTTTCAGAAAATAAGGAGTTAAAAATTTCAAGATTTAATCAGACATATGAAATATATAACAAAGAAAACGAACTCGAAATTATCAATAGACATAAAACATTATGTTTAAATAATAAACTTAAAATTGAACAAACAGAGAGAGTTCCATTGATATATTGCCTACCAAAACTACACAAAAATCCAGTCAAATTTAGATTTATCACTGGAGCATATAATAGCTCCATAAAACCCCTCTCTAAAGAAATATCTATAGTTTTTACTTTTAAAAAAAAACACTTCATTAAATATATTGATGTATCAACATCTAGAAATAAAAATTTCATTGGATATTGGTCTGTTAATAACATAGACATTTCTGAAAAAATAAGTAAAATTAATATCGAAAATTGTAAACTGTTTTCGGCAGACTTTACCAATATGTTTACTAGTCTTCCTCATAATATTATTTTGAAAAATATAAAAGAATTGATTAGAATATGTTTTCGTAATGCCGAGAAAAAATATATTGCATATAATGGACACAATAATATTTATTATACTAATAGTAATTCCCTAAATAAATACAGATATTATACAGCGGAAGATTTAATGTTTTTCACCGAATATTTACTTAAAAATAGTTTTACAATTTTTGCAGGAATAGTCTATAAGCAGATTGAAGGAGTACCACAAGGAAGTAATTGTAGTCCATTACTAGCTGATCTTACATTAATAATTTTTGAATATAAATTTTGCAAAAGGCTAGTAGCACAAAATCGTTATATTAACATACATCCATTTAGATACATGGATGATATTCTCATAATTCATAATAAAAATAATGAATACATTAAAGAACTACTTAATGAAACATACGAAAACTCTCTTCAATTTGAAACAACACATAAGTCAGATTACGATTGCGATTATCTCGATCTAAATATTAGAATTGTTGAGAATAAATTAATAACTAAATTATATAACAAAACAGACAATTTTAAATTTTACGTTATTAGATTTCCACACTTTAACTCAAATATATCTATTAAAGTTAAAAAATCAATAATATTCACAGAAACTTTAAGAATTATTAGGTGCTGCACCGCCTTTAACGACTTGGTTGAGAATATTATTAAGCTGATAATTAGGCTTATTAAAAATAACTATCCAATAGATGTAATCATAAGAAATATATTAAAATGTTTTAATAGGAACAAGCATTTGTTATATAAATATAACCAACATAATATATTACATCTTATACCCAATTTACTTAATTACAATACCAAATATAAATACCAAAATAATAACGTTTCTCATATAAAACAATGAAGTTTTGTTTATATATAACATTAAAATGAACAAGAAGTATTCTGACGGATAGTGATAAGTATACGTTTGATATACGTGTGATATGCTTTTAAATAAACATAGTCGGTTTCATTTTATTAATACCCTTTAAGGTGACTTGTGAGTTTTTTAAGCTGTAATTACATATATTACGCCATAATTTTCTAAAATTATTATTATTATTTTTTTTAACCTGTAAAATAAATAAAACTTTTAATCATAAAAATTTTTTGATTACAATAGTACTTAAAATGAGAAATAATATAATTAAATCATTCAATAATAAAATAAATATAAATTATATTAAATATATTTAATATAATAAAATATTATAAAATATAATAAAATTATAAATAGAATTTAAACAAATTATTGAATTTAATTGTTTATAATGAATGATGATAAATAAAAATTTAATCTTTAAAAAGAGTTTGTGTTTGTGTGTGCATGTATGTATGTGTTTATATGTTAAATGTGTAAATGTGTGTATATGAAAAATAACATCAAGTTATTAGTTGGTAACAATGTGCTAACGTTTTCGCTATTTAGAGTGATAGTGTTTAAACGTATGTGTTAACTAGATTCCCGTTGTAAAATTTAGTTGTTAGTACAGGTTATAAACATAATTTTGCATATAACACCAAATACAGTACTAACAACTAAATTAATTAGTCACCTTCTTCACTGATGAGCCTCGGGGTGACTAATTATAAACATGTTTTGTATGAAGGCAGAGGCGAAACAAGACATGTTTAACGTTGTTGTTACCATTGTTTTAGTTATTACTTGTTTTCCACTTGTGTTTGTTATAGTACAGGGTGATTTAGAGCTCATGTATACCCCAGGTTAAATCTAGTTCAACTTCTTCTTTTAAACATTGAATTTAAAACTGTTTGAGTATTAAGATTTCAAAAATTTACATATATGATTAACTTTTGCTATTTTGGAAAGCTCGAAGAGACAGTACTAAGATATCTTCCCTTCACAAAGTAATTTATTGAACTCTCGCAGATCCGTGCCCCTTTCTATGCTTGTAGAAGTAATTTGTGGTCATCCGAACGCAGTATCTTAAGCAACAAATAGATCTTATAATGCCTCTTCACGAGAACGCTGCAGTGGCTTTTGAAATCGAAATTGTGCGATATCAGAAAGCCTGGTCGCGAACATCCTTGACAGGTTGTAGAATAGATCCCTGTAAGTTGTATAATATCGTGTGATCTTGGCCTCGGGATGCAGCTATGAGATATTTGGTCTTTTCTCCAGAAAGCGGTAACTCCCAGTCCTTGGACCATTGGATCCATGTAGTTAATCGCTCGCCTTAGGGAGTTTGAATCTTCCTTCCCTTTAATAGCCTTATAACTTTTATATCGTCAGCATAAACCTTCCGAGAGACAAAAAATCGCGAAATTTCAACAGGGAGTTCATAAACGTAAATAACAAACAGCAATGGAGACAGAACTCCACCTTGTGGAACGCCGATGTAAGTTGAAAAGTTTGACGAGAATTCGTCTCTTACGTCCTGTCCGATAGAAACTCTTTCATCCATCTGACAATCATTGGTGAATTCCTATCATATTCATCTTTAAAAGTAGTTTAGGTATAAGAAATTATCGAATGCTTTCATAAGGTCTAAAAAACTACATCAGTTCGTGCTATATCTTCAAGGGCACTGGTCCAATCATTTAAGCTGTAAGCATCGCAGTTTCAACTGACTCACCCTCTAAAAAGTCCTCTTTTTGACAATTTTTTTCGAAAGCTCCAACTAAAACCGATGCAATGCTGATGGGCCTATGATTTTTTTGGGTTAGAAGCCGTGGAGTTCTTCAGATCAGGAGTTATAAGTGCATTCTCCCAGCGGGCACGCATTCATAAAGCTTGAATTGAAAATATGTTCCAGTGGCGACACTATGCATTCACTTATGTTTTTAAAGAAAACCAATGGTATTAAATGAGGAGATGTCGACGAAGACATTGGCCGTTTGTTCAGAATGTCTGCCATATCACTCCTACGAGGCCATAAAAATGGCGCATAGGCGAGAATAGACTTGAGTGCTTTACGCCATTCACTAGGGGAGGGGCAGTTCCCCTGTTGACTTTTTATGTGCACTTTGAAATACTTTCCCAGCAAATCAGCTTTCTCAACACCAGAACGTGTTACTTCTCCATCATCCCTAACCAAATTTGGAATTTCTCTATTATTGTCGCATTTCGAATTTATGTATCTAGATAATGCAGTTATGTCTTTTGAACATATAGCTTTCCGTTTTATGTAGAGGATATATTTATGCAAAGCTTTGTCAAGTTTTTTACTAAAACGGTCAAAATTTTCCCTATCTTCCACGCTGCCAGAACTGTGCGCTTTGTTCCATAGTGAATTCCGTAGGCTCATCATTCTAATTAAATAGCTGAGCAGGTTTTCGTTTCCAGTGGGTACTTTCCTAATGAGTACGAATAATTCAATGCAATTCTGCAGGATTGCCAGAAATATTTCTTTCGGCTGTTTGTTAGGCATAGGTTTAGCTAGCTTCACATTAGAAATTGAATTCAGTCTTCGTAAATCGATTTTTGGTAATTTTCGAGCACAATATGTTATTTTCTTCCTAAACGACAAAAGTTTAGAAAACTGAAAAAGTATTGGAGTAGAGAATTGCTATCAAGACTGTTCACCGTGATCCTACAGAAATCGGACTCAGTGTACACATTCAAAATCAATCTACTAGTATTTATGAGCTGTAAGAGTGAAGAACTTAATTAAGTCCCTCGAAGATAAAACGCTGTTGTTACCAAGTCAGGGTCAAGCTTGAGGTTCGGGAATCGAAGGGGGGGGTAGTACTCTCTCGGTTTTGGCAGAGGATTCTCTCCAATTTCATGTTTTTAGATGATGCTTGCATCTGTTAATGTTATTTTTGTGATGTGAAGTTTTTTTTTTCAGGCGTGACTACGACATGCTGAGATATATACATGCACTTGCGTTTCCTGGAGTTAAAAATAGGATTGAATATCAAAAAAATTTTAATGTCGACTACTATGTAGTGAAAAATAAAGATTTCCTGTGTGGATTGAGAGTCAATAAGAGGTTTTCATTTTTTAAAGGTTTTCCCAGGACGTCATGGACACGGTAGTTTTCTGCCTGAAGGAGCCATCTACTTCCAGTATTACACTCTATAAAATTTCAAGTGTTAATTACTGAGGACGACCTAAGTGTTTTCCCTACAAGATTTTTGAAGAGCTCTTCGAATCGATGACGGAATGGCAACCGAAGTACTTGCCTCGAAAAGAAATATCTCTGTTCTGCATGAAACAGCATCAGAAAGTGAAATCGTACCCTATAAAACTTTAAGCCCGTTTGACACACAGTGGTAAAACGATGTTTCTCTGAAACGATATTCTATATGAACAGACGTCTCGATTTGCCGAAAAAATATCGACACACTAATCACATGGAAGACGTTACTATTAGAACATGCTTTTTAAAACGTAGAGAACACATTTACTAAATCTTTATGCATTTTCCAGGAGCCCCAAAAAATCTCCGAGTTACGGTAGTTAACGTGCAGCTACTGCATTCTCTGATATGATCGATCGCAATTGAAATATGGATGGACTCCTCGCTGAAAATTTTTCTTGTTTCTGAAGGACAGGACGACATAGAGTGGAATTGTACCATATACAATTTTGAGTCGCGCTTAATATACAGTGAAAACTAAGCTTCTCCGCTGCGATGAAGATATGGTTAGGATGGATCGATTCTCGTTATAACGATTCTCGTTTTTCATGAAAAAATTATTTTTTAGCCGAAGTAGATCACCCACACGGATAAAATCCAGCCGCAAAATCTCGAAGTCCTAACCAACTGTGAAAGAATCATGACCTTCTGGATCGAAAAGGTTGAATCGACCTCTGGTCGACCTTGCACCAACGTCATTGGAACGACAAAATTGGACGTTCACAGAAATGCTTATAACCAGGTAAGTTCCCCGGATTTCGGAAACTCTTCTATCTTTTCAAAGAGTAAAAGGGGCCTTTGTGCCGGGCAGGGAAGGTTCGATTTCTGGTCGATTTTGGCCGAAAAGCGACCAGAAATCGAACCCTATATTAAGCGTGACTTAAAATTTTATATGCTACAATTCCACTCTCTTTGTCCTGTCCTTCAGAAGGCAGAAAAAAATTTCAGCGAGGAGTCCAACCATATTTTAACTGCGATCGACCATAGTAGCCGCACGTAAACTTACCGCAGTAGCCGCACGTAAACTGCCGTAACTCGGAGATTTTTTGGGGCTCCTGGAAAATTCATAAAGCTTTAGTAAATGTGCTCTCTACGCTTTAAAAAGCAGGTTCTAAAAGTAACATCTTCCATGTGATTAGTGTGTCGATATTAAGAAAAATAGTTTTTTTATGAAAAACGAGCATTTTGTATGCGGTCCATCCTAATCATATCGTCATCGCAGTTCCGTCGTCGCTGCGGAGAAGCTTGTTTTTTGTTGGATGATACACAGGGTTTGGGTTTTTGTAGGTTTCATTTTGATTTTTTATGATGTTAGGATAGCAGAACATTATTAATTTTATTTTTTCTTGAGAACTCCATCGTCCACCATTCGTTTGCCGCTCCGCAATCGATTGGATGAGCACTTCAAAAAATCTAGGAAAAGCGTTTATTTCGTTGTTAGAATTTAACACTCAAAATTTTATATAATACTTTTCAGATCACAGTTTCAGGTGCAGACGTCGCTCCTTCAGGTAGAAAAATGTGTCGTGTCCATGATGTCCTGAAGGAAAACCCTGCACAAATTGAACGGTTATGATTGTAAGACTGCTACCAGAAACTTATAGTGTTGAGAAATAGTATTCAAAAGTGTAGAGAAATGTCGTAGAGCTGTCGTACCAAGATTGATATCGAACCTTTATTCGGCTTACGTTTCGGCGTAACCGCCTTCTTCAGAGCCTGGAAAAGACAAGGGGAGTTAGAGAAATTACCCGTCCAAGAGTCATTTCAAGTTTCAGCCGCCTCAGAAACTAAAGGGAGAAAGAGACGTACCGTGAGGAAGACAGCCCAACTGACCTTATGTAAACAGCCGAAAGGCTGTTGAGTCACCCTTCGGATAGAGACAAATGTGGGTGAGGTCCTCCCTTCGGGTCAGCCCCTCAGCGACCTTCTGGCTGATGCCCTCCGGGGTCGAGCCCACAGACGTCGGCAAACGGAGCCAACTCCTGGGTTACGGCCACCCGTTCCTCCTTCCTATTGATTGCGGGGTTCTTGAACGCAATCCACAGTGCCTCCAGGGCCTTGCGCGCTGCGATGTCGACCTCGCGAGCCAGGATCGTCACCGCCACTCCAATCGCTGCGCCACTGTGACTTCGTTGCCCGTTGCCTGTGCTCCCCCAAAGGTGTAGCGACCTTGCACCTGTTGGGCCCTTCCACATGCTCCTTCACCCTTACCCAGAGTGGCCTGCGTCTCACCAATGTATTACTCCTTGCATTCAATGCAAGTTATGAGGTATACTGCTCCTGAAACCCTACAGTCGCCTTCCCTGCCGAATGGGCAGACCACGCAGGAGGGCGTTTCACAAGCGCAGTCATAAAGACGGTTCCTCACCAGTTGCGCTTTGAGATTAGCTGGGGGTACCTCAACGACCCTAACGATGTCACCCAGGTCAGCCTTACGAACCCATTCCCGTACTTCAGCACTGAGAGCGTCCGAGATAAAAGGTACCGAAAAGGCGATTTGACCACGCAATTGTGCTCTGTGTATGAGTGCTTGTGCCCGTGGTTGACGGCCTTTGGGCACTTTGTTGTGGGCAACATACCCGTTGGATAAAGCAATGCGAGATGCCACTTCCCTAGATGAGGACTTGAACTTGCTAGTCGAGGACACTAGTGCAGCTGTTTGGAACATATTCGGGACAATGGCCCTCTTAGTACTGTATGTGTGTGCGGAACGATAGTGCACAATGATGTTCTTGTTGCTGGGCTTCCGGTACCACCTAGTTTGGAAGGTGTCCCTAGAGAGACGAATTTCCACGTTGAGGAACGGCAGCCAGTGACTTGTCGGTTTCTCCCTTGTGAGCTTAATATGCTCAGCCTGATGGTTAAGCAACTCGAAGCAGGCATCCATCTCGCTCTGCGGGAGACATACGATGAAGCAATCATCTATATACCGACAATACAACAGAGGTCTGCTTTCCACTACGGGTCTCTCTATTTTTGACATGTACGCTATAGCTAGCACCGGAGCTAAGCGTTGACCCATAGCTAGGCCTCTGACCTGCCTGTAGTACTGATTGCACCATTTGAATATGGTGCACTGAAGGCACTCGTCTATGAGCACCATTATCTGGGCACTGTTGAGTCCAAAAAGGGCCAGCTGGTCCTCATGCTCAACAAAAATTTCGTGTACCGCTTACATGGCATCGCCTTTGGAGACATTTGTGTACAACGACGTGACATCAAACGACTCTATCACGCAGGCGTCTCCTACTTTTGTCTCCCGGAGCTTATCTAAAAGAGCGCAGGTATTAAGAAGGTGAGCTGGAATGAACCGTAGTAGCTGCGTAAGAACCAGTTTCAGCAGCCAAGAGATACGGTCTGCAGGACCACCAATGCCACTTATGATAGGCCTAACCTTATACAGGGAAGGGTCACTAGGGGCACCACCTAGTGCCAACTTATGGGTCTTGATAAGGACATACAAGACCGGGCAGACGGGGTGCTCACACTTCGGCCGCGCTGTGATGCTTCTAGGGAGGTTTGCTGACTTTGGAACCTCAACCCACTTTCGGTTTAGACGGCGGAACTGTTTACGAAATTCTGCAGGAGTGGATTGACAGTAGACGGAACTGTCTTGGAGGTGGAGTATGGTAATACTCCTATCAAGTTCTTGTGGTAGCACCACAAACTCGCCTCCCTTATCACTAATGCCTACTTTAATTGCTCCTGATGCCGTCAAGTTCCGGATTTCCCTCAGACCCCTCCGCTGGTCAGCTGTGAGATTTGGGGTTATCCACCCTGCCATGTTTCTCTGCAGAACTGTGAGTAGAGAGGTGGCCAATATGCGGAACTTCTTACCGATCGCCCAATTTGGCTCCTGCGCACAGAGAAGCGAATTGGGGAAAGGCGGGGCGGAATTGCCGCGATGTTTGAAGTACCCAGCTGATCGCCTTGCGCATCGATTTTTGCCCTGCATCGCAATTGATCCCGTAGCCTCTGCAGGCTCCCTACAAATTTACGCGCTCGCCATGCGACAGACGCTGATTAGGAGCGAAACTGGGGCCCATCTCCAGTGCGGCAAGTGCCTCGCGCGACGGAGAGACATCGCCTAAGACAGTGACCCTCCTGGTATTCAAAAGTTTAAAGAACTTTATTGTGCTATCAAACTTCTGGTATTCAAAAGTTTAAAGAACTTTGTTGTGCTATCAAAGTATGTGTTGTTCAGTGACCACTTTTCATTGCTCTATTGTGTCGAAGCCGCTCCTGAAGGTAAGAACCTATTAAAGGGTTCAAAATCCACATAAAAGCTTGAAGAAATCAAGAAATATAAGGAATAAAACAGTGGAAGAGAGAGGGAAGGGATCGTACGAATTCCGCTTCGGAGGGGGGTCGTAAATGTTCAGCAAAAATTGAACTCTACGCTTGACCCTACACCATGTAAGTATGTAGACGGTCGGCAGGATTACATTTGAAAACTGATGCCGTGTTGGCTTGGAAATGTTGGAGAATTTGCAACAAGGCTCTTTGTGGCAAGTACTTCACAAATTCTGATGCGGTAAAGGGAGCTAGCTTTATCCCACCATTATCGCAGTGTATTATCATGGAATTTTAGCATTTCCTTAGAAATATCGGGTCACTGGTAGCCACATTTGCACTGAAATACAGGAAACCCTTGTGAAGCCGCGACCAAGGCACAACGTTGGGCGCTCAAAATTGTATCGTCGTATGGGGTAATTACCCAAAGCGTTCAGGCAGGGTCAAGCGTGGGCTTCGATTTTTGCTGAAAATTTGCAACACCCTCCGTTATCTGTCTCCATCACTTCTATTTCTTACCCGAGTTGATTTTTTCAAATTTTTTATGCGACTTTTATGTCCTTTAATGGGTTGTCCTTTCCAGGTGTAGCATCGGCACTGTAGAGAATCGTTCACAGAATATGACTTTTTATTGATTCATTGATTAAATGATTTATTCAAAAAACGTTTATTAACGTTTTGAAACTAATCGCCCTTCAGTTAGTAACGATCTTTTGCGGGCAGTTTTCAAATTAATCGCGACGAGTTCACCTTTTCAGATTTTCCGAGGATCTCATGCATACAAGACATTTTTCCACCTGAAGGATCAACATCCGCATCCGAAATTATACTCTACAAAATTGCGAGTATTAACTGCTAAAGTTGACTCAGGGCACTCACTGCAAAATTGTTTGAGCTCTTCGAATCGATGACGGAGTCGCATCCGAAGGATGGACTTCTCGCGGAAAATTTTTCAGGCTTCTGAAGAAAGGAATATCAGAGTGTGAAATTGTACCACATAACATTTAAGTCGTGATTATTGTATCGTAACAATGAAGCCTCTCCGCAGCAATCTTCGATATGATTAGGGCCGATCGTATTCAAAATCCTTTTTCATGAAAATTAATTATTTTCCACCTGAAGCAGACCACCTATGCAGTTCAAATTCTGCCATAAAATTTACAAGTCTCGACCAACGCACAGTGAAGAGTCATCACAAAGCGGGTTGGACCTCTGGTCGGAGCGACAAAATTGGACGTTCACAAAAGTGATCATAATTTGGAAGGTTTTTTGGATTTCGGGAAAGCCAGTGGATTTCTGATAACTAAAAGAAACTTTCTTACCATGAAAAAACCGCTTTCAAAAAAGAGGTCTTCATGCGGAACGGTAGTGTTCGAGTTTGACCCAAAAAAAAAATGAAGATTTTCTACAAATGATCGCACATCGGTCATTTTTTCGGAATTTGAAAAAGTCAACGGTTTTTGGAAAAAGAGAGAAATATTGCTTTCTTACCACATAGGAACAAGTTAAAAAAAGGTCTTCAAACTAAGCAACGGGTTAGATTTCTGGTCGATTGCTGAATTGACCTTTAATTAAGGTAAAAAGGTAAAAAGGTTCGTCTGAAGAAAGGTGGCGAAACGAGCCTAACATTTGCTTGAAGTTTACTCATATTATTCATTTTAACTTTACCTAACTTTACTTTAATTATATATCTGGTCTGCATCATGTAGAAAAAAAAATTAATTTTTTTTTATGAAAAAAGGAGAATTTAGAATACGGTCGGCTCCTCTAAGATTGCTGCGAAGAAGCTTCGTTGTTACGGTACAATAATCGTGACTTAAATGTTATATGGTACAGTTTCACTCTCTGTTGTTCCTTCCCTCAGAAGGTAGAAAATTATTTGCGTGAGGAGTCCTCCCTTTGCATACGATCGAAGAAATCAGAGAACGCAGTAGCCACATGTAAACCGCCACAACTCGAAGATTTTTTGAACCTCCAAAAATTCGTAGGGCATTGAAAACTGTAGATTCTCACTTTAGAAAAAAAAGGTTTTAAAATGAGCAGCTGCCATGTGATTATTATTATTTTTTCAGCACATTATGCAAAATCGGACGCCTTATCATACAGAAGATCGTTTCGGAAAAACACGGTTTTATTACTGTGTGTCCAACAGGGCTTAAATTTTTGTAGGGTAAAATTTGTAGGGTATGGATGAATAAATAAATAAATTTCACTTTCTAATGTTGTTTCCTTCAAAAAAAGAGAAAATTCGAGTACATCCTTTGGTTGCCACTCCGTCACCTTTTCGAAGAGCGCTTCAAAAAATCTTGTAGTGAAAGCACTTAAGTCATTCTTAATAACCAACACTTGGAATTTTATATAGCGCAATTTTGGACGCACTTATCGCTCCTTCAGGTACAGAACTGTCGTCTCCTGAGAAAATCTGGAAAAAATTTGAAAACCTCTTATAGACTCGAAATTTGCCGCCATAAACTCTTTATTTTTTAACTATAGAACGACCAGCTGTTAAAACTTTTTAAATATTTACTTCCGCTTTCTCAAGTTCAGCAAACGAAGGTGCGCGTGAGTCTCCATATTGTCTTAGGTACACCTGGAAAAAACAAGTTGAATAACAACCCTGGAAAAAACAAGAGATAGAGGCATCACCTAAGAACCTTCCCACCCCCCCCCCCCCCCCCCTTCGATTCTCGAACCTCAAGCTTGAGCCTGGGGAAGTAGGCAAGGAAAACGGTCTATGAAATCACTATTCAAATTTTAAATCAAAAGAAAGCAACTGTAAAACTGGCATCTAAGAGAACATCACTTCGCTTTGTAGACAGTGTGAGTCCAGTCTTGAATTCTGTGGAAAAAGGAGGTAGAGAACTATGTAGCAGTACATAAATAAGCATGAAGCAGGACTATGGTCCTCTTAAGGTTGCATTAAATATCATATGGAATTGGAGGAAAACCTCTGTGGCACGATAAAGATAAAGAGATATCCCACGAATCCTTCATCGCCTGTTGCTGTCCTACTTCGCACAACCTATATAATAAAAGGAAGTAATAATAAAAATAATAAAAAATATGTATAATAATTAAAATAAAGGATAAAGGATAAAGGACGGCGTTACTCAATCCCTCTGGGATGCGCCAGCGCATTCTACTTCTACGGGATGTCGTGGAGGCGACATGAATGCGTATTTGGCCATACAATGACTTGCGGTGGCCAGCCGATGAACAAGTCAGCGCTCTATCCTTACCAGACTTGTCTGGGAAGGACAAAGCGCTGACTTGTTCATCGGCTGGCCACCGCAAGTCATTGTATGACCAAATACGCATTCATGTCGCCTCCACGACATCCCGTAGAAGTAGAATGCGCTGGCGCATCCCAGAAGGGATTGAGTAACGCCGTCCTTTATCCTTTATCCTTTATTATAGGCGCACAAAAATTGTGAGCGACACGTAGAATACACTTCCCGAGGTGCTCTCAAAATGTTAAACAATGCTTCGTAGAAAGGAGGCGTCACTTTGAAGCCACAAGTTGCATCATTTAATGCTGCAGCGGTAAACTGCGGTTTATTGAATTCTCACCAAAAATGTGGTTTAGCCTCACGGCGCGGTTGCCCAGCTCGGACTCTTTGAGCAGTGGCGTGTACGGACTACTATTCGAAGCGGTTTTTGTGAATACATTTGCTTTAGATTCCTCGCAACCGTATTGCTATGGGCTCTAAGGATGGAAGCGTGCGGCGTTTGACTAGCAAGGATGAAGTGAGCGCCATGAAGCAACAGATGGAAGCGTTCTTCGGTAGCCAGCCGCTTCCGAAGCGATACTACTGAGCAGACAGCATTAGCAAGCATTCTTCAGCTCGTGCCTCTCACGTCCATCGTAACACTCGCGTGTGTTGGGTTCACCTCACTGTGATAGCATTCTACAAGGCAATCTTACACCAAACTGACTTAGCATCTCGTATTCTATGCTCTTTTTCCAGCTCTACATTTTCCACTTATATTCATTTTTCAAAACATTTCTATGTTTCTCTGTGCTGCCTCACGAGGGGAGTAAATAATTCTCTGGTTGTCCTCACGAATGTGCCAGTAATGTCAGTAATACTCACCATGTTCTCTCTTCGTAAAACCTCAGCATTGTTGAGATGTTGCACATAATTCTGTGCCGAACGTGGAACTTTGCTCAACACAGAAGCATACGAGGTCTCAACAGTTTTGTCACCAGGGTTGTTTTCAAAAATTAAAAGTTTTGTAGGATGCTAAATTGATTGGCAGTGTGTTGGCAGATATAGACGCCATGATACATACTTGCGGTGCCACCTTAAAGAAATTCCACTTTGCAAGCATCACTAGTGGCAGTCCGTTGCCTTGAACTAGAAGCGTGTTCAAGAGCGGAATAAATTCACCGATTCCTCAGCCTACGGCCTACAAAAGCGAAGAGGTCCTCAAAAAATGATTTTATCCGAGAAGGGAACGTCGTCAACCTACGGTAATCCTGGGGTTGCCTAATGTCTTCTAAACGTGATTGAGGTGCTGGCATTGTGACCAAAACTCATTCGCACGGCGTGTCGGTAATCAGATGAATCGCGCAATGTGATACTCACACGTCACTGCATAGTAAAGTTCCTCCAATGCTGCTGAACGACCGACGTCATATCGCATGTCGTAACGAACTAGAAGGCAAGAGCAGCATACGATCTCCCCGAAGACCGTAGCAGTTCCGTAACTACATACACTCTACAAGGAGATCCCTTCAGTTACAGAGAAATAGATGTAAAGAACAGATGTAAAGGAATAAAATTTTTAGATTAGAAATAGGGGCAGATGTAAAGTTGTGAATTTTGACATAGGTTCATCTACACGCCAGTGCGAATGAGTTTTGGACAGAAAACTCCTAAGTATGTGGACTCAAGCTGGGCAGTCTATCCTGTTTCTTTCAGCTTCTTAGAACACATAAACCCGCACCACATCTCGTGGACAAACTAATACAAGGCTACTCCTTGACTACCTGCACAGAAAACATCTTGAGCAAGAATGTGTGGTCGAGTCATTTGATATGAAAGCGCTCTACACAAACGTTCAAAACGATGATGCTCCTCGAGCGTGTCAGAAATGCTTGATCGACATCAAAACAGCATTAGCAACTTTGGGCTTATCAAGGTGGACATCATGACTGTAACAAGAGTGCTTAAATTGCAATATTTTTAAGTTATCAGGCCGATATTTTTCACAAATAGGAGGTTTCGCCATGGGCCAACGACTTGCTCCCTCTTGGTGTTTGCTTTATGAGCAAAAGACCAGCGTCCGTCGCCAGCGACGAACGCTGTGTAAGGAAGTATTGGAGTCGAACGCGTTGAAATGTACGCCTACTGTAGATTGAGCCTTACTGAGAACCACTCACGTCCCTGTATAGCACCCAGGGGAATGTCTGTCAACAGACCTGCTTCGTCTAGGGCGGTTTCAGACCGACTGCAGCTTGTCATGCCTAATCGAACGTCTGACATTGCTGTCCCGTCATCGTACTTTAAGCCACGAGTGAATTTCGGAAAAGGTGACTCAGGAATGGAAATGCCTCACCTGACTGTTCTGGATTTGAATGACCTAGCAGCAACGCGCATGGAAACAGCATCGACCTAGCAGAAAAAATGAAGAACGGTAGCGACCTGTGGGACTTTACGGAGGGAAACGAGGCTGGACCTTAAAACTGTTACTGATGACAACTTCTCTATTTTTCTGTTTGCTGTCTCCGACTAAATCTCCTTCGTCTTATGCATATGAGATAAACTCAATATTCAATACAAGTGCTCCGACACGCCTAACGGAGTGTCTCGCACTTGCGCGACTTTGCAGCATAACTGACCTATGGAAATAGTTTTGTAAAACATAAAATTAGCTAACATCTAGGACCTGGTGCGTACTTTATCAGCATCAAGCCGGCCAGTAACGTCATTGGCTTGTGCTGCGCAGTACTTCTGTCCCTCAATTTGCTCCTCCACAACCGTTCTCATGCTTAACAGCTAGCGTTTACAGAGGTCGTTGACACGTCTTCCGAATAAAATAAAACTTAAAGTTTAAATGAATAATATGAATAAATGTCAACTATATGTTAGGTTCGTTTCGCCACCTTTCTTCAGACGAACCTTTTTTGTTATACCACCTCCCCGGTGGCTCATCAGTGAAGAGGGAGGTGCTATAACTTTTTTGATTTGTAAAATCACATAATTGATTAAACAAAGTGTTTTAATTAATTTTTTATTATTAAATTTTCAGGGAAACAATGCATTAAAACATTAAGTTTAATATTTGTTTTAATATTGTATTTATTAGTTTCTATTGCATATTTTTTAAAATTTTTTATTTATTTAATTTATTTATTTTCTTTCAAAATTATTTATTTATTTATATATTAAATTTATAAAATATATTTATCCATTTATTATTAGTTATTTAAAAATAAGTTTAATTACTACTAAAGAATTGAACTTACATACAAATTGGTGATCAGCTGACGGTGATCAGCTGATTGCAGCCCTCGTCTTCCCTCAAATAACCCAACTGTAGTATACAGTTCGTTATCAGAAAGGATGATTCATATCATACTGCAACTGTAGTATACCGTTCGTTATAGGGAAGGATAACTCTTATCATACTATAGCAGAAGTCATTTGTATATCCAGAATTTTTGTTCGGTGGCATCATGTACTTTCTACTGTACAGCTACTTTAGGAACGTGCAAGACGTTTTGCTAAGTCCGTCACACCTCCTATCCACTACATACAGTTCAAAAAACTAAGCCAACACATCCGCTTGGCAAACGAATCGATCCTGTTATCAGTTTTCTATAATGAAATAACACCATACACTATCCACAACCAGAATCAACAACTTGGCACAGGCTATCACATTTAATGCAATTTTTTCGCATTGTTACAAGACTGGTGTTACTATTAGATTGTAACGAAATAAATGGCACTGAACCACTGTAAATTTAAACAGTTAATATCTCGGCTTGTAGGCAAGTTTTTTTAATCGAAATAAAAAGCTTCTGATTCTACACATCTTTGCCAACGTGACACAGCCTTTTTTATCCCTGTAGCATAAAAATCAGAAGTCCTGGAATTGACGAAATCTTCGAAGGCACTTTCGGCATCCTGTTGGTATTTGAATATTTTCCCTACCAAGAAGTCGTCAAGTTGCTTGAAGAAATGGTAGTCTGTTGGGGAGAGGTCGGGAGAAAACGGAGGATGTGGTAGAGTTTCAATTCTCAGCCCATTCAATTTCTGCAACGTCATTCGTGCTACATGGGGGCGAGCATTGTCGTGCAGAAGGAGAACTCGCCTTCGGTTTACCAAGGCCGGCCGGATATCCTTCAACTTTTTCATCATTTCTTCAATTTCAATGCAGTACTTCTCTGCCGTGATGGATTCACCGGGAGGGAGGAAGCTGTGGTGAATAATTCCCAGCGAACACCACCATACTGTCACCATTACTTTCTTCTGGTGCAATTCCGGCTTCGCAAAAACCTTGGGGCTCTCATCGCTGTCCACCCACTGTGCCGATCGTCGCCTGTTGTCGTACATTATCCAGTTCTCGTCACAGGTTACGATGCGATCAAGGAATGGGTCCGTTCCGTAGAAGCAGTGCGGACGAGATCTCATATCGTCGGTTTCTTTGCTCCTCAGACAGCTCGTGAGGCACCCATATTTCCAGCTTTTTGGTCTTTCCAATTTCCTTCAGATGCCGGGCAGCTGTGTTGTCACTGACGCCAAGAACCTTCACTATCTCCCTGGTACTTTTGTGTGGATCCTCCTCTACCACATCTCTCAGCTTGTCCTCATCAACATCACTATGCCTCCCACGATCTTCATGTTCTTCCAAGCTCTCATCTCCATTCCAGAACTTCTGATACCAACGATACGCCGTTCGAATTGTGGAACATCCTTGACCGAATGCGGCGTTGATCTTCTCGTCCGCCTCCTTAGCTGTAGTGCCCAGCTTGAATTCATACAAGTAAATGCCTCGGATTACCCTTTTGTCCATCTGCAAAAAAGTCAATAAAACTCTAAAGTTTTCCCACTTTTACATAGAAAATTTGGTACTCTCCGTTAAGAGCAAAGTTTGCGCTTCTAAATGATATGCCACATGTTACGGTTTGTTCTTGATCAAACGCGTAAAGACGCGCCAAATAATGGCGCGAGCCAGTGCCATTTAATTCGTTACAACCTAATATTTTACGTAATTATATTAATATATTTCGAATTCCAGTAAGAATTAGTTCACGAAGATGTACTTTTAAATACTCACAAATAGAAACAAAATAGGAAATTATACATCCACAAACACTTAAGGAGTCATACAATTCAGTAGAATTGAACCATCAACACTATTGAAATGTTTTTATAAATTTTATTGCTTCTTCACTGTTATCCAACATGCCGTATTTGTAAAATATTTGCCTGTTTTTATATAAGCATTTTTTAATGTTATTAATAACGATTTCTTTATTAAATTCGTTGCCTATAAACAAATTATACATCTCTTTTATTTTGCAGTAAAAGTGTTTAAATTTGGAGCAAACATTGGCTATTCTTAAGGTTTCTGTGTAAATCACATTACGTTTGATTTTTATAGAAACCTCAGAATCAGCATGTGGAAATCTGTTAACTTTGAAGTTAAAGAAATCTGTCTTGTTATACAGGTTGCTCTCTATTTTTTTTATTAATAGCGTCTAAGTATAGGTATAAATAGCTGCAAGTGTATTCACTGTTATGTGTTTTCTTAAAATCAAGAGTGTCTTTGTATACTAAGCCAAGTGTGTAATCAACAAAACTTTCGTCGTAATTATGTACTATGAGAATATCATCCATGTATCTAAATGATTTGAATAATTGATAATTGTTTAAACTTACATTTTTAGAGTATTCATATTCGAACATAGACATTGTTAAATCAGCAAGTAATGGGCTAAAGTTGCCACCTTGTGGAACATCTTTATTTTGCAAATAAATCATTCCGGCAAATGAACAGTAGCTGTTCTTGAGTAAATAATCCATAAGATGTAGGAGATCCGTCAGGTTATATGTAGTATCTATACCCAATATTTTCACCACAGTAATCTGTATAGTAAGTTCTAGATCCATTACAAGCAATAAAGTTTTTTACAGAGTTTTTAAAGCAGATATTAATGAGGTTTCTCATTTTTTCTATTATAACAGCATTAATATTACTATATTAGCATTATTACTTTATTAACAATAATTCAACTAAGAAATTCATTCCAAATAGAGTTGTTTTTACGTTGACCGACCCATATCTAGTATTATTTTTAACTACAATAAATTTCTTAAAAATGCTAATCTCGATAACTGCCAAGAAATCCTCAACAGAGAATGCTCAACAATGAGAAGCCGGATTCCTCCTCACTGTTTTCTTCTTACTGGATCTAATTGCCGGTCCGCCTTTACTGGTGTTCCTTCAATGTTCCCCCATTGACCCCCATCCCCCATACCGATGCCTCCTCCAGGTCGCTCCCTCCTGGTCGCTGTCGGTTCTACAACCTCGAAGTCCCCTTCTACTCTTACCCCTTTAGTGGTCTTCTCATGCTAATGGCACGAAGTCGGCGGCACGACTTCTGAATTTGGACAGTCAGAAACGCGCATAGATGCTGTCGTGTTAAACAGTAAGGTGCTGCGTTTCCCCTGCTGCATCAACATCCCACGTTCAGTAGCAAATTTTGCTTGCGCTGTAGATGATGAGTCGTATCTCAATTAGGTTAGATCATTCGACCGCCCTCACTGTGGATGATGAGTCGTATCTCACTTAGGTTAGGTCACAAGACCGCTCTCGCTGTGGATGATGCGGCGTATCTCAGTTAGGTTGGATCCTTCACAGGACAAACTTTTTTATATATAGGTGGTGATGGTGTTGAAGAGAGCGATAATATTGTTATTCTGATTGCTTGATTGGCGCTTCTCCAAGCTGTGAAGCTCTTTCATCACCAATCATCACGCAACACACACAGCGATCGGTTATGTCTAAAAGGAGGCAAGAGAGGACCGATAGCAGCTCTTAAACGATCGGTAATAGCGATCGATATATCGACTGCCCGATCGAAGCACATCCCCTGCTGCGAAGCGCGTTCGTCGGCCAACGCAATCACGAAATCTCATCCTAATCGGTTACGTTTGAGAGGAAACCGACATCAGCCACCAACGATAATGTGGAGAAGTCAATAACAGATGGAAGGTCATTTTTTTTAGAAAGCCCATTACCCACGTTCTCACACAGATCTGCCTATGCTCCGTGGTCAATAACAGCGACAGCTGTGCTCGGCAATGATTATAAAAGAAGGATCAAGCTGAACCTAGGCGGATTGTTTCCAACTCCCGACGATCAGCCTCTGGCATTCGGCTCCCGTCTGAAGATGGCGGCGCTTTAGCCGTTAATCCCGGACCCGCCTTAGGCTAATCCTGCCCCCCCCCCCACCCCGTTCCTTACTCATCCATCTGCTTTATCCTGCGCCCATGTATTGTCTGTATATTGCTGATAAAACATTGTCGTTAAAGTACTTCTTGAAGCGTTCAGACGGACAAAAATTGTATAAGAACATGTTCTTCTGGTCGGATACAGGTTCGGTGGAGTGTTTAAACGGAAGTCAGTACAATCGTCCACAAAAAGGAGCACGTCCGTGACAATAATCACGCAGCACCCATGATCGGAGCTTCACCATGATGGATGACTCACGCAACACCCACCTATTGAGCAGAAAGCAGAAGGAGGAAGTACACGCTAGCAAGAACGCGTAGCGAAACAGTAGCGACTTAGCAGGGAAACAGAAGCGGATGTGGGACGCGTAGACCTCTTCTAGCACTGATCTCGAGGTGTGGGCCATGTTAACCCGTCATCGGCGCCTCGTCATAGCCGTGGTGATATCCTCCGAAACCTCACCAAGTGGGGTTCTTTGGTGACGACCTGCAGTGGAAGCATCATGACAGTCAACAGCAGTGCTACGCTGCAGTGTTTACTCGTTTGCACCCGTTGACAGCGCTTGTACCTGTTGACCGTCAGTGATTCATGCCTCTCCGCTTTATATAACAGGATAATAGGATAGAATAGAGCAATCAGCTCCAGAACGTCTTCCTTTGATGTGTTGTAAATTCACTATTGACTGCTTTACCACACAACGCAGTCTGAAATGATCAAGTGTTTCAATTTATTGAATCCTCAACCCTAATAGCTTAAGGTCACGAGGAAAGCTCCAAACAACAACTGACTGCAGTACTTGAATACGCAAGTTGAAGTATAACTCGTTGTAATTAATTCGAAAACTATACGCGAAAGCTCTTTATTTTTAACTGTAGGATATTCAGTATTGAAAACATTAATCAATTGCGTGGTTTATTCAAACAAACAATCATTTAATCAATCAATCAAGCAGTCAATACCACATCTTCTTCTTTGAACGAGTCTCCACAGTGTCGAAGCTACTCCTGGAAAGAATAAGAGACAATGGGGAGGGGAGGGGTCGTACCAAATTCATCCGGAAGTGGGGAGGGGAAGGGTCATAAGTTTTCGCAAGAATCGAACTCATCCCCTTGACCCTCGTTCGGAATGACACTATTTGGACTGGATCGCTGCCCAGTGCCAGATTTGGTGGTTCATCAACACAGCCTTTTACTTACAATTTATTATTGCAATTTTACATAACTACAAACTAAATAAAATATGTACAGAGAGAGAGTGAAATTCCTTGATTCACAACTTATCCTTCTTCTATGTGTCTGTATTTATTTGTAGTCTTTGTTGTGCTAGAATGCGGATCCGACGACAGAGGTCGGCGTCCAGCTTTTCCTATAGGCTTTGCCCTGAGATGACTCCCATACCATCTGCGATCTAGAGAGAGATCGCGAATTATGATTCAGAGTGAGTGCGCATGTGCAGTCGCATGCCGCTATCCTCTGCCTGACCTCTTTATAGCAGAAAATGAGCGGAGCTTTGAAGTAGTTTTGAATATCATGAATGACTTTTCACGACAGACACAGAATGTCTCATTCGGCAACTGACAACCTCGGTAGCAGCATAGCTCTGCGTAAACGGTGGGTCAGCGGGTGAGTTCATCTCTAATACGGTGGGATTTTCTGCTTTGTACCTACAACGATGTCTGAAAGATGGAGAGAACAAGGAGGCGCTTGGTCTGTTAGGTAACATGTATAGAGTCTAGGCCCCTGAGGACGACGAATGAATCGAAACCTTCTTCCGCTCAATAAACTTGACCACCTACATACAACCTCGTCCAAAATAGAGACATTAGCACAATATCCGTAGTGACCGCAGAGGAGGTGGGGTATGTTGTACTGTGAAAGATTCAATAATTGTCACCGAAACTGTTCCTCCTTCAAGCCTCAGGTCCGATGTTATTGTTCTAGATTGTTTGGATGCTCATAACACATCGAAATTCAGAGTCATACTCGTTTATCGACCTCCTATTTCTACAACTGCTGATGACGAAGCCCTTGTTGAAGCTCTTTTGGACGTTTGCCTTTCAAATAAGCCATTGATAAAGCTTAGAGATTTTAATCTTAGAGTTGATTGGGCGTCATGTGAAGCAAATGATTCGTGTTCCATAAGACTGCTAGACTTTTTCCAGTATTGTGGACTCACCCAAAACATCAGGGAACCTACTCGAGGTTGCTCAATTCTAGATATTATTTTGACTTCATCGCCAATAGTTAGTGAAGTTGCCGTTTCTGTTCCGTTTGTGTCGTCGGATCACAATGTCGTATCGTTTAATATTAATACTGAGGGACTACGCAAAGCCTTTATGACTCAAGCTCCAAATTTTAATAAGGCAAACTATACTGCACTTTCTGAATACTACTCTACTGTAGACTGGTGGAAAGTGTTTCAAGGTTATACGTCGGTAGACGACATGTACCAGAGGTTTTGTCATGTTATGTACACCGGATTAGCTGCTTACGTACCGATTGAGGTCAAAGATTCCACATTGCCACATTATCCAAAGCAGATTCGAAATTTAATCTCTCAAAAACTGCGCCTTTTCAAGACTTTAGAAAATCCCCTTTCCTGCTCTTGCTACAAAAAGGTCTGCTCCGAATTGGACCACCATTTGAGAAAATTCTTGCTGGAAAAGGGCAATTGTCACAGCTATCCCTAAAAGGTCTGATGCTTCTCTAATCACAAACTTCCGACCAATCAGCATACTTCCTACGCCCATAAAGATCCTTGAAAAACTAATCCGTGACAAGCTCTGCCTTTGGCTTAGAAGCAACAGTATCATTCCTGATGAACAGCACGGCTTTACAGCCAACGCTTCGACTACCACACAACTCGCTGACTGCCTATTTGAATGGAACGTGGCTATGTGTAACGGAAATTCTGTTGACGTGGTGTATTTTGGCCTTTCGAAAGCTTTTGACAAAGTCGACCATCGGAAATTACTTGACAAGCTGCATCAGCTACGACTCCATTCTTCACTTCTTAATTGGCTTAGTGCTTATTTAAAGGAAAGGGAGTTTAGTGTCAAGGTGGAAAGCACATTTTCCAAATCGTACCCTTGTACAAGTGGTGTGCCACAGGGGGGTGTGCTTTCGCCTCTCTTATTTCTTGTCTACACCCACGATCTGCCAGAGAGATTGTCTACACACCCATCTGTAAAAGTAAAGATGTTTGCAGATGACATCAAAGTCTTTGGAGTATACAGTAGAGAGAACTGTACACAGGTGCGCCTTGCTCTCTCTCAGTCCATATCCAACATGATGGAATGGGCATCTGTTTGACGAATACCCTCAAACCTCGCTAAGACTTCAGTTTTGCATTTAGGTAACCTTGACATCATGGAGTATAGAGTAAATGACATAACCTTGAAATCTGTAGATGAAGTTCGTGATTTGGGAGTTATCCTGAAATCAAGCCTGACGTTTGAAGCACACATCGACCAAATCGTACGGAAAGCGTTCTCAGTTTTGTTCGTCATCCTCAGAAATATTACTTGTAATGATCCATCTATTTTGTTAAAGCTTTATAAGGCATACGTAGTGCCAATACTGGAATATGCATCCCAAGTTTGGCGTCCGTACACAAAGAAACTACAAACGAAACTAGACAAAGTTCAGCGAGTTTTCACAAAAATTTTGTTTCGTAGGTGCAGTGCAAATCGCTACAGCGAAATTCCTAACTACCACGAAAGTCTGCAACTCTTCCGATTGAAAAGCCTACTGTATCGGCGTGTGTTCAATGACTTGACTTTTTGCTTCAAAATTTTGAAAGGAGAATCAAAACTGAAACCTAGTAAGTACTGGATTCTGAGACCTACAAATGGGAGGATCAAAGCGATCTCACTGATGAATATTCGAGTCGTCCGTAACTATGATAGCACCAGCAATTCCTTCTTCTTTAGAACTTCCCGCTGGCTTCAGAGGCTTCCACCTAGCGTCCTTGATGCTCACAATTCCTCATCATTCAAGAGTAGATTGAGAAAAATAGACCTTATGTCTACGCTTCATATTGCAGATTACTAGGAGTACTGCCAGCAGCTGAGTGAAGCATGTGCCTATACGGAGTTCGCTGACAAACGCTTCCACATGCCGCTAACTCCAAAGTGGTCGAAATATATCTCCCTTGAGGTCGATTGTCTTCCAAAGCGGATGCCTGCTGATAGCTGTTCATTTATGAACAATTGATGCTCTAGCCTAGTTCTGAAGACTTCGTTGCTGTCTGATCCTTCGTAGTCCTTGGGTGTAGCATTGAAAATGTTTTAGCTGTTAATGATTAATGCGTTTGTCTACGGCAGTTCTTCTTGTTATTCTTTACTTTTGTTTTGTTCATTGCTTAGGCGTTTTACTTATTCACTACCAAAGTTTTAAAGAGCTAGGGACGTAGAGTATCATCATTGGAGTATCTGCAAATTTTCCGCGGATTCAAGCGTGACGAAGCATTTCTAGGGTTGCTACTTAGATTAGCCAGGTTTTTTTTTTCTCAGGGTGTTTAGTGCTGAAGGCATGTTAAGAAAGTTTTCAATTTTTTTACAGAGTTAAATTATACTATTATTATTCATTTAAGCCTCCTATGGCAGCTATCTACTTGGCGTCACCGAATCTTTTAGGCTTACGAACTATTTTGAACTTTCGTGCCAGGTAAAATGCGTACGGCGTTTCCTTAGGGCCACAGGTGTCATGTTCCAACATATTCTATAGTCCGCTTGGAATTCTTCACATACTATTGACAGCCTTTTCTATAGGACTGCCTTGGGGACATGCTCTTCGTTGGCCCTCGCCGTCATGTGCGCTGCCCGTTAATGCTGGTTTATCTATTTACTTAAACCGGCAGTCTGCCAGCTCTAACGGAGGCTTTAATTCCACTCAGGTCATATAAAAAATTTTATTTCTTAATCAGATGCTTAGTCTTATCTACCACCCCTACTTCCGCGCTAAACACCTCCTATTTGCCAAATTTCCTTACTTTTTCAGTCGGCTGTCAGGCCTACTCTATTGGAATGTACGTGGACGACGCTTGTTTCCATAGAAAATCCGCCTAGATTAGCTGAGAATGTTTGTCTGTTTTTTAATTGTTGTGTTCTTCCCCTTATGTGGCGCGTCATATGACGTATTCAATAAATAAATAAATAAATAAATAAATCTGCATTGTTTGTCCGCTCCGCTTCCAAGTAGATCGTCCCCCTCCCACCCACCACCTATGCAGTTGAAATCTTTGTCAAGACACAGAGATGAATCGAACAGGTTCATGATTTTGTTTTCTATATGGTGAGAAATCACTTTTCCTCTATTCTTCAAGAAGCCAGCGGCTTTTCGAGCTTCAAAGAACTTACCGGGTTTAAATCATTTAGTACTTATGAAGCAGAGGGCCCGTGCTCATACAGAGAACCCTGGGAGGTGGTCCACCTGTATCAAATGTGGCCAGATACTGGAGTTGCTTCTCTTACCCGCTGAAGCCGAGGAGAGCACGGACCCAGCCAAAAGCCTTCGTTTTTGAGACCACGAGAGCTCTGCTTCATAAGTACCGATCATTTTTGTGAACGTCCAATTTTGTGCTCCATTGACGTCGGTCCATCTCGTCGGTGAAGAAACGTACAGCACCCGGTCCCGACAGGATCAGACCCGAACACCTGAAGAACCTCCCGCCAGCGCTCATCAACATCTTGGCGCGGCTCTTCACACGCTACCTGTTCCATCCAGTGGAAGACCAGCAATACCGTCTTGCTGTACAAGAAGGGAGACGTGCATGACATTGACAACTATCGCCCGATCTGCCTGCTGTCCGTAGTCTACAAGCTGTTCACTCAAGTCATCCTGAATAGGATTAGCAGAACGCTGGACGAAGGACAGCCACGCGAACAAGCAGGATTTCGGAGAGGATTCAGCACGATCGACCACATTCACACCACTACGAAGCTAATTGAAGTGTCGCGAGAGTACAAGCTGCCGCTGTGCCTTACGTTCATCGACCTGAAAAAGGCATTCGGATCCGTCAAAACTGAAGCGGTCATCGACGCCCTGCTCACTCAGGGTGTTCCTACTCAGTACATCAGAGTCCTTCGAGAGCTGTACTGTGGATTCACGACCAAGATCTTTCCATTCTACAACGACGTCGTCATCGACGTAAAGAGGGGGGTTCGGCAGGGGATACCATATCCCCGAAGCTCTTCAGCGCCACCCTCGAAAACGTCATGCGCGAACTAGAATGGGAAGACATGGGAGTGAAGGTCGACGGCCGGCAGGTGCACCATCTTCGCTTCGCTGACGACATCGTGCTAATAACACTGAGCATCAGCCAGGCGGAGCGAATGCTGGCCGACTTCGATCGTGTATGTGGAAACGCTGGACTGCAGCTGAATCTTACATAGACGATGTTCAGGAGGAGCGGACAAGTTCCTGATGCCCCATTCTCGCTCAACGAAACGAACATCTCCGGATGCTCCAGCTATGTGTATCTGAGTCGCGAAGTCAATATGGCCAACGACCTAGCGCCAGAGCTGAGCAGGAGGAAACGAGCGGCTTGGGGAGCTTTCAAGAGCGTCGAAGAAGTCGCGAAGAAGACGAAGAACGTCCGACTCCGTGCCCACCTATTCTACTCCACTGTTCTTCCTGCTCTAACATACGCCTCAGAGACCTGGGCTATACGAAAGCAGGATGAACACGCGATCAGCGTCGCGCAGCGTGGAATCGGACTTCTTCATGAAAGCCCTGAACGACCGCTTTGACGCTCTTCGTGTTCCTCGAGCGAGGACTATCCATTGGAGCACTCTGGCACGCGACAGGGACGAATGGAGACGCTGCTGGCACCCGCTCGATGATCAACGGGACGACAGGTGATACAGGTGATCGACGTCGGTGCAAGATCGATCAGAGGTCGATAAACCTGCTCGATTTAGAAAATCTTGGTTGTTCACTGTGCATTGGTCTGGAGCTAAAACTTTAAGCGGACAAATTTTAACTGCAAAGAGCATTCTTGCTAAATCATAGAAAGTATTTGACAAATGTGTGGCGATGACTTTCCGGAAACCCAATATGTATAGTTAGAAACAGAAGGTTGCGCTGTCAGATTCTACAGGGACAGCTGAGAAGCTAATGAGCCAACGACGTCGGCGTGTATCTTGGAGTTCGTTTGGGTTTCTGACGGCCAATGGTCGAAAGTGGACGCTACAGCTGCACGAGAGATACGATTTAATGTTTACATTGAACCACCTCGGAGAGCCGCAAAACAGTGACGCGCGCTGCGGCACGGGACGGCTGACTTCAACGCCGGACATAGTGATGTCTGCTCGTGGCTCGAGCGGTTGCGTCCTGCTCGTCCTCGTCGCTGCCTTCATCATCGCAGGCTCCCTTTCTGCTGACGGAGGTGAGTTGGTCTCCATATTTGGATGTGTGGGGGAAACGGGCACGCGGAGCGCAGTCGAAGGTGTCGGCTGTTGCCCGATTACAGAATCTCACCCACGATAACGCGCCCAGGCCAACCGAGCCTTCCATCTCTACGGGCTCGGTGAATTGCTAGAAGACTTTCCACGTTCGACTCTCTATGAAGCTAGGCATCTTTGTTGTTGTGCTGAACGAGAAGTTGTTTGAGTGCAGCCGGGATTGGTATAGACCTTCATTACGGCTTGTATTTCGGCGTTGTCGCTTCCTTCAAGGCCTAGAAAATTTGCTCCGCGTCAGAATTGAATTAGCGTTTTGATGGGAGTGGCATCATAACCGGAGCTAGCCTTTTTTCACCATAGATTTGTCTCAAATCGCGCATTATCTAAATCGTCACGACAAAAAATAGGGATTTTTGAAATTGAAATACGTAACCACAATAACAGTATGAGGGCCCGGGATAACTCTAAGTTATAACTGCTACCCTGTTTTCAGAGATACTCTCTGTAATAGGCACATGCGTGAGAAATATGGGTAAGGAATAAGGAATACTGGAGGTCAATTAAACGTATAAGCATAAAACTACTCGTAAGTACCCCGATGATAGAGAATGCTTTGACGCGAACAGAATTATTCGGCCAGTTGGGATCCAAAGCCGTACCTCCTGCTTTCCGGACCCGGAAAATGCGAAGGAGGTAGCCCATTACACCAGCAATGGATCACATGCGACATCCGCGACATACCTTTCACAACGACCTTTCGGCACCGTGAAACTGTGATGTTGCTGCGATCAAGCAGCTCTGTTGTTCGGAAGCAGCCAGCGCACTGTCCGGAAACCAAAGTGCGGGTTCGAGTATGTACAGTCTAATGTAAAAGCACATCGCAACGAAGCATCCTTTAACAGCATATAGCAGCTGTATCAGTCGCCTAGACTTAAAACAAATGTGTGACATATTCTTTTCAGTCATCTGGGTTTGAATCGAAATCTACTGTTGTTCCTGGTCGAGGAAATCTTCCTGCTTATGACCGCTTCTAGTGACTATCTGGTTTCTTATACTGTGCGCGCCACATTGCTTTCTATGAACGTTGTGAGGCGCACACGCGAAGCACGACGACATGCGTACATCTGCTTTTTTATTACTCACGAAGAGCAATGGTGGGTGCCTTCCTCTCGATCCAGTTTCCTGAGCTTCCGCAAAAAAGGAATGATGGAAGGATGAGCAATACCTCACCAATGACACCTTACACACCAGGTCGCAGCTAGGTCGGCAAAAAGCGAGCATCTGGAAACAGCTCCTCCATGAGAACACTAAAAATTATCCAACCTCCAAAGGACCGAAAGTTTTTAGCCCATGGATTCGCCGTTGCCAATCCATGGGCTAAAAACTATTATATGACACTTCGCTACCGCCATCGAGTGAAGTTTTCAGCAAGAGGTGAAGGTGATTCTATTAGGGGGGGGGGGGGGCAAAAGTAATGAGACACCCCATGCCGTGTCCATATATCTCGTGGCTGGAGTATGGATTCGTACTCTTTGTATTTGTATGTTTGTATGCTACTTACTGAAGCCCATCTGAAAAGTTACCACTTCGGCCCTTTCCAGAAGCATGCCAAAAACTCCAGCCTGTCTCATGCGCCCATGGATCGGTTTATCGGAAGCCGTTTTCCAAGAGCACCACGATGAACTTCAAGGCCATGGTGAACGAAATAGAGGAGATGGGCTGGCGACTCGCTCTTATTCATTCGCAGCGCTTCAAGAAGGTCCTCATCTACGACAACGCCGCACCCCACCGGGAACAAGTAAGCACGGATAAGCTTGGCCAGCTGGGCTACGTTCACATGCTCCACCCACCGTATTCGCCGGACATCTCTCCATGCAACTACCACTACTACTTGAGCCTATAGGACTTCCTAGTCGGAAGGGACACAAGAACCCAAGCAGTCCTTGACAACCATATCGAGCAGTTGATCAACACCAGGCTCAAGCAGTTTTGGAAGGATGGGATCAGGAAGTTGGCTGAGCGATGGCAGCAAGGTCCTTGCCGTTAATGGCAAATACACTCCTCAGCATCGTTGAGTTGTAATTGAGTTATAAGGAGATAAAGATTTTTTCATTTTGTCTCATTACTTTTGGCCCCCCTTAATATGACTATAGGCACTGGCTATACTTGTGCTTTTTTAAAATTTTTCGAATGAACGAATAATCGAATAACCTCATTTTTTCGATTATTCGAATTTCCGAAAAATCGAATAACTTCATTTTTCGAAAATTCGAATGAGCGAATAATCGATTAACACCATTTTTTCAGTTATTCGAATTTCCGAATAATCGAATAACCCCATTTTTTGGTTATTCGAATTTCCGAATAATCGAATATTCGAAAAAATCGAATAGTTGAATAAACTTCACTATAACTTAGTACACCCGGTGCAAAATAGGTTTACCCCAGTTTGTCCATTGGTACCGAAGAACCCGCTGCCGAGGCTCGGTAATGTTACCATCGTATTCCTCACTATGGAAAACTTCTATAGAAGAATTCTAAGCAGTTTATCTTATCAGTGCAGGATACCACGAACTTTAACTGAAAATTTACGAAATGGATATCGGTGCAAAATATAAGTTCGCTTCATAGAAAACCTGATTAATCACAAAAATACCTACTGACAAGGTAAGATTAGTACTTTGTCACATCACCTTTGTTGCAACCATATCGAAAATTCTATTTCGCATACTATTGATTAGGTTATCAATAACAGTTCGCTCAACATTGGCTCATGCATGAAGTATGGCGTTCTTCAGATCAGAAACCGAAATGTACGTGGTTCTATTTTTGTACACTTTGTGTACAAGAATGCCTCACAATTTTTCTAGTTTTCGGGTTGAGATCTGTAGAACAACTAGGCCACATCTAAGGTTGAATTCTGTTGGAGTTAAGCCAACCTGTAGTTGACTGCGATACGTGTATGGATGCATTATCTTGCTGGAAAATAAGGTTATGCCTACGAAACCTACTGAAATATGGCAGAAAGTAATCTCCAAGCAATTTCTGGCAGTCTTTACTGTTCATCCCACACGAGAGCAACTCCAAGGCAACATGATCGTATACAGAAAAACGCAGCCCAAACCATGAGACTTCCACCGACAAAGTTGCGCCTGTAGAATACTCGCTCTTCTCTCGTCAGATCTCTAGTGTCTGTACTCGCTGGGTTCATCAAGATTCCACTTGTTTTACAGTACTAGAGAGATCTGAGAAAAGAGGTCGGGCATCCTGTAGGCGCAGCTTTGGCGGTGGAAGTCTCATGGTTAGGCTGCGTTTTCTGGATGCGGACTTGTCTCGTGTAGGATGAACAGTGAAGACTACCAGGAATTGCTACGAGATCACCTTTTGCCATATTTCAGAAGATTTCGTAGACTAAACCTCATTTTCCAACAAGATAATGCATCCATACACGTATCGCAATCAATTGCAGGTTTACTTTATTTATTTATTTATTTATTTAATACGTTCGCGATAAGCGCAGGTGCCAGAAAAAGTATTACAACAATACAACAACATGAAGACACACCTAGAGCGAGTCAAACCAATGTCAAACAACAACACGAAGACATACATAGAGCGAGATAAACCAATGTCTGATCAGTGATTAATTGAGGCGTGAATAAAAGTCTGTTAGGCCGAACCGAATAAGCCGGCAAGGCTGTAATGTGTGAAACTTCATAATTCAACTGCGACTTAACAGATCGCTCAAGCTGACCCAGGAAAAAGGAGTACGGCATACATCTCGTCGCCTTGAGGCACTGGCTCAAGGCGACGAGATGTATGCCGTACTCCTTCTATGCACTGGCTGCACTATGAGGAGAAAGGGCCACCTTTAGCTTACTCCTAGGCCGACTGATAAGAATCTTCTCAGGCTCCCATTTGTTTGAGAAGCACGCAGATTAAAGAATTTGGAGCTTACAAAGCGCGAAAAGTGGATTAACTTGTAAACCCGAGAATTATCAAATCAATATCAAAGAATTTCCTGCGAGGAGCCAATGCGTGCAGACCCAGGTATTTGTTCCTTATCGATCCTTTGGGTACCTTAGAGTAAGGGAACTCGCCAATGCGAATAAAAACCTTGCGAGTGTAGTTATTCTGTAACTTTTCCATAAGGTTTATAAGAGGTTGGCTAAACTCCAATACAATTCAACTTTTGGAGTGGCCTAGTTGTCCTCCAGATCTCAGCCCGATAGAGAATTTGTGGGGCATTCTTGTACACAAAGTGTACAAAAATGGAATCACTTACACTTCGCTTTTTGATCAGAAGAATGCCATACATCATGCATGATCCAATGTTGAGCAAACTGTTATTTATAACCTAATCAATAGTATGCGAAATAGAATTTTCGATATGGTTGCAACAAAGGTGATGTGACAAAGTGTGTACTAATCTTACTTTGTCTGTAGGCACTTTTGTGATTAATCAGGTTTTTTATGAAGCGAACTTATATTTTGCATCGGTCTCCATTTGATAAATTTTCAATTAATGTTCGTGTTATCCTGCACTGATAAGATAACCTGCTTGAAATTCTTCTATAGGGGTACTAATGGACAGATCGGGGGTACCTATAATTTTTCTCCGGGGCGTATTAATAAGGACGATGCGATCTTTGTGTTGTTTGGTAGTTGGTGTGGTACCAGTTTGGTTGTGTTTTTTAGCCTTCTTGATATCGTTTACTCACCTTCAAAAGCGCATTGTGTAGGTTCATCTAACAAGGGAGATCAATGAACATCCCGTGGCAATTTTAAAAGTGACCTATTAAGGGTTGTAGGGGATTGTATGAGAAGCACCGTAGTGGTTTTCAAATTTCCTGCGGACATCTCGGTAGGTCAAAAATTGCAAAAACTATTTCACTTCAGTGCGGGCCGATAAAGCAAGACTTACGCCTGGAACTGCCATGCCGTGGTTAGAATCTAACCTGCAAAAGGTTTGGGGCCGGAATAGTAGCGTATTTACAGCGATGTCACAATTTGCTTGTTAGCGGTAGAGTGAACGAAGTGGAACGCCGAAGAGCGTCACTCACCATCAGCGGCTCAGCGACCAGATGGCCGAGTGGCTATGGGGAGCGAGCTTGCGGGAAAAGTGTCGTGGGTTCGAATTCGGAGGTTCTGCTCCTGCATTTATGGTCTTGCTCCGTCCATTTTTGTCGACATAAAGTGTATCTTGACCACGGTAGTGCACCATACTGACATTATAATCTTATTTTAACATGGATGATACGATATAAACACAAAGATGAACACCCGAAGCAACAGCGTTCATAGTACATAATTCGATTGGCCATTGATGAGGAGAAGGCGACTTTTCTTTGCTTACAGAATAGATAACTTCAGAACTCCAAAGATCGAGGAAAAATTATTATTTTATTTTTACTTATTACTTTTATTATTTATTATTTATATTTTTATTTTTATCAATTAATTAACTATACTTATGTTTGATTTTTTTCGATCGCTCTTCGACCTTTGGAGAAAAAGTATAACAGTACCAATCTGTCTTCTTCATCCTCAACCAACCATATTGCAAGTGGTCTCACGGCCGTCACATACAGCATCCTCCTCACTGTCACAAGGAGACGTAATATCACCCACATCATTGTCATCGTCCGGCGACCAGGCTACATCCTGCGCTTTGTTCAAGTTAAGCTAACATCACGAACGAGGGAACAAGCGACTTTTCTTCGCAGTTCCTCGGTAGCATTCAAGGGCCTGTCCCAACTACAAAATAGATAATATTCCTTATCTTGACCGTCTTCGTTAGGCATTGACAGTAGGCCTGTTAGCACTATTTCATGACTCCAAAAGTCGAAGAGAGATTGAAAAAATGGATGAAAAAGATTCGTCTTTATTTTTCACTTATTTTTTATATATTTCGAGTCTAAGTTCGAAGAGGAGTCGAAAAAAATCAAACATAATATAGTTAATTAATTGATAAAAATAAAAATATAAATAATAAATAATAAAAATAATAAATAAAAATAAAATAATAATTTTTTCCTCGATCTTTGGAGTTCTGAAGTTACCTATTTTGTAGGCAAAGAAAAGTCGCCTTCTACTCCTCAATGGCCAATCGAATTGTGTACTATGAACGCTGTTGCTTCGGGTGTTTATCTTTGTGTTTATATCGTATCATCCAGGTTAAAATAAAGATATAATGTCAGCATGGTACACTACCGTGGTGAAGATACACTTTATATCGACAAAAACGGACGGAGCAAGACCACCAACGCAGGTGCAGCACCTCCGGATCCGAGTCCCGACACTTTTCCCGCAAGCCCGCCCCCATAGCCACTCGGCCCTCAACGTTCCACTTCAGTCACTGTACCGCTAACAAGCTAATTGTGATATCGTTGTAATTCCGCTATTGTTCCGGCCCCAAACTTTTGCAGGTTACATTCTAACCACGGCATGGCAGTTCCAGGCGTCAGTATTGCTTTGTCGGCTCGCACTGAAGTGAAACGGTTTTTTGCAATTTTTGACCTACCCAGGTGTCCGCAGAAAATTTGGAAACCACTGCGGTGCTTCTCATACAATCCCCTACAACGCTCAGTAGGTCACTTTTAAAATTGATACGGGACGTTCATTGACCTCCCTTGTAAGTGCGGTGAAGTAAGTTCAACATCAACATTCGCAAGGGACAAAACAAAAGAATTGAATTCTTAAAAAAAGCAAGTAATGGAGATATTCAATATATTCTAAGAACCGTTTGCAATCCTCGTTAAGATGGCAAGACATGAGAACTTTGTTCCTACAAAAAAAAATCCTACAAAGAAATCCTACAGATATACATGTGCAAAATATCTACGCCAAGTGCAAAGCTTTTGCGAAAAAAAAACCGTTCACTGTATTTGTTCATTTCGTTATCTCATAGGAATCGGCAGCCAATCAAATCGTGGAGTTATATACCATTTTCAGTCGAAATTCAACGTTTTTCAAATAAATTTCAACCTTCTTCTGGAATCTTCCCCGTGTAACAACGTTGAATTTGATTTGAAAAACTTTGAATTTCAACTGAAAATGGTATATAGGCGTGTCATATATGCAAACTGTGAGCTTCAGTCCCGAAGTAAGCGAGGTCGCTGAACACGAATCTTGTGTTAGTTTTTGCAGTAACGGTTGCCATCAAGAGATATTAATCAAATTATCGATTTTTCGTGAACATCATTCGAAAAGCTCGAAACTTCAGGCCTGAGGTAATCGAGGTCACTGAACACGAATCTGGAATTCATTTTTTAGTTTTTCGTCGAATGTATCGAATAATCAGCAATCAAAATCAAATAAAATAATGAAATAATCAGTATCGCCAATACGCCATGCCCCCACGCCAGTTGTGATGGACTGATGGAAACACGCACGCGCACACACACACTACTCTTCTATGTATAGTAGGATATTGAATGCGTTTTCGTAACGGTGAGCTTCTCGACAGCGTGCTATCGAAAACAATCGTCACCGGAATGAACGTCGCTTACAAAAGTCATCATTATGGCACATTCGAAACAACCATGTATTCAAAATTCGAATATTTCGAATTCGAATTTTCGAACCTCGAATAACCGATTTCGAATAATTATTCGAAATTGCGAACCTCGAATAATCGAATTCTAATAATTATTCGAATTTGCAAAACTCGAATAATCGAATTCGAATAATTATTCGAATAATTTATTCGAATTCGATTATCGATTATTTGATTATTCGAGTTTCGCAATAATTTATTTGAATTCGGTTATCGATTATTTGATTATTCGAGTTTCGCAAATTTGAATAATTATTCGAATTCGATTATTCGAGCACAAGTATATT
>OX377203.1:49499692-49532348 GCA_947396885.1 Heligmosomoides polygyrus polygyrus
GAACTTCTTATCGATCGCCCAGTTAGGCTCCTGCGTACCGAGAAACGAGCCAGTCTACCTGTGAGGAGTTTGCTAAGCAGTTCCGCCGACTCAATCGCAAATGGACTGCTATTTCAAAATCAGCAAACCTTCCTAAAGCTCTGATTTCACGGCTGAGGTGTGACCATCCCCGTCTGCCCAGTTTTTTGTATGTCCTGATCAAGGACCCATAAGCTGCCTTCAGGCGAAACTCCTAGAGACCCTTCGCAGTATAAGGTTAGACCCATAATAAGTAGCGTGGGTGGCCCAGCGGACCGGATTTCCTGGCTGCTAAACTTGGTTCTTGTGCAACTGCTTAGGTATGTACCTGCCCCACCTCCCTAACACTTGCGCTTTCCTGGAAAAACTCCGAGACGCAAGGTTAGAAGGGAGCTGCGTGATGGAGTCATTTGATGTTACTTCACTGTACACAAATGTCTCCAAAGTAGACGCAATGCAGGCAGTCTACGAAATGCTCGTGGAACACCAGGACCATATCTCACTATATGGGCTCGGCATAGCTCAAATAATGACGGTCGTGGACGAGTGCCTTCAGTGTAACATCTTTAGATGGTCCAACGAGTGCTACAGACAGGACAGAGGGCTTGCCATGGGACAACGTCTGCCTTCCTAAGCAACGTCGTCCGCCTGCAGGAGCACAAAGACGCACAGAACAAGAGCGCACCAAAATTCCTTTCTTGGTGCCCTTTCATCACGGATGCTCTTAGTGCTCAAGTACGGGAATGTAATACGCAAGGCTGACTTAGAAGGTCCTGTCAGGCTAGTTAACATACCGCCTGCTAACCTCAGGACCCAACTTGTTAGGAACCGGCTGTATGATCGCGCTTGTGATACCCCGTCCTGCATGGTCTGGCCCTTTTGGAAAGGAAAGGGATTGTACGGGCCTCAGGTGTGTATACCTCATCACTTGCACGGAGTGCAATGAGGAATACATCGGTGAGACGGGCAGGCCGCTTTGGGTTAGGGTCAAGGAACACATGGACGGGCTTCGGAGATGCCAGATTTCCACGCCGTCGGGGAGCACAGGCAGCGTAGTGGCGCATGGTGGCGCAATGGTTGGGGTCGCGGTTACAATCCTTGCTCGAGAGGTCGATATCGCAGCACGCAAGACTCTCGAAGCGCTGTGGATTGCCTTCAAGAATCCCGCGATCAATAGGAGAGAAGAGCGCGTAGCGCTAACCCAGGAGCTGGCCCCATTTGCTGACCTCTGTGGGCTCGACCCCGGAGGGCGACAGCCGGAGGGTCGCTGAGGGGCTGACCTTAGGTGGTAGTCTCATTCACCAAAACTGCCTCCATCCGAGGGTGACGCACCAGCCTCTTAGCTGCTTCCATAAGGTTAGTTGGGCTGTCTCACTCCCATTTCGTCTCCTTTTCCTATTAATTCCGGAAACTCCTGTGACTTGAAATAGTTCTTGGACGAGTAACCTTTCAAACCTCGCTTGACTTTTCCAGGCTCTAAAGAAGGCGGTTACGCCGAAACGTCAGCCGAATAAAGTGTGGTTAACAATCTTGGCTCCACAGCTCAAACAGTCCTATTGGTGTCAACGTCATGCCAAGATTCAACGACAGCCGATCATGGAATGTACTCATGCGCTCCCTGTGAAGTCAAATAATCTTGTTCTGTTACATGAAAAATCTATGTAAACTCGTTTTGGGAAAGGAAGACTCGTAGATTGGGTGTCCGACGACGATTAAGGCATTTCATTCCTTTTCCTATACCTCCCGCAGCCCGCTGCATTTGTCTGAACATTCCTGCACCACAATGTTCTCAGTTAGTCTAACTGGGCACTTGAGCGGATTCACGACAGGACTCACGGTACATGCCATGGGAAAAGCACGATTTTGTCACTGCATAGGATCAGCTGATTCGATAAAATTCTGCAAAAGTCTCCGTCTGCAGAACTGCGTGAACTATGTCATGGCGACGACTCGCGACGCGCATCGCGAGCCGTCGCGTCGCTGTGCACTCCCGCGTCACTGCAGCGGACGGGAGTGTGCCATAGGCCTAATACGTCCTTGCTTTTCATTTTTTTCCCTTTTTTGACCCTTCCCTTGCTGTGCTTGTAAGCAGTCCACGCTATTGCACCTTACTACAATACCGGACATGTCTTTTGGTCATTGGCCGAAAAAGCCGCGCCGGCCAACATAGGCCGCATTGGAACGGTCCCCTTTTTGAATAACTTCTTTAGAAATCACATTCTTGCAAAAATAAACATATATTTAAACTCAGCAGCTCAAGCTCTATCTTCTGGTGTATAAATCTCAGTAAAGTTGAGCAATGCATTTAGGCCCGACAGAATCAATCGAGTGGGCGCGACAGCTTGTAGAGTGGGCGTTTAGGGATTTTTTTAGAAATTCCCAGCCATCTTACTGAGGAATTGTTCTAAGACTGTCCAGGTTGCATTTGGAGTGCGCCGTGAACAATGCACATAGAACCGGACCTATCAATCGAGGGGGACAGTTTATAGAGTGAGCATTTAGGGAGTTTTATGAGAAATTCTCAGCCGCCCTACTCAGGAATTGCTGTACTCTGTTCTGGCGAGATTTTGGAGTGCGCTGTGCACAATGTATATAGGATCGAACCTATCAATCGACTGGGCGAGTCAGCTCGCAAATTGCACCGCGGGGGTGTTCTGAGCGCAGTAACTCTGTCAATTTAGAGTCTTTCCGGCTGCATGTCGTGTATCTCGTAGGCAGTAGAAAGTTAAGGAAGTGCGCTGAAACATAGCAACCTAGCTTAAGACTGGACAAAGTTGTAGTGGGTAGGCCTGATCACAAAGGCAGTCACCACCTAACATACTCACCCCCACTTTCTGTGTAGGACCGGAATTGAGCCCTGATAACCACACTAGCTCATTGTGCTATAGACTATAGTTTTCAAGTGCAGAATGAAGGCACTGCAAGGGAAAAGAAGAAGCGAATTTCTACTGCTTAAGAACGGAGATATTCAAAGCACGTTTTTAGTGTTTCACCTTTCTGTACTGCTTGCGAGTTCTTTTCATTTCTTCCTTTCTTTAGCTACCCTTTTTAGAAAGCAGTCTGCTTTTTTGTTATTTTCCGCTTCTCTCTTGCCAGTATTTTACCCGTTTTTAGACTTAATTGACGATTGGTACATGGTTATGCGCAACTTTCAGTACCATAAATAAATTTTTTTATAAGCATTCTTATGATAAGCGCTTCTCTACTATCTCCAACGTGCTCTGACTAAAATGAGAAGAGATCTTTACAGAATATACTAATGTTAGCCTCTAAATGTGTGCCATTTCACCAAGTTCAAATGAGTCGACTGCTTACGTTGTCGGCCAGGGCAAGCTCGAATGAAGAACTTCAATTCTAAATGAACGCTACAGCCAATGGCTGACTATGAATCCAGACGCCTGGTATACTGCGGTTTAATCGCTGCTACCAAATTGCAACTATTTGTATACATCATAAATTAAAATTGAGTTAGTAAAGTTGTTTAAGGCAAAGCATTGAGTTTCTCTATTTCAAAAATCAATAACAGACACCTACTTAAGAGCTTGCCTTATTGTTAGTGCAGCAAAGCTGCAGCGAGTTCAAACATGCCTCGTTGAAGTTTATGCAATAGGGAAACTTTGTCCGTTCAAAATTCACGTTGAAAATTGAATAAGGGAACACGTTGGAATGCACAGGTCTGCTTCTCCTTATCGCGATACAGCGGCAATAATTAACAAACCTACTAGTTCTTTATCAGCTATGGAGGCAAAACGGATAAGCTTTCATTCCAAGCGTTTTTCTAAAGGCCTAACAGACTTGGAGGTGCTTTGTGAGAGTCAGCGGATTGGAAAGGGAAAGAAGGTTTGAATGGCATAAGCGGTGAATTGGGATAGAACTGTATTGCTAGTTCCTAAGTGTCCCAACGAGCTCAGAAATGAAGCCGTATGAAATCAAAGCAAAAAACGATAGGTTGAAAACAATGGAATAGGTCGAATAAAGAGTAAAGAGGGACTCGGTGGACAGGCAGGCGGCCGCAATGTTTCTTCAGGGCATGTCAGGTCAGCACAATTACTACGCATACCGCTACATCAGCGCCTGAACTGTTGCAACAAATAAACGGTGTCGCGGTTGGTTGAAAATTTCAAGTGAAAAATCGCGGAGTTTTGTTGTTCAGCATGGCAGGTTTTATTTTGCGAAAACTGGGCGGCAAACGCTACTGGACATGTTTCACATTTCTGGAGAAAGCTGCCTCTTTAACTAGTCGAAATTTGGCCACCTGACCTCCTGGCCTCTTTATACTTCTTGCACAGAGTCTCTACTTCGTGTCCAACTTGCTGACGCATTTTCGAACTATAGCTTCGAGTTGAAAGATCGATCTGCACGTCTCAATTCGCTATTAGAGCGTACTGCCCACGGAATGTCTGCTTGCTTGCGAATTTGACAGTTGGCAACCGGCCACAAAATGGGTGAAATGAACTGTAGACGTGGATTTGTTAGGTTCTATCCTCTGCCAACAACGTGAAAAAATGAGAGGCTTCAATAAGAGCGCAAAGGCTGGTAATTTCTTTCCTGAAATAAAAGAAAAGACGATTGTGATGCAGCAGCAAGTTCAATTTGGATAACGTACGGTCAAATTGGGTATCAAATGAATTGTCGTAGAGAGAACAATCCTGAAAACATCAAGAAAACTAAATTTGAGCGCAGTCAATGATTTTAAGATTTGATTGAAGAAGTCCAGTTTTGCCTGAGGGCGCAATTAAGCGAGACGCAACGACGGATGCAGGTCAGGTCAACGCAATTAAGTGGCTCCTTAATTTCGCTTGTGCTTTTAAGGCTTCTACTTGTTCTCAAATTGTAATCACATGCCATATGATAGCGCAGGCTACCGCATAAGCCGCTGCTAATTTTTGTTAGCAAATCTGTATTTTGAAACAAGTTATCATGTTGCGACGCAAAAAACGCGTTTTTGCGTCGCAAACGCCGTTTGGTTGAATGTTTAGCGGCGGTACTGTAAATAAATAAATAAATTAATTAATTCATATTCCTCTATAATGCTGAAAACGGGCCTCACATTCGTGATCATTACCACAACCTATCCGGCTAGGCAGTTTTGAAAAAGAAAAGCATTATACTGAACACTTCACCAACTCATACATTTAGTGGACTACATATCGGAAACAGCGGAAATTTTAAGGGCGGATGTTAGATTCGTGATCAGCACGTCTCCAATTACGCCTAGGGTAGGCAATGTTTAAGCGATTTATTTTTTATTTTTGGAGCAGTGGAAGTACGGGGCGCAGTTTTCTGGCTAGTAAATTCCCGACGTTGCTCACGTTTTCTCATATCCTTATTCTGATCCTGAGCATCCAGGTGTCTGTGTCGAAGCTTCGTAGATTACCGTGTTTTGCACGAACCCTCACCCCTTCCCTCAGGCGGGGGTGAGTCCGAGGAATTACGGCGATTCTTTATCCCGAAAAATGTTTTACTTGTCAAACTTAGCTAAAAACTGCGCTTCAACGAACTCATCGCTTTCGTAACTTCGGCTTCTGCAGCAATCATGAATCTCTTTCGCAATCACCTGGAAACCGTACACTCTCCAGCACATATTTGTCTGTCTAGACCATTTTTTCTACTAATGGAAATTTCAGTCCTGAAGAGAGGCCGAAGATCTCAGTTTCCGTATAACCTAGTGCTCATTTCGAATTTAGGTAGCCATACTGTAGCGAACAGACTGAAGAGGTCTAGTCAGTGCGGCTGTACAATGCAAGTATACGGTGAGGAGTACGACAGCGGAGAAATCAAACAACCTGCTCAACTCTGCTATGACGGTTTCATGCAATGCATCTACAAGGTACACACGTTTTACCATAAGTTTGAATATGGAAACGGCGCATGCAGCCCATTAAAGCCAAATAAAGCCATGCAGATTCATGACCTCAAACACGAACGACCAGTTACTGGCTGCTGGTGTCTCTCGCTAGATCTGAAAGACATTTCTGACGTATTCTATTATAGTTCTCATCGGCTGTGTCAGACACGCAGGCTTACGGACGACTGAGAGAGCACGCCGTCTTTGTACTGCTTGCTTCGACGCTCTTCCTTGCTAAAATGAGTGTAGCTGCAGGAAATGGGATTGTGCCCCATAAAGGAGACGTACTCGTTGCAGGAGGGTGTTGGTCTCCAAGATCTCTATCGTATGAAGGCATACGCTGTCAAGCCGAGATTGATCGCATGTACTTCTCCTCCCAGATCCCTTTTCCCTTCTTGAGGAGACTTCGGACTTTTTTGGAGGAATCTCGGGCCTTGCAGGTGGATACAGGGAATGAACTCTTTGCTCTTGGTGTGACGGACCGGCCCATACCTTCTATGTGTTATTGCTACGTTCACTCACAGAGTACGTAGGTATTCGCGTCTTAGGCATTGAGTATAGCGCGTCGTCCCAGCCCGACGCGTGTACTCGATAGACTAGGAGCATATCGAAAGGCGAATCGAGGCTGCCTGAAAAGCGACGCTCTTCCTCTTGGGCAGTATGGCTCTGGCTCCCCGGAGTTCTTCGACGCCACAACAGAACCTCATTAGCACACGTTTGTGTTCCAGTCAAAAGCAGCTGCACTGAAGGTCGTAATTTCCCTGAGCCCGAAGAAGCCCTATTAGGGAAGAAAGAGTACGGCGAGACTGCCAAAATCTCATGGCCTAACAAGGCTGCGCGAAAGACTAGGATGGCGATCTGCACTTACAACGCCCGCACGTTTGCATCGTGAGCACATTCGGACTTGATGATGCAAGCCAGGAAGATCAAGTACGTTGTCATCGGACTGACCGAGATGAGCAAACCCCATCCCAACACGCGATCTACGACTCCGGAGAACTGTACATGCGACAGCATGAGAATAGGCGGCATTGGTGTCCTCGTCGCTCGTACGAGTCTCTGATAAGCCAGATCGGACATCTGCGACTGATGCGTTACGCTCCAGCATCCGACTACGACGACGAAGAGGTCGAAGCATTCTTTGTGGAGCTGCAGATGTTCTTTAAGGAAGATCACACAGAGTGATCCTCTGCGACATCAACGCAAGGATTGGGCGCGAAAGTCACCCTAAGAACTTCACATGGGAAGAAAGAACTTCACATGGTTAAGCGTCGAACCAGCAAAGTGAAAGACAGTCTGAGTTCGATGAACGATGTCGACCAGGAACATCCTTAGAAACTCACAGTTCCGGCAGTTATTGCCTTATGGACGTCCAGCACAGTACGGTTGTCCCCAAGTTGTACACCGGGTTGGATGACCGCCTCCTTCACGTAATGTTCTTCTGTTCACGTCAAGAAGAGAAGGCCGCGAAATCTAATGGTAAGAAGAGAACACCCAGAACGACCATCAGACCAGACCTCCTCTACACTTCTCGTCGACCTTGGTAAGGATACCGCATGGACGACATCAACCAAGAGTAAGACCACCTCGTACATCATCTCCACGGAAGAGCTAAGGGAACCCAGAGCATGAAAGCTCTGTTAGCCTCTCTCGTGGAGATGGGATGAGACCCAAACACCTTATGAACTTCCCAGCACCTGATAGAGTCAGATTCGAGCACTTGAAGAACCCCCGCCAGCGCTTATCAACACCTGGCGCGGCTCTTCACACGCTACTGTCGAGTGCAAGGTTCTTCCTAAGTTGAAGACAAGAAGAAAGGAGACGTACACGACACTGGCATCGCCGGATCTGCCTGCTTTACAGGCTGTTCATCCGGTGCATCCTGAATATAGTCAGCTAAGCGCTGGACGAAGCACAACCATATCCCAGCACAACTATAACCACATCCGAGGGGATTCAACACGATCGACCACCTCTTCTCCGTTACGCAGTTCATTGACGTATCGCATGAGCACAAGTTGCCAATGTGCCTTCTTCATCGACCTGAAGAAGGCATTCGAATCTGTTGTAATTGAAACGGTCATCAAACCCGTGGTCACACAGTGTCCCAACAAAACCCATCAGAGTATTTCAAGAGCTGTGCAGTGGCCATGGTATGGCGCATTGGCCAAGTTTAGGTCGCGACCTAGATATACGTAGTTGGAGCATTCAGAGTCGGTTGAGCGGGAATGTGGCATCAGAAATATGTTCGTTCCTCATGAATCGTGTATGTGGGAACCTTCGATCGTGTATGTGGGAACGTTGGACTGCTGCTAGACCTGTCAAAGACGCTGTTCATAAGGAACGAACATATTTCTGATGTCACATTCCCGCTCAACCGACTCTGAATTCTCCAACTACGTGTATCTAGGTCGCGACCTGAACTTGACCAATGCGCCATACCATGGCCAGCGACGTCGTTCCGCAGTAGGACAGAAGAAAACGAGTGGCTCGGGTAGGGCATATATTTGGAAGGAGCAGCTTGTGATAATCAGTCTAATAAGGAACAACAAGAGCTGTCTGAGGAATCCACAAGCAGACCTGACATTTTCACATTCTACTGCATATAGCGCACTTCATGGAACAGAGGATCACTGATGAATTTAGGCTCCCACGACCACGGACGAATAGGATTCACCAAAGTCATTCAGTGAATGTTCAAATGTTTAGATCATGTTCTGCAGCAAGCGTTCATTCCTTGAAGTAGGCATGTCGAAGACAGGGCAAGGCGCCGCAGAGTTTGTGCTTGATAATGAGCATGTGTGATCGAGCAGCTTTTAAGATAATGTTTGCTTGTTTGTCTAACGATAAGCGGGCAGAACATCTAATTCGTCTTACAGAACATTGACTTTAGTACTTTAGCACAGTTTTGAGTTAAAATCGGTTTCAGATAGAGCCTGCTAGCAGAACATCCTTGTCGATGTCTATCGAATCCATCTCGATGAGATCGGATGACGGCTTAGGCCTGTACCAGTACGTCGTGAGCAATAGCTCGGAAGTGAACAAACTGTTCGTCGCTCAGCTCAGCAGTTAAGTCATTATCTGCGCTTGAACGCTTCATTAAAATAACTCATTCCGCCAACGTTCCTCATAGATGTAGGGTGTCGCAGCGTTCTTTCCATTTTCTCTTTTATTTCAAGCAAACTACAGCATATTGCCCTATTCATAGTATCTAGTGATTTTGGCCACCGCTTGCACTCATTCTTTTCACTCTACGTACCAATTCTACGAGGCAGAAATAATGCTGGCCGAACTATAGAAGCACCTTAAAAATTTGATTGGTCCTCTGGTACTTGCTATTCTGCTGGGTTGTTGCAAAAGTAATTGCCGAAGCGAACGTCGTAGTTCAAAATGTAACTCGACTCACAATTTTATTCATCAAAATAAGAGTTACTCGGTGGTTCAGATGATAAAACTGCTGCTGTCATAGGTTTGCATCGAGCAGAATAATTAGGCTGAGAAAGAACCTCGATCCCTAACTGCGTTAATTTTTGCCGCTTATAATGTCGTCTGCCCAATACCAATGTCACGCGGATAGTTTCGAACCGAACCGAACTGGTAACACGCCGTCACTAGTCTCTCGGGGTTCGTTACACCTCAAACTTGGGTAATTAAACTTTATTTTTTATAATTTTACACTTATATGATCAAGTACATGCGGAAAAATAGGCAACATTTTGACAGCAAACTGGAGAGGTAATTTAGGGCTTACTGTAGAAGACGACCGGAGGAGCCAGCGAAGCAACTGATTCCATAAGCACAACTGGCCCTATTTATGCGGAAACGAGAGGGCGGTTACAGAAATGAGTCCTACAACGGAGGCTTCTCAGTGGTAGAGGAAAACAGTCAAGAAGTGAGCGGAATGTAGAGAAAAGAGATATCTATTAGGTTGGTGCATAAGTTCTCGGACATTTGATCCCTCCTGAATTGAAAGCGCATTTTCCCGCCACATTTCTCACATGTATCAACTCGTAAATGATCGATCGATAGAGAACGGAAAGGGCTACAAAACTGTTCCTAACATTTACTTCCGCATTGCTAACGTCAGCTATTATGGCTAAGCAATTCGTCCCAACTGAGACGCATATTCGGCACGTCATGTTATTCCTGCATCAATCTGGCCTCAATGCCAACGAATCGTATCGTCGCCTGGAGGATGTTTACAACGAGAGTGTTCCTGCTCGAAGTACTGTGCACCAGTGGTTCTCGAAGTTTGCAGTTGGTGAATTCTCCGTTGAAGATAATGAACGAGAAGGGCGCCCGATGACATTGGATTTGGATGGTCTCCGAAGTGGAGTGGAAGCGGACCCATACCAAACCACTCGCAAACTATCAAGCACTATTGGTGTTAGTCACTCAACAGTCGTTCGAGGATTGAAGTCGATTGGCAAGGTGCAAAAATTGGGTCGCTGGGTACCTCACGACTTGATACAACATGACATGGTTCGCAGAGCCGATGTTGCTCTGTCTCTCCTCACCCTCAGACGTACCCACGGATGGCTGGACAACTTGTCACCGGGGATGATAAGTGGATACTCTACTCTAATTATCACCGGCGTGCACGGTGGGTTGACGCAACTGGAGAGGCAGAGGACGTTCCGAAACCCGACCTTCACGTGAAAAAGGTGATGCTATGCATTTGGTGGAGCGTTCTTGGCGTAGAATACTGGGAGCTGCTGGACGAAGGGATAACAGTGACGGCAGAGTTTTACGTCAACCAACTCAGGAAATTGAGGGCCCACCTTCAAACCACACGAGGAGAGCAAGTGAAGGTGTGTTTTCAACACGACAACGCTAGACCGCATATTGCTAGAGCGACGGCGGCTGAGTTGGCGGACTACGGATGGACCGTCCTTCCACATCCACCTTACTCATAAGATCTCGTTCCTTCTGATTATCATTTGTTTTCAAGCCTTCAACGCTATTTGGACGGCCAGCGATTTAGGAACCGAGAGGATGTCAAGGAGGCACTGCTCACATTTTTCGAATCACAACCGGCCACGTTTCGGAGAAAAGGCATCCATGACTTACCAGCACGTTGGAGAAAGACAATTGATGTAAAGGGTGGTTAATTGATTGATATTGTTCGTATGTTGTGATAAAAAATATTTCATGCCTCAAATGTCCGAGAACTTATGCACCAACCTAATACATGGCAGAAGCTGATGGAGGATTAATGGGAGATAGCCAAACGATTAATGAGAGAAAACGTAAATGATAGGATATTAATAAGAGATTAGTAGAGGAATCTCTGTACTCCCTCCGGACTCAAGAGTGAAAGGACTCACGTCAAGAGTGAACGTCTTTCCTTTAGTTCGGCGAGCTTGCGGGCCCCTTCCATGACGTACTTGTTGTCCCATTCCTCTGTGATTGCTGCGTTGAGTTTCCGATTCCTCTCGTACCTGGCGCACCTTCGATCAGCTCTCGCGTTCGTTCGTCATCACGCTTTCTGTCCGTCTGCTCACGTTCCTTGATCTATGGTCGTCGTCTTGGCGTCGTTGCTCGCGGCTGTCGTCACTCTTTCGGGGAGTGAAATCGTCCGTGATCTTAACAGTGAAGCGCCGTGATCGCGTTTTCCTTTTCAGAGCATCAAGTCGTTTCATGATGAGCTGTATGTTGAACGACATCTTCTGGAAGTCGGAAACGCTGGCATCTCGTCACGTTGTCTGAGGTGTGTCAGGAATCGTCGAGACGTACACCAAGAGCGTTTTGATTCTCCATGACTTCTGACGTATGTGAAAGATATCGTGGAAGACCATTTCCTAGTATAGACTGCTCCAGCCGTTGAGGATCCTCGTCATAGTTCCATGAATTGTTCATGTCCATTGCAAGATACTGATGAGCTCGAACGTTGTTGCTGTCGACCAGCAGAAAACTTCGCATGTTTCATGAACGCGTGCAGTCCTTGAACTGAAGACGATAGCCGAAGTCGATCCTCTATGGTGACATAGTGCTGTGAAGAACTGATCTTTACAATGGATCGACGCAATTACTGGTTCTCCGTCAGTGAAGCAAGAGATATTAGTCATTGCGCACTGAGGCAGTTGTAGTATCCTTGGAGAACAGCACTCTGCCCATAGAATCCGTGACTTTGACAATGTGCGATCGAACTTATCCTTCAAGTGAACTAGTAGTTGAGCTGTAACAAGCGAAGGAACACTTGCAAAGGTGGTCATCGGATTACGCTTATCTTCTTCAAAGGTAAGCCATGATCGCTTGCTCGGCGGCCGATTTTCCACTTCTTTTCCGAAGACGTCGGTCACGTCTACGTCGCTGCAGGCGCACTTGACTTTAGATTCGGCTGGATCACGCAAGCATTTACTCTGAACAGCGCAGTTAAGTGTCCTAGCCGATTCTTCGGAATCACCGATGAGCGTCAGCGAATTCTCATGTCTCCATATTGCGATTTCCGATCCGTCAGTGATGAACGTGGAAGACAGTTCAGGAGTCGGAGGCATCGTGGCTGTGTTGAGCGTGATTATCATGTTGTCCATCCGAAACGGGTTAGTGGGCTTCAGAGACAGTACCCTTTCCTTGATGCTCTGACCGTATCCCATGATCGACGTGAATTTCACAAGGAAGTTTTCATTCCACTTATAGCATTTGAAGATCTTATAGATTTTTTGGTCTGCTGGTGCATTTAAAATTCGGTAGAAGAGGCATCCGCTGCCTAGGTAGAAACAGCCACATCCTGGTCTTCAGCAGCTTTCTTTCGCATCTGGTAGTACTGGGTATCCGTTTCCTTGCTCCATTTCAGAATGTATCGTTGATGCATTGATAGAGGCACATTTCTGCTCCATGTGCGCATCCTTTTGTGTCGATGACTTTCTGAACTGTGTTCCTTGTGAACAACAGGTATTCTTGAACACACGTCAATCAAAGTTGTTTCCACTGAAATTGAAGCTCCTTAATCAGCATTTCGTTGCAAAGAAGGCGAGTACACGCTGTTTTCTTGAAGCTGTTGAGTTTGAAGACTTCCATCGCTTTGAGCGTGCACTGCTTCGAAACGTTTGAAGGGAATAAGCAGATTGTTGTCTGTTGATAAATGTCGATATTTCGGCATCTGTTTGTGACGACTGAAAGGGATGCGATTGTTGCGTAAATGAGTGGTAATTCGAGCAGATAGCCTGTTTCTTTGACATTGACGATGTCTGTTCCGCCAGATTATCCATTGCTGTCTGCTACCACGAGTCGATCCCTTGAAACAACACCACGCAACATTTGCGATGATTCGCAGAGGTTTTCCTAGTACCACGAGTACGTAGCGCAGAAGGTAGAGTGCAGCCACCGTGAGATAGAGAAGAACTGCGCGGATAACAATGGCCGTGCGGGTGAACATTCAGAATGAAAAATGTTGGCCGTACAGAACCAACAGTGAACATTCTCGCAGAAGGAGTTTGATGGACAAACGACGTCAAGCATTCTGAGGCGAGATGCATAATTTCCACTGGACATGATACGGATGTGGGGTTATTTCCGGTGGGAACAGAATGTATCGTTTTTTCGGAATGTCCCTCACTGTGCAGTGTGCACAGTGAGGGACAATACCTCCTGCACATACCTCGAATCGGCGTATATTTTGCGAACTTAGGTGCACTTCTGCTGCAGTCGCATTTCTCCTTTAGCCCGTGTTCCGACACGGGTTCCGACACGAATGGTGCTGCCGTGGTACTCGGGAGCTTTACTAGAATCATCAGGATCCGAAAAGTTGTTACGGCACTTGTTAGGAGATTTACGACTGCATGCGGAGTTCTTGGCTTCCGTGAGTGAGAACGTACATTGGCTCAGATTCTGCTTCTATGCCCCTGCATCTTGACCTTCTGAAGGCGGCATTGAGCCTCATCCTGGGTTTCCTGTCGTTGATTTTCATCATCCAGCTCCAGCGAAATTAGGAAGTTGCAGGGCGACGAATGTTTGTTGCCGTTGGGTAGCCTAATTTAAGCTTCTCGTACGACATTATTCCCGTCCTCAAGCAGTTCCGTTATGATCCCCATTTTCCATGCATTTCGGGGCAATACTGGCTCTGAAATTAGAAGAACTGTCTCCTTAGACGGCTGCTTGGAAGTTTCTCGCTTGAAGTTGAGGTAGAGCTTATGCGATTCCCCCATTCTGGTTAGGTAGTGATGACTCCAAATAGACCAGAAGCGCTCCGTAAGGTGATGACTCGTTTTAGGGCATCTTCTGCTTGTCTGGATCGTTGCTGCTTCAGTAGACGGAACGAAGCTGGCGTCATCATCGTCCACTCCGATAGTTTCGAGAGGATATGTGATAATCATGTCGCGTTGAATGAAATCTATTGAACGTAGCAATCCCAGCGCTCTTCCTGGTATGTGAGCGGTTGGCTGTTGAGACTTTCTTCACTCTCCATGAGAAAGGTTCTCATAAATTCCTATGTCGGAATGATTAGCCGAATGACCTTATAAAGGCTATATTTTGACGGATTCGATTAGGCGCTCATACATAGCTCCCTGCCACGGAGCATATGGCGTGATCGTTTTCCACACAATGCCTTTAGTAGCCATGGCTTGAGCAAACACTACATCACTTACCACAGGAAGTACAGCTTCGCGAAGAATTTTTTCAACGAGGAGAAAATTTGACCTGTTATCTGATGTGATCGTGCTTGGCACGCCTCTTCTAGCGAATAATCTTTGCAAAGCGAGCAGCACATGATCTGTCTCATGTCTGGGACGAGTTCCAAGTGTGCCAGTCGTGTGACCGTGCAGGTGAGGATTATCCCGTAGAACTTGAACGTCTCTCCGTTTCGTTTAACGTGGAGTGGACCAAAATAATCTATGGCAATGTGTTCAAATGGTCGCGAACGTCGATCACACGTAGAGCTGATTCTCTTTACGTAGCTGTTATGAACGCAAGTACTTCGACTGAACGTAGTTCGGGGATGCTAATGTAGACGCGGTTCTGAAGCTTGTCATTCACACGACTGAGGAGCACCTTTATGAAGCGTAGCACAGAGCTTACAACGCTCTGTCTGAACTTAAGTGAGCGCTGCCTTTTCTAATCGATTAAATCAGAAAGTGCTTTGTTTTTCCCCCTGAACGTGGACGTCCTCTTCTTCGTCGTCGATCACTATGCGAATAACTTGCATTCGCTTTGTCATTCCTTGATTGGACTGTGAAGGGTCCTAAGCACCTTATGTGGCTGATTAGTTCGTCCTTTTTAATCACCGTGTCGCACAATCGGCTGGGTTTTAGACCGGCAACAATTCTTCTTATTTCTCTTACTCGATTGCTTCCGAACACTCCAGCGGATTGGTCAAGCGAGCAATTTGCTTCCCAACGGAGTGCAATTTCGGAATTAGAGAGAATGACGATGTTGTTGATCCTCTAGCACTCTTTCATTGCTTCGTATATCGAATGCGTGAGTCTTGTTGCCATTGTGAACGCATTAAGTTGTTCCATTTTAGGAGCGGTTGGTTTCTTTTTCACGGAAGGTAACCTGAACTTCCCACTAACAAATGTGTTTCAGAATCAGTTGCAACTAAGCGCATACCCCCATTCCGTTACTGCTAGGGTCGGAGAAGATGACGAGTTTCGCCGGTTTCCCGATCTGAGTGATGCGTCTCCGACTCTTCGCAGAGGAAACCGTCGGCATCTAGCATTGTTAAACGCCGCTTCTTGAAGTTCCTTTGAAAGAACAGTGTCCCAGTCGCATTTTTCCTTCCACATTTGCTACAAAATCGCTTGCCAGACAGTGTGAGAGGAGTTAGGCACCCAAGCAGATCGTAAATGGAGGCTACTTGCTCAGAGATTGTGCGCTTCGTTATTCTTTCTCTGGCTGGATATCTATATTTCAGTATAAGTTTGTGTTCTAACTCCCATAGGATTCTCAGGATTTTCTGAGAAGCGTTTCGACTCATGTCCTTTTCGACGATGCGTCGTTTGAGCTCCTTATCGTTTAAGAAGAATTTTCTGAGGCTCATATTCATGTCCTCGAAGAATTCTTTGAGCACTTGTAGAGGTTTAACGCATCTGCTGTTGAACTTGGTGTGAGGACGACGTTGTCCACACATGTATTACACTCAACTTCTCGAGCAATCTGACGATTTTTTGGCGTAATATCTAAGATGGTGTCTCATCATTGCTGCGAGAAGAAACGGCGAACATATCAGTCCGAAGGTGAAGCGACTAAAAAACCGGTAGACCACGATGTTACCGGTTACTACCGGCTGTTCCGTGTCTCTTAACCACAACAGTCGGGTAGCGTCCCGATCAGGAAGGTGCCGTCGAACTTGCAAAAATGCCTTTTCGACATCACTGACGAGAGCGATATTTCCCATTTGAAAACATAGAATAATATCGCATAATTTGGGAAGCATCAACGGTCCTCAATGGGAGACGTCATTGAGTGAAGGTGAGTTTTTCATATGCGCTGAGGCATCGAACACGATTCTGGTTTTGATCGTGCTCTTGTGGAAGTGATAACTGCTCGATGAGGTAAATAGTGTACGATTTTCCCATCTGTGTCATTTTCATCGTCTATTTCTTCGATGATTCCTTGTTGCTGTTGAAAAATGATCGTTTCTTGGTACTGCCGGAGCGGCTGGCGGTCAGCTTTGACATCCGTGTCTGCAGCCGACAGACCGCGAGGCTTTTATTTCCCGGTAGCTGTGCCGCGTCCTTTTTTCCATGGAAAGCACACATACTTGGCGTCTCCATTTCTTTCAACTGTCCGCTGGAATTCGCTCCAAACAGCGGCGTCTGTTCGTCTGCGTTCCTCGACGTTTGGACTTCAGAGCTGTTAGACGTGTTTGTTAGAGGCTATCATCGACTCAGAGGCATATGCGTTTATAGCGGTTCTGCGACTGTATCGATCCTGGTCGCCGTGAATGAGTGTGCGGCTCCGTTGGCGTCTCATGTTTCGGTGATCCCGCATGTTTTCACCATTGATGTACAAGAGCCGAAAGTGGTGATAGTTAGCCTTCTGGAGTGAATATTCTTGAGTTGTAGCCGTTCGGCCGGCTCATTAGTAATAAATGATCTGTCAGCTCTACTTTCCTGCATGATGTGGACTTGTTCCAGCATATGTGTTGCTGGATTTAAGACATGTGCTTGTCCTGCCAGGACGAGTATATCCTTAGCATTTCCAGTGTGCAGTGCTATATCCGATTTTGTCCTCGTTTGGACCCTAATCGGCTGCCATGATGCTCATGGTTGCTTACGTTGAAGTCGGCCGTGTTGAGGACTTTTTGGGCACTTTAGTTGGTGTTCCGGCTGAGTGAGGTGCAGAAGGTGACTCTTGAGCAGCAAAGAGCTTTTTTTGCAGATCGAGGTATGATGCCCTACAATTAAACTCGGCAACTTAGTTCTTTGTTATACTTCGGCGACGCTATTGTCAGCGGCATCGGCGACAGTGTAACGCGGGCTGTTACGCAGTGCGTGCTGTATGGTCTTTTGCACCATAGTTTTGACATAATTTATGAGTCCGTATAAGATTAAGTCGCTGTTCTAGTGAAGGGCTTCGGTGAAGTGCTGAGGTTGATGTCCTGATTTCCTGCAGTGGAAGCAGGGCAGTGGCTGATACTTTGATGGTGTTCGACTGAAGTCGATCTACCTGCGTTTGTGCATCCTAATTTTCATTGAGGTGGGCTATACCAAAGAGAAGGTGTTATATAAAATATGGAGCTGTCTTACTGATTTTTTTTGCTTCCCCCTGAAGAGCGTCAGGCAAGTAGTTCAGTTTTTACAGATCGTCCATATTCCTTGAATGCACACTATGGTCGACAGCTCTTCAAAAGGTCTCCCATTCCCAAATATCACCTTTGAATTTTGCAATAGGGACTGGATCGAGCTTCATGTCAGCGACTTCTGCCGGACAAGTGCTGCTTCGGACCGCGGATTCGTCGAGTTCATCTTAGAGTTTGGACAGCGTCGTCATTGCTGAGTACGCATTGTCCAGAAGTCCTTGAGCAGTGTCAGTGTAGGCTTCTGCCCGCTGGAGAATTTCTGAGATCGAGGGCGTTTCCTCGTCCAAGCGATCCACTGCGGAGTTGTATTTGTTCAAAGCGTCCTCGCGTTTGTTCACTTCGATTCCGATAGCCGTCTTTGCTTTCCGTATGCGGATGAGAGGGTCCTTGAGGCCTTCCCTGTGTTCGGCTCCTTCGGTTGAAGCGTCCAGATGCAGATCCACTAGCTCCGATTGATCCTTTAGAATAGAAGAGAGAGGATTCCCTGCTCGTGTCAAAATACCTTGGCGTGTAGACAAAGAAGAAGTCATGGCTTAACTCTGGTTAGTGCGGAATTTGATGAGAAGTGCGTTGAGACGTAGACATTTTGTGCAAGATAAGATTATAGACAGAGAAGACGCTTTGGAACTCATTTCCTTATCGCTGGTTTCCTTCGGTCCTGGTCGTAGTCTGCTAATGCACCATGTAAATGTCGTCGTCTGCCCAATACCTATGCCACGCAGGTCCCATAGTTTCGCACCGAAGCGAACTCGAAACAGGTCGTCACTAGCCTTGCGGAGTTCGCTATATCTCAAATTTAGGTAATTAAACTTTATTTTTAATAATTATCCATTTATTAAATCGAGTGCATACGGAAAAATAGACAACACTTTGACAGGCAACCGGAAGGCAATTTAGGGCATACTGTAGAATACGGCCGGAGGAGCAAGCGAAGCAACTGATTCCATGAGCACAACCGGCACTATTTATGGGGAAACGAGAGGGCAGACCGTAGTTGGCATTTGATGAAGCTACAGATGGAACCATGTTGAAATTTCAAGCCACAGATCAGCCAGTAGATAGCGTTAACTGCGGTTACAGAAATGAGTCATCGTATGGAAGCTTCTCGGTGGTAGAGGAACACAGGCAAGAAGTGAGCGAAAAACAGAGAGAAAAAAGAAATCTACATAGCAGAAACTGATCGAGGAATAAAAGAAGAACGCACAGATTGCCTTGGGATTAATGAGAGACAGCATAAATAGTAGGAAATTGATAAGAGATTAATAGAAGAATCTCTATACCCCGTGACTTTCGAACAGCGAGACCGAGCGTTGTAATGGAGCAAGACGGGCCCCTCTGTTCAAACATGATTTCTAAATCACAACTGCAACGCTGGCGGCGACTGTTTTACCTGGTCGTAAGCTGTAGTTGATCAAGCCCTTGCCAAGCAACGCAAGAAAATAGTTATCATGGCCTTTAAGAGATCCTGATTAGGAAAGTCTGATGGTGGGGAGGACATAAGGTATTCCACATCCTTGAATCTCGGCATGCCTTTGAAGGGAGGGGGACGTTCTGCCTGAAAGCGGCGCGGGCAAAGACGCGGGACAGTGCCTGCAGAGCCAATTAGCATCGACTCGCCGTGGCACCCGCCGCTTCGCAGTCAACCAGACAGCCCTCGCCGCGGAGGCGATGGTGATCCAGCAAACCGCTAGAGCCTGTAGGTCGACCAGATTTGGTGTGATTACAATCAGTAGAGGGATAGGAGGCTCAAACAGCTTGCATTAGCAGTCCAGAAATTGGGATTGATCTGAACCCTACCATCTCCTATATTAGAATTTCGAGCTCTGTTGAATAAGCCAGGAAAGAATCTTGCCTCAATAACCCTTACTACAATATTCTTCAGGCGCTGTTTTACTTTCGTTAAATATCAGTTTTTATTTATATCAGAATTAACTACGAGGCTTTCTTCCAGGCTACTGATGTGAATTCTACCATCTCCTGTATCAGAACGTTGATCTCTATCAGATGAGCCAGAAATTTTCCTGTCTAAATGACCCTTAAGGCGGCTTTTTAGGTGCTGTTTATTTTCGTTAAACAGCATTTTTATATATATCAGAAATAATTTCTTGCGAGGCACACTTCCATACAACTTATGTAAACCCTTCCATCTCCTGTAGTAGAATTTCGAGCTCTATTAAATGATCCAAAACGTATCCTGCCCCAATCACCCTCAAAGCGATTTTTTTCGGACGCTGTTTATTTTTCGCTAAATATCGGTTTTTATTCAGATATATCAGGATTAAATGCGAAGCGTGCCTCCTGGCTAAAATTGAAAGATGATTTCAATTAGATAGACGAGAGATCTTCTAACAGAAGTTTAAAGCGTTAGTTTCAACATGACATCTCTTTAGCATTCCGTAAATGATATTTCTATGGAACTTCATAATGCGCACACCATATATATTGAGACTAAGACTGGATAGGTGGTTCATTAAATCTAATGTTCACCGAGAATAAATTTCATCACACAATATTTTACTGCTTCTAGCAGTATTTTGACCTCGCGTTCCACAGGCATTGTACCTGCATGCATATCCAATGTCACCTCCTCTAATTAACGAGTTAGGAAACACTCATAAGTGCATCGAGAAAACGTGAGTACTTCAGTGTTCTTAGGAGGTCTACCGTCTATCAAATCGAACTCCTCGGGCAATTTCAGACTGTGAACATGCTCTACGCATTAAAGAATCACAATGTCGTTTTCAAAAAGGTTGACCACTTGGGGTGCTCTTAAAAGGTCTCTCGTCTGTATAATTATGTTCCTCGCAATTCTTCAGTCTGGAAGCAGGCCTCGTAGTTGATTCTGATATAAATAAAAATTGATATTTAAGGAAAACAAACAACGCCTAAAAGTCGCCTTAAGGGTTATTTAGGCAGAATAATTTCTATCTCATTCAATAGAGATCAGAATTCTAATACAGGAGATGGTACAGTTTACATCAGTAGCCGTAAGCATACCTCGTAGTTGATTCTGATATAAATAAAAACTAATATTTAACGAAGGTTAGACAACTCCTGAAGAAAATTGTTGTGAGGATTATTGAGTCAAGATTCTTTTCTGGCTCATTCCATAGAGCTCGAAATTCTAATATGTAAAATGGTAGGGATCAGATCAATCCCAATTTCTGGACTTCCAATGCAAGCCGTCTGAGAAGGAAGGGTTCCCAACTCAAGGTGAGCTTTTGCGATGCTATTTTGGCAGAATGTAGGACCCCGTGAGTGGAGTCCAGAACCGCAGTTAGTTTTGCTGAACGCTTTTTTAAAGACCTGAAACAGGGGTGTAAAGACGTATGCGCAATACTCATCAACTCGTACGACACCAGCCGAGATGTGCGACGAAAATTGCAAAAGGCGACTGACGCGATACCTCAAGCTGCGAAGTCAGGCTCGGCATTACAATTCCTGGGCGACGCAAGTCGACAGGCAGGCATGGCTGTGGACAGAGGATGGGAAAACAAAAGTGCGAGAGAAGAAGTCGCTCTATCACGTGCTTTTCGGCAGAAAGACTAAAGATTATAGGATAACTGGCGGAATACCAAAAACGATTAAAGCTGCAAAGAAGGGCGTGACTGTTGCAAAGGCCACTTATTAGGAGTTGCAAACGAGAAGCGCAAGTCAAGCGATGGTGAGCGGTACCTGTACATGAGTAGATAGCCGTTCTCATCATTGATGCCGAAAACTTCTCAATTTCCATCGGCAGACCGAAGATATTGAGAAGTTTTCGGCATCAATGATGAGAACGGCTATCTTCTCATAGACTTCAAGGAGGCATTGAAGCGTTAGCGCGATTACTTTGAGGAACTCTCTACAGTAGAATTTCCTCATCCAGGCATCCTTTTAACGGCTCCAACCCATGGCACCGTACGGAAGATCACCATGGAGGAGGCATAAGCGGCTCCGAAGAAGATGGCAAACCGACCGGGCCCGACGACGTGGCGGCTGACTTATGGAAGTAAAAGCTTTGGCACTCTGCTGAGTGGTTGCCGGTGCTGTTTTGCTACGTTGTAGCAGAGAAAAAGGCGCCTGCGTGTTGGAGCCAAAGTACGACTCCGATTTAGAAGAATGAAGGGCTGTCTTGCAGTTTCGCCCCGATTACCGTCCGACTCGCTCGCATTTGCACAGCATGAAAATCTTTGAGCGAATAGTTGATGGACGAATTCGTGACATCGTTCAGTTTGCCAGCAATCACTGCGGCTTCGTAACGGGCTGTGGCACCATTGATGCCATACACGCTTCCTGTTAGAGAAGCATCGCGAGAAACAAGCCAGTGCATATCGCTTTTCTCGACCTGGAGAAGGCTTTTGATCGCGTACCGCGTGAAGCGAAATGGTACGCCCCGCAGAAACATGGAAGTCCTGAAAAGCGTATAGAGTGTGTACGAATTCTCTACTCTTGTCCAAAGAGTCATGTTCCAGCCGTGCTGGAACCTCGATGTAGTTCTCAAACTCTATCGGGGAGCACCGGTGCTCTGCGCTTTATCCACTTCTTTTTGCTGTCGTCATGGATGCCATCACCGAGGTCTTTGGAAGCCCGTCCCCTGGATTTTACTTCATGCTGATGGCGAAATGCTCGCTTGAGAAGATAAACATGAATTCGAGCGAAACGTGCAAGTTTGGGGTGGTCACTTGGAGCGGTTTGGACTCTAGTTGAATGTGAAGAAGGCCGAGTACAATACCGGCTGTATCTTTCCTTCCCTTGGGTTAAAAATGCGCAATAGAAAACGACTTTTCCACCGCTTTTTGGTAGCGCTCTTCAAATTGCATGCTTTGAGAAATAAATCATATATTTGGAATCACATCGAATGGTCTATTCGATGAAGTGAAAAACAAGAAGAAAATGTTAAGAGAACTGAGATTCGATTACCTACATTCCGTTCGGGGCGGCAGACCCCCTCCCCCGCTTGAGATAATTACACCCAAAGGTCGTATACTCTTAGTTTTAGACATTTCACTTTTCTTCATTTTCCATTAACCAATGAAAATGGCTAGCGCTAGGTGGGATCAAAACCCCCTATGTGTTCTCACACCTCGATTATGTGTCCTCCCGCCTTCACCTAGTACAGCCAGTGTTTTAAAACTTCTTCCCTTCCACGTCGTCCTTAGGCGGAATTTAACTGAAACCCTTTCCGTTTTATACACTACGTTATAATTTCAACGCACTATCGGGTGAAATCGGTTAACTAACAATCTTGTGCAACTATCAAGCCCTTGCGAGGGGTGTCGGTGAAGCGCTGATCACTGGAGATGGAGTAGGAGTTTAATTTAATTACCAGCCGTCAGAGCGAACTCTCGGTCGCGCTGACAGCTCCTTAACGGCTTCGCCGTAGTAATAACTTCTCATCAGCAGTTGTAGCTTCCATCTATGTCATGACTTCCACAGGAAGAACACCTTGACTACGACGAGTGGGCAAGTTAGAAAGGGTCATGAAGAAAGGCTGCTATTCTAGAAGTACTGAGGATTGATAGTGTGCCAAAGTACCATACCAAGAATTTGACGAAGGAGGAGAATACCGTAATGAAAACATATATCATATCCATACTCCAGCTTCTCTCGTTATAAAACCTCTCTGTAGAGAATAGTTGTACATATTTTTGCTTGTGCCGCTCAAGGTTGTTACGGTGGATCTTTATTTGCCAGGTCTAACGTTTCGACGCTCGCTAATTTCGCCCAGTCGTACTAACAGAGAGTTGCGAAAGCACTCCATAGGTGGATCAAACGCATCTGAAGAGGACGGGAGCGTCGAAACGTTAGGCCTGGCAAATAAAGATTCACCGTAACAATCTCGAGCGGCACAAGCAAAAATATTGACATATCCATACTGATAGCGTATGGTTTGGTTTGTCGTAGTATCCTTTTGACCTCCAAAATTCCCTACCTTCAGCTGAGTCTGATACCGAAAGCGCTGTTATACTTCCGACCAATAAGCTTTCGAAACGATGACTTCGAACGCGGCGGAACGAGAGGACTGCACCTCGAGCGAGCACTAGTTGTTTTCCGCTATGTTTTCAAAGGGTTGAGCGAAATGAATGAGATACGAGTTTCGTAAGCTATTCTAGTGTGCATCGGCAACACCTCTTCACAGCAAGTGTAGGAGTTGGTTTCTGGATAGAATACTCCACAAGATCAAACTACTGGCGCGGATCGTCAGACTTCACAATGAGCTTCTACCGGGTTGATGCAGGTCAGCGCAACGAATTTCTCTCCGAATACTCGCATGCTAAAGGGTGCTTTGCAGGCATCAATGTCTGCCCGTTTCCGCTCCTTTTTGCGTCGTCATCATTCCAAGCAGTTCCAGCTATAAAACGACCGGGACCTTTACGTATGAAGGAGAAGAAATGCCTCATTTTTCGTAAACACCTCAGAGCTGTTTGTAGCCAAGTTTTAGCTTACAGGATGCCCCTTTTGCATAGCTGCAGGCGTGCCGGGACGGAAAATCTACCTGTCGTTCAACAGTATGGGAGGAGCAATTTTCCATGAAGTCCAGTCAGGCGACAAAATGAGGTACGAGGCACCCCATGCTAAGTACAGCCATGAGTTGCTTAATTTACAGCGTCATCTTCGACCAAACGATTTTCAGGGCCCGTGTGACGAAGGTGGTTTAGCGTATTTTCACTGCAGGGCAATACGGAATTTAGAGTGTTTTATTTCCATACGACTGCACTGTTCTGCTACGGATTACGCTTGCATCACAGTTCAACAATAGTAGTCGATTTTGACTTTCCACTTTCAACCATATATGGCGTGATGATGTTCATGATTCTTGGGTACATGCGGCATCTTTTGAAAGCAAATAAATTATTTTACGGGAAGGAAAATATCGCTCATGGAGATCCGAATGTTCTGAACGAGTTTGAAGTGCAATCTAGAACTGTCGTTACAGGTCCGGCAGGCCAGAGCGAGTACTGAGGAGTTAACCAAAACAAATGTGAAGTGTTGCTTAGGTGTTGTTGTTAGGAATAATTGTAGACATTAGTCGTTAGCGGTCAAAACATTCACAACAGCGGAAAAGTCAGAGAGGAGGAGTAAGATAGGAGTAAAGGATAAAAGACGGCATCAATCAATCACTTTTGGACTGCATCACGCATTCTCCAGTTGATGTATAATTCAGCGCTTTATGCTTCCCAGACAAGACTGTTCACCGACCCCGGAGGGATGGAAGGTTTGGTTGGCCTGGGCAGAAAATCCAGACATAGAGCCTGGAAACGGGTTCACGCGACAGCCAGCACCTCGTCCGACAGCGCTCCACGCTACCAAGAAGAATTTATGTGGAGCAATTCACGCTCCCTTTTCGCAACACTGAGGAAGCATTTCCCATTCGGATTCTATAAGAATGGAACATTAGGCAACAACGAGAAGCGTCCTCCGTGGTAGCTGGATCCAATAACTTCAGGCACACTTTTCAGAGGAATTTTGAGCTAAAAATTGAATGCGTCGACCGTGGGAACCTAATAAACATTGGAGGCCTGCTGAACGTTCGGCAGCAGAATCAAGTTCTACTCGATAATGTACATATATACATATGTACATACATATATTATATAACATCTGCATATGTATACATATTGCATTTTTTATTTTATTTGTTTTATTTTATTGGCTGTGACCAAGGCAATTGAGAGCCGTCTCAGTGTAATGGAGGCGAAGATGCTAAGGTGGATGGCCGGAGTGACGCGAATGGACCGTGTTTGTAAAAAAACCATACGGCAAAGGACTAGTGTCGCCCCGATGGTCGGGAAGTTGCGCGAAGCTCTCTACTTTTTCGGATGCGGTCAAGGCGGGCTCCACCCCTCCAACGCAGCATCTTCGTCTCCATGACGCTGAAGCGCGCTTCAACTTCCTTAGGCCTACTGGGGCCGGACGACGGTTCTAGAAATCTTTGACTTCAAGCGCTCTGGTATCTTCCTATCTCAGAGCACGCCAGTCAGCGAATGCACTTGGGCCAAGCTGCACTCAGGCGTGAGTTCACTTCAACCAGCAGACCGCCGTCAGACGCTATTGCTGATTCCAGGTATTTGAACAACGAAGTGCGTGCAAGCTCGGTGCCGTTAACCTTAATGGAGCCGGGCTCGTTTACGTCAGTCGTTAGGTACTCGGTCTTGTTGACGTTCAATTTGAGTCCGAACGTCGCGAGGCGATTGCAGCAAGCTTGCACCTGCCGCTCGAGATCCTCTTTATCGTTGCAAGCGAGCATCACGTCATCAGCATAGAGCAGTGTCCATGGGACAGGCCTCTGGTGATCCCTCGTAATGGCATCCATGATGACAACAAAGAGGGGTGGAGAAAGCGCAGAACCCTGGTGTACCCCAACAGAGATCGGAAACTCCATTGAGGTTCCAGCTGCAGCTTGCACTCTACTCTTTGGGCAAGAGTAGGGAATTCGCACCCACTCTATGAGCTCTTCAGGAACTTTATGTCGTCGCAGGGCACACCATATAACCTACGCGGTACGCGGTCGAAGGCCTTCCCCAAGTCGAGAAAGGCGATGTACACCGGCTTCTGTTTCTCGTGATGCTTCTGCACCAGGAAGCGGGCGGCGTGCATAGCATCAATGTCCCACAACCAGACACAAAGTCGCACTGGTTGTTGGGGTTTTTGACGATTTCACGAATTCGTCTATCGAGGATTCGTTCGAAGATCTTCATGCTGTGCGAAAGCAAGCGAATCGGACGGTACTTGGAGCAGTCTGCAGGACTGTCCTTCTTCTTTCAAATCGGAGTTGTCGTACTGTTGTGCCAACAGCCCGGTACTTTCTTCTCCTTTACTACCTGGTTGAAGAACTCAGCCAACCATTCAGCAGGATACCAGAGCTTCGACTTCCAAACATCGGCTGCCAGATCATCTGGTCCTGTCGCCTTGCATGATCTCATCTTCTTCAGAGCCGCTTCTGTTTCCTCCACGGTTATCAGAATCCACAGAAGGGATGGCCGGGTGAGGAAACTCCATAGCGGAAAGTTCCTCAACGTAATCACACCAACGCTTCAGCGCTTTTTTGCGGTCTGCCAGAAGATGGCCGCTCTCATTATTGGTGCCAAACAACTTTTCAGTATCCTCGGTTTGGCGATGGCGGGTCATAGCAAGTCGGTACTAATATTGCTCACTATCGCGCGATTTGAGCTTCTTGTTGACATCTCCATAATGAGTGGCTTTTGCAACAGCCACGGCCTTCTTTGCAGTTTTCCTCGCTTCCTGATACTACCGTCAGTTCTAGGCTGTTTTGTCACCGAGAAACGCATGACACAGCGACTTCTTCTCTCGAACCATCACTTTCACATTGTCCGTCCGTCCGTTGTCGACTTTGCGTCGTCCAGGCTTCGTAGTGCCGAGTTCCAACCTTGCAGCTTGGCGTATCGCGCCGGTAGCCCTTCTCCAAATTTCATCGACAGTCGTGACCGTCGGTAACCGTACGCGAGAAATCACAGCTGATTCCCTCTCTCTCATTCGCCACCACTTCATTTTTGTGGCACCGCATAGCTCAACCTGCTGCACCCTCGGAGCTGTGATCTTTAAAGTGCAGACCAGCGGTCGATGCTGTGGGGCGACTGTGACAAGACCTCGTTCGCGATCTTGCTCAAGGACAAAGTCTATCTGAGACTTGGAGCTCCTACTAGAGCATGAGATGGGGAGGGAGTCGCGTTTTTGGAAGTCGGTGTTCACTCTGGTGAGGTCATGCGTTTCCGCGTAATCTAGAATGCGCTCACCATTGGCGTTACGTGATCCGTGTCCGAAACCACCATGACAGCTATACCGTCTTTCGCAGCGCTTACGTGCCCATTAAGGTCACCATCTCCTCGAGAAGTATACACAGTGTATGTATGTCTTCGAGGTGTTCGAGGTGTACACAAGTTTGTGTACACCACGAACGGTATCAAGCCTTTCTCAGTATATTTGAAACTTGAAGAGTTACTAGCGTGTGACCATTTGTTTGCGAAGGATTGGTCGGTTACAACGCGTTTTTTGACTGTACGACGCGAGCGGAGTTGCATTAAGCCTGTTCATACTTCGCGACGGCAGCGACAAGAGCGACGATAGCGCACGAGGTTTATAGCAACTACTTTAAAGTATTATAAATCGCTCCAATGGAAAACTTTTCAACTAAGGTAGCCACGGAAAGAATCAACACATTCCTGTCAACGAAAAGCTAGTGGAGGTACTCCAGCAGCGCAAAATTCTGAGGTTTCGAAGGCGATTAAATCGTCTGATGCATTTTTTTGCATCGTCTTAGTTTAGCAGACATTTTTCGCGTAGGAAAATGTCGTCATGCTTGAAGAATTGACACTCCGTGGGGAACTCTGGTTTGGCGAGCAGGAAGGATGGGCGAGGGTTCCATATCCCAACTGAACCAACTTTTTGTTTCATTAATGAAACGTGAGGTCACACGTCTTCATGGAGTGGGATTACACCTTTTCTGTTGATCAATACCGGATGAATGCGATGCAATTTTTGGTGAGTTTTGTCGGTGTCCTCACAGTACCTCTATACTGCAATGGCTTCGCCAGGAGCCAGGAGGCTTTAGGGGCTTCGCCAGGAGCCAGGAGGCTTTAGGGGGTCAGTCCGGCTGGTGACCACCAAAAAGTGACCATGATCTTTTCTGGTGCAATGCCAACCTTGAGAAAGGCTTCGGAACTTTGTCGGGGTCCAACCATTGACCTGAGGTAGGATTCATCAACGACTAACCCGCTAATATAGGGGGTAGAGATACTAACGATGAAGCCTGCGTCTCTGCCTCATACCTTATCTCTACCCCTTATACCCCTCATACCCAGAGGTTTAATTGCTGATGAATCCGTCCCCTGATCGCCGTGGAGAATCCACTTTTCATCACGCGCCTCAAACGTTCCAGAAAAGGGTCGCTTCTTGCGCAATATAGGAAACGAACATTTCGAGACGACAAGACTGCCGATGTTCGGTCTTTCGGTGCGGCACCCACTTGACGAGTTCTTTGAGCCCTCCAACTTTCTTCAAATGCCGTGCTACGGTTGCGTGGTCAACGCTGAGCTCTTCAGCAATTCCTCTTGTGGATGTTTCTTTAAAGCGCTATAGTCATCTACTGATTTTCGTCTTTGCTGGAAAGAGCATGAGCATTTCATTATAAGGGTGGCTAAGCTCTACAATGCGCGGGTCAGGTGCAACAACCAGGGGTCGGATTCCTCAACGACTTACATAACATTGAGAGAATTCACTGCGGAAAACTCAGATAACGCGGATTTTCGCTCACCATATCGCTTAATCAGCTGCGTTATCAGGGATTTCGGTTGTAATTTTCTCTGTTAAATTGCTGTAACTCGTTGATGAATCCGGCCCCTGGAAGGTTTTTCGAAGGGATTGAGCAAGAACTGTCTTCCTCATAAAATCGCAAAACTTGTTCGCTGTCAAAGGATCATTTTTGGTCGAAGCCGAAAACGGCGGAAACTTTCAAGTACGACGTAATAAAACTGATACGTACTGCTACGATTTCCTGAAAATCAGTAAGCTTAGCACAAGCATGACCCTACTACATATTGAGTACGTCAAAGAAGAGACCGTAAATATTAGATGTCGCTGTTGTTTTTGTGAAAATGCGAGATTTTTTTAGGTCGATCTTCATTTGTAGCCTAAAAGACCTCGTCTTGGCACATATATACATGTCAGTTCGATTGGGGGGGGGGGGGGGGGCGAGCGTCCTACTCCTCGTCCCCCTGGCCCGCCCACCCCCAACCCCTGGGCTTGCTCGAGAGCCCAGGGGCTGCCCTACGAGATAGTGGAGACGCAGACATTTGCCACACCTCTGTTTAACCCGCCAACGTGTGAATCTCATGAAATCCCTACTTCACGATATTCCAAATGAAACTCCCTCTTAATGGCTCAGCCAAATATTGGAGAAGGCTAGAACAGGTCCGAAAGCAGGCCGTAGAAGATGTATTTGCTGCTATAAGAAAGTCTGCAAAGAAAAAAAGGCGCAGGTTCGCCACGAATCGTGCAAAGAAGGTGACCACACGATGTAGCAAGTGTTTGAAGTATTTTAGTCTATATTGCTTTCAAAATTTTTACAAGAAATGTGGCTAGTTATTTTTCTGCGTGACCATTTTTACAAGATATGATAAGCTGTCTGTGAAACGTGCCGATCTATGTGCAGCTTGAGTAGTGTTTAGTGTTGATTACTTGTTTTTATCAATGCTTAGAAGTAAATGACTCCAGGACCACTGTGCAGATAGCGTTGGTAGGATCCAACATATCTAATGAATACTGGTAAACTATGAAAAATGGAGAAATGAGCCGCAGCGAACCTGTTTTATAACCGCGGGCCAAAATCGGCCTGCGCGGTCCCACGCGACACAAGAACTGCTGCAGCGCGACAGGAGGTACACCCGCCCCCTGCTGGGGGTCGTGGCGTCAGGAGGTGCACCGCTGTTCTGCGAACCGGAAGCTTTTGTTTTGTCCTTAAAAAATCCTTTTTACGCCTTCCAGGTTTGGTAGATCTTTATTGCGGCCGACGTTTCGACGAACTCGTCTTTCTCAAGGCCTGAAAGAAGCTCGAAATGTTTTTGATTCTGTGAAATTCACTGAATCAAAAACATCGCGTCCACCTCTTTACCAGGAACAACATGCTCCCAGGAGAACTAGGAGACCCCACCACATCTTGCATACGAACTCACCGTTCCCTGCAGCGCAAAGAAACCGGACCAACTGACCACCATGGAGCATGTGAGACCTACTGGTATGGTCGAGTATACTGCTCCCAGTGCCAGAGAGTCGAAATGTGCACAAAGCAGTATACGCGATCTCACAGCCCGCACAAACGAATAAAAGGCAGGAATTCACTGGTAACGGAGATGCATTCGTTTCTGTTGTTCATGGCTGGATTTCGTTCGTGAATCCAGAAGGCCTCGAGAGCCTTTCTGGTTCCTATTTCGTCTTCATGATACAACACCGTGCATTTTACATTGAAGTCGTCCCCGGAGTGAGCTTCCCTTCGATGCTTACCAAGTGGCGTTAGTAAGCTTTGCCTCCTCTTACCAGCAAGGTGTTCTTTAACGCGAGTGCCTAGCACCCTCCCAGTTTCCCCAATGTATAGATCACCGCAGGTCAAGCACTCCAACTGGTAGATGACGCCTTTTTGTGCGCAATCTCCTGTCCTCCCATGCGGACGAGTCACGCAGTGTTGCATTATGCACTCACGGTCATATAACCGATTGCGGACAAGCTGCCGCTTAATGTTGTCTCTTGGTATATTTACCAGTACAACATCCCTATCCAAGCCTGCTCGCATTAGACATTGGCGCACAGCTGCAGTGACACTGTCCGAAATGAAAGGCAGTGAAAGACAGATTTTGTTGCTAAACGCGTTCATATTGGGCCCGCGTCGTGTTCGGCTTTCTCGCACTTCATACCCATTGAGCCTGGCAATTTTGCAGGCCAACGTACGTGACTCTTCGCGCTCCTCGTCATCCGTACACATCCTTGTTGCTGTTCTAAACATGTTACGAAGCACAGCACGTTTCATAGCAGAAGGATGAGCCGACTTAGCGTGGATGATGATATTCTTGGAGCTGCCCTTGCGGTACCATTTCACACTGTATTGGCCGTTTGAAACCCTGATTTGTGTATTCAAAAAGGGTAGCCAGCCTTCGCACGGAAGCTCTCGCGTGAACTTTATGTACTGTGATTGTGTGTTAAGAATGTTAAACAGCTCATCCATTTCGGTTTGAGTTGTTGTTACGACACAACAATCGTCGATGTATCGACAGTATATTATCGGTAGGCGTTCTAGCACCGGTCGTTCAATCTTGCCCATGAAGCAAATTGCTAGAGCCGGTGCTAAACGCTGTCCCATTGCAAGTCCTCTTAGTTGAGAGAAGTAATTACCGGACCATTTGAAAATGTTGCAATCCAGGCATTCCTTGACAAGCACCATTATGTGCGACTTTCTTAAACCAAACGTGGTAATATTACTTCCGTGCTCGTCACGCATTTCGGAAAGTGCTTGTAGAGCGGCAGTTTTATCAACGTTGCTGTATAAGGCAGTCACATCAAATGATTCAACTACGCAACCCGGTTGAAATCTGCAAGCTTCCAAACGTTCCAGTAACTTTCCCGTGTTTTCCAAGTGTGAAGGTACAAAGTTGAGAAGTTGACCAACGATCTTGTTGAGAAACCATGATATCCGGTCTGTTGGTCCGTCTGCGCAACTTATTATAGGCCGAATTTTGTACGTTCCTGCAGTCAATGAGCGTTTGTCTTCGTCAGACAATTTGTGCGTTTTAAGCAGGCTGTAGAACACAGGACAGGTTGGCGTAGTCAGCGTTAGCCTTCTAATAAGACGTCTATCTATACCAGCTGATCTTCCTACCGATACCCATAACGTGTTTAATCTGCGGCATTGTGAATGAAAAGCCTTCTCTGAGGTAAAACGATAAACGCTGGTATCAGCAAGGTGAAGTCTCGTGATTTCTTTATCCAAAGCTTGTGGACATATCACGAATTCACCCCCTTTATCGCTTACGGAAAGCCGTATTTCATTCCTCCTTATCAGGTCACGTATCTCTCTGAGTCCCTGCCATTGGTCCCTTCGTTGTTCTGTCACGCCTGTACATGTTAAAAACACGTAAGATGTCCGAAGACAGAATTCTGAATCTGACATCGACCTCTGGGACAGATTCGGACTCCTTATAAAATGACCTCGGAAACGGAATCGGCGCTAATGTTGCTCGTGATGAGCTATTAATTGCACCACGTTCGGAATCTTCTCTAGCCCTTGCACTAAGTTGATCTCGAAGTCTATGCAATCCGCCCACAACTCTGCGAAATGTATCCGCACAGATGTCTTGAGTCATTGAAAACGAAGTGCCTAAACTAAGAAAATCCAACACCTTCGTAGAAACTTGTGCATCACCGATGACAGTGACCCTTGCCTGATATGGGTTTGTGGTGGTCGGAGTATGTTGGTATGTTGAGGTTCCCGGTCTCCATGTCTGTGGGGGACAGTGGTCAGCATATTGCTTCCAGAGTAGACTCCCATTATCTCACTCCTA
>OX377203.1:49532548-49865030 GCA_947396885.1 Heligmosomoides polygyrus polygyrus
ACCGGTTGCTCTGCAGCGCTGGAGGAAGATTAAGGATTGCCGTGCGATGATAATCTTCTGGCGAAGCGATAGAGCTTCTCTCACTAGGTCGAACATTTGCGGCGGTACATCGCTCAATAACCTCCAAGTTCGACGCTCTTGAAACCTGGGCATCTTGGACGTAAGTTCTTAAAAAATCCTTTTCACACCTTCCAGGTTTGGTAAATCTTTATTGCGGCCGACGTTTCGACGAACTCGTCTTTCTCAATGCCTGAAAGAAGCTCGAAATGTTTTTGATTCTGTGAAATTCACTGGATCAAAAATCATCATCGCACGGCAATCCTTAATCTTCCTCCAGCACTGCAGAGCAACCGGTCTAGTTCCAAGATTCATCAAAAATAAGAAGCTAGGAGCAATGTGTGGCTTGCCAGAAGACCACCCCAGAATCATGGCTGTTTACAAGTCGTTACTGGGAGCTGCAATCAAGCAGAAGCAATACACGCTGCATTCTTCGCTGTTGAAGTGTACTTCGAAGGAAGAATCTTGTCGACGGTTGCTTGATACTGAGATCTGGAGAAGGATTGAAGGCGGATCGAAAGAGATCTGCGATGTTCTTCGGTCAAGAGCAAAGTTCACCCTTTCCGCAAAGTTCAACTCTCTTAGGAGTGAGATAATGGGAGTCCACTCTGGAAGCAATATGCTGACCACTATCCCCCACAGACATGGAGACCGGGAACCTCAACATACTCCGACCACCACAAACCCATATCAGGCAAGGGTCACTGTCATCGGTGATGCACAAGTTTCTACGAAGGTGTTGGATTTTCTTAGTTTAGGCCCTTCGTTTTCAATGACTCAAGACATCTGTGCGGATACATTTCGCAGAGTTGTGGGCGGATTGCATAGACTTCGAGATCAACTTAGAGCAAGGGCTAGAGAAGATTCCGAACGTGGTGCAATTAATAGCTCATCACGAGCAACATTAGCGCCGATTCCGTTTCCGAGGTCATTTTATAAGGAGTCCGAATCTGTCCCAGAGGTCGATGTCAGATTCAGAATTCTGTCTTCGGACATCTTACGTGTTTTTAACATGTACAGGCGTGACAGAACAACGAACCTGACAAGGGACCAATGGCAGGGACTCAGAGAGATACGTGACCTAATAAGGAGGAATGAAATACGGCTTTCCGTAAGCGATAAAGGGGTGAATTCGTGATATGTCCACAAGCTTTGGATAAAGAAATCACGAGACTTCACCTTGCTGATACCAGCGTTTATCGTGTTACCTCAGAGAAGGCTTTTCATTCACAATGCCGCAGATTAAATACGTTATGGGTATCGGTAGGAAGATCAGCTGGTATAGATAGGCGTCTTATTAGAAGGCTAACGCTGACTACGCCAACCTGTCCTGTGTTCTACAGCCTGCTTAAAACGCACAAATTGTCTGACGAAGACAAGCGCTCATTGACTGCAGGAACGAACAAAATTCGGCCTATAATGAGTTGCGTAGACGGACCAACAGACCGGATATCATGGTTCCTCAACAAGATCGTTGGTCAACTTCTCAACTTTGTACCTTCACACTTGGAAAACACGGGAAAGTTACTGGAACGTTTGGAAGCTTGCAGATTTCAACCGGGTTGCGTAGTTGAATCATTTGATGTGACTGCCTTATACAGCAACGTCGATAAAACTGCCGCTCTACAAGCACTTTCCGAAATGCGTGACGAGCACGGAAGTAATATTACCACGTTTGGTTTAAGAAAGTCGCACATAATGGTGCTTGTCAAGGAATGCCTGGATTGCAACATTTTCAAATGGTCCGGTAATTACTTCTCTCAACTAAGAGGACTTGCCATGGGACAGCGTTTAGCACCGGCTCTAGCAATTTGCTTCATGGGCAAGATTGAACGACCGGTGCTAGAACGCCTACCGATAATGTACTGTCGATACATCGACGATTGTTGTGTCGTAACAACAACTCAAACCGAAATGGATGAGCTGTTTAACATTCTTAACACACAATCACAGTACATAAAGTTCACGCGAGAGCTTCCGTGCGAAGGCTGGCTACCCTTTTTGAATACACAAATCAGGGTTTCAAACGGCCAATACAGTGTGAAATGGTACCGCAAGGGCAGCTCCAAGAATATCATCATCCACGCTAAGTCGGCTCATCCTTCTGCTGTGAAACGTGCTGTGCTTCGTAACATGTTTAGAACAGCAACAAGGATGTGTACGGGTGACGAGGAGCGCGAAGAGTCACGTACGTTGGCCTGCAAAATTGCCAGGCTCAATGGGTATGAAGTGAGAGAAAGCCGAACACGACGCGGGCCCAATATGAACGCGTTTAGCAACAAAATCTGTCTTTCGCTGCCTTTCATTTCGGACAGTGTCACTGCAGCTGTGCGCCAATGTCTAATGCGAGCAGGCTTGGATAGGGATGTTGTACTGGTAAATATACCAAGAGACAACATTAAGCGGGAGCTTGTCCGCAATCGGTTATATGACCGTGAGTGCATAATGCAACACTGCGTGACTTGTCCGCATGGGAGGACAGGAGATTGCGCACAAAAAGGCGTCATCTACCAGTTGGAGTGCTTGACCTGCGGTGATCTATACATTGGGGAAACTGGGAGGGTGCTAGGCACTCGCGTTAAAGAACACCTTGCTGGTAAGAGGAGGCAAAGCTTACTAACGCCACTTGGTAAGCATCGAAGGGAAGCTCACTCCGGGGACGACTTCAATGTAAAATGCACGGTGTTGTATCATGAAGACGAAATAGGAACCAGAAAGGCTCTCGAGGCCTTCTGGATTCACGAACGAAATCCAGCCATGAACAACAGAAACGAATGCATCTCCGTTACCAGTGAATTCCTGCCTTTTATTCGTTTGTGCGGGCTGTGAGATCGCGTATACTGCTTTGTGCACATTTCGACTCTCTGGACTGGGAGCAGTATACTCGACCATACCAGTAGGTCTCACTTGCTCCATGGTGGCCAGTTGATCCGGTTTCTTTGCGCTGCAGGGAACGGTGAGTTCGTATGCAAGATGTGATGGGGTCTCCTAGTTCTCCTGGGAGCATGTTGTTCCTGGTAAAGAGGTGGACGCGATGTTTTTGATCCAGTGAATTTCACAGAATCAAAAACATTTCGAGCTTCTTTCAGGCCTTGAGAAAGACGAGTTCGTCGAAACGTCGGCCGCAATAAAGATTTACCAAACCTGGAAGGTGTAAAAAGGATTTTTTAAGAACTTACGTCCAAGATGCCCAGGTTTCAAGAGCGTTGAACTTGGAGCTTTTGCTTTGTTTTATGTCAAAGGTTTCGTAAGGCAGCCGTTAGACTCTCGGTGAAGCCTAGGGGGTTGGGGGTGGGTGAGCAAGGGGGATGAGAGGAAGATCGCACGCCCCCCCCCAACAAGGGGCGGGTGTAGCTCCTGACCGTCCCCCAAAAACTGCGACCCAAAATCGACCCGTGCGGTCGTCAATGAGTTAAAGGGCGGGGGGGGGGGGGGGGGGTAGAACGCCACTCCGCCGTCTGATTGGTTGTTGAAAGCAACCGTGTGTGAAAGAGCGTGCGCATATTTATGGACCATCTGCGTACTTCTAGGGTTCTCGCGGTACTTCTAGGGTGGCTGAAGACGTGTAAGCTTATGTGGATGTTTGTGAGGTGCAGTAGATGAACGATTCGGAGTAGTTGTTTCTTCCACACTTCGTTACCAGCCTGAACAGGCTGTCCGCTTCTTCCCTGTGAACTTAAGCAGCATGTAGAATTGGTTCCAAAATCCAAATTCAGCATTGAGAAGGTTAAGTCGGAGCCTCTTCTTTGTTCACTTCATTTTCGGGGAGATATAAACTCGCTGAAGAACATGCAGATGCTTGAAATGCGAACCAATTCAGGACGATCCCATCTACCGTGACCAAGTTCCTCTCTACTTCCGACACCACACAGTTCGTACTGGAGAGTTTAGCAGAACACGTTGCACCCCGATTCAACATCACCTTCAAGGAGCTGGCCGTGGACCGTAGGAAATTAGTATTGTTTCGCAATTTCTTTCATTCCACTTCAATCAACATATTCATGGTACTTATTGGATTGTTGCCCGAACCGATACAAAGGGTAGGGCAAAGGAGGCGCTAGCCAATGAAAGCGAAGACTGCTGCCTCTCTGGCTTTAAAATCCGCACCCGTTTTCGCTCTTTGCTGGAACTCCAGGATGTGATCCAACTCGGTAGAGGGCAAAAGCCCGATAAGTACCATACTTATCTTCATTTGACTCTACCTTGAGTTTGTCCAACTCATTTTCCTTTGCGCAACCAGCTGAAGATACACATTTCAGCGTGCTTCTGCGAAAGCAGAGAGATAGTCATTGGCGATGAGCCGGTGCTTGTAACATCTCCTGGATTCCCGGACATATACTGCTCGGATTTCCGCTGCAGACGTCGATTTACCCACAACAACACAATGCTCCATTCTTTAGAGCTGACCTTTGTAGTGAACATTCATCTCGTCAGTACCGAGAGGTTTGATTACCTCGAGTTCTTCTTGGACGGAATTGCCGTGGAAAGGTTCTACTTTAATTCAGAGTTTTGCAAAGGCCTTTTACTGAGATCGAACAAGCAGCCACATTCAGGCTGAACGGTACTCTCGAAAATGTAAGACTAGCGCTGACAGGTGACGTCATGGAAACGGAGTTCGTCACAGACAATCTGATTGTGGAGCATGGATACAGCATGACTGTGCAGTCCGTTCGCGTGCCGATCGGTTCGTTGATTTCGCTTCGAGAAGCATATTCGTACGAAACGGCAGAGTTTCACTTATGCCGCAGAGCTTTGAATGATTGAGAGCAGCGTATGGAATCGTAGGCCTCAAGCTAGATGAACTTTGAACACTGTCGATAAACGTTCTTTCCAGAATGCCTTTGCCCGCATAAGGGAGTGAAGACCATGCAGTCAACGGGAAGTGCAAGAATGGACATCGCGGCATATTGCAAGGTCGTCTACTGCAAGTGGCGAATACCCTCTTCTACAACACCGCTGGTAATTCCCGGAAATGTCCTTTTCGCGCTCAGCTAATTCCGATGTGGTTGCATGCTTGCCTTTACAGAAATTCGTTGCAATGTTCAATTTCACGTCAGAACGAGACGCAATCGCTGTAAGAACGGGAGACCACGTGAGACAGTAAGTGAATCTGTCAGCTCAATATAGGGAAGGAGCTGCACTCGTCTTCAAACCGTATCTCTAAGCATTCACCAGACCTAAACAAGGCATATTTCGCATTGCGCCATCGATACTTTAACCCTTTCACGACACGCGCGATTTTGGGTGAGTGCCGCTTGGGACAACGCGCATTTTTCCCGCGCGCTGATTATTCGACTTATTTTATTTGTATTATTTGTTAATTATGGAAAACAGTAACGAATGAAGTTTCCCAAGGACCGTCTTGACCACAGATATAAGTGGACTCATTGATTAATATTGTACTATTAAATGCTTGATAATATCCATGAACTATTTTTATGATGGTGTCCGACGACATCGTCGGACAATGCCGTGAAAGGGTCAAGCGGCATTTCTCTTCAAATGACACAGTCGTTTTCACTGTTGGTACTGTACGTATGGAACTGCATTGTGCCACGCGAGGCTTTTGGGTGGGTTTTTATTCAGCAGGGCCTGAAGTTCCGTCATTCCGCCGTCCTCAGGATGTAGTCTTAAATTTCCGCTCCACCTCCGAAGCCCTCAACTGCTCTAGCACTTTCGAGCCACCTATACGGTCACTGCGAAGAGATCAAGTAACTCACCTATTAAGAACTCCGCACACTTTGTGGTAACGAAGGCCTACTTTAACCATAGGGCAGTGACGCAGATCTCGTAGCTAGCGGCGAGCGGCGCCGTGCCGCACCAGAACATTTTTGCACCACGATTTTGGGCGGCGGCTGTGGCGCCGCAAGTGCGGCACGCTGCCAGGGCCGTATGCTCGTTGATATTGATTGATATGATATGGGGGAAAATCAATCAATATCAACATATCCTATCACACCCCAATCCCCCATTGGGGGAGACTCGGGGTAGACGAGCATACGGCCCCGGAGCTCTGTCTGCCTCTAAGGGGTCGTTTAGTGTGCGCGCGACGCGCGACGCGATGCATTCGTAGTGGCCAAATTGATTGAGCGACGCAATTGATCAATTCGGCCACTACACATGGCATCGCGTCGCGCACACACTAACGCCTATGTAATACTTCGGCGACGCGTCGCCGACGCTGTGTTACGGCTAAGGCGCCTTTTATACTCGCGCCGCCGCGCGGCGCGGCGTGATGGTTGACATAGCTATCGATTTTTCGCGCCGCCCGGCGGCGCCGCATCGCATTCATACTCCGCCGCCTCAAAACACCACACTTGACGGAATTTTGGGTTACGGTATTCGGCGAATCGCGCCGCTGGAGGGAAGGGCGCGGCGCGGCGCGATCAGCTGCGGCAGACTCGATGTGGAGTGGGAGATTCACCACCGAGATGAATCATTTTGCTGTGTACTTTTTGTTTTGGCTTCTCAACTAACAAAACAAAGAAGGTGTAGCAAAATTATGGCACTACTGCACTTTCAGGACTCCAGAGGTCGCTGAGAGGTCGAAAAGGTTTTTTGACCAAACTTCTCCAGGGGGGGGGGTTATTTAGGGTGCTGGCCACGAATCTGACATCCGTTTTCGGCGACCATTTCCAGTAGTCACCCGTACCTTTCGTAACATAGGAAGGGGATGGAGATCTGTAGACATTCACGAAGTTTTACCTACTACGCTAAAGATATGTTCAGTGAACAATGACCACGGAATTGCAATACGCGAGAGAATTCTGAGCGATTCTCGACAATGAGTACCTTCCAGCAATTTTACTTTTGAACCTGTACATTTGCAAAATAAAGAATCGTTTAGTGCCATTTGCATTGCAGGGGACTCGAATCAATACCACACCAATTTCAACCGTAGGTTGAGCAGACGACTTCGAACCCAGCTTTAAGAGAGGATTCGTCGTTCCCCACAGGATTTCCACCACTAACATTAGCCAGATGCATTCCGCTGATCGGCCAGACGAATTCTTTCTGTTTTGGTTCTTCAATGACTTATGGACCGTCTTTTCCGTCGTTCTTTATGGCGCACGGAACGTAGTACGTAGAAGTTGGTCGCCGCGCGTCGCTGACGCTCCCCTTTCTAACTATAATCGCGCAGCGGCGCGTCAAATTCGGGCGCGGCGCGACTGGCCGCGCCGCGTCCCGAATTGACGCGCCGCTGCGCGGCGGGAGTATAAAAGGCGCCTAAGGCACACTAACGCCTATGTAATACTTCGGCGACGCGTCGCCGACGGTGTGCTGGCCACGTCGGCGACAGTGTTACGCGAGCTGCTACGCACTGCGTAGTAGCTCTCGTAGATAGCCGGGAAGAAAAGTGGAAGCAATACATAACGGATTCCTACCCAGTTAAGAACGAAATCTTTATCGACAGAACTCTCATAAACCTCCTTTCGTGGACAACTTGGAAATGAAATTATTCTCCAGCCAACATATTGAATATTGCTTAAACGGTAAACTTAATAAAATTCGATCGATAAATAATAGCCAGTCGATCTACACTACCTTCCTATTGAGAGGTCTGGCATACGGCCGACATATCCACGTCACTCCCACTCCCAATGGCCAACTCAGAGAAAAAATCGATAAAATTGATCGATTATTGCCGGTCGAAAAAACAAGTCTATGCACTGTGCCACTGCAAAAGAAGAAAGAAAACAATAACCTCGGTACTGAGTGGGCCCACTGCACACCTGCAAGGTATCTTGAAAGGCTATGCTACAGTACCGGACATGTCTTTTGGTCATTGGCCGAAAAAGCCGCGCCGGCCAACATAGGCCGCCTTGGAGCGTTCCAAAGCGGCCTTTTTGAATAACTTTTTTAGAAATCGAGTACTTGCGAAAATAAACATATATTGAACTCACCAGCTCGAGCTCTATATTTTGGTGTATAAATCTCAGTAGAGTTGAGCAATACATATAGGCCCGACAGAATCAATCGAGTGCGATCGAGCGACAGCTTGAAGAGTGAGCGTTTGGGGAGCTTTATCACAAATTTGCAGCCGCCCAACTTAGGAATTGCTATAAGACTATGTGATGTCACAGGATGTTTTGTTGCGATCAAAACTCTTGCGCCGGGCGGGACTCGAACCCGCATCTTCTGCCTTCCGGGCAGTATCTTCGCCTTACACCACCGGCGCTGTTTGACCGCACGTAACATCCGCGATATCCTCGAGGTCCATCAGCACCCACCCGTGATACGGGGATGGAAATGGAAATTAAATGTGTTAGAGCATTGCTATAAGACTGTCCAGTGAGCCTTTGCAGTGCGCCGTGCACAATGCATATAGGATCGAACCTATCAATCGAGGGGGGGGGAGCAGCTTGTAGGGTGAGCGTCTGAGAAGTTTTATCACAAATTTGCAGCCGCCCTACTCAGGAATTGCTCTAAAACTGTCCAGCAACCCTTTGTTGTGCGCCGTGCACAATGCATATACAATATCGGCCTTATCTTTTGGTCTTTGGGCGGAAAAAGCGAAAGAACCGCCTTTTCCGCCGCTTTTCTGTAGCGCTCTTCAAATTGAGCGCATTGCAAATTGAATGACATATTCGTAATCAGCACCGAGCTCTCTTCCCGATGAGCTGAAAATCGCATAGCGAGCGTCTGAAATGTAGTTCAGTGACCTAATTTCTGTCCGGCGCGGCTGACCCCTGTGCTCGCGGGAGATAATTACACCCACAGCTCCCAAGTGGCTAATGAAGGAAGAGATTCGGCTCTTTAAAGCCTAGTTTCTGCATTATATACATAGTCACACATAGTTCCCTGGATTCCCTAGTATTTCACGGTCACAATGATCTACTTCCTTAAAGGATCCGACAAGTGTTGTTATTTTCAAAAAATGCCTACGCTTTGGAGGACTCTAATTTCGTCATATCATGATTGTTTGTGTTTATACTCGTTTGTCACGTTGGAGGCGAGAGTGAAAATCAAGCTGCGAAGTTGGAACCTTCAAGGTTGAAATCGTTAGCGATTGTACGCTGCCAAAGTTGCCCATATGACACTTCTTCGTAGTTAGCCGTACACTTTTCGTATCATTAAAGTGGGCACAAAATGGTTCCCTTGAAGACAGGAACGTAGATATCTGGAGGCCTATGAAAACACCTTATAGTCTTCTACAGGTGGGATTTCGACTGGCCCGGAGGACATTTTGGTCACCCAGTTACAGAGCAAACTCACCTCAAATGCTAACTTAGTGTCATTTTAAAAATGTCCAAAAACTGAAAAATTGTCTACGAGGCCATTCCCTAGTTAATTCTGACTCGAAGGATTGTTCGATTTCAAATTTACGTTCATTTGTACCGGTTTTTCACGAGTCAAATGTACTATAGCCCTGGTCGGGACCCAGATTAGTTCCGGAGCCAGTCCACTCTCCTGCCTCTGGGACCCCTCGCGCCATCTGAGAGCGCCGTAAATGGCCTAACTACAGTTTTCACACTTCCGGTGCCGCGGCTCCATATTGATCCTTCCAAACGAGGGTGGAGTAGAATAGTACACCAAACAAGGTTTGGACAGACCTCTGACCCCTTATACTTATGCGCTTGTGTTTTTCATTTCGCATTTATTTTCGCTTTAGCAATGTTTAGATGCGTGGCGCATCCCAAAAAGACTGCTCGAACTCGCTTCACTTTCACAACGCTCAGTCTACAAGCTGTCCCTCTCCCTCGATTGAAAGATTCGATTCTGTATGCATTGTTCACGGCGCACTCCAAAGGCCAGCTGGACAGCCTTAAAGCAACTCCTGAGTAAGGCGGTAGGAAACTTCTGGTAGAACTCCCCAAACGCTCAGTCCACATGCTGTCCCTCCCCCTCGATTGAAAGGTTCGATTCTGTATGCATTGTTTACGGCGCACTCCAAAGGCCAGCTGGACAGCCTTGAAGCAACTCCTGAGTAAGGCGGTAGGAAACTTCTGGTAGAACTCCCCAAACGCTCAGTCCACAAGCTGTCCCTCCCCCCTCGATTGAAAGGTTCTATTCTGTATGCATTGTTTACGGCGCACTCCAAAGGCCAGCTGGACAGCCTTAAAGCAACTCCTGAGTAAGGCGGTAGGAAACTTCTGGCAGAACTCCCCAAACGCTCAGTCCACAAGCTGTCCCTCCCCTTCGATTGAAAGGTTCGATTCTGTATGCATTGTTTACGGCGCAGTCCAAAGGCTAGCTGGACAGCCCTAGAGCAACTCCTGACTAGGGCGGCTGCAAATTTCTGACAAAACTCCCCACTGAACCCATGCAAATCAAGGGTGACCAGACCAAATGGTTCACCTCCACACAGCTGGACCAAAGCTCGGCCTTTTAACGAATACTAATCAATGTTAGAAGCTTTATGGAAAGCAATTTCATTTTGTGACGTTGCCCCTAGTTCTTAACAATTATTTCGTGATAAGTCAATTCTTCGCATATGACCGACAAACTCATGAAACGCAGTTGCCGGCATATAAACTCAGAGAGTTTTTGAAATCTTTGAAAAGCCTTTGTTGTGCGATGTGCACAATGCATATAGGATCGAACCTATCAATCGAGTGGGAGCGACCGCTTCAATTTGCACGCGCGGCCGAGTTCGGACGCAATTCTGCAATTCTGCGTCATCTGTAAATTCCGAATCGTTTCGGCTGCAGCTCGTGGGTCTTATAGGCAGTGAAACGATGTAGTAGTACGCTGAAGTGGAACAGTGTAGCTTATGATTACGTAAAGTTACAGGGGCGCGAATATGCAGGTTAGCCTTGTGTGACACGATTTTTTCGGATTTCGGTCGACCTCTGCAGGAAGACGCGGAGACCTAACGAATTAAAAACGCGTAGGTGAGCAGAACAATTAATGTACTTTACGATGACATGCTAACAACTCCATAGCTTCGTGAAGTGCCTTAGCCCATCTGCTAATTTAGAGTGGCGGAAGATAGCGGCTAGAGTTTCTTGAGTTCTTGCACGCCCAGATTTCAGTTTTCGACAATCGCAATGGTACTACTCTGTTCAACGTAAAAAGCGCTATCGAATGATGGCAATTTCGGCCGATTTTGGAAACATCGATTTTTTGACAATTTCGCATCGAGGACGAGACCGCTCCAGGCCGTGGCAGACAGACGATAACGTCATCGAAAATCGATGTCTTCGAAAGTGGCCATGCTTGGTAGGATTTGATAGAACTTTTCCTGCTGATTTCAATAATGTTACTAGGAGTATCGAGAACTGTGATCTGAGCGAATAAGAGCGCGGAGAACATCGACCGTTGCTGTGCCAAATAGGACGCAAGGGCGTGTTCGGAGCGCAGTAACTCTGTCCGGACCGAATCGATCTGGCTGCAACTTGTCGATTTTGTAGCCAGTAAAAGTTCTAGTAGTGTGGTAAAAAAACTGCGATATAGCTTGTGAATGGACGAAGTAACAGTGACGCGAATATGCAGGTGAGGCTTAAGTGACGCATTTTTCTCCGATTTCGGGTGACCACTGCGAGAAGACGCCGCGAGCTAACGGCCTCAAAATGCGTATGCGAACAGAGCACTTAAGGTACATTACGGTGACGTGCTCAGAACTTCTCACCTGACTAAACTGCCTTAGCCCCATCTACCGTTTCAGGGCGGCGGACTTAGCGGTTGAAGTTTCCTGCTCTCTTACTCGCCCATGTTGGGTTTCCAACACTTTCAGTAACACCGTTTTGTTCACAACGAAAAGCTCTATCGAATGGTGTCACTCTCGACCAATTTCAAAAAAAAATCGATTTTTGACAATATCGAGGACGTGTGCGCCCTAGGCCTCGTGCAAACTTCGTCCAAAATCGTCCAGGCGTTATTTGGGGCACTGATTACAATCCGACGTCCGTTTTTGAAAATTCCGTCAACTTCGGTAGGTTTTGAATTTTCTTCTGGATAATTGAGGGTGGTCGGGTCAGGATCATCGATTTTGCTCAAAATTCGTGTAGGGTCGGAGACTTATTAGAGGTACATTTAGACGATTATTGCAGGAGACCGCTCATACCGATAACTGAGGGTGATCGGTGATCCTGACCCAACCACCCACAAACGGGAAGTAACCTGCTGAAGTCGACGGAATTTTCAAAAACGGACGTCGGATTCGTAATCAGCCCCCCCCCCCCCCTAAAATAACGCCTAGACGATTTTGGACGAAGTTTGCACGAGGAAATTTGGCCAATTTTGAAAATGCCGGTTATGGATGACGTCATCGTCTGCGCAGCTCGGCCTAGGGCGCCCACGTCCTCGATATTGTCAAAAAATCGATGTTTTCGGAATTGATTGAGAGTGACACCGTTCGATAGAGATTACCGAGCTGAACAGAAACGGCACCATTACAACTGTCGAAAACTCAAATGAGGGCGAGTAAGGGCTGAAGAAACTTCACCGCTGTCCTCCGTCGCTCTAAAATGGCTGCCGGGAGTGAGGCGGGTTAGAAAGCTGGGAAGCTCTGGGCACTTCTTCGCAAAGTACCTTGACTGGTTTGCTCGCATACGCATTCCTAGACCGTTAGCTCGTCACATCTTCCCACAGTGGTCGACTGAATTTGGAAAAAATCGTGTCACACAAGGCTAACCTGCATTTTCGCACTGCAATAATTTCGCCCGTTTAGAAGCTACCACGGTGTACTTGTGGGGACTGCAAAATCATTCTACTGCCTACAAAATCCACTAGCCGCAGCCGGAACGATTCGATCTCCACAAAGTTATTGCGCTCCGAACACGTTTGTGCATGCAGTTTGCGAGCTGTCGCGCCCACTCGATTGATAGGTTCGTATGCATTGTTTACGGTACACTCCAAATGCAAGCTAGACAGTCTAGAGCAATTTCTTTAGGACGGCTGGGAATTTCCGATAAAACTCCCCAAACGCCCGCTCTACAAGTTGTCGCGCCTACTCGATTGGTAGGTCTGATTCTGTATGCATTGTTCAGGGCGAACTCTAAATGCGATCTGGACAATCTTAAAGCAATTTTTGATTAAGATGGCTAAAAATTTCCGATAAAACTCCCCAAACACTCGCTATACAGGTTGTCGCGCCGCGCCTACTCGATTGATTCTGTCGGGCCTATATGCATTGTTCAACTCTACTGAGATTTATCCACCAAAAGATAGAGCTTGAGCTGCTGAGTTCAAATATATGTATATTTTTACAAGTATTTGATTTCTGGGCGCGTGCAGCGCAGTCGGAGGAGGCGCCGTCTGTCGCGTGCACCCGATACCAGGATCCTGGTTCGGATTTCCCGCCCAGGCCAACCAAGCCTTCCATCCCTCCGGGGTCGGTGAATTGGTACCAGACTTGTCTGGGAAGGATAAAGCGCTGACTTGTTCATCGGCTGGCCACCGCAAGTCATTGTATGGCCAAATACGCATTCATGTCGCCTCCACGACATCCCGTAGAAGTAGAATGCGCTGGCGCATCCCAGACGGGATTGAGTAACGCCGTCCTTTATCCTTTATTATTTTATTTGATTTCTAAAGAAGTTATTCAAAAAGGCCGCTTTGGAACGCTCCAAAACGGCCTATGTTGGCCGGCGCGGCTTTTTTGGCCAATGACCAAAACACTTGTCCGGTACTGTAGATCGACAGGACCCCGGAGTTCCGTCCCACGGCTAAGTCTGCTCTCACAGAAACCGTGTTTAAGTGAGTGTTCCATGAGCATGTGCAATCTCGCCGCGGGTACCAAGTACCATAACGTCTTTCTTTACCATATGGCTTGGACAAAAATGTGTCGTGTCTGTACTATAGTCTCACGTGTGCATGGAAGCACTGCAGGAGATACAGGCTGTCGCGTGCACCCCAAACAAAGTCTATTGGTTTGGGTTCCGCCCAGGCCAAGCAAGCTTTGCGGGGCTACTGAACTACTGCCAGATTTTCTTTTGCTCTCAGCGCAGGTCATTGTTTAGGCCAAATACATATTCAAATTGCCTCCGTAGACGCAGGATGCGCGCCGAATCTCAAAAACAACTGACCGATGTAGAAGTTCACCTTATATTAGGTTTCTGGACAGTTCTCAGCATTTCTCGTCACTATTTTTCATTCGTCTATTATTAAGTAAAAATTCAACTTGCGTTGCGCATTCTTGCTATCTGCATAGAATTTTCCGCTCTATATGTTTAAATAATTTATGTTTCTGCGTTATTTTATAACTCTGTTCTTGAACGCTTATTGAAGTATGTCGAAGGGGAAACTCCGAACGGTACACTCCGAACGGAACAATCCGCAGCCGAGACAGCTCGACAAATCAGTCAAAGTGTGGGGGCATAATAGTGTTGGAGAAAGCACTGTGCGCCAGTGGTTCAGTAAATTTCGGAGCGGAGATTTCAGCCTCGAAGATGACCCCCGTAGCGGTCGACCTAGAGCAATGCTGGACGACGAGTCGAAGGAATTAGTGGAAGCTGAACCATCCCAAACAGTTCGTGGGATCGCAGAAGAGCTAGACCTCAGTAAAACTGCTGTCGCCGATGCTTTGGAACGCCTTGGAAAGGTGGAAAAGCTTTAAAATGGGTGCACCACAAGTTGAGTGAGCGGTAAAAACTGTCACGTTTCGAGATTTGTTCTTCCCTAATTTTACGCAACAAAGTTGACCAATTTTTCGATCGACTCATCACTTTTGATGAAAAGTGGATTCTGTGTCATAACAGGAAACGTTCCGGACAGTGGCTGGACGCCGACGAACCACATAGGCATTTTCCAAAGGCGAACCTTTACCAGAAAAAGGTGGTGATCACTGTGAGGGGGTGGCGGCTGGTCTGATGCATTAGAACTTTTTGGCACCAGTCCAACACAGCAGAGTCTTACTGTAAGGAAATCGACGAAATGCACCAAAAATTGCGTCAAATTCAACCATCATTGGTCAACAGAATCATTGATCACCTTTTCAAACCCTTTCAGAACTTCCTCGCTAGCACAACCTTCACCAATCAGGACCGAGCCAAAACAGCTTTCGTGGATTTTGTCGAATCCCGACCACCTAATTTTCTTGCCGATGGAATAAGACGACTGTTGGCCCATTAGCAAAGGTGTATTGATTCGAGCGGTGCTTATCTCGACTAAATCCGATAAGGTTTTAGAAAATTATGGTAGATAAAAGTAAAGCACTAAAAACGCTGAGAACTTTCCGTACAACCTGATAATATAGCTATTGCGGAACCGTAGTTGTAGAAACGAAAACCTGAAGAAGAGCATTCAGCGACCACGGAGGAGCACTGACTCTGTAAGGCACTGCTCTGCACAAGGAGACATCAGGCGTTGCTCAAGACCGAAGCCCCTGTTGACCCCCACTCTCATCCTGCAGAGATTTAATGACATGTGGTCTCAGACTTTTAAATGCAGCGCGAAGGACAAGTAGTGTCCGTTAGAATCACCGTTAGAATCATAATTTCCATGTTGTTCTTGCAGTTAAGGATTTCTACTCTTCCTCGGCTTTGTTGCACAGGCGCAATAATGTCCAGAATCGACGAGGCTCTATCGTAACAGATTTGATTCACAAGAGGAACCGTTTTGAAGACCCGAAAAACCTAATAAGCTTTTTCAGAATACGCCGTTCCACAAATTCTCGTTGGGCATTCGAATGACACTTTTCGAATACGCGAATAATTTTGGCTTCCTGGGAAATTTTGAATCTTCGAACGGCTTCGAATACGGAAGATTTTCGCGCATTCGAAACCGAATATTTTCGAAAAATGCAATTTTTCTGAATATTCGAATTCGAATAAGAATCATTCGAATTCGAATGAGAATTATTCGAATACCTATTCGAACAGGTCATTCGAGCATAAGTATAGTGTGCATGCGGGCGCGGCAAAGCTGGGGAGAAGCGCCGTCATCTCAGGGCTCCGCCCCAGTTTTGCCGCCCTCCGTCTCGTTGTAAGAAGTGTGCCGAGGCCTTAACCCTTTCACGCCACGCGTTATTTTCGCGCGGCTGCCGCGTGGGACAGTGCGTACTTTTCCCGCGAACCGAGTGAATATGGATAAAAAATTTAAAAAAATAATAGATAAATATAATAAATAAATATAATAAATGTGAATAAAACAGTAGCCAATGAAGTTTCCCATGAATCATCTTGACCGTACATATTAGTGGATTCAATTATTAATATTGTCCTACTAAATGCTTGATAACTTTCCATGAACTGATTTTATGATGATGCCCGACAACGTCGTCAGATAATGTCTCACGCGGCGTCCGACGACATCGTCGGACAATGTGTCCGACGACATCGTCGGACAATGTCGTGAAAGGGTTAAAGCCTGCAACAGAGTCTTTCATCACCGCGCTGCACACCCAGTTCCTTTTCCTTCCGATCGTGGTGGGAGCCGCGCCGAGGATGAGCTGTCGTGATGCCGCCTGCCGCTCTGTGACTCGCAGCAGGGGTGCACATTTAACGGTTAACGATTTGACGAATTTAACGAATTAACGGCACTTTCCGTTAAAATCCAGCTTAGCGACTTAACGGAAATTTTTAGAAATTTAACGGAATTTTTAACGGACCTTTTTTCTCAGTAAGTTTATCAATTTTCTCTCTGTTTTCACTAATATCGCAGGCCTCATCCTCCCAATTAGGACTATTCCTGAATAACTATTGAAGTCAGGAAGAATATTTTCATGTTTTAATGCCATTCTCATGCCCTCTATGGCGCATTTGGATTTTTGGAAATAATACAATTGGAGCTAGAAATGTTCTTCATCGAGCCGCCAAGCACGTCAATAAATCCACAAAGTTAGCGGTCTGACCTCATCGTAAGATACGCTTATCCTCACTTGGCGCTGCTTTTCCCAGAATGCTTGCTCGCCACCTAAAGCAGTCGAAATGGAGAGAATGTTTGCAGTCGGCGGAGGTATTTTAAATGATTTGAGAAAAACGCTAGTGAAGTAATAAACTCACTCAATGCCTTTTGGGATGCGTCACGCATTCTACTTCTACATGATGTCCTGAAGACGATTTGGATGCGTAGTCGGCCATGCAGTAAATCAGCTATGATGGTCAGCCGATGAAGAAGTCAGCGGTTTATCCTTCCCAGACAAGTCTGATACCAATTCATCGACCAAAGATTCACCGGGGGTGGAAGGCTTGGTTGGCGTGATCGGGAAATCCGAACCAGGAACTTGGTATAGGATTGCATGCAAAAACCGGCGCCCCCTCCGACTGTTCTACACGCGCCCTAATAACAAAAATTCGGAAAGCTACTTTCCTGAACATTAACACGTCAACAACCGTGTCGCACCCATTCGGCTGAGGGGAAGCGTGTGACATGATGTCGTGTAAAAAATCAATTGGTCTCACGCACAGGGCAAAATCGTACGTTCGTCAACGTGTTAACATTCCTCCACTAGGCTTTTAGTTGTATTTTTGTTAGCTCTTTCGGTACTTAGTGAGCTGGTTCCCACATCGAGATTGTAGACGTTCGTATAACAGTCACACAAAACGGTTTCGTAAAGAACCAGGAAAGGGGGAGAAACTTCGGGGTCTGTCTGATCTTACATTTTAAGTTGCCCTGTCGAAGCGGGCTTCAGCCCACCAAGTACCGTTCACTTGATTGATAATCCCATACCTGGTGTATTCCACACCATGAAGATAATTCGCTGCCGAAGGTTTGTTTATTTTACTGTCCACACCTTGTAGGTAATGACTTGTGTAAGCCACATTGTAGTGTTACACTTCGTTCCTTGAACTTTAGTTGTTGATCAGCTGAAGTTGGATGGAACATATAACATTTTCCTTGGTTTTTGAATTGAAATAACAGTTTGCAGCTAATTGTATTTTTTAACGAAATTTAACGATTTATCGGAAATTTAACGAAAAATTTCCGTTAAAAAATTTCGTTAAAATAATTTAACGCGCAGAACCTCGTGTGCACCCCTGACTCGCAGAGGTACGGGCATTCTACCCCTTGGCCCCTGGCCCGCCCATCCCCAACCCCTGAGCTTGGTCGAGAATCCAGTGGCTGCCTTACGAGGTAGATTACGGGGCAGCTCGCACCAAGCACGCTGAGTCATCGCAGAGGGGCAGATTCCAGAGAGGAGAAGGCCAGTGGCCGCACCTGCACTGCGTCTCTGAATTCGCGTGCATTTCATGTTCCGCTTCTTCAGGACGGAACGGCTTCGGGCGAGGCAAAAAGAAGGATGGGACGGAGACTTTGCCGAATTTGGGTTTTGAGACCAAAGAAACGATTATCCTACAACACTAGAGCAAGGCCATTTCACTTTCTATTCCCTCATTGAGCTGGATTTCCAAGTATATCGACCGACGTTTTGTCTATCCTTCTAAAATCTGAAATAGGAGATCTGTTGAGGGTTATGGAGTCTGAGAGAAACTTATCCATCTTTTCGGATGAACCTCAAATGTCGGGTAAGATTCTGTACACGACTCTCGCCGATGGACTACTGACACGAAACTTGGGTGGGGGGGGGGGGGGGGGGCGGTGGTGTGGGGGTAGCTCCGTAAATCATCATCATCATAATCATTTTCATTAGCGTCTGTCCCGCTTGATGGCGGAGTCCGCTCTTCTGGTGTGGTGAGGCCAATTCTCCCGAACAAATGCTTGATCAGGGTGCACACCAGCCATCTTTAAGTCTAAGTGCAACGTATCTAGCCAACGTTGCTTCGGGCGTCCCTGGGCCGCATTCCAGGGACCTCAAGATGCAGGTCAATCTTACGGATGGTGTCGTCTTTAGCGCGGAGGACGTGGCCGTGCCATCGAAGACGAGTTTCGCGCATCTTCTCGGCTATCGGGGCGACATCGAACTTCTGTCGTATGGTGCCGTGGCGAACCCGGTCCAAACGCGTAACTCCAGCCGTCCACCGTAGCATTTTCGTCTCCATTACACTGAGGCGGCTCTCAATTTCCTTCATCACGGGCCAGCACTCAGCACCGTACGTCGCTACTGGGCAAACGACTGTTCTATAAACCTTCAATTTGAGGTGCTTAGGTATTGTCCTGTCGCAAAGTAACCCGGTCAGATAGTGCCATTTGGACCATGTCGCACTCACACGGGCATTCACCTATAACTTTAGACTGTCATCGGACGTGACTGTTGATCCAAGATACTTGAAAGATTAATATTTATTACTTAACTAGTGAGAGCTCAGTACCGTCGATCTTAATAGATCCGTGCTCATTCACATCAGTCGTCAAGTACTCTGTCTTTTTGACGTTTAGCTTGAGACCGAACAATGCCATGCGATCGCACCACGCTTGTGCCTGTCGCTCCAGTTCGGTTCTATCCTCACAGGCAAGCATGCCGTCGACAGCATACAGCAGCGTCCAAGGTGCCGCCATTTGGAGATCCCATGAGATTGCATCCATGTCGACCACGAAGAGAAGTGGGGATAACGCACATCCATGGTCCACCCCTACAGAGATGGGAAAAAATCCATGGTATCCGCTGGCGCTCGCACACGACTCCATGGGCAAGAGTACAGAATACGCACCCACTTAATAAGCTCATAAGGGATACCATGTTGTCGCAACGCATACCATATAACTTCTCGCGGAACACGGTCAAAGGCCTTCTCCAAGTCCAGGAAGGCAAAATGCACCGACTTCTGTTTCTCGCGATGCTTCTCTAGCAGAAAACGAACGGCGTGAATGGCATCAACCGTCCCACAACCAGGGACAAAACCACACTGATTCGTGAAAAGCTGGACGACATCCCGGATACGTCCATCGACAATTCGCTCAAAGATTTTCATGGTGTGCGAAAGGAGGCGAATTGGACGGTAACTAGCGCAGTCCGCAGGACTGCCCTTCTTCTTCCTAATCGAGATGGTCGTGCTTTGCTGCCAGCTCTTAGGCACTTTCTTCTCACTAACAACCTGATTGAAAAACTCTGTCAGCCAGTCGGTGGGGCACCAGCCCTTCGACTTCCAGAGGTCGGCTGGCAGGTCATCAGGGCCAGTGGCTTTGCCTGACTTCATCTTTCTCAGGGCTGCTTCGGTTTCGCTCACTGTGATCTTCTGAACGGGACCGTATACAGGAGATGCAAATGGAATAGCGGGATGGTCAAATTCAACACTCGAGATATCCTCGAAGTAGTCGTGCCATCGCTTCACAGCTCTCCTACGAACCATCAGAAGAGGACCGATCTCGTCGATAATGCCAAAAAACTCAATGTCTTCTGCTTCGCGACAGCGAGCTTTGGCGAGTCGGCAAAGATAACGGTCACGATCGCGCGTTTCCAATTTTTCGCTGACATCAGCGTAGTATGCGGCTTTAGCAGCGGCCACTGCCTTCTTTACCGCTTTCTTCGCTTCTCGATAATTCCGCAAATTATGGACTGTTTTATCACCGATGAATACGTGTTAGAGCCGTTTCTTTTCTCCGTTTCTTTTCTCAGACTTCCTCTCTGACATCATCAGTCCACAGCCATGCCTGCATGTCGACCAAGCGTCGTCCAGGCTTCGTTGTGCCGAGTTCGAGGCGTGCATCCGGTTTATCGATAGCATTGTGGTAGCTCCGTAAATCACTGCTTTATATAGTTGCGGTCGATAAATTTTTCGAATATTCGGATTCGAATATTCAAATTCGCATGAAAATCATTCGAATTCCTATTCGGATAGGTCATTCGAGCGTACTATACTGTATAATAACTAGGAAACTCGAATGACCGGTTTTTTATACATTTGTGATTCTTTTACGCCCCTCTTTTCTGTCTGCTGCCAGATCGCAAGTCTTGCACATAGTAGTTGGGCGGATGACGGCAACACCTATTTAACCGAGTGCGATAAGAGGACGCAATTCAATGCGTCAGGCTTTATAGCGATGTGTCTCAGAATTGTTAAGCGACATTATGCTGCATTAACGTTCAGAGGCCCTGAATCCAGGCTTTAGTTTGCCCCATCGCTAGATCCACTTTAGTTTGTGGACAACGCAGACCTTCGTTGTGGTGCACTGTCAACATTTGCTCAAGAATGATCAAGAATGTCAAAAGGACTACAAATGTTGATGCCTCTTTCCTTTCACGGTTTGGCTCCAAGCCCACTTCCACATTCGACCGAGAGATCTGTTCAGCGGAGAAACAACGTCCTATGATGAGACATTGGTCGCGGAAGTTTCGGGCGAAAGAACATGTTCCCAGAGGAGACGGCGACTCCATGCGAAATAGCGCGCCAGCGGCGAGAGACTGCAGACGCGTGCGAAACGGCAGCGGGCAACCGGAGCGGGGACGAACGGGGACGAGTTGCTCGTCAACCTACGAGGAGTAGAGTCGCAGACATTTGCAACGCCTCTATTTGAAGGGCGGCGAAAGAATACCAGTCTGCTTCGCAAACATAACAGCTCTGCTGCGACTACATAAACCTTAGAGAATTGCTTCCGCTCAAGGTTGTCGTCGGCGCCTCGCTAAGGCCTATGTTATACTTCGGCGACGCTATTGTCGGCGACAGCGTTGCGCGGGCTGCTACGCACTGCATAGCACCCGCTCAGCACTGTCGCCTACGTCGCCGACAACAGCGTCGCCGATGTATAAAATAGGCCCAATGGCGGCAAGGGAGCACGCCGCAAAGCTCTGCGGCAGGCCTGACAACGAGAGTCTCCAGAGTGGTGGCGAGCTTTTGCGATGCAATTTTTACAGAATATAGAGTCCCGTGTGGGGAGTCCGAAACCATAGTTAGGTTTTTCGGAATGCTCTTCTGTGGTAGAAAAAAACGTGTCGACGCGTGAGCGCGAAGTTCATGGCGCCCTGCTGCCACCCAGACCGACGTGGTCGGTTAGCGCAGCAGTAGCTGGGTCGCGTCTCAGGCGCATCGAGCGGGTTTTGATGGTTCGGTCCCCGTGTTGCCGGTGTTTTTGCATACATCGTATCGTTATTATTACGTGCTTGCGTGACCACAGTAGCCAATTTGTATGAGACTAATGCTTTTAGTATTTCGTGAAAAAAGGAAAAAAGAAAGAGAAAAAGGAAACAGAGCCCTTTTGGGCTTTCATTTGTGTTACCTCTCAACGGATCGTATTTGCACTGTATCATTTTATTGGATCGCTAACATAAAAAAATTTCTTGCTTACATGAAATAACACTGTGTTTGTTGCTGACAAGGATAATCAACAATTATGATATAGAACTATGAAGGTGGAGATGTCCGTTCCTCCAAGTGGTGCCACTGGAAACCGCCCGCTTTGGCGAGCCGAGCCGAACACGGACACTCGATTGCAGGTGAGAGGCCCTTGTGACAGGCCGGCCTACGAAGACCCATGTCACATCACCTGGTGTACGACAGTTCAAGTACTTCGAGATAGTGCTACGGCGTCCGCGGGAGCCGACGCGCACTCGCAGAGCCCGGCGAGTGTGAAAAGTATGCAATGGTCCCTGATGCGAGGATGGCATCGAGGGGCAACTGAACTGGTCCGAAAGTCCCGCAACGTAAGCAGCACCCGCATGTCTACGCTGAATGTGGGTGCGTTGACGGGCCGCTCGTGCGAGTTGGTAGAAGCACTGGAGCGTAGAAGAGTTGATTTCTGTGCGGTGCAGGAGACGAGGTGATCCTGCCGCAAGTCAAGGGACATAGGACGTGGCTTCAAGGCCGTTCTTCCCAGGACCACCAATGGTGTCGGTGTAATCGTCTCCGAACGATTTCGTGACTCGATTGTAAAGCATCGAACGCTTTGACAATCTATTGACGAAGATCATTGTCACCGCTAAGGACTAGCGATTCTATCACTTCTTCTCTGCGTATGCTCCGCAGACCGGCTGCTCAGAGCAAGCCAAGGATGAGTTTTGGAGCCTGCTTGATGAGAAGGCAGCAGAGGTACCGCCGAAAGATGTCATTATAGTCGCTGGTGACCTTAATGGGCACGTAGGTGCTACGAAAGTCGGGTACAGCTGTCATGGTGGTTTCGAATACGGATCACGTAATGCCGATGGTGAGCGCATTCTTGATTACGCGGAATCGCATAGCCTCACCATTGTGAACACCGTCTTCCGAAAACGGGGCTCCCACCTCATCTCGTACTATAGTGGGAGTGGTGGCGAATAAGAGAGAAGGAAGCAAAAAAAGTTGTGATTTCTCGCGTGCGGTTACCGACGGTCACAACTGTCCACGAAACATGGAAGATGGCGACCGACGCGATACGTCAAGCTGCGCAGTCGGAGCTCGGCATTACGAAGCCTGGGCGAAGAAAGGTCGAAAAGCAGGCATTGTTGTGGACAGACGACGTGAAGGCAAAGGTTCGAGAGAAGAAGTGTCTCTATTATGTGTTTCTCGGCGAAAAGACCGCCGGTAACTGGCGGAAGTACGAAGAAGCGAGGAAAGCTGCAAAGAAGGCCGTGGCTGTTGCAAAAGCCGCTCATTATAGAGATGTCAACGAGAAGCTCGAGTCACGCGATGACGAGCGCTATCTGTACCGGCTTGCTAAGAATCGCTTCGGCAGACCGAGGACATTGAAAAGTTTTTCCGCATCAATAATGAGAATGGCCGTCTTCTTATGGACCGCAAGAAAGCATTGAAGCGATGGCGCGACTACTTTGAGGAAATCTCTACGGTAGAATTTCCTCATCCAGTCTTCCCTTCAACGGCTCCAACCCACGGCCCCGTCCAGAAAATCACCGTGGAGGAGACAGAAGCGGCTCTGAAGAAGATGAGGCCAGGCAAATCGACTGGGCCCAACGACGTGGCGGCTGACCTGTGGAAGTCAAAGTTTTGGTACCCGGCTGAGTGGTTGGCGAAGTTCTTTAATGAGGTCGTAGCAGAGAAAAAAATACCTGAATGTTGGAGCCAAAGTACGACAATTCCGATTTGGAAGAAGAAGGGCAGTCCTGCAGAGTGCTCCAATTACCGTCCGATTCGCTTACTTTCACACAGCATGAAGATCTTTGAGCGAATTGTCGACGGACGAATTCGTGACATCATCCAGCTTTTCAGCAATCAGTGCGGCTTCGTCGCTGGCTGTGGCACTGTTGATGCATTCACGCTGCCCGCCTCCTGATAGAGAAGCACCGCGAGAGACAGAAACCAGTGCATATCGCCTTCATCGAATTGGAGAAGGCCTTTGACCGCGTACCGCGTGAAGTGATATGGTACGCCCTGCGACGACATGGAATTCCTGAAGAGCTCATAGAGTGGGTGCAAATCCTCTACTCTTGTCCAAAGAGTCGAGTTCAAGCTGCAGCTGGAACCTCGATGGAGTTTCCCATCTCTGTCGGGGTATACCAGGGTTCTACGCTTTGCCCACTCCTCTTTGTTGTCGTCATGGATGCCATCACACGAGATCTTCAGAAGCCCTTCCCCTCGGCGTTGCTATATGCCGATGACGTAATGCTCGCTAGCGAAGATAAAGGTGAATTCGAGCGAGAGCTTGGTGTGATCGCTTGGAGTGTCTTGGACTCAGATTGAACATGAAGAAGACCGGGTATCTAACGACGGACGTTAATGAGTCCAGCTCCATCATGGTTAACGGCATCGAGCTCCCACTCACTTCGGTTTTTAAGTATTTGGGATCAGCAGTAGCGTCTGATGGCAATCTGACGATTGAAGTGAACTCACGCGCGAGTGCAGCCTGGTCCAAGTGGCGCTCGTTGACTCGCGTGCTCTGCGATAGCACCAGAGCGCTTGAAGTCAACAATATATAGAACTGTCGTCCGGCCGGTAGCGATGTACGATGCTGAGTGTTGGCCTGCGACCAAGGAGGTTGAAACGCGCCTCAGCGTCATGGAAACGAAGATGCTGCGCTGGACGGCTGGAGTCACGCGCCTGGACCGCATCCGAAACGATGTCATTCGGCAGAAGTTTGGTGTCGCGCCGGTAGCGGACAAGATGCGCGAAGCTCCCTTACGATGGTGCGGCCACGTTCTGCGTGGAAAGGAAGACAGCGTCCGCAAGATAGGCCTTAAGCTCGAGGTGGTAGGGAAGCGGCCTAGATGGCGTCCGAAGCAGCAGCGGTCTGACACGTTACATATGGACTTGAAAGTTGCTGGTGTCCACCTGATCTAGCACTGGATCGGGAGAGGCGGCGTCATGACACCAGGATAGCGAACTCCGCTACGAAGCGGGACAGACGCTGAAGAAGATGATGATGATATAGAACTATGAAACATTTAAAACATAATCGCTTACCACACCAGCAGCATCTTAGAAACACTAGGTGCGAACAATCCTCCCCTCCCTGACAAGGCATCACTACTTCTTTCTTTTGAAGGCATAATCAGTAGGGTAGAGAAGGGCCCCGGATGATCATCAACATATCCAGCCGCCACCCAAGCGCATGCCAGACATGGACGGAATACCGGAGCGCAGAACTGCCGCTAGGTCTGGCTTATAATCTGCAATCGAACAAATGCGTGCGAATGGAATCCAGTTCGTATGGCGTTCTATGCCATTTGCTTACTTTCAAGATACCGTTTCTGCTGTGTGTAGCAAATTTCGGGTGATGCTGTATCACATAATGACGCACTCGTCGGATGTACTTCTTGAATAAAAAAGAATACATCCAACTGCTGGGGAGCGGTAGGTTGCACCAGCTGGAGTGGTCATCAGGCGAACTTTTTTCCATTGGGCACCTCTGACAGCATATTGGTGTGGTCCTTAAATCCAGCCCAGTTATCGACAAGAGGGATTGTGAGCGAAGGACCTGACGAAACTAAAAGCATTAATCTTGTACATATTGACTCCTGTGATCACGCAACCCTGTAATAATTACGTTCAGATGTATGCAAAAGCGTTGAGGACAAAGGGGTCCGAACCATCAAGCCCGTTGGGTGCGCCGGAGAGGCGACCCCGCTACCACTACGCCAACCGACCACGTCGGGCTGGTTGGCAGCAGGGCGCCATGAACTTCGCGCTCACGCGTCCATACGGTCTTTTTGACCACAGAAGAGCATTCCGAAAAAAAGGAACTATGATTGTGGACTCCCCACGCGGGACCCTAACTTTTCCTGAAAACAATTGCATCGCAAAAGCTCACCGCCCCTCTGGAGGCTTTCCTTGTTGAAGATACTGCTTTAACATCTTCTGATTGTGACAGCAGTAGCTTTCAGGTATTCAACCATCTCCGGGAAACTGTCTAGAAGACACTGGAAAGTTCCTGGAAATTCACCGGAAACAACTATTCTGTACCAGCGTTCCCTGCCGGAGAACTCCACCGAGCATCTAGAGATGGCCTCGTTCACGGTGAATTGGATGCGAGACATTGAAGGTTCGTAGTAGTCGTCATCAAAGCCAAAAATGCGCACAGCTGCTGAGAGCAGGTCTTACGTATGTTATACTTCGACGACATGTAGGCGACATGGCGACTCGCCGACGCTGACGTAGACAGATTCGGCGACGGGAGTATAGCCGCATGAACACTGCAGCGGGCAGTGGGCATGGAAAGCTGGAAAATTGCGCTGCAGAGGCAGTAAGGAATGCCCTAGCTCATCCCTCCCTACCACTGCCGCTGCGGCCGCTGCTGTCAGAAGTGTGCACATCCCCGCCACTGCCGTCTATGCTGGCGCAGTTCGTCTTCGCCCTTACGGGTAATGCTTCAGCGTGGCTGCCGTACTGCCACTGTGGAGTGCATATGCGGCTTTTAACAGCCTCCCCCCCCCTGTGGCGCGGTCAGCGAAAGCGGTGTTGCGCGAGTTGCTACGCACTGCGCTTGCTAGCACCCGCCCAGCACTACCGCCGACGTGTCGAAGTATGGCCTGTGCTATACTTCGGCGTCGTCGGCGACAGTGCTGGGCGGTGCTACGCACTGCATAGCAGCCCGTGCAACACTGTCGCCGACCTTGGCGACAACGGCGTCGCCGAAGTATAACATAAGCCTATAACATATCCCTAAATCCCTGTCTATACTTTCGACGCCGAGCGAGAGACGTCATGTATAGTGGCCAAACTGATCGATCGCGTCGCTCGATCAATGTAGTCAAAATAAGTGGTGTCGCGTCGCTCGGCGTCAAAGCATAAACGGGTTCTAAGGGTGCAGGCAACGCACGACGCGATGTAATGATAAGCTCCCGTATCGTTTCATCGCGTCGCGCGATCGATATGGGAGCCCATCATTATATCGCGTCGCGCGTCGAGTGCACACCACACATTGGACCCGACTAGGAATCTTCGGATAGCACTAATTTCACCGATTCTGTTTACTGGATGATTCAGATAACAGCGATTCCGCAGTGTCCGGATCCTAGGATAGTTCGGGTCGAAGCATCCGAATTGGATATCCGAAATTGGTTCATTCAACACATTGCAGCGACCAAAAATCTTCGAAAAAGTGGATCACTCGGATAACGCTGATTTAAGCACACCGGATTTGTGAAAGATCGGGATAACGATAATTTGGTGCACCCCGGATTTTTGAATGATTCGGATGAATGATGTCCGGATCGGACATCCGAAAATGATACATTCGAATCTAATGTATAGTGCACTCTAAACGCTTCCTAATGCACAGTTTCGTTCAGGCTGCGCTTGCGACAAGGAAACAGACAAAGACGCCGTTGTCGGTGAGTGGTACGAACTGACTTCACCCGCCTATCCGCTCTCCTACTGCGACGACATGGAGTGCGTCACAAGAATCACCGCACCTGTCGGGCAAGTTTCTGACGATTGGTCCGAGCTCACGCTATTCAGTAACTCACGCTTTTGCCGCGTCTCGTCTGCAGAAAAAGGGTCCTGCAAACGAGTTATTACTCTGTGGACATTGCACGACTCTACGGCATGCTAAGCTGCAAAGTCGCCAAGTCATCTACAAGACTTAAAAAATGTTATGTTCTCACGGTTTGAGAGTGCTATGTACCATACTCGCTCACTTAAAAACCTAAACATGCAGCCGAGCGAGCATGCCACATCCGGGAAAGCTTATTTATAACATTTTCTACCAAGGTAGAGATTACTAAAAAACCACACTCTATTTTTTGTCCAACAGTCGATAGAGATATACTCGTTGTTATGCTCGCTTCTGAAAAAGAGTGTTTTTTCAACCAAAAAATGTTTTCGGAGAACAATTCGGGAAACAATCCCAGTTTGATTCTTGTCGTCATATCAGGGCTTTCTATTATGATTAATGAGAGGACAATTATTAGGTTGTTTCATAATTTTTGCCCATAAAAGAGCATGCCTTTAATGTTTTATTTTTATTAACAAAACAAATCGTCCATCAGCAGTATAATCACCGTTGGTGTAGACATTTGTAAGCCCTTTTTAGGCAAGGATTCCTTGTACTTGCTCCAGAAAGAACGAGGCCGATTGTCAAAAAATGGGGAAATACAATTTCTTAGGCGGTCGTTATTACCGAACCTTTTCTCGTTTAGATCACCCTTGAGGGTTCCGCAGAAGTAACAAGTGCCATGACAGCATTGTACGGTGGTTGAGGCACTGCCCTTCAGCCGATCTTCTTTAGGAAATTACGAGTTAAGTTCGTCGTGTGCCGTCTCGCCTTGTCGTAGAGGAGAGCGCGCTTACGTGCTCGCCCTTGGGGGATTCTAGAGTCTACTACGCGATATTGCAAACGATATCCCAAGATTTCTCCAAAGTGCCCGCAAGAAATTCCGAATAAACCGATATGTGGACAAAAATTATACAACAATCTGGTAGATATGGGAAGAGGAATCCTGAGCTTAGGAAAGACTTAAGCAGTGGGTCATGTTTACTATTACTGTGGAAGACGTCCGTCAAGTGTGTATATTATACATATTATCACCCTTCCCCTACCTCTTTCGAAAGAGAGCCTTTGGGCTCTCTTTTTAAGAGGGATCTCGGGCCGCCTGTTGCAGGGCAATGTGGCGATTCCCCGGGTGGTGGATAGGGAAATGAAACGCGAACCAAATGCGACCGTGTACTGCCCAGAGCCGCAGGTGGCCCGAGATCCCATGGGGATGCAGGGGATGAACTCCTTGCTCCTGCTGTGTCGAGACGACGCGTTCCTTGTGCGTGGAAGCGGCATGTTCATGCACAGTGTGCGTGGATGTTTTTGCGCCTTTGCGGATTGGAACTGTGTCGGCCCGGCCAAAAGGTTCCACTCGGTAGTCTGGTAGTACATGTAAGGCGATTCAAGGCCACCTTAAGTCTCGCCCCGTCCCTTCGGCCAGTCTGGCTGGCTGCCCGGAGTTTTCGCCAGAAAAAGCTGCCGCTGTGTCTGACGTTCATCGATCCGAAGAAGGCATTCGACTCTTTCGAAACGGAAGCGGTCGTCGAAGTCCTGCGCACTCATGGCCTTCCTATTCATCATAAGAGTCCTTCAAGAGTTGTACAGTGGATTCACGACCAAGATCTCACCATTCCACAACGGCGTCATCATCGACATGAAGAGAGGAGTTCGGCAAGAGGATACCACATCCTCGAAGCTCTTCAGCGCCACCCCAGAAAACGGCACGCGCGAACTGGAATGGGAACACATAGGAGTGAAGGTCGACGTCCGGGAACTGCACCATCTTCGCTTCGATGACGACATCGTACTCATAACACCAAGCATTAGCCAGGCGGTGCGAATGCTGGGCATTTTCAGTCGTGTATGGGGAAACCTTGGACTGCAGCTGAGTTTTAAGAAGACGATGTTCATGAGTTTCAGTTTCAAGTTTCTGAAGCCCCATTCTCGCTCACCGGAACGAACATCTCTGAATGCTCTAGCTACGTGTATCTTGGTCAAGAAGTCCACATGGCCAACGACCTAGCGCCAGAGCTGAGCAGGAGCAAACGATCGGCTTGGGGAGCTTTCAAGAGCGTCGAAAAAGTCGTGAAGAAGAGGAAGAACGTCGACTCCGTGCCCATCTATTCGACTCTTCCGTTCTTCCTGCACTATCATACGCCTCAGAGACCGGGGCTATATAAAAGCAGGATGAACACGCGATCATCGTCGCGCACCGTGGAATCGAGAGGACAATGCTCGGAGTGATACGACTCACGCAAGCGAAAGAAGGTCTCCGAAGTTTCGAGCTTCGTCGACGTTCGAAGATCAGTGGCGCTGTCGCATGGGTCAAGTCGTCGAAAATTAGGTGAGCCGGCCACGTAATGCGCTTCGCAGACACCCGGTGGAGGAGAGCCGTCACCGTCTGGATTCCGCGGGATGTCAAGAAAACACAGGGCGGCCACCAACGCGTTAGTCGCATTTCTTCGTGAATGCCCTGAACGAACGATACGGCGCTCTTCCCGTTCCTCGAGCAAGGGGAATCCATTGGAGTACACTGGCGGGCGACAGGGAGGTATGGAAACGCTGCTGGCGCCCGCTCGAGCAAGTCGATGATGAAGGGACGACAGGTGATACAGGTGATTATCACCACTGACGAAGGCAGTACGAAGGTCATACTGAGTGCGTTTTCGGTATAAAAATAGCCTAGCCTAGTCAACAGATGTACAAGTCAGTGCCTCGACCCCCACCCCTCCCCCACCATCACCTGGCACTAATTCACCGAGAAGGCCTGATTTTCTAGGTCAGAAGCGAACCTTAAATCGAATCAATGGGCACGAGAGAAACAACATTGCTCCATGCTACGCCACACTAATTCCACTTCTGTGATGGTTGCGCTAAAAGAATACAAACTGCGCCATCGCACTACCATTTGCACGCTTTCTCTAATTTCACAATTTTTCACCATAACGGAGAGACGATCTGACCTAAGTGCTTAATCCTAACAGGGGTGCACACAAAATTCTGTGCGTTAAATTTTTTAACGAAATTTTTTAACGGAAAATTTTCGTTAAATTCCGGTAAATCGTTAAAATTCGTTAAAAAGTACAATTAGCTGCAAACCATTCTTCTATGTGAGAAAAATCAAGGAAAACCTTATACGTTTCAATTTCAAGAGATCAACAGCTGAAGTTCAAGGAACGTAGTGTAACACTGCAATGTAAAATAAACAATTCATCATCATCAAACAGAAAAAAAAGCCTTCAGCAACAAATTATCTACAGGGTGTGGAAGAAGAGAGGAAAGAGAAGAAGAATTATCGTGCAAGATGATCACCGACAAGGAATCTTAAAATGTGCGATCAGGCAACACCCGGAGTTCCCCTTTCTTTGTTCTTTGCAAAACCGTTTTGAGTCACTGTTCTACTAGCTTACAATCTCGAGCAGGTATCACCTCGTTAACTACAGAAAGATTTAATAAAGATACAATTAAAAGCCTATCAGTGGAATGTTAACACGTTGTCGAACGCACGATTTTCGGTGCCTGGTGTGTAGTAGCAATACATTTTTTTGCAACGTCGAGACCGTGAGACGACAGCGTTTCATACGATCCTGCACTGCCGAAAAGGTGTGATACGTCGTCAACGTATTAACGTTCAGAAAAAGCAGTTTTCCTAATTTTTGTTATCAGCGTTTCTTAAATCGTTTAAAATACGCCCACGGAGCGAAAACATTCTCTCCATCAGGACTGTTGCAGGTGGCAACAAACTTGTTCAACAACAAGCATTGCCAGGTGAGGATAGGCATATATTACGAGGAGGTTAGACCAGTCTCCATGTGGATTCGTGAGCGTGCTTGGGGGCTCGGTGAAAAATTTTCTAGGTCCAAAGTGGGATCAAAGGATAGAAGGATAAAGGGCGGCATTACTCAATCACTATCCCCGCCACGCATTCTACTTCTTCCGCATGTCGTGAAGGCGACTTGAATGCGTATTTGGTCATACAATGATTGCGTCGGCCAGCCGATGAACAAGAGACAAGTTTGGTACCAATTCAGCCCGGAGGGATGGAAGGCTTGGTTGGCCTGGGGGAAATCCGAACCAGAAACCTGGTACCGGGGTATACGACAGCCGGCATCTCCTCCGACCGCGCTACACGCGCCCCCGAAATGTATTTTTAAAAAATCAAAAATTCAAAACAAATTCATGAAAGCATATTCTTGCTGATTTCAGTAGTTTTTAAGGAACAGTCCTAATAGGGAGGATGAGACCTGCAACATTAATGAAGACTAAGGGCAAATGTGATAAACTCACTGAGAAAAAAGTCCGTTAAAAATTCCGTTAAATTTTTGAAATTTTCCGTTAAGTCGTTATGCCAGATTTTAACGAAAAATGCCGTTAATTCGTTAAATTCGTTAAATCGTTAACCGTTAAATGTGCACCCCTGATCCTAACAGATTGGACGAGATGTGAGCGTCAATTCACGTCGGTTGCGCCACTCGTTTTCCTGACCTTATAGCCCATGTAACTCCTTCAAGCTTTCGACTGAAGTCTGCAAGGCGTCGAAATGGTTGAAGGTGTCTCCCCAGCATTCCGAAACACGTTCGCGTTCGCGATACGTACGTTAAATCTACATACTCCGATTATTTCTTCGGTTTGATCACATATCTCCTTCTGTTTTGGTGTCGTATAGAGCAAGCGAATGAACCAGGGTGTGGCTAATCTTACAATTAGCCCTTTTGTAACAGTGAACTTTTCGCATACCCGTCCCACCCTAATGGCTATCGGCAAGTGTCTTCCTGGACAATGCGCACCAGAACAATATTAACCTAATAATTGGCCGATGTTGCGTTGTTCGACATTTCCACAAGGGAGTAGCATGGATAGTTTGGTCCCAGTCTTACCTGTTTTGCCCATTTTTTGCTCTCCTCCGTCAACGCAAATCCACCATCCATATGTTTTCTATACCGGTCGTGTGCCACGCTCGTCTCGTTATTGACATCTTATAGCGCGAGCCTCCACCAAGAACTGTATCATTGGTCATCACAGCTCCCTTGCTAATAAAATACGTTGCGCTCCCACCAAGTGCTTTACATCTCATCTTGCTTTTATCGATCTTATCTTGTTGCAGTCATCACGTCGTTCTAAACATCACCGACTTCTACACAGAGCCGTATAACGATGTCCTGGCACTTTTTGATGGAAGGAATATCACTGGGAGGCATATGGATGTGTAAGTGGAGCATCAGTTCTATCATAATACCCCTTCAATGATATCGCTCTAAACAGCATTACTGCCGCGCGAGATCTAGGCACTAAGGTAACGCCCAAGTTTAACTTCGAAAGCCACATTGAGAAGGTTGCTCGTGAAGCCTTTACCGTACTTTCCAAGATCTGTAGAACCATTCAGTCCGGTGATGCCTCCATTCTGGGGAACCTTTATTTTATTTATTTTATTTGTTTATTCGAAGCATAGATTATAATCTAGCGTAAAAAATAGTAGAATGCTAAATAAAACTCAGTACATACGCAAAAATTTCAATAAGTTCAACTCCAAACACCAAGCAATCTACAACACACCTAGACGTCTAGTCAAAGCAAACAAGGTTAGCAAAAATTGCTCTTCTACACGCTTGCACAGACATTCTCGACAGGTAATCGTACTTCCCAAGCAAAGAGTTAAATTCTTTAAGAACTCTGTAGGTCAGGAAATGCGTCCTGTTCTCGATTTTGCAATCGGTGCTCGAAGTTTAAGCTTCCCTCTAAATGTTCTCGAGATTGTTTCACCAAAGAATTCATTTGGGTTGATAGATAGTTTTCCGGAGAGTAACTTGTACATCATGACAATTGTTGTGTATAGAATGAGTGATAGCAGTGATATAAGAGGTAAACCATTCTCTGCCGTGAAAGCAGTGAATGAAGTAAGGTGAACTTTTTCTACGGTGTGTTCTACTGCCTCAGCAACTACCGAATAAACCGTACTTCTCACGGAGCGTGTCCACGACACAACAATTAACGATCAGACGATCAGTGGAAAAGAGGAATAGACTCGCAGCAAATAATGTTAATCCTCAAGGAAATCTTGGACGAGCAAAGCAAGCAAGTGGAAACACAATTGCAAGAACAAGAACAGAGGGTTCAGCTGGATCGAGATGCTACTGGATCGAAGAGAAGTTGGATTAGGCATCAGAGTGGTGCCAGAAGAAACTCCAAGTGTGATGCCCGCACTAAACAACCGGACTGAGAAGTTTGTATTCGATGCTGACAAGGAGATGGCATTCTCTAGGAGGTACGCAAGATACAAGCACATTTTCACAGTAGAAGCAGTTCAACTCTCCGAAGCAACTACGGTGAGGCTCCTTTGTGAAGAACTCGACGCTGTAACGTTCGATAAGTATCAAAGACACGTACTACCCAAGAATGTGTCAGATATTGGATACGATGAAAAAGTGGTAACTCTGAAGAAATTGATCGATTTCAAAGCTTCCGATTTTACCACAAAATACCAATGCCTGAAGCTAGAGAAGAATGCCGCCGAGGACTACCTTACATATACAGGCAGAGCCAACGAATTTTGTGAAAAAGCAAATCTTCATGACCTAGATTCGGATGGGATCAACTCAAGTGCTTGCTCTGGATATTTGGATTGAAGTCGCAAACAGAAGCTGAAATCCTCAAAGGTTCATGTCGGTACTGGATAGAGAATACAAAGTACAGTACCGGCTGTGCCGCATGGTCCAACCAGCACAGACGGCGCAAAAGATGAAGAGCGGTGCAAAAAGGAGCCGGAGAACGCCGTTTTCCGCTCGCCACGCGTCGCGTCTGACGCAAGTCGCGTTACGGCGCTGCGCCCCCAACTTCTGGACGTTAGTTTGATGAAATTGGCCTATCCGCGCGTTTGGACGAGCATGGCCTACTACTTAAAACTAAGTGCCGACATGCGCGCGCAGCGAACAATGCATGTAGGCCCGGCGGAATCAATCGAGTCGGGGTATCCGCTCGCTGGGTGAGGATAGGCTGGTGTGATGGAAAGAGCCTACTCACGCGCTTGGACGAGAATGACCTACTGCCTGGAACTAACTGCCGGCATTTCGCGCGCTGTAAACAATGCATATAGTCCCGGCAACGCAAGAGATCGAAGCGGCAATGTAGATTAAGGTTGTAGGACATGTCATGTTTTTTCATGCATGTTCGAAACAGTAGGCCATGCATGCTCGTCCAAACGCATTGAAAGCTTCTTCCATCAGCCTAACGTCCAAAAATTGATATCGTGGTACCCTAGCGCGACTTGCGTCAGACGGTACGCGTGACGAGCGGAAAACGGCGCTCTCTGACGCACTTTTGCACCGCTGTTCATCTTTTGCGCCGCTTGTGCTGGTTATACGATGCTGCACAGCCCGTACTGTAGGTGGGAAAATTTCTTTATATCGGTTGCACCAGGAATGCGAGAATTTCCTATCACTCAAGAGGGATTGTGAGACCATCGCCGAGAGTGATAAAGTTGCGGAAGCAGCTCTGAAGATCACAAGTCCATTGATTGCTGAATTGTGAAGAAAGCCACTACTCATGGCAGTGTAAGAAGAAACCGTGATTTTGCAAAAAAAAAATGCAAAATTAATTTCCATTGAGAAAAATTTTGTGATGCAGCTAGTGCGAAGAAAGCAACCGAGCGTGCGAAGATTTCGCATAGGAATTATCGCCTCCATGATGAAAGAAATCATGTCAAAAGATCTACCAAAAACATGATAAGTTAACGAAGATTTCAAATGCATGCAGTAAATGTTAACGCTGCGAGGATGTACATTGATGCAATTGTAAACGGTCATTCAGTTGTATTTCTACTTTACAGAGGATCAGGCATCACACTGTTAGACCAAAATGTCTGAAAGGAACTCGGCTAGAATCAAATGGTAGCGACTGAAAGAGAAGGAAGCGGTAGTTATTTCTTGCATTGGGTTGCCTACGGTGACAAAACCTGGAAGGATGCCACCGATGCGATAACTCGGGCAGCACGCCTCGAACTCGGCACAACGAAGTCTGGGCGACGGCGAGTCGACAAGCAGGCATGGCTGTGGACTGATGATGTCAGAGAAAAAGTCCGAGAAAAGAAACGGCTCTATCACGTACTCATCGGTGATAAAACAGTTCATAATTGGCGGAATTACCGAGAAGCGAAGAAAGCGGCAAAGAAGGCAGTGGCCGCTGCTAAAGCCGCATACTACGCTGATGTCAGCAAAAAATTGGAAATGCGCGATGGTGACCGTTATCTTTACCGACTCGCCAAAGCTCGCCGTGCCAAGCAGAACACCGGGAAGTTCTTTGGCACTAACGACGAGAATTGTAATCTTCTGATGGATCGCAAGAGAGCTTTGAAGCGATGACACGACTACTTCTAGGAAATCTCGAATGTTGAATTTGACCACCCTGCTATTACTTCTACATCTACTGTTGCCATTCAGAAGATCACAGTGAGCGAAACCGAAGCAGCCCTGAGAAAGATGAAGTCATGCAAAGCCACTGGACTCGAAGACTTGCCTGCCGACCTGTGGAATTCGAAGGGCTGGTGCCCTGCTGATTGGCTGACAGAGTTTTTCAATCAGGTTGTTGCTGAGAAGAAAGTGCCTGAGAGCTGGCAGCAAAGCACGACCATCTCAATTAGGAAGAAGAAGGGCAGTCCTGCGGACTGCGTTAGTTACCGTCCAATTCGCCTCCTTTCGCACACCATGAAAATCTTTGAGCGAATTGTCGATGGACGTATCCGGGATGTCGTCCAGCTTTTCACGAATCAGTGTGGTTTTGTCCCTGGTTGTGGGACGGTTGATGCCATTCACGCCGTTCGTTTTCTGCTAGAGAAGCATCGCGAGAAACAGAAGTCGGTGCATTTTGCCTTCCTGGACTTGGAGAAGGCCTTTGACCGTGTTCCGCGAGAAGTTATATGGTATGCGTTGCGACAACATGGTATCCCTTATGAGCTTATTAAGTGGGTGCGTATTCTGTACTCTTGCCCATGGAGTCGTGTGCGAGCGCCAGCGGATACCATGGATTTTTTCCCATCTCTGTAGGGGTGCACCAGGGATCTGCGCTATCCTCACTTCTCTTCGTGATCGTCATGGATGCAATCTCACGGGATCTCCAAATGGCGGCACCTTGGACGCTGCTGTATGCTGACGACGTCACGCTTGCCTGTGAGGATAAAACCGAACTCGAGCGACAGGCACAGGCGTGGTGCGATCTCATGGCATTGTTCGGTCTCAAGCTAAACGTCAAAAAGACAGAGTACTTGACGACTGATGTGAATGAGCACGGATCTATTAAGATCAATGGTACTGAGCTCTCACGAGTTAAATACATCTTTCAAGTATCTTGGATCAACAGTCACGTCCGATGGCAGCCTAAAGTTGTAGGTGAATGCCCGTGTGAGTGCAGCATGGTCCAAATGGCACTCTCTGATCGGGGCACTTTGCGACAGGACATACCTAAGCACCTCAAATCGAAGGTTTATAGAGAAGTCGTTCGCCCAGTAACGACGTACGGTGCTGAGTGCTGGCCAGTGATGAAGGAAATTGAGAGCCGCCTCAGTGTAATGGAAAAGAAAATGCTACGGTGGACGGCTGGAGTTTCGCGTTTGGACCGCGTTCGCAACGTCACCATACGACAGAGATTCGATGCCGCCCCGATAGTCAAGAAGCTGCGCAAAGCTCGTTCGATGTTACGGCCACGTCCATCGCGCTAACGGTGACACCGTGCTTTAGATTGACCTGAACCTTGAGGTCCCTGGAAAGCGGCTTAGGGACGTTAACGATGGCTGGCGTGCACTCTGATCAAGGATTTGATCGGGAGAATTGACGTCACCACCAGAAGAGCGGACTCCACCACCAAGCGGGACAGACGCTATTGAAAATGATTATGATGATGTCTGGAAGAAGATGGGGGAGAAGACGAAACTTGAGAAGACAAACGTCATTGTGAAAAATGCAAGTGGTGACGTTATGAAGATCCGAGGAAAATTGAAGTGCACACTTGAAATGAAGGGCAAGAAAAGTGAAGGCTACGCCTAAGTGCCGTAGAACTTGTTAATGGGACTTGAATGGTTACAAATTAACGCAGAAATGATGCATCACATGAGTATTATGGTAGCAGAGGTCAATGTGAAGATGAAGCGCATATATACTTATATTATATTTATTACATAAGCAGTCACTATGTGGAAAGAATCAGAGACAACCAACACTAATATCAAGCAAACAGAACAATACCAGAAAATAGGGAGAGATATGAAAAGCTAGTATAAATCCAACAAACATTAATGAACAACAACATAACATGGAGAATGTAAAAAGTTCAAGAGATAAGCAGACCATCAGGGAAGTTGGCCTTGACAACACGGACTGGCATTTTCGAAAATGCGTTTTTGAAGGAATTGCAGCCCACCGCGCTTCCTATCTTGGTTAATTTTTCAAATATTGGCAGGGTCCTATTGGTAAGAAGTAATGTCGTCAGTTAAGCTTGGCAACCTTAACCCCGAGTTTCTTAATCCCTCCTCTGATAGAAGAAACCCTCGCAGAAAAGAAATCCTTCGGCGTGATGCCACATTTGCCAGAAAGAATTTTATGGAGTAGTAATAGATTCCTTTCCTCCTAGGCGAGAATTTGCGAAGTCCAAAGTTTTGATTTCTTTCACTACTGGGAGGATTTGTTCATAAACAAAACCAAGAATTCTGATCATTAGCTTCCTGGTAAAACTGTTCTGTACATTTGCCAGCTTTTCAATAATTTTGCACGAGAGAGCAACACCGGAGTGCCACATTCTAATAGAGGTCTTACATACGTCTTCTAAGACCAAATTAAGATATCAGAGTTAGATGTTGACAGGGTTCGAACAGTTTGAATACCATCGCTGTTGCCTTGTTAGCAATCAGCTCACAGTGTTTGTTAAAGCAAAGATTCTTGGTTATTACAAAGCTTAAATCGGTGATCTCGTCGACACTATCAATCAATGATCCATCAACGTAATAGGAGTAATTGGGGTTATTGGTTCCCAAATGGAGTGCCTTAGTTTTCTCCTTAGAGAGCGGCAAATTCTAATCTAGTGCCCATCCATGTAACGCATCTATTCAATCCTGCAAAAAATCCGAATCATTGGCGGAGTCAATAACACGAAAGATTTCAATGTCATCAGCAAATGCGCTGAATTCAACTCGTCGCTAGTAAGCAACCGGGGAAGTTCATGAGTGTAGATATTGAATAATACAGGAGAAAGCACCCGCCTTGAGGAACCTCACTGATTACATGTCTAGGCTCAGAGAGAGACTTGTTAACACGCACTGAAAAAGTTCTATATTCCAGGAAAGCAGTAATACAAGCGATTATGTGATTACGAAGACCAACCATGACAAGTTTTCGAACCAGTTTGGAATGCGAAGCCCTATCGAAAGCTTTAGAAAAATCAAAACTGACATCGCTATTCTGTTAGAATTGTATCTGTCTATAGAACGCCAAGTTGTTTAGCCAGCATGACTGATCAAATGTCTAAAGCGCCTTTTATACTCGCGCCGCCACGCGGTGCGGCGTGATGGTTGATATAGCTATCGATTTTTCGCGCAGCCCGGCGGCTCCGGATCGCTGTCATACTCCGCCGCCCTAAAACATCACATTTGACGGAATTTTGGGTTACGGTATTCGGCGAATCGCGTCGCTGGAGGGAAGGGCTCGGCGCGGCGGGATCAGTTGCGGCAGACTCGTTGTGGAGTGGAAGATTTCACACCGGGATGAATGATTTTGCTATGCCTGTTTTGCACAATAGTGCCATAACTTTGCTTCACCCTTTCTGTTCTATTAGTTGAGAACCAAAACAAAACAGGCATTGCAAAATCATTTATCCCGGTGTGAAATCTTCCACTCCACACCGAGTCTGCCGCAGCTGATCGCGCCGCGCCGCGCCCTTCCCTCCAGCGGCGCGACTCGCCGATTACCGTAACCCGAAATTCCGTCAAATGTGGTGTTTTAGGGCGGCGGAGTATGACAGCGATCCGGAGCCGCCGAGCGGCGCGAAAAATCGAAAATATGTCAACCATCATGCCGCGCCGCCTGGCAGCGCGAGTATAAAATGCGCCTTAGCCCTAGTTTATACTTGCGCCGCTGCTCGGCGCGGCACGATGGTCGGGATAGGTATCGACCGGGCGGCGCGAAAAATCGACAACTATGGCGATCGTGGTGCCGCGTTGCGTGGCGGCATAAGTACAAACTAGGGCTTAGGCCGGGGTCATACTTCCGTCCCCGCGATGCCATTGCGGCGCTCATTTCATGGCCATTCCGCCGCACGCGGTCGAATAGTCAAAGGAAACTTCGCCGCGGCCGCCGCAATAGTGGCGGTCAGCACGCGTAATGGCTTCCCGCGCCCATCGCGGGCATGGCATACCTTTTCGCGCCGCGCGCGGTGTTTAGCGTTGGCCCTAGACGGATCGCAGACGCGCTCCCTCGCAAGCGATGAGCGATGCACTGAGAAGTTCAAATTCTTTCGCGTCGCTCTGCAAAACTCATCGCCGCGATTCCATCGCGGCGACGGGAAGTATGCACGAGGCCTTAGACATTTGGTCAGTCATGCTGACTGAACAACTTGGCGTTCTGTAAACAGATACAATTCTAACAGTAACAGAATGGCTATGTCAGCACAGAGAAACTCATATGAAAGGGGGACGGATTCCTTAAATATAAGAACTGGTAAATAAGGCTCCTTACGAATAATGCCACAACACTTTTTTTATGCTGATGATCACACCGGAGAATCTCGAAGTGAGGGCTCAGGTCACCATGAAAGGAGACCAGGTCACTGCCAAGGCTAAAAGGGGGGTCAATGAACGTCCCGTGGCAATTTTCAAAATGACCTATTGAGGGTTGTAGGGGGTAGTCCGAGAAAGACCATAGTGGTTTTCAAATTTCCTGCGGACATCTGGGTAGGTCAAAAATTGAAAAAACCGTATCACTTCAATGCGGGCCGATAAAACAAAATAATAAAACAAAGTAATATAACAACATAATAAAACAAACAGACAAAAGCTGCAACAGTAGCGGAATTACAGCGAACTCACGATTTGTTTGTGAGGGATGCACTAACCCAAGCGGAACATTGAGATGCGCAACTCACGAGCCAGGCGGCAGCAACTGGATGGCCTAGTAGGTGCGGGGGCGGACATGCAGGAAGAGGGTCAGGCGTTCAGATTCGGGGTTGAGATTTCTCTTTCTTGCTGGGCTTGCTCGTCGTTCTTTTCCCTGTGTAATGTGTATATTGAGCACTTTAGCCCCTGTTATACTCCCTTCCGCAGATGGGCGGAAATCGCGTCGTCACCCCGCGCCGGACCACTCGTCGCGGCCCGCCACGCCCGCCTACCTCGGATCGCCGCCGAAAGACGACGAGAGGGGTGTTATACTTCCTGCCCGCGGGAGGGCAGCCGTCCGCGGTGCAGTGCACCGCGGAAGGCTGTCGTCCAGCGGAGTTCGGCGCGGGAAACGCGCTCCAATGCGACGCCAGCCGCCCCGGGACGACGACGAACGTCCGCGATGCACCTTCCATCCGCGGACGTCCCGCGGATGCTCCCGCGGGAGTATAACATAGGCCTTAGTGTACCATACCGCCGTTATAACCTTATTTTAATCCGTATGATACGATTTAACACAACGATGCTGCCTATTTTCTCCAACACTTTCTGTTGATGGAAGGTGTAGAGACTCGTGCTCCCACGACTCTGAAGATCGAAAGCAATTTTTGCCCATACTTCGACTTGTACGCTAATTGAGGCGCTGATCGCAAATCTGATAAACGATTTCACGTGATCGCGTGATTCTGCATTTTCCTGAGCGAGCAAGGTTATCAATATCATGACGGAATCTCATTATTGATGCAATGTGATTAAACTTATTTTCCATTCTTTATTTTGAGATGGAAAGTAGTGCACGAAAAATAGATAACTTAGAAAAAGGAATGACAGATTTGCGGTGAGCAGCTTAAATAGCTTCCGTGGGCGAGAGAAGGACGAAATCAGTGATCATGGCCCCGCCATCCGTACTCACGACACCCACAGTAACATATCGTGGTCGGCCGAATTTTCAAAAATGGATATCGTAGTCGTGCGCAGCACCCAAAATAACAGTACTGGGTGATGTCTGGGAGAAAAAAAATTTTGACCTCTCCTCGACTTCTGGAGTCACGACACTGTCAGTTATTCTGTATCCATCCATTTACTTACATATTCACAATCATCTATTCTACTGTAGCACTAAAAGTTTTCCAGATTCGTGAACACCACCCAAATTAACCACCAAGACAAGTTTGAAAGAATTTTGTTTTCTACCTACGAAGTTTTATTACAAGTACTAATTTGCAATGTCCCCCCCCCCACTACCAATCAGTATGGAAGAGTGTCAGAGAAAAAGTAGGCTGCAATAAGAGCAAAGTACGGGATCACAAATTTTTAAGAGATGATAGAAGTAGTAAAATTTACAAGAAAGGAGTTCTCTATAGAAACCCGAAGACCGATCAGCACATCCAGGAGATGTAATAAAGCAACACGTCTTGATCGTGTTCCTAAATGAGTTTTAAATGAGAAACATTTTCAAAACAAGCAGAGAACATTGCAAAAGAATTATAAAGTTGTAGCAACTAACAAGAGCTTCTCCAGCGAGACAAGCATGGTTTTTTGGGAAAACGAAGTAGCTCTATGCAACAAAATTCTGACATTTCATATCCGGTAAGAGGTCAAAAAGAGTGAGAAAATGAAAGCGGTGTATGGTCGAGGTCAAAACGCATTCTATATTTATGAAAATAGTAAGCAATCCGCAAACCCCTGTCCAGGATTCGAACCCTATACCCTTCTCCTGTAGGTCTCCCTCGCCATCCACACGCCCGCCGCTGCCCAGCCTACAGTGAATAATTCACTTGAATGTACCTCACAGCCTCCATGAGGAAACCTAAAAAATTGTCAGATTACTAACATATTACTATAATTGAAGCACTATAGCTTTTGCAGGTTAATTTATGAGCATTACATTCAAGATCGCACATACTATCCCGACTCCAAACGTTGTGAAGAAGTCGAAAAAAATTTCGCCCAAACATCGCCCAGTACTGTTATTTTGGGTGCTGAGCACGACTACGGTATCCATTTTCAAAAATTTCCCTCGCCTACGGAAGCTATTTAAGCTGCTGACCACGAATCTGCCATTCCTTTTTCTGAATTATCTTTTTCGTGCACTTCTTTCCACCTCAAAAATAAAGAATGGAAAATAAGTTTAATCATATTGCATCAAGAATGAAATTCTATGTAATGACACTGATAACCTTGCTCGCTCAGGAAAATGCAGGATCACGCGATCAGTGAAATCGTTCATCAGATTTGTGATCAGCGTCTCAATTAGCGTACAAGACGAAGTACGAGCGAAAATTGTTTTCGATCTCCAGAGTCGTGGGAGCACAAGTCTCTACACCTTCGATTAGCAGAGAGTGGTGGGGAAAAATAGGCAGCATCGTTGTGTTAAATTGTATCATACGGATTAAAATAAGGTTATAACGGCGGTATGGTACACGAAAGGGCTCAATATACACTTTACATAGGCAAAAGAACGACGAGCAAGCCCAGCAATGCAGAATCTCAACCCCGGATCTGAACCCCTGACCCTCTTCCTGTATGTCTGCCCCGCACCTTCTAGGCCATCCAGTTGCTGCCGCCTGGCTCGTGAGCTGCGCACCTCAATGTTCCGCTTCGGTTAGGTATCCCTCACAAGCAAGTTATGAGTTCGCTGTAGTTCCGCTACCGTTCCAGCCCCAAACCTTTTGCAGGAGAGATTCTAATCACAACATGGCAGTTCCAGACGTCTGTTTTGTTTTATCGGCCCGCATTGAAGTGATACCGTTTTTTGCAACTTTTGACCTACCCAGTGTCCGCAGAAGATTTGAAAACCACTGTGGTGCTTCTCGGGCAACCCCCTACAACCCACTAGGTCATTTTGAAAGTTGCCACCGGACGTTCATTGACCTCCATTGTAAGCCACGTTTCCGAGAGAGACACAATGTCGGTTTTATTATCTTGAAGAAGAAAGAACAATTCACATTTATTTCTGGTGACGGATCGTATATTTGCTGCAATAAAGGAAAGAAATGGTGTGCCACTGCGAAGATGTACTGAGCGTTTCCCTATTGGAAAGCAGAATTCGTGGAAACAGGAGTAGTTAAAGAAGCAGGTACCAAACTTTGCTAAGATACAACAATTTGGGAAGATTTGTTACGAACAGCGGAGAATGCTTTCTGGCGGCCATTCTTTCGACCTTTGAAAGCTCCCTTTCAGACTTGGAAAGGGATGACCGCAAAAAATTCCTCTGGTAGGAAACGCGAAAAAAACGAAAGATGAGGTAGCATGAAAAGAAGAGAGTAACACAACTTTAAGCAAACGTGGCCTACCGGATACAACGCAACCCATACGATACAAACAAAAAGGTTGCCAATTAATTTGGAGGAAATTGAACAGTTGGCAAAGACGAGCAATATCATGAAGAACACTGGAGGATGCTACAGGTGCAAAACTTTCAGGGATTCCAGAAACTAAAACCGAGCTGGAAGAAGAACTGAAGAAAACGTATCCAGAAGCATTCAATGATGGTCTCGGACTCTGCACGAAAGAGAAAGCTGACGTTATCCTTCTGCCCAATACCCGTTCTGTTTTCTGTTCCAGTCATCCCGTTCCCCGTGCCGGCCTGGAATCCATTGAAAAAGAACTCAACCGACTCCATGAAATGGAGGTAATCACTCCAATAACCCATAGTCAATGTGCTGCCCCAATTGTATGTATCAAGAAACCTAATGTAAAAGTCAGAGTTTGTGCTGATTTTTCAACTAGACTCAACAGAGCCTTGCAGTCCTTCGATTATCCCCTTCCGTCCCCAAAGACATTCGCATCATTGAATGAAGGAACCGTATTTTCCCAAGAGGATCTCTCTGATGCATACATACAGATAGAACTGACTGAAGAATCCAAGAAGGAGGTCGTAATCAACACACATAAAGGATTGTTCCAGTGCAATCGTCTACCATTCGGAATCAAGACTGCGACAGGATTTTTTCAACAAGTGATGAACAAAATGGTACCGGGATTGAAGCGAGTTACGACATGTCTCGATGATATCCTGGTATGCGGAACAAGCGAGGAAGAACATAATAAGAATTTTTTCTTTGCTCAAAAGAACCGCTGAATACGGTTTCAAGTTACGCATAGACAAATGCTGGTTTGCGAAACCAGAAATTTGCTACCTTGAATTCATAATTGACAAGAATGGTAGGAGGCCAAATCTTCAAAAGATCGAAGTCATCAAGAACATGATCGAGCCGAAAAATGTCACACAGTTGCGCGCATTCTTCGGAATGGTGACCTATTATTCAACGTTCATATCGTGCATGAAAAAGCTTCGCGGACCATTAGATGCAACGCTGAAGAAATATGTAAAGTGGAGTGGATTTGGACGTCTGTGCAACAAAATGCGTTTGAGAAGTTGAAAACTGCGTTGTCTAGCAATCTCAATCTGGCTCACTATGATCTTAAGGAGAAGATCGTTGTAGCCGCGGAATCACATGAGTATGGAATTGAATGTGTGATCCCACACAGATACACCGACGGTTCTGAGAAACCAATAGCCCTCACTTCTCGTTCGCTTTCGGATGCAGAAGGAAACTATTCACAAATAACGAAAGAAGCCCTTGGATTGGTGTTCGCTTTGAAGAAGTTTCACAAGTATATTTTTGGATGGAAGTTCCTACTGTTAGCAGATCGCAAGCCGCTGTTAGCAAATTTTTGCGATAATAAAGGAGTTCCAGTGCACTCCGCGAATCGACTAACGAGATAAGCTACTATCCTACTAGGATACGTTTTTGAAGCTGAGTATGTCAATACGACAAAGGTTGGTCAGGTCGACGGACTTTCGAGGCTGATGCAGAAGTATCTCGCTATAAAAGAAGATATTGCGGTAGCAGCAAAAGAAAATGATGTATCAGCGAAACTGCATAAGAACCTAGCCGCTAACTCATCATGGTGTTGAGTTGTGTACAGAACAAGATCCAGTGATAAGAAAAATGATATCGTTGATCAAGTATGGAAAATGGCCCAGAAATTATCCTAAGTTGTTGCCATCTTAAGCGAAAAGAGGGACTATATCGCTCGTTGGAGGACGCCTCATGACTGGAGAAAGAGCTACTATTCCAGAGAAATTACAGAACAGTGTGTTGAAGGAATTGTATGTTGGTCATCCTGGCATCGTACGAATGAAGAAGATAGCCCGAAGTTATGTATACTGGCCTAACCTTGACAAGGATTATGAAACTATCGTGCGAAGCTGTGCAAGATGTTAAGATGCGAAAAGTCCCAGAAAAGTAACCTTGAAACCGTGGCTAAATGCTACATGTGATGGCAGAGAAATCATGTGGATTTCACCGGACCTATGTATGGACACCATTATTTAGTCGTGGTGGACGCTTTCAGCAAGTGGCCAGAAGTGATAGAAATGACATTATCTCCTCGACTTGAACGATGGATGAGCTCAAGAAAAAGTTTGCGAGATATGGTCTGCCGCAAACAATTGTGAGTGATAACGGAACTCATTTCCACTAAGAGCTTTTCAAGAAAATGTTTGATGAAGGGGAATTTAAACGTGACGACAGCTCCTTATCACCCCCAATCGAACGGACAAGCAAAAAGGTTCTTGATACGTTAAAACGTGGTCTCAAGAAACATAGAGGGGATGAAAGACCTCCCAAGAAATGCTGAACGTCATATTGCACGCATACAGGACCACGCTAAATAATTGTCTAAATGAGATGACGACTGCAACACTTTTCATTGGAAGAAGACTTCATACACGTTTAAGCATGCTAATGCCGAAATCGTCAGTCACGAAAGGCGTTCACGCAGAAGGAAGACGCAGAAACATGGCAGAACAGTTCAACAAAAGACGTAGCGCCTTAAGAAGAAATTTTGCTGTTGAAGAAGCCGTCTAAGTGCAACAGTTGAAATCATCACTATTTGTCTGGGAAAAATACGCGATCGAGGGATTCCTCGGTTCAGTAAACTGTGACGTAGACGTGAATGGAAAGGTACTAAAGAAGCATGCAAATCATCTCAGACGCCGATACGAAGACGCACCAGAATGTAACGGAGGTTCGACGCTGAGAACTCTACTCGACTTATTGGAGGTTCCCCATGCTTGGCAGAACAAGCCTACACAGAAAACAACTAATCATGTTAAGGGCGCGGATCCAGAACAAATGATCCCGTCAACCGTGCACCGTGCACCGAGCCCGCAAATACAGCAGCCGCTAAGAAGGTCGACACGAAATCGAAGACCCGCCAAGAGATATGGGATATTTTGTTTGCAGAAAGTTTGGTTAAGCTCCTGTCACCTTGATTTGTAACCACAGTAGAAAAGAAAATAACCTTTTCTACTGGAGGTGTTGTGTATAGAATGAGGGATAGCAGTGATATGAGAGGTAAATCGTTCCCTGCCGTCTAAAAACGGTGAATTTTTCTACGATGTGTTCTACTGCCTCGTCAACTATCGAATAAACCGTACTTCTTACTTCTCTAGACGTAACAACATTCCGAGATTTTTCTTCTATTCTTCAATGAGGGGAGACCAGCTTTATGAAACACAAGTAATCGCGATCGTTGAAGATTTGAAGCTCAACAAGCCGTAGGCTAGTAAATAAGCTAGAAAAGTTTAAGAGGTGCTCCCCAGGATACCAACGAGGCCATGTTTTCCATCTCTTCCATTCCTATGTCTGAAGATACTGAACATACGCGAATTTTCGGACTTGGAAGCGTCCTATATCGTCGAGTGTTTCTTGACGTCTATTTTGTTCCAAAGTTCTCAAAGTTAGAACGAAACTGAAGCCTAGTAAGTGATACTAGTACTGCGCGCCACCCACTTCCCATTACAAACTGCGTGAGGTCTCTAGCTTTCTGCATCCAATGACGCTTCTCGATCCATCATAAATAACGTAATATGCTGGCTCACATAATTCGTAGCCGCAGCCTCAGTAGCCAGCTCATTACTTCCTTACTTCACGAACTGTCGATCAGTTACGAAAATAGTAGTTTTTTATTTATTCAATACGCTGCATAAGGCAGCCATGGGAAAATACAAAGTGAACACAGTCAAATACAAAACAGCAACAAGTAAGATCATGAAAAAAGAGTCATGAAAATGATAACAGCCGCTTCCCTGCGATGCACTTAGTAATCGAGAAGAATTGCGGAATGGGGGTACCTCACTCTTGAGCGAGATATAACTCGATCCAGGTGGAAAAGCTTCCACGAATTTAGGTTTTAGGCGTTTATTATCTAATTTTCTCTGAGTTCCCCCGAGTTCTGGACTTGATGATGCGATGAAATTTACTAACTTCAATCTTCGTTAATCCTGAAAATATTTCAAAAGCTGTACACACATCATTTTGCTTCCGCCGCCATTCAAGGGTGTGGAGTTGAAACGTGAGTTCCTCTGTCGAAAGCACGGTGTTCTACAGATACCCGGTTTGCTCAGTGTCAGCATCACCGTCCTTGTAAAGTCGTTTCGTGCCTTCTCCAATTCAACATCCATCCTTTTGAGAGGAAAAAACACTGATGAGCCGCATTCCATGATGGGTCTAATATACGTTTTATACGCTCTAAATAGAAACTTTTCATCACAGCTTGACAAACCCTTTAAGATCTGGTATGCGCGAATTGACGCTTTGTTGTCAAGAAGTTTGACATGAGCAGAAAAGTCAAGATTGTGGTCATAAAGAAAACCTAAGTCCCTCACCTAAAAAGTGGCCACCTAGACTGCAATCGCACGGTAAATTTGAATCTCCAAGCCTCATAAATACAGTTTTCTAAGGAGCGAGCGGCAATTTCCTAACTTCGGACCATTCCAAGATCCTATTTAAGGCGAACTGTATCTTGGGCTGATCCACTGGAGCCACACCTTCCGGTAGATTTTTATGTCGTCAGCGAATTGTTTGCACACTACACCACAGTCCTCCAGAATACCCGGAAGGTTGGCAGTATAGAGAGCAAATAAAATGGGAGATAGCACTTCCATCTGTGAAACCCCACTAGTAACTCTCCTCACAGACGAGAATGACAATCCAATTCTAACTAGAAACGTCCTGTCATTAAGGAAAAGGTCAACCATCTTGATAAGACAGGATGCAGTCCCAAGCAGGATAGCTTATGCAAGAGTTTCCCATGCTCGACTCGTTCGGACGCTTTTGAAAAGTCACAATAAACGTTATCACAAGCCACAAGCCTTCTTATCTTCCAAATGCTCAGCCCAGTCATTTATACATTTCAGTAAATTTGACTGCAGACTTTTCCATCAAAAATCCATAATGATTGGGCGGAATTGTCAAACTCTTATCCAAATGTTCAAAGATGTGCCTTAAGAACTTTTTCGAATAACCTGAATGAATTTTTTGCTTTCCTGCAGCCGATTCACGTTGCTCTCACGTCAAAATATCTAAATGCGATTCTCTCTATGGTAGTCGTTCTTCCCGTCCGGCGTTCCGTTGAGTTCTTAGTGAAGCTAACATTACAGTGGGCCGTCTAATCGAGAAACGCTCTAGCTCATTATGCTGTGGTTTCGATTTGTTCTGTTTAGTTCTGTGAAGCGCGCAAACACGTGCAATAAATGATACATGATACGTGACAGGAGCCGCTTTGCTCTTGCAATCTCCCTAGGCACAGATGCTGTTAACGACCTTATGGCGAATTCCTTCTAGACCTTCGCAAGAGTGGTGTAGGCCACAGCTTCGAGATCAAGTAGGCCTGTCTTCCTCCAGAATTTCGATGCCGACTTGTTCGGAAAATGTGGCGAACAGTTGTCATAGCTTTAATGCCTCGACACCAAAGATAAGACGATGGCTAGAGGGTGCTGTCGTGGAAATGGCTTTGTGATCGAAGCTAAGGAAGGTAGCGTAGCTATGCATAACATTCACTGAGAAGTTTCGAGAATGATCTATTTACAACTGCTATATGGCAGATTATGGCTACCGATCAAGATTAGAAAGTTCTGGAACCTTCACAAAATCGGCTCAAGACTTTCTGACCAATCTAGTACTTACCTAGCTTATTAACAATCTAGCGACACTCCTCAACCTAGTGACTGATGAGCAGGGAATCTTTGTTATGTCCCATCTCACAAGCTCAACCTTCACTTCAGGCTGTACGGTCACAAGAGGTTTCCATACTTGATTCGGAACACCAACGAAACGATGTCGCTTGTGTTCAAGTCGGATCACGATATTTCCTACCATGGTTTCCGGCTGCTTTATTCCGCAGGTACTTCATTTTCTTTAATATTTCACGCTCATGTTGTGCCCGAAAGGAATTCGCGTATTTCATATCAGAGCCCAACGACGAATTGCACGCCGTTCTTCATCAATCTTCTCACGCATCCATAACAGTCATTGTGTTGCTATCCATTCTACTGGTTGCAACTCTGCTTTTTGCTGTATATCGAAGGTGCGTTGTAAAGGAGTAGAGCAATGATTGTTGTAGGCTGTTCTGCGCTTAAAAAAGAAAAAAAGTGAAAGTGAAGACACGTAAGGTAGAAAATAGTGGGAGAAATGACAGTAGAAAATCTTCGTCGACGCTCGGAAATCAGAGGGTCTATCGCAGAGTTCAAGTCGCCGAAAATTAGGTGACCATCTATGTAATGTATTTCGCGGACACTCATTGGACGAGTACCGTCACCGACTAAATCCTGTATTATGGCAAAAGAACACCAGGACACCCAGCAACACGTTGGTCGGACTTCTTCGAACGATATGACCCTCTCCTTTCCTTCAAGCGAGGAAGATTCATTGAAGCCGACAGGGACGAATGTAACGTTGCCGACGCCGGCTCGAACAACCAAATGATCAACGGGACTACAAATGATACAGGTGATATGGAACTTGAAAGCGTACAACTAGTATGCCCCAGAAATGCTATGCTATGTATGTAGTGTCTACTTATTAACAGTTGGCACCAATGTCATGACTGCGCGTCCTATAACGGCTGCAAACCACTGTGGAATGACTCACAGTCCACTGTTCTGTAGAAATTGGAAGGAATATTGGGAGACCAACCTTAGACGTAAAGCCCTCCGCACACTTTTGCGGCAGCCGCGTGCGCGGCTTTCACTGCTGCGTGCTAGAGTTCACGCGGCACTCCTCCCGCTCGCTCAATCGCCAACGCAGCAATGCGGCAACAATCCCTTGAAGAATTACTGCAGCTGCCTCGTTTGCGGCACCGCCTCTGTCGCGTAGGCGGCACCACGTCTGTCGCGTCTGCCGCGTAAAAGCGCCTACACACTTCTGCGGCAACGCCGCTCGCAGCTATGGTTAAGGATAGGGCCGCGACGTTGTCGCAGAAGTGTGCGGACATCAACGGCAGCCTGGGCTGAGGTAGTTTCGCCTCGCTCGGCGATTCTGCGTCTCTGCCCTATGCTTAAGTGCTGGGCACACTCCTGCTGCTTGACGCAGCTCCAATGATGAAGAATACGGCAGAGACGCAGAGTACGTGTCTCTGCGTCAGGGGCGGCGGCGCGCTTATGACAAATTTCGCTTCAGCGCTGACGCTGAGCGTGAGCTCGGTCATTCCGTGAAGCTGACGCTATCGCTCCTGAGCAAGAGATAAGAAAAGTAAGATAGGAAAGCCCTTTCCTCAACCAAACCAGCCAACCGGTCAGCTGAGCGATGGTTGGCAGTGGTCCAATGCCGACACCAGAGAAAGAAAGAACAACCGTCCCTCACCGCAAATATGTCCTGAGCCTGAGAGCGGCGCCCGCCCCGTTTTTGACGCGCTGAAGCCGCTGCCGAGTGTGTCCAACCCTTTAAAGATAGGGCTGCGTTGCCGCAAAAGTGTGCGTAAGACTTAACAGAAGTGTGTATCCTAACGAGTAATAGCTTGTTCAAAAGATAAGTTATAGGGCACTCTATGTTGATTGTGGCTTTTCATTTCGTTAGTTTTCTTCTTCCAAACATCAGCTATAGGCCTACTACGCGGTCGTGGTGTGCGTGAATCATCTTTGTTTAACTCCATGGCAGCTGTGGGCCTCTACCGAAATTTCGCAAGTTGCACCTCGAAAAACTTAACCGACCCCGAGTTAACTGTTGGCACTTGAATTTACCGTTTCGTTCTCGTTGAAAGAGGGAAAATGCAATACCTTCCATCAAGTCGGACCACCTGCTTAGCACCAGAGGTGTGCGTAAATTAAATTTGAAATTTCGTAAATCGTAAATCATAATTACGAAAAAAATAGTCGTAAATCGTAAACCGTAAACCGTAAATCGTAAGAGTCACCTGAATTGTAGTGCAGTACAACTAAAATTCCAGACGCTTTTTCTGCTAATGCTTTTCTGCTAATAAGATGTAATTCAATATTTATTCATTTGTCGTGATATTTTAAGCTTAAGCTGAACGGCTTTCTTACAAAACTATTTCTTTTCTTACGGCTTACTGCTACTAAGCACAAGCCGGCACTTGTAAGATTCGAAAACTTACGAAATTGTTCCACTGCTTAACAATTCTCTGCACTCGCTCGAGCTACCCTGCTCCAGCTCTGTAAAGGGCCTTTGCTCTCTGATAGTCTGAGCATCGTAAGTGGATTAGATAGGGTGAATACGATAACCTCAACCACATCACCGAAATTGGAGATCAAGACTGTCGAGACCAGTTCGACCCATTCTTGAAATGCTACGCGCTCGATTCTCCGCACTTTTATATCAATTTGCTCGGCCCTATAGTCACAATGCAAACCGATAGAAAAGTTGGTACATGTCGCGAAGGTGAGCAGCATTGATAGATGGGAGCGCGCCAACCAATAATAACCAAGGAGCAGACCGAACACACATGGCAGCCGGTCAGGGTACCGATCGTACACGCCCTGTCTGAATGGCAAGCACATTCAATGCGGTCTGATTGGATGGGGCGTTCCTCTCACAATGCTGTCCGTCCTTGCGACGTGTACCGAAACATTAGTGGTTTATTCTTTCCAGATGAGTGTAGCAAATTTCTAGATCCCACTTCCAGTTGCGAATGATGGCCGATCGTGGATTTGCGTCAATTCTGTTCGGTGCTGTCAGCATGTATCTGTTATAAACAAATTGACTAGATGTCGTTTTTAAATAAGACGCGGATTTCGAATATTCCTCTCTCTTTCTCTAAAAAACTGCCTCCAATGTCCTTCTTTGTCCGAATGGAACAACCTTCGGCAGTTTGAATGAGATGTGCCTTGCTAGCTCTGGGCAGGAAACGGGGGAGCCCAGTCTCCTACACAGGAGCTTATTTCTTAATCCTCTTGAACCAGTCCGGTTCCAAGCGGGAGCCCTTACAATGTTAGAGAAGTGGAAAAGTTAGTTAAGCGAAGAGAAAAGTCGGATTCCAGAAGCCTGTGCACAGGACGGTATTCTCTACCACAGTAACACATTAGATCATCAAAAAAACTCTAAAGAGAAGTGAGCACCAATACAGCAAAGTTTATATTTGCCTCAGCATTTCCCGTCAATGCTGTTATAAAATTGGTCTGGAAGTTACTACCGTATTCAGCCAATGAACTTTCTTGCGCTTTCCACATTCTAAGCGATACATGAAGAAATAATGGGTATTCTTATAGCGAGCAAATCAGCTACTCCCAAATGCACACAAGACCTACCCTTCAGGGGGTTCAGGTTTTCGCGGAAAAGGAAACATCCGTCTGTTTTTCGACCCTACTTGTAACTCCAAAGATTGAAAGAAGAGTTAGATGGAAGTTCAAACACTGCAATTGCATTGAACGATCTGACTAGAGAGTACGCAAAAATATTTGCCCAATTCCCTCTTTGAAAAAAAGTTGGGAACTGAAACTAGTCAAAAGCATATATACCTTCTCTAGCTCCATACCGTTACTCAAAAATGTGATCACAATTCAATGCATTCTTTTCTATTTTGAACGAGAGCCTTTAAACCTGACACTATTCAGTTTACTGCACCACGAATGTAAATAATCCAGAAGATTTCTTCCCTTGTACTAGCAGTCTTGCTCTTTAGCGCATTATTCACTTAGGGTTCATTAGAGTAAGGTTTGTTCTATAAATGAGCGGAACGAAGTGATTCAATGATTTCGCACAGTGCTCACTTCTGGTTGCAGTGAAGCAAGATGGAGCCCTTGATGCTTCGCCATAAAAATCAGTGCCGTTTTGTGCTGAGGGCGTACGATTTGGACGGAATAAGGTGTGCTACTCTTGGCTCCCTTTAGTGCCTCGGTACCGCCTGCACGTTCGCCTCTGTGTTAACGCAGTTCCCTATCGATTAAAACACGTCGCTCTAATGAGGCTTGAACCTTGATTCTCCCACCACTGTAAGAAAATTCTCAACTTTTCTCCTACATGCTTCTCTAGATGTTGCCTATTCTGTACGATTATTTACAGCTCTGAATGTTGTTCTGGATATAAACAGCATCTCTTCAAAGAAAACTATCGCTGCGCCATGTCCGCGTGCTTGACTTTCGGGGCGCTTTTTCCATGGAGAGCGCTGACTTCCGGCAGCAGCACGACTCGAGGAATTGTCATCTAGTGGAATTGATATATGTCGTGGGATTGCTTAACCGTTAGTTTTTAACACCACATATATCGCTGCTATGCAGCGATCTGCATTTTTTGGAGAATGGGGCTCGGCAAAAAGGGCAACACAGACGCAGAAGCTCATGCCCCGCCCTCGGAGACAGTACCCGACCAAGCTGACCGTCGCGAGTGGCGGCGACATCTCCCTCTCCCCGGCGCCCGCACCCGTCGTACTCGCCCTCTCCCCTGCGCCCGCACCTGTACCCTACCATTTTTTATCTCTCTTTGTTATACACTCATTTTTGTATTAATTAATCGACGCAGATCTCTCACTCCGATTAGGTCTCATTGAACACGCAGGCAATATGTCATTTTTCTATGTTTTCCTTGTGTAATTAACTTTGTAGCTCCGGTAGTTAATGTAGCTTATTGTTCGCTTCACGTTTTGATCTACCGTGCTTTACTTCTGGTTTAATTACCCAAGTTTGAGATAAACGCTGTGGTAAACTACTCTGTCGGTGTGTGGTTGGCTCGCGTACCGAATCAAAACTACCGCTGAACCACCTCGAACGGTTTCCGATTTATGGTGCATCGGCCTATTCGAAGCTAGACGCCGCGTAACAGGTACGAATACTCACTATTATTTTTGCATACCTTGGAGGAGCCGGAGACGAAGAGACGTCGTACGCCGCCATCCACTTTGCCTTCTTCGATTTTTACAACTCCATTTACCTTCCACTTTCACGGATTTCTTGCTTTAAAACGCAGACTGTCCTGCACTTGTCTCAAAGGGACGCCTTTTTTTACTTCGTTCACTACGCAGAAGACGCTGTTTTTTGAATTTGCCAGCTGCAAGGACCGGCTGTTAACGCAGAATCTTTCCATCTCCCAGAAAGTACATCAACAAGTACTCAGCAGCTGCCATGTCCGGACCAAGCACTTTACGCTCTCACAAAGGACTCCTCTCTCGTTACTGCAACAATTTGAAAAAGCTTTTGAGCGAGCATGAGTCAGCACCGCCGGAGCAGTCTCCCATGGACCAGACAAAGGCACAAAGACTGCGCAAGACGGCCTGCGAACTAAGCGCCACCTCACGTCTGGTGGCGGACGCGCTGAACAATTTCACAACCGCTCTGGACACATTGGGGGACCCTTTATCGGAGGAGCAGGCGAAACAAGCTACGCAGTATATCGAGACGGCCCACAAAGTCCTAGATCAAGCGCAGGGGCTTGCCATTGACATCGAAGCAAGCCTAATGGGAGCCCGAGAAGTACTTCCACTTGCAGAAATGCCCACAGCGAAGCTTCCCGCGATCCCAATACCGACATTTACAGGAAAAATCTGGGAAATCAACAACTTCTGGACGCTGTTCGACGCCAATGTGCATCAACAACCGTTGACGCGGCTTCAAAAATTCAACTACTTGATCAACGCCTTGAGAGGAGAAGCCCGGGATCTCATACGCCGTTACCCGGTCACTGAATCAAACTACGACCATGCGATCGATCTTCTAAAGACCAAGTACGGCAACGAATCAGCACTTATCGGACATCTACAATCCCGCCTCCAAATGGCAAAAGCCGAGTCAAAAAGCATTCATGCACAACGACGACTTCTCGAAAACATCCTCCCGATCGTATCGCAGCTCGAAGGACACAGAGTGAGTTTCGACGGCTCATATCTCACGCAAAAAATCCTTTCCAAATTCTCAACGGCTCTTCAGCGGAAAACCTTAGAATCCTGCATTCCACAGAATAAGCAAGAAAGCGACTGGAAATTACGCAGTATACTGTCTATTCTGGACAACCTCATTTCAACGGAAGAGCAGCTTAATGAGATGGTCGATAAGAACGACAGGAACGACAGCATAACCGCGTATCACTCGGAGAAACCTAGGAAAGTCCCTTCTAAGAACATTCTTCCATTATCATCGCAGCAGAACTGTATGTTTTTCAATTCCAACGCACATAAGTCAGCCGGCTGCACCAAATTCTCAAGCGTGATAGATCGAAGAGCGTTCATGCTTCAACACAACAGATGCTTGAACTGTGGAAGAGAAGGACACTTCCTCAGCGAGTGCACTAGCAAAGGATGCAGAAATTGCGAAGGCAGGAAACATCATCACACACTCTGTCCAAGACACGCGAGCACCTCCACCAGCCGTACGCCACCTCGGTACGACAAACAACCTTCACCAGCGAAACATCGGAAGCCACACACCGACACCACACAACCACGCAGACAGAAATCGCAACAAACAGTTGCCCGAGCGAACCCTGTGCAGACACAAGTCGACGATTCGTCAAGCAACATTCCCGGAGTATGTTCCACCACAACGATACTTCATCACGCAGAACGTGATAGTGGCAGACATCATGTCCTGCTGCTAACAGGTATTGCAAAGGTTCGGGATGAACCAAACAACAGATGGAAAGAGGTAGAAATCCTCTTCGACACCGGAGCCGACCAGTCATTTATTAGCCAGAGTCTAGCAGAGGACCTGGAACTGGAGTGTACAAAAGAGCAGGAGTTTTTGATGTACACGTTCGGCACAGACACCCCCACACAGACGCAGTGTGGAGTAACATGCCTAGATTTGTGGGACAACGACGGGAAAAAACATGCAGTCACACTCTGCACAACACCGGTAATTACTGGAGAAAGTCGCCCAGCTCACCTCAACAAGGAAGATCTTGCGTTTGTCACCCAGCACAACATTCGGCTCTCTAAACCGACAGATTCTCCCACATCCACACCACAAATTCTACTCGGATGTGACCAACTATGGAGCCTGTTAGACACACAACTACCACGGTTCACTCTTCCTTCAGGCCTTCAAGTCATCCCCTCAAGAATAGGGTATCTGCTGTCCGGAAAACAGCATATACCTGGGCATACGGCAGGACACAAGGCCATTAGAAATGTCAACATGCTCACCATGAGAGGCGTTCCAACTGACTTTGAAGAGGAATTGGCACGCTGGGACAAGTACTGGACAATGGATTCTGCCGGAATATGCGAATTCACCGGCACCAAAAACGCAGAAAAGGAAGCAGTTAATCAACAAGTGACTAACTTCCTCAATGAGACAATAGAACGCCGTGAAGATGGTTACTACGTACGCTTTCCGTACAAGGACGACCATCCCCCGCTGCCCAACAACAGAAACATTGCAGTGAAAAGACTTCATAGCGTGGTCAACATGCTTCGGCACAAACCAAACCTTCTAGAAGACTACAACAACACCCTGCGTGAGCAGCAGCGGCAAGGAATCATAGAAGAATTACCGAATGAACACTTACAGGATGGCAATGTTCTTCATTACATCCCACACCAGCCCGTACTCACGCCACATAAAGACACAACCAAACTCAGAATCGCCTTTGATGCTTCATCACACTACAAAGAGTGTCCATCACTGAACGACATTTTGCACCAAGGACCACTGATTCTCCCAGACCTCTACGGCTTACTAATCAGATTCAGAGTCCCACCGTACGTGGTCATATCGGATGTGGAGAAGGCATTTTTACAAGTACACCTTCATGAACACGACCGAGACGCCACACGATTCCTGTGGATACGCGACCTCAACTCGCCTATCACAGACGACAACATGATCGCGTTTCGGTTCACCAGAGTGACGTTCGGACTAAACCTGTCACCGTTCCTTCTAGCAGGAACCATATACTATCATCTCCAGAACGCAGTAGAAGACAAGAAACTAGCCCAAGAAATCCGCACTAACCTATACGTGGATAATTTGATAGTCGGAGCTCGTGATCAAAAGGAATTGGTACAAAAAGCTTCAACAGTTCGTTCAATCTACACGGAAATGGGAATGAATCTCCGTGAATTTCTGTCTAACACGAACTCACTGCACCATAACCTTCCTCAAGAAGCACTAGCCAAATCAAAAACGCAGAAAGTACTCGGAATTACCTGGGAAACACAACAGGACTGTCTCAGCATTTCGAGTTCTTTTCCTCCACTTGATGTCGTCACAAAAAGGCTAATCGCACGCCATATCGCTTCCATCTACGATCCTCTGGGATGGCTGGTCCCTCTACTGACACAAGCAAAGTATTTCCAACAGCAACTATGGAAGGAGAAGTTTGCTTGGGATACACAGCTACCAGAAGATCTTTCCTCACAATGGAGGACCATCGCACAGAACGCAGACGGATTCACACAGACCATTCCTAGATGTTTCTCGATGCGCAATGAAAAAGCGAAACTAGCAGTCTTTGCAGACGCTAGCGAGATAGCAATGGCAACTTGTACCTACCTATTTGACGACTCACAATCCTCCTTAGTCATGGCAAAGTGCAAGCTGCCGTCCATCAGATCAAAACCGATCATCCCAAAAATGGAGATGAACGCTCTAACAATGGCAGTACGCCTCACGTGGGCGGTATTTCGAGCTTTGCAAATCCAACCAGACTCGCAGATACCCCAACAGATCTTCATTTTCTCGGACTCTCAGATCGCTCTCAGCTGGTTGTCCTCGTCACCGACAACATCGAATGCGGGAGTGCTCGTGCGTAACCGACTAAAGGAGATTCGGAAGATTGTCTCAGGTCTCGAGGAGAATGGAGCTTCCGTCCGATTCGGATACGTGAACACACATGACAATCCCGCCGACGCAGGGACGCGAGGACTTACGCAAGATCAACTGCAAAACCACAAATTGTGGTGGGAAGGACCAGAGTTTCTCCATCAACAGGAGAATAATTGGCCGATAACCTTTTACCCGTACAACACGCAGGAAACTAGTGACGTGGTAGTGAAAGAAGCAACGATCAATACAATGTCCTCTCGAAAGGATATAACAGAACCAGTAGTGGACTTAGAGCGATTCAGTACACTCTCAAAAGCGAAAAGAGTCATGCTGATCTTTCTGAAGAAACTCTTAAGCCCACTGTCACAACAATCTCAAGAAAGGATCTACAGGCATGCACCGGAGTTGCGGCACATCACGGGATCCTCTGCGCCAAAGGCAGAAGACATACAAGCAGCACGTTTCCTCCTCATTCGTCAGCACCAATCATCCTACTTAACCCACCAGTACAAGAAAACAATGGAGAACACGTTACGACTATTTCGAGATGACAACAACATCTGGCGACCTCAAGGACGCCTACAACACTCCGAGCTGAAAGCAGACGCCAAATCACCAATCTTCATCGCCCCCAATACGAAGCTAGCAACCCTCATAATCCAGGATGCTCACGGAGAATACCACCAAGGAGTTGAACACACTATCTCGACAGTACGTCTAACTTACTGGATACCAAAACTTCGTCAACAAACACGCGAATTCATACAGAAATGCGTGAAATGTCGGAGGTTCAACAGCCTTCCATACGCCTATCCAGAAGCCACAGACTTACCCGAAAGACGCGTGTACAGAAGCCGACCGTTCCAGCACATCGGACTCGATTTCTTCCACCTACCGCGTCACACCGATTCTTCAGAAAACTCACGCTACTATGGATGTATCTTCTTCATTCTTCACTTGCACTTTATTGCACTTGGAGATGCTATAAAGCATGAGTACGGTAGACTTCATCAATGCCTTACGACGTTTCGTGGCTCGACGAGGAATCCCAAAATCCATCACCTGTGACAACGCACCCACCTTTCTACTGGCCTCGTCACTCCTGCAGAACAGCTCGAATGACACCGAGCTTCGCAGCGGAATAGAAAACGTTCTTGCGGACAAAGAAATCCAATGGAAACATATTACACCTTACGCGCCGTGGCAGGGCGGATTCTACGAACGCCTCATCAAATCCGTGAAACACGCGCTTTACAAGGCTTTGAGAGGAGCCGCACAACGCACTGGTGATCATCTTCGCACAATCCTCACTGAAGTCGATGCCTGTCTCAACTCCAGACCTCTGACCTATCAAGCGGCAAACCAATTCAATACGACCAGTAGATTTTCTACAGCCTGAGATCAACCTTACGCTACCGCTCCAAAAACTTGTCAAGACTATGGAAGACGACCCAGATTACTTGCCACCAGACGAAATTCGAGCCCTGCAGACACGTTAGGACGTAATCAACGCACTGAAATCGTCATGTGAAACTACTGAACGATTTTGGAAGATCTGGCAAGAACAACACCTTACGAGCTTGCGAGAAAAACAGAAGACATTGCTGACAAACCGTCGTCAAGGTTGAGCCATCCCGAAGGCCGGAGACGTCGTCCTCATTTGTGATCCAGTCTTACCGAGAAATGACTGGAAGATGGCCCGCATCACGGACGTTAAACAATGTACAGATGGTGCCATAAGAGAGGCCGAGCTCGTCACCTCCACACATCGAAAAATTCGACGCCCGGTGAACCTGATAATACCCCTCGAAATCGAACACCATAACGCGGACGACTCCAACACTCAAATCGAGGATAACGACGACCAAGCACAGAACGGCAAATTAGCCCCAGAGCAGATCCCCGCACGATACAATCTTCGCCCACGTCGTCCTGTGAATTATACGGAGCAGATTATCAACTCCATTTCCACTCAGAGGCCGAAACCACTATCGGCAAAATGGTTCCTGTTTCACCTGATGCTATTAGCTTTGATCTCGCCAATGTACGGAGAAACAGCACCGCATATTCAGATGACGTGTACCGAGCAAGGTGTCCTAGTCAACACCTCGGACAACCAGACATTCGAACTGTGTGCAGACGCCTTCTGCAATCTCTATAAACCACACGCGAACCCGATGTTGCTGAAGCTGCCACCGCACGCCACGTTACACGACCACTCGATAACGTTGAAATGGCATACGGACGGAAAACTAGCAGTCATGGAAACCATATGCAAACGCTTGGAGTTTTGTGACCAAATCGACTGCTGGCTATGCACAACAGTATTGTTTAATCCGGAATGCTGGCCAACGGGAGCAATAACAGCAATCGCCATAATCCTATACACGCTCGCTGCGCTCATTTACGTCCTACTGTATGTCCCAATGACAGTGGGAAAACCGATACGCCTCATGCTACAGGTTATCAAGATCCTGATCATAGCTCTCATACGAGCCGCCACGTCTGACTGCCTCAGGCTACTACGTTGCCTACGTCGGAGAAGGACGACACGGGACCGCGTCACAGCAGCCTTGGCTATCCTCATCACTCTTGCGACCCAGCAAATCTGCTTCGCAAATGCATGCCAACATGTAGACACACTTCAACAGCCTACAACTATATGCACCCGCACTGGAAACCGCGAATCGTGTTCAATCACTTTGTCCAGCCTTCTCAAACTGAACTCCTTCCATCAAGAAGCCTGCTTGCGTCTAACACACAACTCGACGTTGGTAGCAAACGTGAAACTTCGTTGGAAAGGGCTGTATCTCCGTTGCGATCAGGAGACGGATTACTTTTCGAGAGCGATTCAACTGCTCACCATCGATAGCAAACGCCGCCCCCACATGGGCTCATGCGTCGACCAAAAATGCGCTAACATCAACAGCACGTCATTGATCCCAGAACTAGAAAAAGGCAATAAATATCCCGGTCGAACGGGATGCCTCGAATCATGCGGAGGACTGGGATGTGACTGTTTTTACCCCAGTTCTGATTGTTCGTTCTACAGAGTATATGCAGTGCCAACGGATAACAAGGTCTACAGACAGTTCCTTTGTCTACGATGGTCAGAAGAATTAAAACTAGAACTCGTGATGGAAGAGCTGAATAAAACGCAGAGCAGACAGTACTACGTCCTTCAACTCATGCCTAACGTGCCGACGTATCTTCCATCCCTTCGTCTGACGATGACTTCAGTAACGCTACCACCTACGCCCTCACTCCACTCGCACTTCATCTCAGACGACTACGATATTGCGATAACGAAGAAGCCGAACGCGGTTCCCCTCCATTGCCAATCAAGGGAGGCCGTGATCGCTATGAATTGCACTCTAAATGATGACTGTCGGTGCACTGCAGCCGAAAACAAAGTTCAGTGCGAATGCCTGCCCTACGACATCGCAGAGGAATTCAACCGGATAGAGCTGAAGTTACCCGTTAAGACATCATCCTGGGAATTGCGTCGACGAAAGAATATGGTCATCGCAAAAATCCCGCACCCAGTCTCCTCGGATGTGATGATCGACTTTAACCGAACCATCGAACAACTAACAACTCTTGAAGACGACGACGTCTGCACGATAGCGAACGCACCACTCGAAGGATGTTATTCGTGCTTCAGAGGCGCAGAAGCAACGGTAACTTGTCAATCACACGCCGAAACTGTAGGAGAAGTCCTATGCGAACACCAAGCCTTCGTCATCTCGTGCTCACCGAAAGGAACACCATCAAAATTACGCTTTCACTTCAACACCGCTCGTCAGTCTCAAAACTGTTCTATACGGTGCGGTAAGAACTTGCGCTACTTCACCGTGGAAGGAGTACTGAAGTACATCGGAGACCCGCAAGCGCCACTAACTTCCCTAATGGGCACAAGCTCTGCCCACAACGACTTCGTCTGGCCGGACTTCGCGCACATCTTCAACGTCGTGCTCGGTTGGTACAAAACTCTCGCACTAGCCGCCGTCGGCCTCCTGGTTGCGCTGCTCGTCTCCTACGTCTGCCTACAACGGCTAAGTCTAAGCTGTTTTTGGTTTCTCTTACACCTTGTCAAAGTGTTCTTGTGCCTACCTATTCGTTTATTCATTTGTGCCATATCCTGCTGGCATACGAAAACATCAAAGCGGCACGAAAAACAGATTTGACCACTATCGCAGCTTAGAGCCAATAGTTGTAGAAAGCAAATATTACAGAAACAAGCACAAATTTCAAAATTATTATTCTAGAAACATGAACAACGAATACGACGCACAATCTCCTGACCTCTCGCTCCACAACGAACCTCTGAGTGATGACGAGGACATCCAACGCGCTCGACACGACCGTATCCAGTTGGAGCGACTGCGCAACGCCCTACAACTCCTCCCGGATGCGACAAAGCTACGTGATCAGATTGAGCTAAATGCTTGTCATTTGAATAATGTTTCGTCATCATTGTCATCATTTATCCAGGGCGCTTGTAAGTAGTAAGAAGTCATGGTCTCAGCGTACGCAACAAACCGTTTTCTTGCACTCATGTGCGATAAGATCAAAGTAGAGCTTTTGTATATCCAGACACAGTTGCGAACCTTGTTCACCCTACCCCCATCCCAGTCGCCATGGGTTCGACCACTGCGGATCTGTGGGACGAGATCATCACAAGTCCAGCATACGACGAAAATGATAGACCAATGTGCCTTAAAAAGGATCTTCTCGACCGCCGCATCACAGAGGACCTGAAATCGCTAGAGGACCACCGCAGCACCCTCGAAAGATGCCGAGAGGAGGCCTTCCTAGGCGATCGTGAAGAAAGAGAAACGTTCGAGGCTCAATGCCTATCATCGTTTCACACGATTGTATCCGCGCTGCAGAACCTCACGAGCGCCTCGGACACTGCAGCAACAACGCAGACATTCATGACCGATCAACACCGCCTCCTGCACGACCATCTCCACTCCGCTACCGCAAAACTTCGTACTTCCATTGAAGCCGCCGTTCGAAGCAGGAAGCCGGCAGAGCCGATACGGGACCTCGATAAAGAAATGCAGACGGTCCCCTACAGGGGAGTCGACCAAAGCACGCAGAAGTGGTCAAACGTACAAGTGACTCGAAAAACTCAGACGACGACAAAACAGGAAAACAAAAGGACGCAAACTCGACGAGCGAGATTCGCGGAAGAACAGACACAGACCGCCACCGAAGTGAAGACAGAGAATAGTACGCAAACGGAATGGCTCGAAGAGGTGTACGAGGTAGAGCGCATCGTTGGCCACAGGAGAAGTCTCGCCGGAATAGAATACAGAGTGCGTTGGTGTGGGTATCCGGAAGAGTGTGACGATTGGATACTCGACAGTAAAACCGACTGCCCTGAAGCTATCAAGGAATACTGGGAGTCGATGAAGAAGGAAGTTCCCGGACCTCCTAAGAAAAGGAGCCACGACGAGACTTGCGAGGACGAGGGATGCAGCAAGAGCGCCTTCTCACAGGAGCCGAAACGCAATACACCGCCAGCGACTGAGGTCTTACAGGAAAGTGAAGAGCTCGAAAACAAAGCAGCCGAGGACATAGCTGTGCAGGTCGAAGCGGATGAGGAGGAGGATGATCTGGAAAGAGAGATGATCGAAGCTAACCACGAGTTCTTGGAAATGATAGACGACGTTGGCGAGGACGATGGCGCTCCAGAAGGAGATGCTGAAGCGATGCTAGCGGAGGATGTTAACGTGGAGCAAGACATAGCTCAGGACGCGCCGCAGCTGGTAAACGAAGGCCAGTTACCAGAACACCCTGATGTGGCCGTAGAAGTAGAGCACGTACCAGAAGACGCAGAAGCACCGATCCAAAGGCTCATGGAGGGCGAAGATCCAGCCGCAGAAAGAGAAAGGAGAATACAACATCTGCAAGAGGACCTGCGCAGTGCGGTGCAGGAGAGGAACGATCTGGAGTTCCGACTCAATGAATTAGAGAAATTGCCTTCTTGCCCAGAACGCAGATTTCACGTCAAGGACGTAAACCGACATGAGACGAAACTGATCCGATGTGTATTCTGTGACGCCACACAGCGACACTACAGTGATTCATGCGTGGTAGTCATGGATGTAGAATCACGCAGGATCTACCTCGCAGCAGAGGGAAGGTGCGATAAGTGCCTAATCAACGGGTGCAATGGTGGTGAAAATTGAGGAAAAGGGAGACACCTTGTTATTACTGCGGTCAGACAGGACACCTCGCCGCGGTCTGCACGATGCCAGAAACAACGCAGCATACTCGACGGAGGATCCTGTGGCTACGTAGAAGCTACGAAGAAGCCGTCAACAAGATCAACCGTCGACGAAGGAGGTTGGACCAGTTTCTCGCAGACGGACCCAGACACTAAGCTCGCGGTGGGGAGTATCGCTGCTATGCAGCGATCTGCATTTTTTGGAGAATGGGGCTCGGCAAAAAGGGCAACGCAGACGCAGAAGCTCATGCCCCGCCCTCGGAGACAGTACCCGACCAAGCTGACGTCGCGAGTGGCGGCGACGGCTCCCTCTCCCCGGCGCCCGCACCCGTCGTACTCGCCCTCTCCGCTGCGCCCGCACCTGTACCCTACCATTTTTATCTCTCTTTGTTATACACTCATTTTTGTATTAATTAATCGACGCAGATCTCTCACTCCGATTAGGTCTCATTGAACACGCAGGCAATATGTCATTTTTCTATGTTCTCCTTGTGTAATTGACTTTGTAGCTCCGGTAGTTAATGTGCCTTATTGTTCGCTTCACGTTTTGATCTACCGTGCTTTATTTCTGGTTTAATTACCCAAGTTTGAGATAAACGCTGTGGTAAACTACTCTGTCGGTGTGTGGTTGGCTCGCGTACTGAATCAAAACTACCGCTGAACCACCTCGAACGGTATCCGATTTAACATATGTACTCCTTGGTAACCTTCAGTGTTGCACGCTTATCCCTCGTCGCCTGTCGCTTGTCGTCCCATTGATCATCGAGTTACTCGAGAGGGCATCAACAGCGTCTCCATTCATCCCTGTCGCATGCCAGAGTTCTCCAGTGGATTCTCCACGCTCGATGGAGGAGAATAATGTTGTACGCTTGTGTCTGGAAAGCAAAAACAAACACTCAACATACTTAACAAACTGAACAGACTTTCTGGGAAAGACGCTGTTTTAATGGGTGCCTTGTGGTCTGGCAGTTTGCTAGGCGGTGTCACAAATGCTAGTCCATGTTTTCGACACTTATTCGGAAACAACGAATCTCTAGTTGCGAGTACACGCTGCCCTTGAGGTCCAGCGATCAAAAATGTACCTGCTCGATTAGAAAACAGAAATATTCTGTTCTAGGTGATTGTTTCCAAAAAACCAACTGACAAAAGCAGATTTCAGATTGCCCCGACGGTTCGACAACCCCTTATATGTAGCGTCGTTTAGCCACTCCGAGCAGACGACTGAGTACGTTTCGTTCTTGTGTTATCACATTTCCTTCATTTCCTTTGAAATCAACGAATAGAAGATGTTTGCCTACTCCACCCACAACTACAGTTTACATAAAACAGAAAGAACTGCACATACTTGGCAGCCACATGGACGATGCAGTGAATGGAACTGCAAATCGAGCATTAGGATTTTGGTTACCACATACAGTGCGTTTCAAAAGTATGTAGCCACTTTGAAACCGATAACTTCACGTTTCGCGTTAATTTCTACGAACTGGCGTTAGCAGCGTTGGATTCCCCGTAGATGAAAATAGCTAGATTGCTCTTTCCAGAAGAAAGGCTTGATCTCCAGCGAAAACTAGGCGTTTTTGATTTTTTTGTTTGTTTCAAAAGTATATATGTAGCCACTCCAGATTATCGGGCATTTTTACGCTCCTATTCAAAATTTGCGCGCTTTTTGGCGGGAAGTTCTTGTCATAGATAGCCCGAAATAACAACTATGCCAGTCCGTGAACGTGTCCTGACTATCTAGGAACAAGCTCGGATCCGAGCGCTCAAGGAAGCTGGCTTGACAAACCGCGCCATTGCTCGTCAGCTCGGAGTTCGCATGAATGTGTCGATCAATCCCATCGAAATCCTAGTGGTTATCGGTTCGCACCTGTACCGGGTCGTCTGCGTGTGATTTCGAGCCAGGATGGTCGACGAATCAGCCGTATGGTGTCGAACTCCACATGGAGCGTCAACCAAGTTCGCGCTGAGACGGATCTATCTGCATCAAGAACAACGATATGGCGTTCTATTCGATCAAACGAGCACATATGCAGTCAGACCATGCAGAAAGCACCTCATTCACGAACTTTCACAAGCAGGCGCGACTGGAATTTGCCCCGCAAAAACAGGGCGATGCAATGGGAAAGGTAGGAACTTTCTGGTTTACGCTTATTGCTTCAGGTCATCTTCACCGACGAGAAAAGATTTAATCTGAATGATCCCGATGGTTACTGGTAGTACTCGAAAGATCCACGACAGGCTCCTATCACCTTCTCTCGACGGAACTTCGGAGGCTCGTCTCTGATGTCATGGGCAGGCTTGTGCAGTAGCGGGAGGCTGAAGCTCAGATTCCCATTACTGGAGTTCAGCCTGCTGCTCTTCCTAACGGGGAGAAAACGGCAGACACATGTTCTGTAGAAGGACAACGCTGCAGTTCATGTGTCCAAATCGACCACAGACTGGCTCCAGCATAATCGAATCCGAGTAATGGAATAACCAGCTTGCTCATCTGACTGCAACCCAATGGAGAACATGTGAGGTATCCTGGTCCGGCAGCTCTACTTGAAACACTGGCAGTTCAACAATGTTGAGGAGCTGAAAACCGCTATTTTGACTGCCTGGGACAACATCGGCAACAAAGTGATGCAGAAACTTGTCAGTAGTAGGGTATTTGATGTGATAAGAAATAAGAAATAATGGTGGTCCAATTGACAATTAATTTTTAATAAAGATCGTACTTTTTGAGAGTGGCTACATACTTTAGAAATAAACAAGAAATTTCAAAAACGATCTATTTTTGTTAGAGATCAGGCTTTTTCCTGTAAAAAGCAACATAGGTATTCCCAACAGCGTGGATTTCGATGCGCAAAACGCCGATTCGTAGAAACAAAGGCGGTGGATAAAACTGTTGAATTTAAGGTGGCTACATACTTTTGAAACGCACTGTAGATACCTCTCTCGCAATGTCAGGCTTCACCGCTCTCAAAAAACTGATTGCAAAGACTTTTTACTTATTCTCGAAAGAGTTCTGACAGCGGACTCTGTTTTCTCAAGTGGGCCAGGATCCGCTCTTACGGAAATGATTATCAGCCCAAATAAAGGGAACTTTCGAGTTATTTATTCGCATCTGACTTACGTATGTCTTCTTTTCAGCACAAACGACAGCAACGATGTGCCCACCTAAGCAGCCGTTTCTGGTCCAATAAAAGGTAGCTTCAACTTCACTGCCGTCTGCGTATTTTTGAGTATGAACATCCTGCTTTTTCTGCCTGAGCTTTCTCAAACAATTTTTGATGGCAGGAATTTCATGCACTCTTCAATTTTCAGGAAATCTAGGATAGGTAGTTCCAAGCATGGGCGTGAGTAAACGAAATTTGAATTTTCGCAAATCGTAAATCGTAATTACGAGAAAAACCGTCGTAAATCCTAAATCGTTAGAGTCACCTGAGGTGTAGTGCAGTACAACTAAATTTCCAGAGGCATGTTCTACTAATGCTAATCACGTATGATTCAATATTTATTTATGTGTCATGTTACTTTCAGCTCAATCTGAACAGCTTCCATACCAAACTATTTTCCTTTTTCACGTCTTCTTACTAGTAAGAAACTTTTTAAATCATTCCTTACACTTTTTAATAAAGTCGCTACAACTGTTCTTCACTTTATCCTCGGCATGATATTCCAACAAAAAGCCTGCATCGTTTGAATAAATTCCTTACTTACTATCAATTTTTTAGCTTAATATTAATCTGGAGTCTGGATATTAATTTGTAGTACAGCAGAAACAACAGCAAGGGCTCAAAACTCAAAGTTAAACAAATCATTTAACCACTGACCAGTGCCGCGAGAACAGTAGCTGCACATGTAGCAATGTAACAAACGTACTGTACTGAGCCATATGACTGGATCGCACCGAATGAATACATGGTGCAATCCCATCGTGTGTCGCATTGAATGATCTTCGCTTTTCTACTTTTTAAAATAAGTCCCGAATCATTCTCGTAGTAGACGGATAAAAAATCTTTGGCCGTCGAAGCAATATGACCATATTTCTTGGACATCATTTGTAGTCCTTTTAAAACGAAAAGGTAACGTGTAACTTTCTTGAGACACCTTCAATTTGATTCCATAGGTGACACAACCTTGATTTAGAAAGTGTCCAGCTTGGTTTGAAAGTAATCCCATTTCAGTTATGGGTTGGAAAGAACGCTGTTTAAGTTGAAGCTGGTTCAGTTTGAATTTGCAGAAGTCCCTTTTAAAAGCAGCAAGTGAAAACGATTTGTAGACCGCTGCAGAAAGGTAGTCTCACATCCATTGCTTAATGAAAGGGTACTAAGCAATAACCACAGCGCGATACTCGAATTCAGAAGCTCTCTTAGTTGTAGGGAGATTGCAATGAAGACGTTTCTTAGCTTCTTAGCTAAAAGGAGGCGTTTCTTAGCTAAATGTGTTCTCAAGTCCTGAACCACCGATCTACAACATCAGCATCGCGGTAACCTAGACCTACCTAGGATACCGTTTTCCTACGCAAGTTTGCCTGTACTTGTCCGATTTTGTAACTTTAAAATATGACACTTCTATTTATTATAATAACTGCCTGCACTCGCTCGAGTTACCATTCGCCAGCTCTGTAGCGAACGTTTTCTTTCCGAGTCAGCACCATCCTAAACAAATTAGATAAGGTAAGTGCAATAATCTCAATCACACCACTGAAAAGGGACACCAAGAGTGCCAGAACCATTTCGTTCTTTTCTTGAAATTTTCGCTTTGACCACATTTTTGTATTTTCAATCTGCTAAGCCTTAGGAGCTTGCGGTGTAAACCGATAGAAACATCAATGGCTCATCCCTTCCACATGAGTGTAGGAACTGTCTAGACCCCGCTTCCAATGACGAATGATACTCGATCGTGGATTTGCGTCAATCCTATTCGAAGGGATTAGGGTGAATCTATTATAAACAAATTGACTAGGTGTTATTACCCAATACGACATGGATCAAAGAAGACTCGTCTCTATTTCTCTAAGAAATTGTCTCCAAAGCCTTTCTGTGGGCTGGGATGGAGCCTTCGACAGTAGAAATCCGATGTGCCTTGCTAGCTCTGGAGTGGAAATGGAGGAACCCAGCCTTCTAGAGAAGAGCTTACTTTTCAAATCTTCTTCTTCCTCAGCCTTTCATTTCAGGAAAGCAGATCCGCTCAGTTGCGGGATCTGCTTTCCTGGAATGTTGGCGCCTCTTCTCCCGATCAAATGTCTGATCAGGGTGCAACCTAGCCATCTTTAAGTCCTGATGCAGCATAGCAAGCCACCGCTGTTTTGGTCGCGCTCATGGTTGCCTACGGGGCACATCAAGCTTAAGACCAGTCTTTCAGAGGGTGTCTTTTGTCTTTTGCCGAAGGACTTACAGTACCATCGCCGACGAGTTTCGCGCATCTTTTCAAATATCGGGGTGACACCGAACCTCTGCCGTATGGAGTCGTTGCGTACTCGATCCAAACGCGCAACTCCGGCCGTCCACAGCAGCATCTACGTTTCCAAGACGCTAAGGCGCCTTTCAATTTCTTTAGTGACCAGCCAGCACTCACGAGGAAGATCAAAGAGGTGACCGTGGCATTTAATAAAGCAGGAGTTGTTCACCTATATAGGGTTGTTGCGATCGGTGGCCCCGCAGGCTGAGGCGTCCCTCAATTCGCCTTTGCGGCTCCGTGTCGCTCCACGGACACCGGAGGGTTCCCAGTCCTTACCTAACCCCGTGGGACTCCCCACTATTGACCTACCGATAACGCATTGCCATACACGTATTGGTCTAGCTCCAGTCGCCGGCTGGCCCTTTTCCTGAGCCTCTCACCACCGGCTCCTATAGGCTTCCAGGCGCCACAAGGGGAAAACCAGTCCCAGAGAAGAACCCCACGTAATGACACAATATGTACACATATACAGCTAACAGCCATGATAGCAAGGGACTCACCCTATTCCTCCGAAGGCACACCTGGTACTCCATAAGGTTTATTTCGCTTCGCCATCAGTAGGACATCCAACAACCATTGCGAACAGGATAGACAATAGAATAGGCGTCCTCCAAGGCCGTAGTGAATAGACTCCTGGAGACGCGGGGATGAGCATAGTGCTCACCAGACCCTGCGGCTCTCTCCTGGCGCTCCTTCCCACAGTGAACATAATGTGTTGCAGGGGCGAGGCCCCACGGCAGCCATCCGGAACTGGAGAAGGGAGCGAGAGGTCGGCAGACCTCGTCGCGGGAGCGAGGGACGTCGAATGCGGCCACGCGCCCGTCGAGAGGAGGCGGCGCGCGCCGATCGATGGTGCTACGTCACCAACTTTCCCATGCTCCCAGGCCGATCGGTGGCGCCTCATCGGCAAGCTACCGCGGGAGACGGCGCGCCTGGACCGGACACGGACCGAGGAGCGATCGCGGTCGCGACACTCCCGGCCCACAAAGAGTGACCAGCTGGACTTCATCCCCATGGGGAGTAGCGCCGTCGGCTGCCTTCTACTGCTGGTCCTATTTGCTCTTTTAGGTGAAGAGGCCGGAGCGCCCTGTGAGGAACACACAAGGGTGGTGAGGCGACTACTACCCAACGCCACAACCCCAGAGATGAAAAATGGGAGTGGCCAATAGGAGGGCGCCTTCACAACGTAATGAGCAAGACGATTGTGGCTTACACAATTCCTACCGCATCTGTAAGGCCTCAAATAACACATTCAGCGATGAGGCTGCTCACCTAGGTACAGAATGTGTGCGGACGTTTGACCGTAATGAGTATAAGGAGGGATGAAAGCAATGGAGGACGGGGTGGCTGAAGGATGGGTCGTTAGTTACTGACTTGCAAGGACGTATTTGCTCAACCGCGCCCCTACGGACGTCGACCACATCCGCGGCGCATACGGCGCGTCATTACCATCGTACCGTCTTTGCCCATCGAAGCGTAGCCCGCGGATCGGCCATCGCATTGCCCTCGCTAGTACTGGAATCACACACATCAATGCGCACTACAGAAAGAAAGGCTAGAAGAATCTACTAGGCTTAATAGAGGAGAAGTTATTCAACTACGCATGCAACTAACTAAAGAGGAAAGACAATACATAGACTACGCGTGTAACAAAGTGCAGAAGAAGGACACTATGTGAACTAAGCATGCAACTGAATGACGTGGATAGGTCCACTAGTTAGAAAAGGACGATAGGAGAGAACTAGAGGAAATCAATGAACCGTTACGGCGTCATCCGTTGCGGATTCGCCGCATGCCACATTAACAGAAAATCTGCAAGTAAAATAAAACCGTATTGACTATGGGAAGGAAGTGGTCCTACTAGAGACGGGCTGGCGCCTGCTGATGTCGTGCGTGGCGGGACGGCTTTCGGTCAATGTTGTTGACCGGTTATCTCGACGAGCGCGTGGCGTAACCTGCAACACTGCAATATCCCTACATTTCAACTTACCTAGGTGCCACTGCTGCTGCTCGTAGTTCTTCTCTGCCGTCCGCCTGCCCTAGAACTCTTGACTCATTCGTCTCAACTTCCCTGTAGTGATTCAAAGTTGTCGTATGACTGCTCCAATGACTTTTGCCCCGGCTTACCGCGAGCCGCCTCCGCTACTGGGCTCGTCCCCGTCCTTGGACGAGGCCTCCCGGCGAGCATGAGGAAGAAGTTGCAGCCTCTGAGGAGACCTGCGCGAGCGACGGAAGGACAGCCGATCTTCACGTGGTGCCTGAGGGCGGTTTCTACTTTTTTGAGGAGGAGAGCGTCCTCCTTGTCGTGGACGAGATGCACGGCGGACGGGATCTGGAGTAGGAGGTTCCTGACGGCGACTTTCGGTAGCCGCCTTTGGTGCCGCGCGACGAGTGTGGATCGGAGCGGGAGGCTCGTGATGTTGGCGCGGACTTCGAAGATGTTGTATTCCGCTCATTGTTCTGACGGACAAGCTCGACAAGTCGTCGTGGCAGGAGGTGCCTCGGCGGTGGAGTAACGTCGCGAGGGTACGGCCTGAAGGTGTAGTTGGCCATTTCCTCGTAGATCTGGTCCCTGAATCCGTCCTGCCATCTTAATTGTAACACACCGTGATATGTGATTTCTAGAAGGAAGAAGACGATTAAAAAGAACTGCGTGGGAAAATAGAGTGAATTGATGAGTCGAAAAAGAGAGGGGGAGATAGAATAACATTAGCAGAGGCTAAGATATTTGAGGCAACTAGTGAAGAGAGAAAGACGTCATTTTGACCGGATCAATCGATAATTAAGGAGAAGGTTTAGCTGGCGATGTTATACAGAGAGGCTAGGCTGGACATATGAGAAAAAGAAGATAGAGGCAAAAAACAGCGAAGTTTTAGGAAGAAAGAAGAACTGAGATAGATGCGGAGGAAGTACTGGTGGAGATAAGGAATAGGGCTACGAAGCTAGAAAGGAAAGGAGGGAGGAAGTGTAAGAAGCAGAAAGAGAGGTAGATGAGACAGACAAAACAAAAAGAGATAATTGCAGAAGGGAGGAGGAGAGAGAGACGTATAGAACGAAAACTATGCGGGATACCGTCCAAGGAGAAGGTAGAGGAGAGAAGGCAATGAGAAGATAACTAATTAAAGAGGAAAGCATTCTAACAGGCGAGAAGAAGTTGCTAATTGAAAGTGTAGAAATGATAGCGGGTAGAGGCTGTATCGAGTATATACAGAGGAAAGTAGAAGTAGAGAGTAAGTGAATGGAAGAAAGGGGTGGGAGAAAGACAGAAGGTATTGAGGCAAGTGAATATGAATAGGGGTGGATTGGATGAAAGGACGGTTAGGGAGAAAAGAGTATAATAGCTTTAACAGTAACGGGGTGATGAGGTTGCAGAAAGAATTGAGGAGGTGAAATACAGAGAGACACAATAGGAATGAGGATGAGCCAAGGAGAAAATTGAAAAAGAAGGAGGAAATGGAGTCCAAGTACGTGGCGTGGAGCGGGGGCAGAGCTATTTCGTAATACGTACGCCCCGCATAGCACAGGTCTTTCGCGGCAGGACCCTTGCACCTCATCGTGAGGGCAGGGCTGCCCTCGCCTCGATCTGTCGCGGTACGTCGGAGTGAGTGTGGAAAGACGGCTTTACGCGAGAGGACGCTGCTTTCAATGATGAAAGGAAACACGTATTGAGGCGATGGTGAGAGGGGTCTGAGACCCTGTATATGGTATACACACGAGTGCCTTAACGATACTGCTAGATAATTAATGGAGGTAGATAGAGAAAACTGGCACTGAGGTGTGAAGTGTGGATCTGATGGATGAGCTGAAGAAGACCGGAGTGAACGAAGGTGTGAGCGTTTGTCGCTGGATGTTCACGACCGACCGCGCGCGAGTCTATGCGACCAGAGGTGTTGTATCTGTTGACACGGTCACTCAGTGACGCCTCTGGACCGTTTATGGCAGGCCGAAGTGGGGAGAGTCGAGCTGAGAGATAGGTTAGATAGAAGGTGAGACTACTAGAGACTAACCGAGAGAGTGAAGAATAGAGCGATGGAGAGGTTTTGATAAAGAATTCGATAGAGAAAGTTGTATTGACTAAGCAGACATGACAGGAACTACCGAACTGCGAGACTGTGAAGAAGCAAATGGATGAATAGGTGAGACTACTACTACGGAATGGAGGAAAGAGAAAGGAGTAGAGGCTATTATAGACTACACCGGCTAGAAGAGGGTAGAGAACGTAGAGAACTGTGATAAGAAAGGTTGTATAAGCTAGAAGGACGTAAAGGGACTATTAATGCCACTCCACAGGAAATGCTACGCATGTGAAATGCGAAGGCTACTACAAAAGGGTGAGCGAAATGAAAGAATGAAGCAGGAAATCGACACTTAAAGAGAAAACTTAACACCTCATTCCACTTCGTCCTCCAAGGGACGTTTTTATTGACTCCGGCTCGATGTTACTGCTCAGGTCTGCGAGCTGGACTTCGACTTCTCAAAGGGAGACGTTTACTAATGAAGCTATCTAAGAAGCGTGTCACCGGTTTTACCCTTAACAAGTTCTGATCACTTCATGCTCCAGTGTAATAACTTGAGCGATGTTGCCAAAGGTCAATGCTCTGTACGTAGAGGCACGATATGTCACTGATTGTTGGTCGGCCCACAGTTCTCATATGTCGGCGTAACCTTGTTCCGACCCAATCGCTCGTAGAACGAGCCGTAGCGCTCAACCTCCAAGATGTTTTCTGCGGGAGCAAAGATTTTCCAGGACTAACGTAATGGACGGAGTATCGCGTATTGATAAAGTGAAGGCAGCTCTAAAACCACCAGAAAACCAGGACATTCCGCTTCGAAGTCCTACGGACGGCATCAAGTGCACAGGACGTCGTATTGATCACCTAAAGGACACACATTTAAGAACTCACCGTAGGCCTGATGGTTGGGCCTTGCTGTCGTCGACCAGTTCATCATTGTCGTTGTTCGAGTCTCTGGAGCCCGTGAAGGGTAGTCTGAGTCGTCGGTCGAGATTTGGCGGTCTTGCAAGCGTAATACTACAACCGACTCCTGGCATAGCGCTATCTCTAACGGCAAGACAGGAAAAAAGTTCTAAACTGTACGTAACTCTTACCAAACGAAAACGAACTACGAAGTAACCTAAGACTAAAGGAGAGCACTAAGTAGAACTACGAAATAAACCGATCTGCCTATAACGATTATAAATGCTACTAACTTACCGAGGTGTTCGTAAGGAGATGAAAATGGGGTGGAAGAATCTAAGACTACGATCATCACCGTCGCCTTGTCCATCTGTGCATTACCACCCTGCATCCTATGTCCGGGTGTCGTCGCCTGGATTCGATTTCGCGATGGGTGAGTAACTCCGTCATAATATGGCTCCATCACAGGCTGTATGACAGCTCTCCAGAAAACGTAGTGATATTCCAAGACGCATCGTATTGATTGAACTCACTTGTCCGTCCAACGGTCCTTTTGGAATCGAAAATCTCATTTTCGATGACCCGGGCCGTCACACGAGCAAACTGGCGAGGTGAATATCACGTTTGATAGTCATATTGAATACGTATTGGCTAACGTTCGTATTGACAGGATGTAATGGATCCGAACATTGAAGCGAACTAGGTGGAGCTCTCCACGGCGAGACTGATGTTAGGATGTCGGTGTAATTTAGTCGTGAGCACGCCGGTATCAAGATCTGCGGCCGTTTTGACGGCTCCAGGGTTCGTGAAGGGAGTTTCGCTGTGTGTTCGGATAGTATAAACGTATTGGGCTACCGCACCTTACCAAGCGGTCCGGGGCAGGTCAGCAGCAGCCACGCCGCTACTGACTCCGCTAGCCGGACGAAGCAGCAACTTCAAGTGGGGTTCTCTCCGCTTGGGGGTGTTCCGGTAGACTGTAGGTGGCATGCACGAGTCCCTCGATTTGGATCCTTCCATGCATGATCGGGTCGGTCCTCGACGGGCTTGAACATTGCAGCCCGTATCGATTGGGTCGTGCCTGGCACGGATTTGTCCCGCGCCCCAATGGCTCCCAACTCCAAGCCATTCCCGCTCCACAACTAACGTCGTGGTTGGGATGACTCATCGGATGGACTTTGCCTTGGCGTCCGATCGATATTAAGTACGGGATGATCGTCGTGCTCCATCGAACGTATTGACTTTTCAAGGGCCCAATCACACACAATACGTCGATGAGCGACGGAACGACTAGTGTGAGAGGAGGAGTGAAGGTGTAGCATGTTAATTCTACGCTAGGCGACGGAGGAGAGATGTAAGGAGAAAGGGGAAACTAAAAACTAAGAGTTAAACTACGTCTACAAAGTAGAGACAGTGTGGGACTAAGAAGACTACGTGGAAATGAATCTATGCTTGCCGAAAAGGACTATGAAGCTGCAGGGAAAATATGAATGACGGAAAGATGAAGACTACCTGACTAAGAGGGGGATGATGCCCGCTAAACGTAGTGAATAAACCCACAAGAACATACCGAATGTGTGAGGATGAGGAAGGGTGTGAGACGCCTATTGTTTTTAGAGCAAATGGAGGAATAAGAAGGGGAGAAGAAGAAGGAAAAACTAGAATGAATGAAGCAAGAAGAATGAAGGGGAGGGGGACGAAAAAGAAACCCAAGGCATGGGCGAGAGGTTGCCGCAGAGCGAGCGGCTGAGGCTAGGGAGGGCCGATGCTGGGATATACGTGTAAGCGTATTGAGATGTTAATAGTTTGGCAAGGTCAAAGAGTAACCGTATTGAAGAGAAGGGGAAGTGTGAGCCACATTGCGCGCGAGTGGAGGGAGTTATACGCGTTCCGAACGCCCACGGACTACTGGGCTTCCAAGGGGGGGGGGGGCAAGAAGAACAGAACCAACCCTTAACACCGAATCACACTACCTCAGCGGATGGCCAATCCGCATGGTATAGGATATGAGCGCGCTCCCTAGGTGCGGCCGGAGAATACCCGTTCCGGCACTTACAAATTTTAACGACCATGGTCTCAACTGTTCTTGCACCCTCTCGGTGCTAGCTTGCCGCCCTCGGACAGTCCACTTTTGCCACTGCGCCGGATTACCTAGGCGCTACGCTAACCCAAAGGGACCCCCGGCGCTTCAGATGGCTAGTTGCCACAGTCCAGCCGGACCTCTGCACCGGGTGCCGGTGGGCGTGAACAAACCTAGCGCGTTTTAGCCCCCAACCCACACAAAGCCCCTACCTTCTCGTTACCTACTCCCAGGGGAGTGCGGTGGAGGAACACCTCGCACAGGGGCGTGGTAGCGCCGTTTTTACGGTTAGCATAACCCCCGCTGACCAACGGGCTCGACTACCAACGGCCGCACGCACCATGTTGCGATCGGTGGCTCCGCAGGCCGAGGCGTCCCTCAATTTGCCTATGCGGCTCCGTGTCGCTCCACGGGCACCGGAGGGTTCCCAGTTCTTACCTAACCTCGCAGGACTCCTGAATCCGCGGGGATGAGCGGGGTGCTCACCAGACCCCGCGGCTCTCTCCTGGCGCTCCTTCCCGTAGTGAACATAGTGCGTTGCAGGGGCGAGGCCCCACGGCAGCCATCCGGAACTGGAGAAGGGAGCGAGAGGTCGGCAGACCTCGTCGCGGGAGCGAGGGACGTCGAATGCGGCCACGCGCCCGTCGAGAGGAGGCGGCGCGCGCCGATCGATGGTGCTACGTCACCAACTTTCCCATGCTCCCAGGCCGATCGATGGCGCCTCATCGGCAAGCTACCGCGGGAAACGGCGCGCCCGGACCGGACACGGACCGAGGAGCGATCGCGGTCGCGACAGGGTTGTAGGGCGTTGTCTGGGAAGCACCATAATAGTTTCCAAATTTCCTGCGGACCTTTGGGTACGTCAAAAGTTGCGAAAAGACTGTGGCGCTTCAGTGCGGCCTGATAACGCAAAACTGACACAAAATTGACATACCCTTGCCATGCTCAGAAATGACCCTGCAAAAGGTTTGGAGCTCCAGTCATTGCTAGAACGTGAGATTTGCAAATTCCTAATAGAATCGAGAAAGCACATTCAGAGGAGACATACATCAGAAGACCAGCACCGATCGGATGGCGGAGTGGATAACGCGGAGGACTTGCAGGAGAGCGACTAAGGGGTTGTTACCGGGGCTTGGGCTTATGCATGGGTAGAGGCCTTTTTGCATTTTAAGCAATGTAGAGTGGATTTTAGAGCCCTAGCAGGGTACCGTATTCGCTTTTCTAATTGATCCTTAACCTCTTGCAAGATGTGGTCCAAGCTAGCTTTCGTCGATTGGAGATACGCCACTAGCCATTCAACCATGCTTGTCTTGTTGGGAAAGTTCTCTTTAGATGCTATCCATGTATGGTCCCCTTAAAATGTTTTTGCTAGTCTTGGAAGTGTGTCTCGTAGCGGCCTCGCTTAACCGATCCTCCCTACTCTAGAGGCTGCAAGGGGGAGGCATTAAAGATATGAGCACTCTAGACACTACAAAGGCTGAAAAAATCCTTCGTCCAAACATCGTTTAGACGGTTGTCTGGAGCGCTTATCACGAGTCTGTCATCTGTTTCGGTGTAACGTTGGAATACATTAGGTTGGAGTAGACGTGGATTCTGTGAAAAAAACAGCATACGCACCGCCTTTCTCTTTATCTAACCACACTTCGTTTCCAAGGTCACATTTTCAGCTGAGAACAGCACTCCAAAATTTGAAAGACAAACCTATGTTGAATTCGTGGTTAATCGCTCTCCGCAGATCGTCGTTAACAGACGATGAGGGGAATGGTATACTTCCCGTCCGCGGAACGGTACCCTTACGTCTCATCCTATAATCTACCACAACAAAAAAGGACCCAGATTCGTGATCAGTATCGCGAATACCTACACCCTAGACGAACATTGGCGAAACTTTTTTCCGACACTGCAGCCGTGAGAGTGCTTGTGCCCCCCCCCCCCGCACGTGTGCAACGGAACTCCAGGAGCAGGGAAGAGTGGTCGGTACAAAAACAGGCAGCAATAACGCGAGATGGATAAAACACTCCAGTTTCGCTCACAGTTAGTAGAATTAGTGGAAGTCATAAGAAAAGCGTTCTCCAGAAAAAAATTGAAAGAAAAATCTAGAAAATCTAGAAACCCGAGGGGCCATCGCCCCCCCCCCCTCTCCTCCCCAAGCGATCGCACCAAGCTTGTACCTGCCTCTAGAATTCAACATCGTCGTCGCTAGCGAGAATTACATCGTCAGCATAATGCAACGCCCAAGGAACAGGCTGCTGAAGATCACGTGACATGGCATCCATAATGACGGCGAAGAGTAGTGGGAAGAGCTCAGACTTTTGATGTACTCCGACAGAGATGGGAAACTCCATCGACGTGCCTGCTACAGTTTGCACTCGACTCTTTTGAAGGGTACAGTATTCGCATCTACTCTATGAGCTCTTCGGAGACTGTATGTTCTCTCGTAAAGCATACTGTATCACCTTACGCGGAACGCGATCATAGGCCTTCTCCAAATCCAGGAAGGCAATATGCACCTGCTTCTGTTTCTCCCAGTATTTTTCTATCAGAAGACGAACGGTGTGTACATATTGCATCGACAGTGCCACAACCAGCTACGAAGCCGCACTGGTTCGTAAAGAACTGAACGATATCACGAATGCGCCCGTCGACAATCCGCTCGAAGATCTTCATGCTTTGCGAAAGTAATCGGATTGGACGGTAGTTTGTGCAGTCTGCGGGACTGCCCTTCTTTTTTCCCAATCGGAATCGTCGTGCTTCTCTGCCATATATCGGGCACTTTCTTCTCTGCAATAACCTTGTTGAAGAACGTTGCCAGCCACTTCGTTGGGTACCAGGATTTTGCGATTTTCGAATGTACTCGAATTCGAATGCTCGAAAAGTCGCGATTTTCGAATGTATTCGAATTCGAATGCTCGATAACTCGTGTTCGAATACGAAAGCTCAAATTTGAATGCACGAAACATTCGCATTCAAACGTTCAATTGCTACGAAGTCTGCGATCCAACAAAAGAACCTCCTGCTTCAAGCATCCCACGATCAAATAATTTACGCTTCAATCACTAAAGTGTGTTCAGGGACCGTATATTCTTCGAGCGCAGTACCAGGCTAGGAAAGGGACACCAGGGTGTGTGCCATCCGAGCTGCTCGTGTGGAAACTGCCATTGTCGCTCAGGGGAAGTCCGCAGCTGGTTTCTGTGTTCGAAGAGTGCATACAGCTGGAAAATGCAAGAAAACGCCAGAGAATTATGTAGACGTCAAAGAACTCTCAAACCTCAACCACTCAGTTGAAATGCAAAAACCCCGCAACGCAGGCGAACCGAACCCCGACGTTCAACGCCACCTTTCACTACCGCTCAACCCGATTGACGGCAGTGCCATCTTACAAGACATCGATCGAATGCCCACATGGAGATCGCCTTTAAAAACACCCCCACCCCTTCCGATAAATGAATTCGCTCAGGTGCTCGCGGTGGAGCGCACTTGCGCAATGCACAGTGCAGTATTCCAAACAGAGTGAACTCTACGCACCTTTGCCTATCCTCTTTTCATAATTCTTCCTAGTCATACTCCTTGTAGTAAAGTTGCGGTACAATCCTGCTCTGTAGCTCCTCTCCATTATGTTTATCTTTCCCTTCCCTACTACCGTTGAAGTTTATCGAAACATTAGACATGCGTCACATTATAAAACCGCCGCTGGGCTCTCAAGAAAATGTAGGGAAGGGGTGGAAGGATCTCTTGAACTCATTCTGCGAGACGTCACCTGAATCCCCAGATACGCTATCAACATCGGCGGCACGTAACATCAACGACTTACGTAACTTTAACGGAGAATTGTAAGCTTATCACGCGATATGGTAAGCGATAAGCCGCGTTATCTGAGCTTTTAACGCGGCTTATCGCTCACCATATCGCTTGATAAGCTTACAATTCTCCGTTAAAGTTACGTAAGTCGTTGATGAATCCGGCCCCAAGAGTGGTTTTCTTTTATCGCTGCGGATCTTTTTCTTTTATCGCTGCAGGTGGTTTTCTTTCATCATTCAATATGTGGAAACCAACCTGATAACACATCTGGAATTATAAGCGGTAAAGGTTATGCATTAGTGGCAGGTGGCAGGTATTAACGGCCGTTAATTTTAAATGAGCGTTAGAGGGGTGGCGAGAAGCGAGATGTGTTATTCCTTCAATGTTTCGTACAAGATTGCTTACCGTGGTGTGAATATATGCAGTATAAAGGAAAACAAAAAAAACAAAAACAAAAGTAAAAGGAGGGGAAATGAGGAAGCTGCTATTTATGAGAAAAATCTGATGATGTGGCCCAGTTGAAGCATCACGTTTTACTGTCTATCCTCAGAAATGCAGAAATCTTTCGTCTCTACGCTGAAAACAGCACCCCAAGCTTCTGGGACTGCCACTTGAGCGGTGGAGAGTTTGGAAGATACGGACGGAACATCAGTTACAATCGCATTCGGAAGTCTATTTGTCTAAAATTTGAATGTTATAACGTTTACAACGGGTTCGAACGAACTGTTTGCTGCAATGTCATAACGTTAGCCAAACCAAAAAAACTTCATGGGTTGAACGATACAATTTATCCTAGTGTAAGTGATCTTGTCCATATACAGGGTGTTCCAAAACAACGCGATGAAATTTTGACGTTCTCCGTTCTCCGAATATATTGATCTGCGGCAACGACGCCATTTTTTGTATCCTTCCGTCTGCGTTATAATTTTTAAGTTCTATTTTGTCCCACTTACGGTTTTTCTCATGATGTCAAAGCATAGCAATGCGATTTTAGAGCTTCATCGTTAAGGAAACCACCAATGCGACATCGTTAACCTGCTCTGTCAGCTGTCTCCTCAGAAACTCGTCGATGCAAGGAGCTTAGTCATGAAAGTAATCGTCCAGGACAAGGAAGAAATCGCACTGTCAATACAACGCAGACCCGGAAAGTCATCGCGAAGTGAAGAATCCAAATCCAAGGGTCTCGTGAGAAAAATCGCCCGTAATATCGGTGTGCCAGTCTCACATCAGTGCATCGAATAGCCAGAAAGAAACACATAAAGCCCACATACACATACATATGAAGCCCTGCAAGCTACATAAAGTCCAGCTCATGATGGATAATAATAAGCGCGAACGACTCTATTGATGCCGACAGCTCAGGCTCCAGCTAGCGGGTGGGAACGAACACTTTTCATGGACGAGAAGCTGTTCATCGTGGAGTAGGCTCACAACCACCAAAACGGCAGGATCTGATCTGGAGAGGCTCCAACCACCTCTGCAATCGCCGAACACCGTCAAAATCCGCCGGCGCCCCTGGTTTTAGGAGGAATCTACACCAACGGAAAGATCCCTGGTTTTTAGAACGAAGGAGTAACAATAAATCAAGATGTGTACCGACGGAGATCTTTGAGGCCGCGGCACTTTTCTAGTCCAGTGGCACTTCAGCAGTGCCCAGCGAAGGTTTCAACAAGTCTCAACCCCTGCACACGGGGCGAAAAGCACGCAAGCATGGTACAAGGCCAATTTTCCGGACTTCGCCATGTCTGCGGAATGGCCACAGCACTCCTCGGATCTGAAACCAACGGACTACAGTGCGTGGTCCATTTTGAAGGCCAGGGTCCTTGCCAAGCGCGACCAAAGTGCGGCCCAGAAGGAATCTCTGCGTCGGGAGTGGGAACGACTGTCTCCAGATTACCTGCGACCCATCGCCAAAAACTTCTTCAAACATTTCGACTTCTGTATTCGCACCAATGGGGACTAATTCGAATCCGGAATACAGTGTTGCCTATTGCTTATGTTGTTGTTATTTATGTATTGTTTTGTAAACTTCTCAATTGTTTCGTAGTTATAATTTAAAAAACTTCATCACGTTATTTTGGAACACCCTGTACTAGCGAAACGAAAGTTGGACACCAAGCGAGGCGGGCAAGGGCGAAGCCCACATAAAGGTGGGTCAAGACACTTGTCATCAATATACAGAGTGTCTCAAAAAAGAATGTACTGTTTGAAAGGTGATAACTTCGCTCACAATGAAGGTACTGGAGGTTGAGGGCAAATATAAAAGCTTAAAAAATGGAGATCTTCTGACATATGAACGGTGTGGATTACGCCATGCACTCGTCTGAATTCTTCCATTTTACACTCGATTGATTGTGTTTTACTTAACCACTTGTTGTAATTTTTCATAAAAGAGCCGTGTTGATTAATTTGTGTTTTTTAGTTTAAAATTTAAAAGCACAGTATGGCTTGCGAAAATGGAGGGTGTCCTAAGAATGTAGGTACTAAATATTTTAAATGCTCTAACATTGCTGCTAGTGAAACATTTAGAGCTGTTGGAGACTCACATGGAAGCACAGGATAGCGGAAATTCTGTGACATGCTAATGGTCAAGAGCGCCCCATGCACTAGTCTGAAACCTTACATTTCAAACTCAATTGAAAGTGCATGGGCTAAATGCTTGCTGCAATCTTGTAGCAACTCTTAGCAACATTAACTTGACCTGTGCTGTGCTTCTTTTAACATTCAGAACCTGAGAATCATGTGAGAGACACGTAACATGCGAGTTTATTGATTGCACAATTTGGCGTTCTCGCTCTCGCTCTAATAACGCTTTCTACATATCCGGCCCCATAAAACGAGTCACGCTCGGCTCTTGGATTTCCTTCGAGGAGAAGAAATTTATCTTGAAATGCTTCTGGAAAATCGAAAACATCGTCGAAGTGCAGAGGCGATTCAGCGACTACAATACCGGCCTTAACTTTTGGTCATTGGGCGGAAAAAGCAAAAAACCGCCTTTTCCGCCGCTTCTCTGTAGCGCTCTTCAAATTGAGCGCATTGTAAATTGAAACATATATTCGTGATCAGCACCGAGCCCTCTTCCCGATGAGCTGAAAAGCGCATAGCGAGCGCCTGAAATGTAGTTCAGTGACCTAATTTCTGCTCGGCGCGACTGACCCCTGTGCTCGCGGGAGATAATTACACCCACAGCTCCCAAGTGGCTAATGAAGTAAGAGATTCCGCCTTTTAAAGCGTAGTTTCTACATTATATACATAGTCACACAGTTCTCTAGATTTCCTAGTATTTCACGATCACAATGATCTACTTTCTTAAAGGATCCGACAATTCAAGTGTTGTTATTTTCAGAAAATGTCTCCGCTTTGGAGGACTTTAATTTCGACATATCAAGCTTGTATGTGCTTATACTCGTTTGTTACGTTGGAGACGAGAGTGGAAATCAAGCTGCAAAGTTGAAACCTTTAGGGTTGAAATCGTTAGCAATTGTACGCTGCCAAAGTTGCCCATATGGCACTTCTTCTTATTTAGTCGTACACTTTTCGCATCATTAAAGTGGGCACAAAACGGTTTCTTTGAGGAAAGAAACAGGTATTTGGAGGCCTATGAAAACACCTTATAGTCTCCCATAGGTAGGGATTTCGACTGGCCTGGACGACATTTTGGCCATGCAGTTACAGAGCAAACTCACCTCAAATGCTAACTGAGTGTCATTTTAAAAAAATGTCCAAAAACCGAAAAATTGTCTACGCGACCATTCCCTAGTTAATTCTGACTCGACGGGTAGCTCAATTTCAAATTTTCGTTCATTTTTATCTGTTTACCACGAGTCAAATGTACCATAGCCCTGGTCGGGACCCAGATTAGTTCCGGAGCCAGTTCGCTCTTCTGCCTCTGTGACCCCTCGCGCCATCTGGGGCGCCGTAAATCGCCTAACTAGAGTTTTCACACTTCCGGTGCCGCGGCGCCATATTGATCCTTCCAAACGAGGGTGGGGTAGAATACGCGGCGTACACCAAACAAGGCTTTGACAATTACGACCTCTCCCTTATACTTATACGTTTGTATTTTTCATTTCGCATTTACGCTTTAACATTATTTAGATGCGTGGCGCATCCCAGAAAGACTGCTCGAACTCGCTTCACTTTCACAACACCTTCAAAACTCATGCCCTCGTTCTCCCAGTCACCCATTATTATTTCTCACCAACAGTACATCTCATGGAAGAAAGTCCTAGAATGACGCTTAGATAACTTTTTATGAATGTTGGAAGCATTGCAAGGAATACTTAATTTAGTTAGGTGGTAGATAAACACCTCTGAGCCTGCCAGTATCGTAGCTAGATTAGCCCCGTCCTCAGTGAAATTGTGACTGTGTCCTGGACTCACAGTGAAAAATTCCATTTCCTAATAACTCTAGGATGGGTCTCAAGAAACTAGTTAGATTTCACTGATGTATCTCAAAATGTATTAGAATTAAATTACCGTTTCATAAAAATTACATCGTAGAGTATAAAGGGATGGGTTAGAGAGTCCTTGTTTGGTTTTTATCTTTGCATGGTTAAGTCCTACGGAGTGTCGTTGAGACCACATAAATGCGAGACAAGTTTGACAAGTCGTTTAAAGTGCATCGCGCGATCTTATCTTTTAGTGCGCTATATGCTTGCTTCTTCGCTGTGAGCTGTAAGATTCTTTTTATTTGCTTGATATCGTTAGTTAAACAGCAAATACAATATTGAGGAACACATATATATACCCACCGTGGTGGTTCATCTAAGTGCCATTTATACTATCAATCCCATAATGGCTACGGTGAACTTTTGGAGTGCATGACGCGATCTCATCTTTTAGTGCGCTATATGCTTGCTTCTTAGCTATGGGCTGTACAAATCTCCCATTCGAAGTTCGCTGGGTTGAGCGCATGGATCGGTTTCTCCCGCCCACCCATGCTTCCTATTTATCGCTTGGGCACTCTTCCAAGAAGTTCCGATTTTTATTCGATTGATAGCGTAATTTAAACAATAAATACATCAGTAAGGAACACACAAACCCCCTACTTGGTGGTTCAAGTGGCATTTACATTATCAATTAAATAATAGCTGCTATGAACTTCTGGAGTGCGTGGCGCGATCTTATCTTTTATTGAGCCATATGCTTCCTTCTTCGCTGTGGGCTGAAAGATTCTCCCATTCGAAGTTATTTGGGATGAGCGCAGCTAGGCTACGTCTCTAGCGTGGCCCGCGGGCCGTGCCGGCGACCGACGCTGGTGCAGTTATAGAGGAGAAACTTTCCTTTGAGGGCAAAATATTATAATAAAAAATAATAAAAAAATTTTAAAATAAATAAAAAAATAAATATAAATATAAAATTTGAAAAAATATATAAGAAATTAAAGATTAATAATTAAAATATTATAAAAATTTTAAAAAATTAAAATACTAATAAATTAATATAGACATAAATAATAAAATTTTGAGAAATTTAAAATATATAAATCTTCTTCTTCTTCTTCAGCGTCTGTCCCGCTTCGTAGCGGGGTCCGCTATTCTGGTGTCATGACGCCACCTCTCCCGATCCAGCGCTAGATCAGGGTGGACACCAGCAACCTTCAAGTCCATATGTAACGTGTCAGACCAGCGCTGCTTCGGACGCCCTCTAGGCCGCTTTCCTACCACCTCGAACTTAAGGCCTATCTTGCGGACGCTGTCTTCTTCTCCGCGCAGAACGTGGCCGAACCATCGTAAGCGAGCTTCGCGCATCTTGTCCGCTATCGGCGCGACACCGAACTTCTGCCGAATGACATCGTTTCGGATGCGGTCCAGGCGCGTGACTCCAGCCGTCCAGCGCAGCATCTTCGTCTCCATGACGCTGAGGCGCGTTTCAACCTCCTTGGTCGCAGGCCAACACTCAGCACCGTACATCGCTACCGGCCGGACGACAGTTCTATATATTTTTGACTTCAAGCGCTCTGGCATCTTCCTATCGCAGAGCACACCAGTCAACGAGCGCCACTTGGACCAAGCTGCACTCATGCGTGAGTTCACTTCAATCATCAGATTGCCATCAGATGCTACTGCTGATCCCAGGTACTTAAAAACCGAAGTGCGTGGGAGCTCGATGCCGTTAACCTTGATGGAGGACTCATTAATGTCCGTCGTTAGATACTCGGTCTTCTTCACGTTCAGTCTGAGTCCAAAACACTCCAAGCGATCACACCAAGCTTGCACCTCTCGCTCGAGTTCACCTTTACTTTCGCTAGCGAGCATTACGTCATCAGCATAAAGCAGTGTCCAGGGGACTGGCTTCTGAAGATCTCGTGTAATGGCGTCCATCACGACAACAAAAAGGAGTGGGGAAAGCGCAGAACCCTGGTGCACCCCGACAGAGATGGGGAACTCCATCGAGGTTCCGGCTGCAGCTTGAACTCTACTCTTTGGAGAAGAGTAGAGGATTCGCACCCACTCTATGAGCTCCTCAGGAACTCCATGTCGTCGCAGGGCGTACCATATCACTTCACGCGGTACGCGGTCAAAGGCCTTCTCTAGGTCGAGGAAGGCGATATGCACTGGCTTCTGTTTCTCGCGATGCTTCTCTAGCAGGAGGCGGGCGGCATGTATGGCATCAATGGTGCCACAGCCAGCCACGAAGCCGCACTGATTGCTGGAAAGCTGGACGATGTCATGAATTCGACCATCGACAATTCGCTCAAAGATCTTCATGCTGTGCGAGAGCAAGCGAAACGGACGGTAATTGGAGCAGTCTGCAGGACTGCCCTTCTTCTTCCAAATCGGAATCGTCGTGCTCCGGCGCCAACGCTCAGGCACCTTCTTCTCCGCCACAACCTGGTTAAAGAACTGCGCCAACCACTCAGCAGGGTACCACAGCTTTGACTTCCACAGATCAGCTGCCACGTCGTCGGGCCCAGTCGCTTTGCCTGGCCTCATCTTCCTCAGAGCCGCTTCTGTCTCCTCCACGGTGATCTTCTGAACGGGACCGTGGACAGAAGCCACGGAAGGGATGGCCGGGTGAGGAAATTCCATAGTGGAAATTTCCTCAAAGTAATCGCGCCATCGCTTCAATGCCTTCTTGCGGTCCGTAAGAAGATGGCCGTTCTCATCATTGATGCCGAAGAACTTCTCGATGTCCTCGGTCTGGCGATGGCGATTCTTTGCGAGTCGGTACACATACCGCTCACCATCGCGTGACTCGAGCTTCTCGATGACATCTCCATAATGAGTGGCTTTTGCAACAGCCACGGCCTTCTTTGCAGCTTTCCTCGCTTCTTGGTACTTCCGCCAGTTATCGGCTGTCTTGTCGCTGAGAAACACGTGATAGAGCGACTTCTTCTCTCGAACTTTTGCTTTCACGTCATCTGTCCACAGCCACGCCTGCTTTTCGACCTTGCGTCGTCCAGGCACCGTGATGCCGAGCTCCAACCTTGCAGCTTCACCTATCGCGTCGGCAGCCTTCTTCCAAGTTTCGTCGACAGTTGTGACTGTCGGTAACCGCACGCGAGAAATCACAGCTGCTTCCTTCTCTCTCATTCGCCACCACTTGATTCTCGGTGCACCGCATCGCTCAACCTGCTTCTGCCTTGGAGCGGCGATCTTTAGGGTGCAGATCAGCGGTGGGTGCTGTGGGGCGACCGTCTCATACGGCACGATCTTCGCGTCTGTGACAAGACTTCGGTCTCGATCCTTCACAAGGACGAAATCTATCTGAGACTTGGAGTTCCCACTATAGTATGAGATGAGGTGGGAGTCGCGTTTACGAAATACGGTGTTCACTATGGTGAGGTTATGCGATTCCGCATATTCAAGGATACGCTCACCATCGGCGTTACGCGACCCGTAACCGAATCCACCATGACAGCTGTACCCGTCTTTCGTCGCGCCGACGTGCCCATTAAGGTCACCAGCGACTACGATGACATCTTTCGACGGCACCTCTGCTGTCTTCTCATCAAGCAGGCTCCAAAACTCATCCTTGGCTTGATCGGAGCAGCCAGTCTGCGGAGCATACGTAGAGAAGAAGTGATAGAGTCGCTCCTTAGCGGCGACAACGATCTTCATCAACCGATCGTTAAAGCGTTCGACACTTACAATCGAGTCACGAAATCGTTCGGAGACGATGACTCCAACTCCACTGGTGGTCCTGGGACTTCCACATAGAACGGCCTTGAAGCCTCGTCCTATGTCCCTTGACTTGCGGCAGGACCACCTCGTCTCCTGCACCGCACAGAAATCAACTCTTCTACGCTCCAGTGCTTCAACCAACTCGCTCGTCAACGTACCCACATTCAGCGTTGCCACGCGGGTCCTGCTTACGTTACGGGACTTTCGGACTAGCTCAGTTGCCCCCCGATGCCGTCCTCGCATCAGGGACCCTCGCATACTTCTCACACTCGCCGGGCTCTGCGAGTGCGCGTCGGCTCCCGCGGACGCCGTAGCACTATCTCGAGAAACTTGAACTGTCATCAACCATGTGATGTGACATGGGTCTTCGTAGGCCGGCCTGTCACAAGGGCCTGTCGCCTGCATTCGAATGTCCGTGCTTAGCTTAGCTCGCAGAGCGAGCAGTTTCCAGTGGCACCACGTGGAGGAACGGACATCGCCACCAATTTAAAATATATAAATAATAATAAATATAAAAATAGAAAAATGAAATAATTTATAAAAAATGTTTTTAATAAAAAATACTTTTTATAAGTCACACATCAACATCGTTACCTATTTTAAAGTATTTAAATTATATATGTCACATAGAATGCGTAAAGAGATTTAACGCTACCCTCGCTGTACTGGATTTATACCAAGGGTTTGTAGTAAATATGTTAGTATGCATATCTATCTATATATGTAAGATGTGCCACACCGTATATAGATCAATTCGATAGTTCAAATATACGCGTTTTAGCTGCGTATATTGACTATCAGATACTCCCGACCGCACGTAACATTCCACAACAATAGAGCCCAACCCTCACTCACTTCTGCACCTTTGCACCACTTACAACCTCCGTTTTTTTAGTTTTTTTTAGTATTAACCCGTCCTTCCTTGTAGTACCTAAAGAATTTTTCAAGATATTGTAGGAAGATGTTAAAAATTAGTACAATTTATAAAAATAAATGAATAAGACAAAAAATAATTTAACTAAAAACTAAAAAGTACCACAAAAAATTGCTTTTTTAGTTGGAAGAGATACTTTCTTAACTGATGAGCCTCGGGTATCTCTTCTTTATAAAATACTCGTCTTAAGTTAAGAGGCGAAACGAGTATTTTATAGACTAATGTTCATCCTTATTTCCTTTGAGGGCGCCACCAGTATATGTAAAAGAAGTTATGTAGCAGTACTGGAATGAATGCGTGGCTCATCCTAATGGGTTGGTTGTAAACAGGTTGAGTCATAAATTTTGCAACATTCTTGTTTTTTCTGGAACACAAAGTAAATCTGCTCAAATACTATATCGTATTCAATCAATAAACTCGCACGTCTCGTGTCTTCCACGTGATTGTCAAGTTCTAGACATTAAAAGAAGCGCGGCACAGGTTAATGTGGCGAGGTAGTATCAAGAATCTGACAAGCATGCAGCTCATGCACAATCAATCGAGTCTGAAATGCAAGGTTTCAGACGGGGCATGGCGCAATCTTTACCATTTGTACGCCAAAAAATCTCGTCACCCTGTGCTTTCATATGAGTCTCTTGAAAAGCTTCAATAGCAGCAATGTTAGAACCTTTCAAATAGTGCATGCATTTTTAGGATACCCTTCATTTTTCGCAGGCAATAGTGTGTTTTTAAGTTCTAAACCTTAAAACAAGCACAAATCAATCAAAACGCCCTCATTGTCAAAAAGCTTTAACAAGTATTCAAGCGAAACACAATCAATTGAGTGTAAAATGCAACATTTCAGATGAAGGCATGGCGCATCCCATACCACTCATATGTCAGAAAATTTCTATTTTCTTAAGCTTACACTGGTGAATGCTACTGAAGGCCTAGCATTCCTAGTTACAGAAGGCTGGAATTCTTCCTTAACGATCGAATCGCTTCAAAAAGAAAACTAGTAGAACTGAGATCCTAAACTGCATTCAGGATCAAAATGTTGCTCAGACTGGCCTCCTCGACTGCACTACACAGGCCCCCGGGATGCGCCACGCATTTTCGAAATTCTTGGTGAGTCGTGGGCGACCTCTGCTCGGTTCACACCTCCGTGCGATACCCAGTGGCAGTGCACTACCCCACTGGAGCAATATAATAAATAAATAAATAATAAAAGCAGCACCGATCGGCCTCTTAAGATCAGTCCCATGTTTGGCCTTGCTTTATCTTTTGGATTTTTTGAATGACTTAGCTGTACTATTTCATTACAAAATTCTGAAACACTTGTTGGCAGTTTTTGCAGGCATTTAAATTCAAACATCTCTCCATATAAACCCCTTTTTCAGTCAAAATAAAAATTATCAGGCATATCTGTGGATGCCTTTCCCTTGTACAGGGTGTCTCAAAAATGTATACACTATTTGAAAGTGATAACTTTGCTCACCGTAAAGGTACTGAAGAAGGTGAGAGCTCATATGAGGGATTAAGAAAATAGAAATTTTCTGACATATGAGCATTATGGAGTGCGCATGCACACTTCTGAAATTTTGCACCCGATTGATTGTGTTTCGCTTGGATACTTGTTATAATTTCTTCACAAAGCGGCCGCTTCGATTGATTTGTTTTTATAAAGGTTTAAAATTTAAAATCACACTGCGGCTTTCGAGAAATGCAGAGTATCCTAATAAATGCAGGTACTATTTGGAAGGTTCTATTAGGTTGGAAAAAAGTCTTTTCATTTTTTTCAAAGATTTATTACTTCACAACTACAAAGTCAAATCAACTGAGATAAACTCCATTTTGTTCCACTACACTTCCCCAAAGACTGGGTAATTTTCCAATTCTTCTCGCTTAGAAGACTGCAGTTCTGGAGTCGAACCATTGCTGAATCCAATTTTTGAGGTCTTCGTCCGTTTCAAAATATTTCTCTCTAATTTCTCGCTTGAGAGCATGGAAGAAATGGCAATCGGTAAGGGCGAGGTCAGGGCTATACGGTGCATGTGGCACTACCTCCCAGCCCAGCTTCTTTATTGTTTCTCTTGTGAGTCTTGCAACATGTGGTTTTGCATCGTCATGCAGGATCATCACCTTTGATCTCTCCGGCCTGTTTTCTTGGAGAGTTGCGGCGACATGTGGAGTTGACCACAGTATGTGGCAGCAGTAAGTGTCTCTCCACTTCTGGGAGTTTTCCAGCAAATCAATTCTCTGACATCCCACAAAACACTCAAGAGAATCTTCCTTTCGTGAACATTGGCTTGAGATCAAGCTTAGGGGTCTCTCCCTTTTGTACCCATTGCCTTTTTCTCCGGAAGTTGGCATACAGAACCCAGGGCTCATCGCCTGTCACAATCCGCGGAAGAAACGATTTTCTTCCTTATCTGGACAGAAGAGAAGCAGCGATGGAGAGCCGTCGACCTTTCTGAGTGTCTGACAGGGCATGTGGAATCCAAGCTCCAAATTTCCGTGCAAAGCCGAGGTTCTTCAGATGGATTCCTACTATCCTATGAGACCTTCGAGCTTCTCTGCCAGTTAGCGTGTCGTCTGCCAACTATCGGTACGAAGAAGATGGTGTACTTCACTGTCGTTCAATCCGGTTGGCCTTCCTGACCATGCTTTGCCCTCAGTGAATAATCTCCCTTTAAAGACTTTCCGAACCACTCAGAACAGGCGCGATGAGTAGTAGATCCCAAGTCATATATGTGGTTAATCTGGTCTGCTGCCTGACGTGCTGTGGATTCTTTAATGAATTCTTGAAGAATGCCATGCTGAAAATGGCCATGAGGTGGATCTGGCATTGAGTCTGGAAGATTGGATAGATAACGAAGTACAAGAAGGGTCTTGACCTAGGTCTGAGTGCAAACGGTAGGCAAGTGTGATAGGGTTACGAAATCAGCTATCAATATTGACTAGTGCGTTTGCAAGGAGAACGGTAGAAAACTTTTCGAAGTGTGAAGAGACTTTTTTCCAACCTAATAACACTGCCACTGGTGCGGCTTCTAAAGGTGTTTGGGACTCATATGAAAGCGCAGCGGTACGAGATTTCTATGGTCTGCAAATGGTCAAGATTGCGTAATGCACTCACCTTAAACCTTGCATTTCAAACACAATTGATTACATTCTGGTTGAATGCTTCTTACAATCTCGCTACCAATTTGGCCAAACAATATCTTGCGGTGGCCAGACGACAAATAGCTCATCGCTTTATATCTCCCAGAAAACTTTGGTGCCAATTTACCGACCCTGGAGGGAAGGAAGGCTTTGTTCGCATGGGCGGAAAATCCAGATCAGAAGTATGGTTGACGCGACAGCCGGCACCTCCTCCGACTGCGCTACATACAAGCGCCATCTTTAAACTTGCCCCGGATAAACCGATGAATTCGGCCCTTATCCAGGACTGATGGTTCGACCTTAGGGATTATCCCGTTGTTCCTAGCAGGTATGTCTCCAGAAGTACGGAGCTCACCGAACCTTCACCCAGGAATTTCGAAAATGCGTGGCGCATCCGGGGGCCTGTGTAGTGCAGTCGAGGGGGCCAGTCTGAGCAACATTTTAATCCTGAATGCACTTTAGAATCTCCGTTCTACTAGTTTTCTTTTTGAAGCGATTCGATCGTTAAGGAAGAATTCTAGCCTTCTGTAACTAGGAATGCTAGGCCTTCAGTAGCATTCACCACTGTAAGCTTAAGAAAATAGAAATTTTCTGACATATGAGTGGTATGGGATGCGCCATGCCTTCATCTGAAATTTTGCATTTTACACTCGATTGATTGTGTTTCGCTTGAATACTTGTTAAAGCTTTTTGACAAAGAGGGCGTTTCGATTGATTTGTGCTTGTTTTAAGGTTTAGAACGTAAAAACACACTATTGCCTGCGAAAAATGAAGGGTATCCTAGAAATGCATGCACTATTTGAAAGGTTCTAACATTGCTGCTATTGAAGCTTTTCAAGAGACTCATATGAAAGCACAGGGTGACGAGATTTTTTTGGCGTACAAATGGTCAAGATTGCGCCATGCCCCGTCTGAAACCTTGCATTTCAGACTCGATTGGTTGTGCATGAGCTGAATGCTTGTCACATTCTTGTTACTACCTCGCCACATTAACGTGTGCCGTGCTTCTTTTAATGTCTAGAACTTGACAATCACGTGGAAGACACGAGACGTGCGAGTTTATTGATTGCACAATTTGAATGTGAGCAGAGTTCCCCATTTTCCAAATCGGATTCAGTGTACTGATGAAGCAACTTTCAACATACAGGCCTACTAAAAATTCGACCTGGCTCCTACTCCGACTGCTCTACAGCGTGCTCAAGTACGATAAGAAAGATAAGAAATGATAAGAAATATTGGGCTGACCACTTTCTTCTAAAAGTTCTATTTCTATTTCTATGTTCTATTTTTATTTATAAGTATACATGCACTGTTTAAGCCAAATAAAAAACTCAAACTGTCTCTTTGGTTGGTATCTCTAGAAGTAGAATGAGTGGCGGATTCCAAAAAGGGGATTCAATAAAGCCATATGTCATCCCTAATTACTATTAATGTCGAAAACCAAGCTGCAGTGAGTAGTATGAATGACCCGGCCTTAGTCCAACTGTTAGTTTAAACGCTCAGACATGAGAATGGGCTCCATTCAATGCCACTAGATTGCGCCATACATTTTGCCCTTCCCCACCCCATTATGCTTATGATACTGTGACGGCAGTGCGTTCTACCACCATGCAAACTTTGCAATGGAAACGCACAACACGCGTCCGGTGCTCCTCAAGATGCGCTACAAGCTAACGAATCAACATTTTAGTGAAACGCCCTGAAATAAAGAAAGAAAGAAAGAAATGTGAAAGACATGTATCTGGTAAGATGGAGAGAACACGAATTGGAAAATACAAGCATGTTAAATGAAAGGGGGAGGTCGATGTTATCCAAACCTTATTTGGTGTACGCCGCGTATTCTAATCCACCCTCGTTTGAAAGGATCAATATGGCACCGGAAGTGTGAAGACTCTAGTTAGGCGATTTACGGCGTCCTCAGATGACGCGAAGGGTCACAGAGGCAGGAGAGTGGACTGGCTGCGGTGCTAATCTGGGTCCCGTCCAGGGCTATTGGATATTCCACTCGTGAAGAATGGTACAAACGAACCAAAATTTGAAATCGAACCACTCTTCAAGTCAGAATTAACTGGGGAATGCTCTCGTAGACTATTTCTCCGTTTTTGAGCAATTTTTTAAATGGCACTCAGTTAGCATTGGGGTGAGTTAGCCTCATAACTACATGGCCAAAATGTCTTCCAGCCTAGTCGAAATTTCACCTATTGAGGACTATAAGGTGTTTTCATAGGCCTTCAAATATTTGTGTTTCTTTCTTCAAAGAAACGATTTTGTGCTCACTTCAATCATGCAAAAAGTGTGCGGCTAACTGCAAAGAAGCGTCATGTGGCCAGCTTTGTCGGGGTATAATTATTAGCGATTTCAACCCCAAAGATTTCACTTTTGCAGCATGATTTCCACTGTTGCCTTCAACGGGACAAACGAGTATAAGAACTCATAAGCTTGACGTGCCGAAATTATAGTCCTCCAAAGTGGAGACATTTTTTGGAAATAGTAGCACTTAAATTATCGGATCCTTTAAAAAAGTGCATCATTGTGATCGAGAAATGCTAGGGAAGCCAGAAAACTATATTGTACTACAAATAAAGTAGAAAGTATGCTTTAATAGGCCGAATTTCTTCCATCATTGGCTGCTTAGGAGCTGCGGGTGTAATTATCTCCCGCGAAGGAAGGGGTCAGCCGCGGCAGCCAGGAATTAGGTCACCGAAGTGTTTTTCAGGCGCTCGCTGTGCGCTTCGGAGCTCATCGGGAAGAGAGCTCGGTGCTGATCACGAATATGTGTTTCAATTTTCAATGCGCTCAATTTGAAGAACGCTACAGAGGAGCGGCGGAAAAGGTGGTTTTTCCGCTTTTTTCGCCCAATGACCAAAAGTTAAGGCCGGTATTGTACTTCTCCAAAACATCACCCACTCGCATCACCTATGCACACTAAATCGAGTCTGAAATTCAAGGTTTCAGGCGGGGGCATGGCGCAATCTTAGTTTCCTAAACTTCCATATGAGCACTTAACTTCTTCACTACCCTTACCATGAACAACGTTATCACTTTCAAACAGTGTCCACATTTTTTGAGACATCCTGTATTTGCTTTGATGAAATGATCTCCCACCCAAAAGCGCACGAATGAATGTTCGAACACTCGAGTTCGAATATTCGAATTCGATTGCTCGAAAAAACGCGATTTTCGAACGTATTCGAATTCGAGTGCTCGAAAAAAAAACGCAATTTTCGAATGTATTCGAATTCGGCTGCTCGAAAAAAACGCGATTTTCGAACGTTGTTCGAATTCGAATGTTCGAAAATCGTCGCTATTCAAATATACTCGGTTATTCGAAATTTTTGGGAGAGCACAACAATAGTACCTGACCACTGACAAAAATGAGTTTCGCTTCATTAAGGCGAACGGCGTTGAACTACCTCTTTTTGACGTTAAGCATGAGCCCAGTACTTCGGTTTTCAAGTACTTGGGATCAGCAGTCGCGTGGTTGAAGTGAACTCGCGAATGAATGCAGCTTGGTCCAAATGGCGCTCCCTGACTGGAGTGCTGTTGGAGTTTCATAAAGCGACCTATATAGGGTTGTAGGGCGTAGTCTGGGAAGCACCATTGTGGTTTTCAAATTTCTGCGGACCTCTGCGTAGGTCAAAAATTGCAAAAAACTGTAGCGCTTCAGTGCGGCTTGATAACGCGAAACTGATACCTGGAATACCCTTGCCGTGCTCAGAAATGATCCTGCAAAAGGTTTAGAGCTTCAGTCGTTGCTAGAAGGTGAGATATGGCAAATTCCAAATAGAAGCGCGAAAGCACATTCAGAAGAGGCATACATCAGGAAGCCAGCACCGATCGGATGGCGGAGTGGATAACGCGTTGGACTTGCAGGAGAGCGACAAAGGGGTCGTTTCTGGGGCTTGGGCTTATGCATGGGTAGCGGCCTTTTTTGCATTCTTATCAATGTAGAGTGGATTTTAGAGTCCAGCAGGGTGTCGCATTCGCTCTTCCAATCCGTCTTTAACCTCGTTCAAGATGCTGTCCAAGCAAGCTTTCGTCGATTAGAAATACGGCGCTGGCCATTCAACCATGCTTGTCTTGTTGGGGAAGTTCTCCTTAGATGTTATCCTTGTATGATCCCCTTATTACGTTTTTTGCTAGTCTTGGAAGTGTGTCTCGTAGCGGCTTTAATGCGAGCATGATCGACAACTATTACTTTGATCCATCACCAAGGTGTGCTGATCGCCCTTCGGGTTTCTAGATTTTCTAGATTTCTCTTTCAATTTTTTTCTGGAGAACGCTTTTCTTATGAGCTAACAGTATTGTGCTTGACAGGGATGAACTAGGAGCTCTATAAACAGCAATTAGCCTCTGGCTGTATTGCATAAAGATTAAATCACAGCAGAGGATTTCGAAAGCGTCTGGAACTGATTCACATCATACTTTCTCAAACATTATAGAATTTCTAAGTAGAATTAGGACGCCACCACCTCTTTTGTAATCTATCACATCTAGCATAGCAGAAATCTTGACGAAGATCGCCTAAGATTGGTACAGTACCGGACATGTGTTTTGGTCATTGGCCGAAGAAGCCGCGCCGGCCAACATAGGCCGCTTTGGAGCGTTCCAAAGTGGCCTTTTTGAATAACTTCTTTAGAAATCAAATACTTGTGAAAATATACATATATTTGAACTCAGCAGTTCAAGCTCTATCTTTTGGTGGATAAATCTCAGTAGAGTTGAACAATGCATATAGGCCCGACAGAATCAATCGAGTAGGCGCGGCGCGACAACCTGTGTAGCGAGTGTTTGGGGAGTTTTATCGGAAATTTTTATCCATCTTAATCAGAAATTGCTTTAAGATTGTCCAGATCGCATTTAGAGTTCGCCCTGAACAATGCATACAGAATCAGACCTACCAATCGAGTAGGCGCGACAACTTGTAGAGCGGGCGTTTGGGGAGTTTTATCGGAAATTCCCAGCCGTCCTAAAGAAATTGCTCTAGACTGTCTAGCTTGCATTTGGAGTGTACCGTAAACAATGCATACGAACCTATCAATCGAGTGGGCGCGACAGCTCGCAAACTGCATGCGCAAACGTGTTCGGAGCGCAATAACTTTGTGGAGATCGAATCGTTCCGGCTGCGGCTAGTGGATTTTGTAGGCAGTAGAATGATTTTGCAGTCCCCACAAGTACACCGTGGTAGCTTCTAAACGGGCGAAATTATTGCTGTGCGAAAATGCAGGTTAGCCTTGTGTGACACGATTTTTTCCAAATTCAGTCGACCACTGTGGGAAGATGTGACGAGCTAACGGTCTAGGTATGCGTATGCGAGCAAACCAGTCAAGGTACTTTGCGAAGAAGTGCCCAGAGCTCCCCAGCTTTCTAACCCGCCTCACTACCGGCAGCCATTTTAGAGCGACGGAGGACAGCGGTGAAGTTTCTTCAGCCCTTACTCGCCCTCATTTGAGTTTTCGACAGTTGTAATGGTGCCGTTTCTGTTCAGCTCGGTAATCTCTATCGAACGGTGTCACTCTCAATCAATTCCGAAAATATCGATTTTTTGACAATATCGAGGACGTGGGCGCCCTAGGCCGAGCTGCGCAGACGATGACGTCATCCATAACCGGTATTTTCAAAATTGGCCAAATTTCCTCGTGCAAACTTCGTCCAAAATCGTCTAGGCGTTATTTGGGGGGAGGGGCTGATTACGAATCCGACGTCCGTTTTTGAAAATTCCGTCGACTTCAGCAGGTTACTTCCCGTTTGTGGGTGGTTGGGTCAGGATCACCGATCACCCTCAGTTATCGGTATGAGCGGTCTCCTGCAATAATCGTCTAAATGTACCTCTAATAAGTCTCCGACCCTACACGAATTTTGAGCAAAATCGATGATCCTGACCCGACCACCCTCAATTATCCAGAAGAAAATTCAAAACCTACCGAAGTTGACGGAATTTTCAAAAACGGACGTCGGATTGTAATTACCCCAAATAACGCCTGGACGATTTTGGACGAAGTTTGCACGAGGCCTAGGGCGCCCACGTCCTCGATATTGTCAAAAATCGATTTTTTTTTGAAATTGGTCGAGAGTGACACCATTCGATAGAGCTTTTCGTTGTGAACAAAACGGTGTTACTGAAAGTGTCGGAAACCCAACATGGGCGAGTAAGAGGGCAGGAAACTTCAGCCGCTAAGTCCGCCGCCCTGAAACGGTAGATGGGGCTAAGGCAGTTTAGTCAGGTGAGAAGTTCTGAGCACGTCACCGTAATGTACCTTAAGTGCTCTGTTCGCATACGCATTTTGAGGCCGTTAGCTCGCGGCGTCTTCTCGCAGTGGTCCACCGAAATCGGAGAAAAATGCGTCACTCAAGCCTCACCTGCATATTCGCGTCACTGTTACTTCGTCCATTCACAAGCTATATCGCAGTTTTTTTACCACACTACTAGAACTTTTACTGGCTACAAAATCGACAAGTTGCAGCCAGATCGATTCGGTCCGGACAGAGTTACTGCGCTCCGAACACGCCCTTGCGTCCTATTTGGCACAGCAACGGTCGATGTTCTCCGCGCTCTTATTCGCTCAGATCACAGTTCTCGATACTCCTAGTAACATTATTGAAATCAGCAGGAAAAGTTCTATCAAATCCTACCAAGCATGGCCACTTTCGAAGACATCGATTTTCGATGACGTTATCGTCCGTCTGCCACGGCCTGGAGCGGTCTCGTCCTCGATGCGAAATTGTCAAAAAATCGATGTTTCCAAAATCGGCCGAAATTGCCATCATTCGATAGCGCTTTTTACGTTGAACAGAGTAGTACCATTGCGATTGTCGAAAACTGAAATCTGGGCGTGCAAGAACTCAAGAAACTCTAGCCGCTATCTTTCGTCACTCTAAATTGGCAGATGGGCTAAGGCACTTCACGAAGCTATGGAGTTGTTAGCATGTCATCGCAAAGTACATTAATTGTTCTGCTCACCTACGCGTTTTTAATTCGTTAGGTCTTCCTGCAGAGGTCGACCGAAATCCGAAAAAATCGTGTCACACAAGGCTAACCTGCATATTCGCGCCCCTGTAACTTTACCTAATCATAAGCTACACTATTCCACTTCAGCGTACTACTACATCGTTTCACTGCCTATAAGACCCACGAGCTGCAGCCGAAACGATTCGGAGTTGACAGATGACGCAGAATTGACAGAATTGCGTCCAAACTCGGCCGCGCGTGCAAATTGAAGCGGTCGCTCCCACTCGATTGATAGGTTCAATCCTATATGCATTGTGCACATCGCACAACAAAGGGTCGCTGGAAGTTTTAGAGCAATTCCTGAATAGGGTGGCTGCAAATTTGTGATAAAACTCCTCAGACGCTCACTCTACAAGCTGTCCCCCCTCGATTGATAGGTTCGATCCTATATGCATTGTGCACGGCGCACAACAAAGGGTCGCTGGACAGTTTTAGAGCAATTCCTGAGTAGGGAGGCTGCAAATTTGTGATAAAACTTCTCAGACGCTCACCCTACAAGCTGCCCCCCCCCTCGATTGATAGGTTCGATCCTATATGCATTGTGCACGGCGCACTGCAAAGGCTCACTGGACAGTCTTATAGCAATTTTCTAACACATTTAATTTCCATTTCCATCCCCGTATCACGGGTCGGTGCTGATGGACCTCGAGGATATCGCGGATGTTACGTGCGGTCAAACAGCGCCGGTGGTGTAAGGCGAAGATCGCTGCCCGGAAGGCAGAAGATGCGGGTTCGAGTCCCGCCCGGCGCAAGAGTTTTGATCGCAACAAAACATCCTGTGACATCACATAGTCTTATAGCAATTCCTAAGTTGGGCGGCTGCAAATTTGTGATAAAGCTCCCGAAACGCTCACTCTTCAAGCTGTCGCTCGATCGCACTACAGGTTGTCGCGACCACTCGATTGATTCTGTCGGGCCTATATGCATTGCTCAACTCTACTGAGATTTATACACCAAAATATAGAGCTCGAGCTGGTGAGTTCAAATATATGTTTATTTTCGCAAGTACTCGATTTCTAAAAAAGTTATTCAAAAAGGCCGCTATGGAACGCTCCAAAGCGGCCTATGTTGGCCGGCGCGGCTTTTTCGGCCAATGACCAAAAGACATGTCCGGTACTGCACTAAATCTATTGTGTCATCCAGCCAAGACTCTGTGATAGCGATTACGTCACAATTCAAGCATTTGATGGCGAACTTGAATGGTGCAGTGTTCTTTTGGATGGAGCGTATATTGCAATAAAGGCAATTTAGATCAGGGACTGGTATCCGAAGAGAGCTCGTTAGTTTACCGGAGACATGTTCAGTGGGCCAGTTAGATTATTGAGATTAGTCACATCATGAGCATTACGACGCGCTTGCTTGACGAATCCGTTCTCTCTCCTCTCTAGTTAGGGACGGTCTAATATAGAACTCCTTCGAAGGGAAAGTACGTAGTCGAGAAGCTCGTCTAAGAACAAGAGATTGATAAAATGTGTTAGGTAAAATAACCTTCAAAAGCCGGGGTCGCCCTTCAAGGGGCTTCCCAAGCCGGTATGTTAGTTGGGGGATACATTCCACATCTAGATGATTAAGAACATTCTCTACAATTTCAAAGTCGTCTATGGCACGCTCAGTCGACTTAGGCTTTGAGGAGTCAGCGATGCCGGAGATAACAACAGAACGTTGTCTCTCTTTTCATCGACCTGAGACAATACACTCACCGACATCTTCTGAAGAACGTACTCCTCCCTTTCTTTGAGCAGCATCAAGGGCGGCCTTGAGTTCTAGATTCTCTTGACGCAGACTAATCACTTGGTCCTGCAATTCCTGGTTCTTGGCCAAAACGAAGGATAACTTCTATTGAACAGAAAACATGTGCTTTATGAGTGTTTTCATAAATCCCGGACTTTTCTTATCTGCCTGAAGTTGCTCCAGCGCGCTCGTAACTTCGTCTGACTCCACCTTTTTTCCTTTTTTCCTGCCTTCATCGTCAGCCATCGTGGTTCTGCTCGGTTTCTGTGAGAGCTTCATGGGCGCCAGTGTAGGGTGATCAGGAAATCCGCTCGATGGAGCCTCGATCAATAAAGACGGAATGTCGTGCACTAGGCAGCAGAAACCTCCGAAATTACCTGTTCGGGTGGCTTAGATAACACTCTCAACTCGGTGCTCGGATGAGCGAACTCTATAGCTCGGTACATTTGTTGAAATTCAGAAATCCCAATTGCTTCTCGAAAACTAGAAGAAATGTGCTTCCGATCTATATTGAAAATAGTTTTCAGCAGGGAGGTCTTCATAGGGGGCAGGGGGTTCGATTTTGGTCCACCTTTGCAAAAAAATCGACCAGAAAACGAACCCTCTGCCCCTATGAAGACCTCCTTCTTGAAAAACGATTTATGCAAGGTCAGTTAGCATATTTCCTCTATTTTTCAAAAAGCATTTGGGATTTTTGAATTTCGAAAAACGAACCGAGTTATGATCATTTTTATGAAATCACTCCAGTGTCGACGGTGCAGAGTCTGCGAGCAGTTCTTCACAAATTCGATCATAACTTGGTTCATTTTTTGAAATTCAAAAATTCCCATTGCTTTTTGAAAAAAAGAGGAAAGATATTTTTAACCATATGGAAACCAGTTTTCAAAAAGAGTTCTTCATACGGGGCGGGGGGGGGGGGTTCGATTTTTGGCACGTATTTCTGCAACAGTGGAGCAGAATTCGAACCCCCACCGCCCCCTATGAAGGCCTTCCTGTTGAAAGCTAGTTTCTATATGGTTCGAAAACGCTTTTCCTCTAGTTTTTAAAAGCTATTGAATCTTTTAAAATTCGAAAACTTACCGGGATATAATTATTTGTACAAAACCACTTTAATTTTTTTCGCTCAAAAATCGAAGGCCTCCGCCCCGTATGAAGAACTAGTTTTTGAAAACCGATTTTTACACTATGTGAAAGCCCTTTTCTTTTAATTTTAAAAAGCTATAGGCTTTTTCAAATCGTGGAAAACTCACCGAGTTATAGTCATTTTTGTGAACGTCGAATTTCGTGACGTCGGTGCCATATCGACTAGTGGTCGATCCAATCTATTCGTTTCAGAAAACCATGATTTTTACACTGTGCATTGAACAAGGCTTGTAAATTTTTGTGGCAAGATTTCAACTGTGTGGGTGATCTGCTTCAGGTAAAAACTTTATTTTTTCATGAAACATGAGAATTTGCAAATCGATTCTCCCTGATCATATCGGAGATCACTGTGAAGGAGCTTAGCTTTTTGATGGTATATTAATCACATCTTGAACTCTAAGATGGCACAGTTTTCACTCTATGATGCTCTTCCTCCAGAAGGTAGAATTTTTTTCGCGAGAAGTCCATCCTTCAGTGGCGATCGGTGATATCGGAGAACGCAATGGCTCTACGTAACCTACCATATTTCGGAGTTTGTGCAACATCTCTGAAAAATTCACAAAGCTTTGAAAACAATAAGAAGTGTGGGTTCTACGCTTTAAAAAGCAGGCTGTAAAAATAGCGGCTTCCATGTAATTAACGGTGTCGAAAATTTTCGGCAAATCATACAAATCGGAATTACTTGAAAGAATGTAAGCAAATAACTTTATTGTGAGCTCGGATGCAGTGATCGGTTTGGCGAGCAGTATAGCTATGGCGTCATACCGGTGGAGTAAGGAAATCACTTTCGAGCAGCTAGAAAGAAGGAAGCATATAGGAGTCTGGTCTTAATTCCGGTCATACCTAGGCCTTCATTCCTCTTCCATTCGAAGCTGCTTCCTTGGTAGCTGAGATCACCAAACCGAACCTGCAGTAGTACACTGTATCAAGGTATCCCATCCTCCATGCTCTGCATGGAGTTCTTTTCCTTTCTTTCTGAGGTTTTGATATCTACTGAGTCAATATAGCAACTTTCTACAACGCCTAAATGTTGCAGATTAATAGCTTGTAAAAGGTGGAACAATAGAAGGAGGTAAGTGAGCAAGAGTTTCCGAAAACACCGAAAACTTCGTCAGCTCTGATTAGTAGTGAAATCATACAGCTCATCAGAACAGACAGCTCTACACTGAGAAACGTCACATCTGCCTAATGCTAACACATTTTTTACAAACACCTTGGTGCCAGTGGTAGATCATTGAACCCCTAACTATTATAATAGCCAGAAAAGAGAAAGCATCACAAGATGGATGCCACTCAACTTCTCCCATCCTATTCTCAGTTATTTGTGCGAATTCTTCTCTCCACTGCGGGATAGATTGTGTGTCTTGTGATGACTGTGAGCTGATGTTTCTCTGACAATAGTAGACCATCTCTTACATTCACTAATTTCGTTCGAGATCACCCTGAACTGCCAAAACAGCATTTGCTGAGCTGCAGGCCCGGAGCAGCTATTTGGAGTTCCCCTAGTTAGAGCTCTACGAAGTTGAAGAGACTCACAGGTGGGAGCTAATATGGAGTCTCAACCCCAGTTTTACCAGATCATGACTATATCAGTGTAAAGACGCACTGCGTGCATGTTCCCTCCCCGGGTCAAATCGTCGGAACGCAACGATTGCGCTTCCAGTGTGGAGCACAGGACCCATCAAACATAGCCGACAAGTTGAACTCATTTTTGAAGCGTCGTCACGGTCGATTATAATCGTGCACACTCTTCCTCTTGTGCGGAGGCTAAATTCGAGAAAATTAAACAGTTCATACTTATCGAAACTAAGCAATCCGAAATTATTTAATAAGTAAAACTTTGTTCATATACGAGTTCCCTTAGCAGTAGATATGTGCTGCTCTTTCCCAGTATTGAACATTGAACAACCCGCTTCTGAAAAATACCTGTTTTGTGATTCTTTGTGTTACTTTAGACTGCGCCCAGATTGGTGTACAATACTCAAGCGCCGATCATCACATACACATATCATGGAAGGAGGAAAAGTGTGGTCATTGAACGTGTTTGGAAGGCACGTAGAATAAAGTTTGACTTCCTGCGGGCAGCTGCTGCTATGCCATCGACGTGTTTCTTAAACGGAAGACAAAAAACGAAAGCGTCGAGTACAGCGAGTACAAACCCCGAGGTCGCGACACACGATTTGCTCCATTTGATGACCTGAAAATTAGCAAAAATTTAAATGGCCGAGGCCGAAGAACAAATCATGCATTCTCGTAGAACAATACATCCACTTTCGAGAGCCATATAAAACTGAGCAAGGCAGAGTGAACAAGGAGGTGTTGTTGGTGAAGATGATTTTTCCCTTTTTGGCATTTTGTTGATATTCGACGGAAATCAGAATGAGCCAATAAACGCGACACAAGTTCTTATAGAGCAGGACGTTCTCTTCTTCGGAACAACATATAACGCCAAGCAAAAATTCCTACCACAGAGCAGGAGCTGTCGGTAAAAATAAATCTTCTTCGGACGTCTCACTTTGATGACTTAAAAATCAATAAAGAACAAATGAGTAAATAGGACCAACACGTATTCTTGTAGTACAGAGCATTGTCTTCGAAATGCTATAAAACGCTGCGGCGCGAAAAATTCCAAACCTAAGCGAGAGAAGCAACTGCGCAAATGGCTACTTTTTCACTTTTTCACTTTTCACTTTAACGACCTAAAAATTGACAAAATTCGGGATGAAAAAAGAAATGCAGTACATATTCTGATAGAGGAAATCATTCTCTTTCGAAAGCTGTATAGTGCTATGCATAAGATTGCCGGCGAAATCCGCAATGAATCGTTAAAAAAACGGCGGGAAATTATGGGACAACCTAATATAAAACAAGGATGCATTTCTTAGGGCATCGATCGACAGCATCAAAAGTCTGCTTAGAGACCTTCCTTTTTCTAGTCGAGTGTATTATGAAGTCACCGTAATCAATATTAGTGTGGTACAATATTAGTGGCAGTTTTTAAGCAGCTAAATTGAAATACTATAACTTGCCCCGAAAAATATGTTTCAGACGAAATAACTACCACAATAATCGCCATGTTTCTGCCAACGAGAAACATTATGTAGTTGTTCCAGCAGCATAAAATTCTTGAGTACTGGATGCCACGAAGTCGTCGAATGCCTTTCGTCTTGGTCGTCCTGGTTTCGGAAACATTTTCTCGCTCGAAAATGCCTAAGGCTTGAGAAAGTGATAATTTGTAGGAGACTGGTCTGACGAGGAAGGAGAATGGTCGCTCATATCCCAGCTCTTTCAGCTTTTTTGTTGTCATTCATTAATTAAACTTGCGCTCGAGCGTTGTCATGGAGTGGGATTAGACCTTTTCTGTTGATCAATGCCAGGTAACCTCAATGGATTTCATGGCTCATTATGTCGAGTTCCTCACAGTAATTCTCCGCTGTGATGGTTTCGCCAGGAGCCTGGAAGCTGTGGTGAATCAAAGCGGCTGCTGACCACCAAGCAGTCACCATGACCTTTCTTTGGTGCAATGCCGGCTTTGGGAAATGATTCGGAGCTTCGTCGTGGTCTAACCATTATCCAGTATGTCGTCGATTGTAATGGAGAACCCACGTTTCGTCGTATGCCACAATACATTCCAGAAAACGATCGCTTTGTTGCGTAATAGAAGAACTAAACACACTTCGAAACGACCAGATTGCCTTTATTCCGTCAACCCGTGCAGCACCCACTAACTGAGTCCCTTTCTTTCCATTTTTCTTCAAATTCGGTGCTGCGGTTGCGTAGTCAAAGTATAGCTCTTTAGGAATTTCTCTTGTGAACTCGTGCAGAAAAACGACAAGAACTTCTCGTTTTGACAGTATCTTCGCAAGCGATCCGATATCACCGAAGAAGTGGTGATGAAGAAGCGACATAACTTCTTACGACAGCACAAAAAATGTGTTTTCTAACGATGCTTAAAATGACTGCGTTCGTTTAAGATATTGTTCACTTATCAATGTTGAAAAATACCACACTCCATGTGGAAGGCCAATGAGCAAGCCTTGGAAGAGAATTGGAGAAATGTGCGTTCCTAGACACGCTTCTTGAGGAACTCCACTTTTAGTCTCGTAGCTGTCCGACAGCGTCGTTAAATAAGACCATTTGTGTTCGCTCAGCTGAAAACGACTGTGGATACAAAAGCCATCCCTCTAATCTCCATGGTGTTACTTTGGCTGGTTAAAAAAGCTGAATTGTTGAAACCGAAAGTTTTAGTGTATTGAGGATAACCAGCTGTCTCGCATCCGCCAAAGTCGACTATGTTTTGCCAGACAGAAAAGCTGAGATAAGAACTCTAGGGTAGGTTTCGGCTCATGAAGAGCCTGTTCTGTCTCTGAGATGAGAAGATTATTTTCTCGTGGGCAACTATGGATCTGACTACTTACTAATCCCTCCAAAGCATCGCTTGTTGAAGATGTAGGACCACGGGGCTATGGTTTATGAAATTAGTTATATCTTCTTTCTCAAAAACCGTCTTAGGAAAACTTTTCTTCCACACATACGGAACTTCTACGTATTAGGTTGTCGGATTATAAACAAAAAGAAATTTCGCTACAAGAAAGTGTCTACACCTTAATAGAAGAAGTAATATCCATTATTATCAATGGCATGTCGACAACGTCCTCGCAAAGAATGGATGACTTTCTTGAAGAACTCCGGTGGCTGCGACTCAAAGAAGTTGGACACCCAAATTTCTACTTCGTCGCGGTTCTTGAATTTTTTCTCCCCAAGGCGTGTTGCATAGACAGGAAAGGATGGTAGTCTGATGGCGCAAGGTCTCGGTGAGGCAGAAGTTCCCAGCCCTGCTTCTCAATTTTTTGTAACGTGATATTTGCGGCGTGCGGTAGAGTGTTGTCATGAAGGAATTTCACGGTTGCTGTGTTCACTCCTTGTTGACGCAGTGCTTGGTCCACGCCGCTCAGTTGTTTTTGTAAAGATCTGCCGTAATTGGTTGGCCTGGATCCAGCACCACAAAATGCACCAGACCTCTACTGTTCCACCAAGCACAGAGCATGGCTTTTCTCCGCGAATGTCAGGCTTCGTCGTTGTCTTCGGAACCTCACCGAAGCTCAACCATCGCCGCTTTAGTGAGGTATTGACGTAGTAGATCCGCTTCTCATCCGATTGCATGCGAACGATCGGCAATGGTAGAATGGAGGCAACCGAAGCTCTGTGCGAGCTCACGTGTAGTTTGTGTTGGATCCTTCCCGACAGCTTTCTTTAATTCCTGGCTATCCCAGGGAGAAGTGAATACAAGCTGGTAAGCTAAAAAGGGCTTTATAAGCCCATTCGCCGTTGATATCTAGAAAACCAAGTCTGTGAGAGGTAGCAAGTGGACATTCTACAGCTTTCGTTAAGAGGTTTTTTAGTTGGCTTGAAGAAAGCCGCAAACACTCTTGCTTTTTCCAACTCTGATTGACAGAACTCGCCTTCACAACTAAAGACAGATCCATTGCTCCATTCAATTTAAGTCGATTGTTCATGTGTTTCTGAAACACTTTAGTACATCTTGAATGCGGTAAGCGGTTTTTGAAGGCTCTGGAAAAATCATGACACGAAGAGCAGGGCGTTTGTTGCGCCTCAGACAAAACGACGTGAAGGAGACAATCGCTTTGAGCTGATGATGCATTTCCTCAACTGACGGGGGTCCTTTCTGGTGTAACAGAGAAAAACTGATGCAGTGTAAATTCCGTACCTTCATATTGCGTCCAAATCCTTGCATTGCTACGGTGTGTGCAACTAATTGTATATGATCCTCAAAATATAAGGCAGGATTCGCACTGGTACTGGATTCAAAAGGAGCCACGCACTTGCACACTCGGAAGCTACAGCTACACTTATGAGTTAATAGAGCAGGAATCAGGAAGCAGATGCGCCGCTGTTTCATCACTAGGCGCATAGCACAGTCGTGTGGCGTCGCATGCCTGCTTATGAATCGATTGCTTGGTTCGACCGTTTTAAGCAAAGCACAATCGAGTATCTCCTTCCATAAGAGTGGCGATCTTCTCTTGAAAGATAAAGTCCTGAAACGTCCATCATTCGGCTGGTCTCAGGACGTTATATTGGCCTCTATCTTTCAGAATTTCACCATGGTGTCGCGACGAAGGTGGGATGTGCAGCGCATTTCCAAGAAGGCCGACACACCATATTTTCCCTGTCGTAGCTGCCTTGTATTGTTGGTTACTACGAATCTGAGTTGGCCAGAAAGTAAGCCTGCTCGGAAAATCCTACTTTCCACTCTCGTTGTGCTATGAAACGAGAATTTTGAGTTGAGAAATGGAAACACTGTTCATAGAGGAGCGCGAAGGAGCAACGAGCGCAGTCTCATTCCCCCAAAGTCTGGACTCGCTGTATCACCTGTTGTCCCGTTGATCATCGACTTGCTCGAGCGGACGCCAACGGCGTCTCCATTCGTCCCTGTCGCGCACCAGCGCGCTCTAGTGGATCCTCCTTGCTCGAAGGACACGAGGAGTGTTATATCGTTCGTTAAGGGCTTTCAGAAAGAGGTTCGACCATCGCGTGGTGGGCATCCTGGGGCCAGATTCATCAACCACTTACGACCCTCCAACGGTGAAAGTACAGCCAAATCTGACGCTGATGAATGTCATATCAGAGGGTTTGGCGGTATTTTCACCGTTAGAGGTGGAAGCGGACGAATCCGGCCCTTAGTGTTCCCTTGACATCTCGCGGAATCCAGCGGGTGTCTGCGAGGCGCGTTTCGTGGCCGGCTCACAAAACTTTCGACGACTTGGCCCATGCGACAGCGTCTCTGAGCTTCGGACGTCGACGCCTTTTCTCACTCACGTAAATCGTATCACTCCAAGCATCCTCCTCTCAATTTCACACTGCGCGATGCTGACCGCGTGTTCACCTGCTTACGCATGACCCAGGTCTGAGAGACTTATGTTAGGGCAGGAAGAACAGTGGTGTCGAACAAGTGGGCACGGAGCTAAACGCTTTTCGTCTTCCTCTGTCTTCTACACGACTTCTTCGACGCATTTATAGTTGAGCGTTTATAGTTTCCGTTGAGCGAGAATGGGACATCAGAAACTTGTCCGTTCCTCAAGAACATCGTCTTCGTAAGACTCAGCTGCATGCATGCACCTCTCCCACATACACGATCAAAGTAGGCCAGCATTCGCTCCCCCTGAAGGGTTCCCTAGCAGCCCTCGACGTGCCCCTACTCGCCGCTAGGGTGGTGCTGAGGCCAACTCGTGTGGAGCTCTATTACACCTTGTGCTGATCTTCCCCAGAGAATGAAGGCATCGAACGACTAACCGCTAAGAGCAGGGGTAGCATTTTGGGGCTAGTCACGGGAAGTTTATGGTGGCTTATACTTTTCTCAATCCACTGATTGCAGCATAGCGCAACGAGCCTGACTATCAGAGGTATCGGTCACCGAAGCGCTCAAACCACTGCTATGTCTCCGCCTTCAAATCTTCCTGTTGCAGATTCAGAGGCAATGAAGAGTTCTTTCAGTGGCTGCACAGTATAAACAGACTCCAGCATGTTCTATTCCTCCCTTTAAATGCATAATGATACGAAGAACATATGCATTATAGTAATGCCCAATTAGACGGCTGAGTATACATGAGAGTTTCCATGATCTCTCACCTTGAAACATCGGCATCGCTTTTACTCTGCTTTGATATTTGCTTCTGTGCCAACCGGGGGCCGGATTCATGAACGCGGCCAGAGGTAAATCCTGCCCCCATTTACCTCGATGACCACCTACCCGCCACTTTCCCTGAACTTACCCCTGTTTCTGATTGATGAAAAAAGCAAGGGTTTTGCTTCATTGCCAATTTATGACCCAATGCATCTCTCCGCTCGCCCACTGCCAGCCTGTTCTAATTTCCAGAAGCCAATTGGCAAAACAGAAAAAATTGGACATACACATTGCATCTTCAAGTAGGCAGCATTTAGACTATTAATCAAGTGAAGAAGACCTAGACGAGTGCATTGAGCGTTCTCTTTTGTAAAACGCTAAAAATTGCTGCTTTCCCAGTCTTTCGCATAAGCTTAAACAGTTGTTTTTCCTTTGAAAATTTCTTTAAACATTTCATTGTGTCCACTTTCTTGGGGTCAGGTAAACTGCGAATTTTCTAACAAAATCCAAAGTATTGGAGTGACTTGTTAAGTCTGGAAGACACCTGGTTCGATCTGGAAGGTGTTCAGTTTGATTTCAAGTGCCCAACTTGATAAACGCATTGCATTGGGTTGTTCGAAAATTAATCCATAATCATTCATAATAAATACGGAGACAATTAATGTCGTTTTTTTCATATATTTAAAATTTTTTAAGTTAGTTAGAAGTTTTTCAGCCTTCATTTGAAACTTCTTTCTTGTAATCCCATCACACAGAAAGCGTAATCTTCTTTTCGCGGATGTCTTCTTTGGACGCCGATTATAGGGGCGCATTTCGCTTGGTCCAGGATCGTTTTCAGACTTCGTTATCCTAAACAATGCATTTTTCATCACCCGTTACGATTCCTTTTAGAAGTGCGCCCTTCCGGTCACGATTCAGCAAAGGGTCGCATATGTTGATGCGTTTGGTGAGGGGCATTTCTTTTGATTCGTGAGGAGCTCAAACATCCTGTTTGTTTACGTAACCGAGTTGTTGCAAGCGCAAGTAGACGGTTGAATTCGACGTGCCAAGCTTCTCTGCCACCTCTCGAGTTGTCCTTCGCCGGTCAGTTTCGAATAGGGCCTTTATTTTGTCGTCGTCAGTAGTGATTGCACGACCAGTATGTGGGGCACGCTGTACATTAAAATTTCCGGAGCGAAAACGAGCAAACCAACGCCGACACTACCATTCAGTAAGGCAGTCCTCACCGTAAACTTCACAAAATTTCTTCCGAGCTTGCACCGCAGTTTACTCCTTCGGAAGTGAAACAGAATATGCCGACACTGCTCTCTTTGGCTGTCCAACTCCCAATGAATTTTTTACCAACTCGTTTTTACTAATAACGCTCTGTTCTTTAAAGAAGGTAGTCTAAAGTCTATCCTTTAATATACTACGTAACAATGCCAGCCACCTAATCACTACTACATAAAAATATTCGGTTCATGCGATCTGTGAGAAAAACTATGTTAATTATCGAACAACCCAATATAAATTGCTTTCGTTTCCCTTCGACCTCCGACATTTTTCTCCCTAACTTGGCTGAGATTACCAGTGTCTGCCTCATGGTAGGGTTCTCGAGCAAGTTCAGGAAGCAAATGGTGGACCTCTATTTTATGGCGATTTTTCTCAGAAACTTCGCATCATGTATTACTTGCATAGGAACAGTAAACTGATGGAATGAAATGGATCCCGATCCAAGGCAAAACCAAAAACATCCGTTGGAAAATCCCGTTGAATTTCCGCTAACTCGTTAAGCCAGAACTTGACGGAAAACGCCGTTAATTCGTTAGCTACTAAATGTACACCCCTGGTGGCCACGAAGTTGGTATGCTTTGCTTCTGTCATATTCGTCCGCACACAAGGTAATATCACAGTACAGGTTTCAAGCGTTGCGATATGCTACACTCCATTTATCGGGTGCTTAGAACTCTCCTGTACCAAGACGCGAACGAACTTCTGACTCTGCCCAGTACAGCGGTGGTGTGCAGCTACCACGACAGTGTTAGGGACAGGGAGGATGGCCGCCCGCAGTGAGCCTCTTTGCGCGATGCCCCACGCCAAGTCAGCGTGACACCACGCAGGCGGCAGTCTGAATGCGTATTTCCTATGCAATGATTTCCAGTATCCGGTCGTTGGACAAGTGTGAGTTCCATCGCCACCAGACAGCTTTGTGATAGTGCCGTTTCCCGAACCTGGAGAGAAGCACTCCTGAACTAAAACTAATAAAACCAACAGAAGGGTTCAATTTTTGATGAAATCACAGGCCAACGCCACGTGTGCATCGGAACCATTTGGCACCGCATCGCTCCGTCAAGTCTTCACACAACTCACAAGGGAGGGCTCTGAAGCGTATGTCTGAACGGGGAAGTCATATAGAGAGAATCCTCACCCCTCAATTAGTATAAAAATGTGTTTATTTTTTTTTTGCCAAGTCATTAAACCCTAGAAGTAGGGGGGCTTCATGCGGGGAAGGTCAGGGTTTCTGCTCAATTTTTGCATTTCAACTGACTGGTTGAGATTTGGGGGATTCTGACGTCTGTAGCATTTTCAGACGTTTTCTGCGCATTTTCTAACTGTAGCTGTGGAGAGTACCCTTCTTGCGACTTGTTTATTACTGACGTCAACGACAACGTCTTCGTCAACTTCAAGTTGACGCTTGGAAGCCTTTAGTATGCTGGCCATGCTTTTGGCCAGCTAGATTTCTTCCCTCGAAGGTTCCTTGTCTAAAGGTGGGCCACACTTCAGCGGGAGCAGGTGGATCACCACTCGAGCATCTTCAGACATTGTTGGTGTTAGGTTTCGGAAAATCTTCAGCAGACCTCTGATTTACAGGTGACAGGCAGAGATGAGGGAAGGTGTATCGATGCCGCTTAGCTTAATTTGCGGGATCCGCACATCTCGTTTCTCATTTGAACCACCTCCGACGTCACATCCTAGTCTCTTTTGAAAATCCCAACAGGATGGCTTTTCTCCGAGGTCCCGGGTCTGGCCATGTACGGAAACAGACTGTGAGGAGCCTGTAGCCTTTATACGTTGCCCGTATTGGGCCCAGTGGTGCTTCATGCACTTTTTACCTGTGTATCACTGATGTTGAACATTTCTACATCATCATGTTGGATAGCACAGCATTCAGCAGGAATATTAGGCATAAAAACGTCTGAAAATGGTCTAGACTCAGAATCCCACAAATCTCAACCAGTCAGTTGAAATGCAAAAATGCAGCAGCGCACAAAAACCAAACCTTCGACCTTCCTCACATGAAGCAACCCCACTTCCACTGCGCTCCGAGGCCGGCAGAGGCATCGTGGCTGTACAAAAATAAGCACATCTTTATACTAATTGAGGGGTGAGGATTCTCCCTATATGACTCGCCCCCCCCCCCCCCCCCTCCGGTTCAGACAGACACTTCCCTTGTCAGTCTCGCCTTCTCTGAGCAGTAAACAAACCAATGCAAGACATATTCGACGACTTCATGCCAAGAAATCAGAGAACGCATACTGAGAGATTAACTTCAACCAAGGCCAAACTCTATTACCAAAATATTTCAAGAAATATTAACCTCGTCCACAAAATGCGAAAACGAGTGAAGTGCGGTTGATGTGAAAAGGAGACTGTTAAGCTGTATACATAAACACACTTGGTGCGGTGCGACCGTACCTAATGTAGGAAAATGCATCTGAGCATAGCTGATGCATGGTTTCGAGAGTGCCTACCTCTGAGCAGGGCGAACAACAGACACACCCCGGAAGAAGCCGCAGCTGCACGTAAAACCCATTTTCCAGCAAGCCATGAACGAGGCGCATCGTATGTGAACCAAAGCTGGTCAAATGAACGTGTTACTATATGTACAAGCAGGGCTAGGTTACTGCGGTGAGAGCTCACGACTACGAGCGCCTGGGGCGATACCAAGAGCACCCTTAAGCAGAGCACACGCGATAACTAGCCCCATCAAACCGGTTAACAATGCGGTCAGGACGGTCAAGTCAAAAGTTGAACTCTAAGAGATCAAAGCCAGAAGTAAGAAACTGAACATAACGCAATGACAAAGCAACGCAACAACGCCGCTGCGAACACTGTGACGGAAAAGCCTGGCAAGAGATTTCGGAGATGCCGTTGTTGCGTAGTGGAGAGCACCGAACAGCACCACCCTGTTACTTGTCGTTGTCAAGGTTCGCTTGGTATTGTGCCATCTGAAAGCAGCAAAGACTCCTGCCGGATTACACTATGCGTACTCAAAGATGACTGACCAGCTGTGGGTTATACGCCGACAGATCGAATCCGGGAGGCATTCCCATGTGGCTGAGATCTTGTCCGGGCAGCATACCCTGGTAGGGATTAAGCATGGACGACGACCCAGCCAGCATACCGTAGTTTGCTCCAGGTAGACCTAAGTGTGCACCGAATGCAGGGCGGAGCACTCGTATTACGACAAAAATGAATTCAAACAAATGATTAGTTCGCTCACGATTAGACTAGCTCAAGCTGAACACCTACACGTATTGCGTTCTGCCGAGAAATGTAAAGATTCGGTGCAGTAAAAACAACTTTTTTTTTGAAAGATACTTTACACTGGAAAAAGAAGAGAATGCTCAAATGCTTAGTTCAAAAGTCAGCTACAGAGAGTGTGAAAACGCATCATAATCAGTGTTTTCCGCATTTCCTAGAAGACGAACTCTCCGAAATTAGACATTGCAATAACCACTGAGGGGTGAAGGGGGGGGGGGGGGGGAGGGTGGATTCTATTGTAATTTCCATCCTCCCACGTAAATGTGTATACTGTTTCTTTGTGCGTCTTTCGAGGTTGTTACTTAACCAACCATTGACAACGAATTCTCAGAATGCCGAGGCTTCAGGGGTTTTACGAAGACTCTGAACAAACTGGGAACTGTCAGATACGTTAGGTCAGAAATTGCGGACAGAATTTTGTGAAATGTCTAAATGAGGACATCGTGTAAAAATACGAATCATGTGGCATGAGTCTTAAAATCTGGAACGGATCCAGAAACATCTATACACACCTCCAAGGCCATGAGCAGCCGCTTTCTTCGCTGCGTACATGTTCGCCTCCTCCTGAGCTTTCGCAATGTTCTTCTTGTACCGAATTCGCTTGTTGCCGAACCAATTCGATACCTGAAACAGTTCTCAATAACATTTGGCCTCACATATACACGTCCCAAGGATGTCCTCCGGTGCTTCAACAACCATGAAGTCCTCCAACATGAGCTGCACTAATCTGGCTCATACTACACGGTATGGAAGCAAAACTACACATGGCATCGCGTCGCGCGTCGCGCGCACACTAAACGACCCCTTAAATGTCGAAATGACGCCACACTTCAACTTAGGAGAGCTCACTCCTGTTAAAAAGCGTTTGAAGGGAGCGGAGAAAACTCGCATTACAGCAGGAGTCGCGTTCAAACCGGAGCCGGGCTTTTTCACATCTTATCTGCACTGCATTAGCTAAAATGCCACACAATATCTAGACAACTATGAAATATGAGTTTTATTAGTAAAATGACCTTAGTAGTAAAAACCTTTACATGTGCGAAGAGCTCTAGAATGAGGCTGAACTAACATGTGTTAATATTGGAGCCGCCTCCCTCGCTCACTCCGCTAACACGAAACGGAGTACAGAAAGCACCCCTCTAATGCACACTAAGATATAGAATAACTTCGAAAAACTGAAGCTTCTTCTGCCTTCTGAGATACTCTCAGTAACAAGAATAAGGATAAAGGATAAAGGACGGCGTTACTCAATCCCTTCTGGGATGCGCCAGCGCATTCTACTTCTACGGGATGTCGTGGAGGCGACATGAATGCGTATTTGGCCATACAATGACTTGCGGTGGCCAGCCGATGAACAAGTCAGCGCTTTATCCTTCCCAGACGAGTCTGGTACCAATTCACCGACCCCGGAGGGATGGAAGGCTTGGTTGGCCTGGGCGGGAAATCCGAACCAGGAACCTGGTATGGGGTGCACGCGACAGTCGCGCCTCCTCCGACTGCGCCACACGCGCCCAGTAACAAGAATAAGCGTGATAAAATACGTGATATATGTATAAGAATACCAGAAGTAAGATAGATGCACTCGAAGAAAGGAGTAATCTGTGTTTCCACCGAGTTCATGCATGCCCAATGTCCTCATCCGATCACTTGAGTGGAAACGACTTTAATTCGCCTATGACCACAGACATTGAAGATAACGCAATGTTAGTATCGATTACCTCGTCAGTGTTAAATTTCAAAAATCCCATTAGGGTCACAGTTTACTTCCGCTTCGGAACAATCTTTCTTGCTGTATTCTTATGTTACTGAGTCGTTATAGAAACTGCATAGTCTTACTATATATAATTCGCTTAATCCATCGGTCACGTTGTCAGTCACGGGGAAGGGGGACTGAAGTCAAGATATGCCTAGGACAGTGCGGCGTATGCCAGCCGAGTTTTCTTTCAGCTTAACAATGGGCGATTGCCAGCGAACTGAAACCCCGTGAAACGGCAACCGTGCATGGCGACCGTAGACGTGCCGAACACGTCGGCGACCGTGCATGGCTAGCCGCAGACGTGCCGAACACGTCGGCGACCGTGCATGGCTAGCCGCAGACGTGCCGAACACGTCGGCGACCGTGCATGGCGAGCCGCAGACGTGCCGAACACGTCGGCGGCACAAAACTTCGGCCCCGGGGGGTAATCGAGGTCGCTGAACACGAATCTGAAGTCGACCACTCGATATGGATCGATATTATCGATTTTTTGAGGATCACGTTCAACCGGCACGAAACCTCGGCCCTGGGGGTAATCGAGGTCGCTGAACACGAATCTGAAGTCGACCAATCGATATCGATCGATATTATCGATTTTTGAGGATGGTGTTCTGTTCAAGTGGCGCGAAACTTCGGCCTTGGGGGTAATCGAGGTCGCTGAACACGAATCTGAAGTCGACCATTCGATATCGATCGATATTATCCATTTTTTGAGGATGACGTTCAAGTGGCGCGAAACTTCGGCCTTGGGGGTAATCGAGGTCGCTGAACACGAATCTGAAGTCGGAACAATCGATATCGATCGATATTATCGATTTTTTGAGGATCACGTTAAGAAAGATCAGCCGATCCATCTCGATTAACTTAATGGCCAGAAGGCCTAGGGAAGAATAGGAAACCCGTAGCGGTCATGGCGTCCTACTTTCGGGGTTTGGGGGCGAAGCCCCAACCAGTCACCAGCTAATGAAGACAGTCAGGCGATCCGCACATAAGGGCACGCGTCGATAGTTCCCGTTCGGCTTTTTCTGGTCGCATCTGCCGCACTGGTTCTGACCACTGCTCTCGTCCTTATTCTACGAATTGTTCTGTGCGAGTAGTTACTCATTGCCTGCTGAAGAATCCTTCGTGTCGCCACTAGTGGCAAGGAGACAAGAATTTGTAATTGTTGAATTTTCCACTCAAAGAGGCACTGCTATTGATTTCTTGGTCGAATATATCGATGATCATGGCGACTCCTGCTGTGGGCATGCCTCTTCCAGCTCAAGGTGCCACGCCACGATAGGATCTCAAGATGTGGCGATGGCTGGTGAAAGAAGCGCGGTGGAGCGACTACATGCTCTGGTTAACAATGGCTGTGCACCGAAATATTTGAAGTTGGTGCTCAACGTGCTGGTGGATACCAAGGAAGTGGTTAAGGACGCAAATCAACGAAATGCCGAGCTGGTGCGGCAGTTGCGCTTGCTGATGGAAGAAAATTTTCTTTTGAAGCAAAAAAATTGATGCCTTGGAAAGTCCAAAATCCGCTGATAAGGATAGTGTTGCAACTTCTAGCCTAGCAGTGTCTGTCATGGAGCATCGTGAAATGTCTCGTTCCACTGTACTGGAATGTGTCCCTGAGTCTCTAGCTCCTACAGCTACTCAAAGGATAGCTCATGACTACGCATGTGCGAATCATTTACTCGATTACTTACATGTAGAAAGTGTTTACCGTATGGGAAAACTTGATCAGAGACGCCCGAGACTAATTAAGGTTGCAAGCAAATTCCAAAAGCAGGCGGTAAAGCTAGCCCCGTATTTGCGCTTCTTTTCTCCAAACGGAGGTATCTTCTTGCAGGCCTCCCTCCTGTTTGAGGAGAGACAGCGCAGATCAGCGGGTTGGCCAGGTGGTGGTGGACCGGTGCATCATGACACCGGCAAAGCAATTCCTGCGTTCGGTGGTACACGGTCACGGGACTCTCTACCAACCTGAACACCGTTGCTTCCTCCAGGCTCAGCAGTTTCTCGGGAAACTGTTTAACCGTCACACGCGAACTACCAGAATATCGTGTGCGTAACTTATGTTCGATGGCTCGTCATAAGTAGTAGCTCCATTGCAATGAATCTTTGACTCAACAATATGATCTTTTTGTTTTAAACGAGACATGGTTAAATTCTGAGAACGAGCTAACTCCTCTACCGGGAATAGCCAGCAGTCAATACGCCGCTATTAGGTGCGACAGAAGTCACAAAGAGGGTGGGGGCATCATACTGCTTCTTAAGAAACACTTATCGTACAACGTAACTTTCCAGGAATCTGTAAAAGGCTCCTATGAGATCTTGGTTTGCGATATTGTAAACACTTCAGTATCCTTTCGAATCACAGGTGTGTACAGAGCCCCTTGTTGCAGTTTAAGTGGATCTAAACAACTGCTTAAATATACTTGAATATACTTAAAGCCATAAGCGATTTCTCAACGGACGAACCTTGCGTAGGAGGATTTTAATCTTCCGGATCTAAAGTGCCAAAACATTAGTGCGTTATCAAGAAACTTTTGCGATGCTTTTGAAGCGCACGAACTCGAACAATATGTACAGACCTCCACTAGAGGTAATTCAATACTTGATCTGGTTTTATGCAACGAACTAACGTTGGATGTGAAGGTGGGACCACCTATTGCCAACAGCGATCATGCCGTGGTCTCGTTTTATTTGAAAGTAGAAGTCACTTACGAGGCATCACAGTGGATAAGGGATTTTAAATCTGTGGAATACGAAAGCATGAAAAACACTTAATAAATGTTGACTGGATTGGCATATTCAGAAACGGGTATTCAGTTAATGACCTATATGGAATCTTTCTTGCCATACTCCACCATGTTAGAAATGTAGTGCCAATGCGCAAGGTTCGGGCAGATGAAAAAACCTCCCAATTTATCTTAGGAAAATGACAAAATGTAGGTCGTTGTTGTGGAGTAGAGCATGCAAGGCTGGAAATGAGAAGGTCTGGACCAATCCTAGAGCAAGAGGTTGGAAAAAGCTCTTTTTCGATACAAAGTATTCACCAAGTCGGATGAGTTGTGCTCAGCATTGTCAGGAGATGAAATCAATGCTTTAGCCTCCTTTCCGAAAATGGAATACTCGCTCTGGTTTTAGAAAGAAGTTGCAGAAGTCCTTTAAAAAAGGCCTTATTCTACTTCTACACCCCTTACCTGGTCCCGCTCAATTTCTTCAAAAATCTTGTAGACTATTCGGCCTTTCTGTTGGAACAAATTTTTAACCTTAATTATATGAGGGGTGAAGTTCCTCGAGGTGGAAGCACGCTTTTATCACTCCTATTCCTAAGAGAGCACCATTCATGGATCCCAAAAACTATAGACCCATAAGTATCACTTCAATTTTTGCTAGGACTTTTGAGAAAGTTGTGAAAATGCATATTATGGGACACATTAATAAAAGCAATATTGTGTCTGGGTACCAATTTGGGTTTTTACAGGGTAGATCTGTAGAAACTGCTGTTCTCACATCAGTAAACGACTGTTCCCGCGCTGTGGAATTGAAAAACAATCGGATGTAATCTACTTCGATTTTGCCAAAGCCTTTGCAGTGGTCTCCAAAATGTACGCGGATGATGTCAAAATTTATAGAACTCTTGAAAAACCCGAGGATTGTTGTGCTGTTCAAGAAGCAATTGACCACGTTGGTAGTTGGGCTGAAGAATGGAATCTCCCCTAGCGATCGAAAAACGAACTTTCTCATCGCTGGGTCCAAAAAGTCTTCAAAAAACTCGCAATACAAGTTAAGAGGTTTACCTTTAAATGCAGTGGAGAAAGTGCGAGACCTAGGTTTCATAGTGTCGCCTGACCTAAGTTTTGATAGCCACTACAAAAATATTGTAAAGAAGCAAATCACCGGATCTACAACTTAGGAAAGCAGACCTTGTGATGATGTTCAAAATTATTTCTGGTAAGCTATCAATAAGTCCAATAGACTTTTTCGGTGTTCCACTGACTAGAACCGTGAGAGGAAAGCTCGGACTACGAGTTTCCATGGCTAGGTCCCGAGTTAGGACAAATTTTCTTACATACAGGAGCATTAAAGAGCTAAACTCATTACTCCTCCTAGGTCACTCTGTTCAAGTTTTTAAGACCTTACTATCTCGTAGTCACATAGGACGTTAGATGTATTAATGGCATATTTTAATGGTCTGTGTTTCAGTAAAAGAGTTTTATTTGTTGTTCTAACACTGTTCTATTGTCTTCTTCTTGCTGGATGTTTAGGCGTTTGACATTAACTCGCGTCTTTAAATAAATGAATAATAAGAGTGGTTAGCCGCGTATCACCACCAAAGGAATATTGGACTCCAATATAGCACCTTTAGTACCAGAGTAGGTTCCAGAGACGAATAAACGAGTTAATGATCGATCTCGGCACTCCTAAAATTCACCCCTGATTATCTTCCTACTGCAATCATAATGAGGACTGTTTCAGTTAAGAATTATTCCCTTAAATAAATTTCGATAAATAAAACAGGTATTCTATTTTAGTTCTAGCTCGAAACAAAATATTTGGCTTAAACAAAACTGATTTTTAATGCGAACGTTCGGCAAAGCTTGTGCAAAATACCGTACATTCCTCGACTGCAACCCTCAAAAAATGACACTTGCACTACAAACGTCTAAATACAGTGGAGAAATCGACGGCGTAACCTTAAACGCAACAACACACTTCCGTAATTGTGCTTTTTGAAAACCTGAAAAACTCACAGCAGCTGCGGGGGGGGGGGGGGGGGGAGAATTCTGTAGTCGCGCAGCCAATGTAGACGGAACACCCCGTAAACCCCTCTACGCATCCGTTTATTCAGAACTAACCCATGTGAGCTATCACCCCCAACATTTCAATTAATCAATTGCCTGCAGTTGCCGATTGATTGTTACACTACCAGAAAATACACAGCAACGAAAAATCCAAGCGAAATACGGCTGACCTGAGAAACAGTAATGTTACACTGTCGAGCGAGTTCCTCCTTAGCCTCCTCGGACGGGTATGGATTACTGAGGTGCGAGTAGAAGTACTCGTTCAGAACTTCGGTAGCTTGCTTCGAGAAGTTACGTCGTTTACGCCTAGACATGATCTCATTTAAAAGAGTGACAATCTATGCACCTAGCAGATTCAGCCTTCACTTGACGATGGACACTGACCGAGGACGCAGATTCCAGCTCAACTAATCATTTGGGTAGCCAGTTCAGCAGGCGTTGTGGCTATCTCACAGACAAGTTTTTAAAGTTTTTAAAAATCATACATCTGCTGACAGCAATGGTTAACATTTTACCTTTCTTTGAGGTGGAAGCAGTCTCCTCAAACAACGAATCTACAAAAGATCTCATACATTCGTACACGGCGCAGGCATAGAGCTATTGCAGAGAGTGACAAGTAAATACTATTCTGCAGATTACTAAAGCTAACACTCTTGACGGCCACATGGACACCAACAACGGAAGAGTCTGAAGCGTATGCCTAGACGCGGAGAGCGAGTCATATAGGTATAATCTCCACCCCTCAGCTAGTATAAAAATGCGTTCGTTTTTTTTTTTCAACTCGTTAGTTAAATCCAAGGAGTAGGGGGACCTTGGATAGTGAAGTGGCTTCATGCGGAGGAGATCGGGAGTCCGATTCTCCTGCTCTGCTGTATTCTTGCATTTCACCTGATTGGTTGAGACTTGAAGGATTCTGACTTCTTTCAGTGGTTTTTTTTTTTGAATAATTTACCAGCTGCATGCTGTGGTATTCAACATTATGATGTATAAATGTTCAACACCTACAGTGACACACAGGCAAAAGTGCATGAATCAGCACTGGTCACAACACGGACAGCGTATAAAGGCTACAGGTTCCTCACAGTTTGCTTCCATCACCTGTATCACCTGTCGTCCCGTTGATCATCGACTTGCTCGAGCGGGCGCCAGCAGCGTCTCCATTCGTCCCTGTCGCGTGCCAGAGTGGTCCAATGGATCCTCCTCGCTCGAGGGACACGAATAGCGTCATATCGGTCGTTCAGGGCTTTCACGAAGAAGTCCGACCAACGCGTTAGTGGGCGTCCTGGTGTTCTTTTGACATCCCGCGGAATCCAATCTGTGACGGCTCTCGTCCAGCGGGTGTCTGCGAATCGCATTACGTGGCCGGCCCACCTAATTTTCGACGACTTGGCCCATGCGACAGCGTCTCTGATCTTCGAACGTCGGCGATGCTCGGAACTCCGGAGGCCTTCTCTCACTTGCGTGAGTCGTGTCACTCCGAGCGTCGTCCTCTCGATTCCACGCTGCGCGACGGTGATCGCGTGTTCATCCTGCTTTCGTATAACCCAGGTCTCTGAGGCGTATGTTAGGGCAGGAAGAACAGTGGAGTCGAATAGGTGGGCACGGAGTCGGACGTTCTTCGTTTTCTTCACGACTTCTTCGACGCTCTTGAAAGCTCCCCAAGCGGCTCGTTTCCTCCTGCTCAGCTCTGGTGCTAGGTCGTTGGTCATGTTGACTTCGCGACCCAGATACACATAGCTGGAGCATTCGGAGATGTTCGTTCCGTTGAGCGAGAATGGGGCATCAGAAACCCATCCGTTCTTCATGAACATCGTCTTCGTAAGATTCAGCTGCAGTCCAACGCTTCCACATACACGATCGAAGTCGGCCAGCATTCGTTCCGCCTGACTGATGCTCGGTGTTATGAGCACGATGTCGTCAGCGAAGCGAAGATGGTGCAGTTGCCGGCCGTCGACCTTCGCTCCCATGTCTTCCCATTCTAGTTCGCGCATGACGTGTTCGAGGGTGGCGCTGAAGAGCTTCGGGGATATGGTATCCCCTTGTCGAACCCCTCTCTTCACGGTCAATGACGACGTCGTTGTAGAATGGTGAGATCTTGGTCGTGAATCCACTGTACAGCTCTCGAAGGACTCTGATGTACTGAGTAGGAACGCCCTGGGTGAGCAGGGCTTCCATGACCGCTTCAGTCTCGACGGAGTCGAACGCCTTCTTCAGGTCGATGAACGTAAGGCACAGTGGCAGCTTGTACTCTCGCGACACTTCGATCAGCTTCGTAATGTCGTAATGGTGTGTATGTGGTCGATCGTGCTGAATCCTCTCCGAAATCCTGCTTGTTCGCATGGCTGTCCTTCGTCCAGCGTTCTACTAATCCTATTCAGGATGACTCGAGTGAACAGCTTGTAGACTACGGACAACAGGCAGATCGGGCGATAGTTGCCAACGTCGTGCACGTCTCCCTTCTTGTACAGCAAAACGGTCTTGCTGGTCTTCCACTGAGATGGAACCTTGCATTCGGACAGGTAGCGTGTGAAAAGCCGCGCCAAGGTGTTGATGAGCGCTGGCGGGAGGTTCTTCAGGTGTTCAGCTCTGATCCTGTCAGAACCGGGTGCTGTACGTTTCTTCACCGACGAGATGGCGTGTCGGATTTCGGAAGAGAGAACAGAGGGGACGACGTATCCATCCTGCGGAAGATGGCATGGGGGCAGGTGGACGTGGCTATCGAAGAGATCGGAGTAGAAGTCGTGGATGACTTTCTCCATGGTCCTTCTGGAAGAGATGATTCCGTCAGGACGTCGGAGAGCGGTCATCTTGGTCTTGAAGTTGGCGAAGTTCCGGCGGGCATTGCGGATGCTCAGCCCTGCCTCTGCTGCTTCAGCCAACACTTCCGCCCTTCTCTCCTTGAGATCTTCCTTTATCGCCGCTCTGCATAGCTTTGCAAGCTCGGACGTCAGTTGGTAGTTGCCTGACGCTCGTGCTGCTCCACGCTGGCGTATCAGCTCGAGAGTTTCCGGAGACAGGCGTCTCTTGGTGGTCTTCAAGCTCTCGGCTCCCTTAGCAGTGACATGACAATGACATCGGTTCCATAGACGTACCCTTTCTTCCGAAATAACTGTACCACCCGAAAACGATATTATATTTCCACTACTTGCAGACCTTTCCACGTCTATCAGTTCATCTTGCGGATCCCAATCTTCTTATTCTTCCACCGCTTCCAGCTGTTCGTCTTCGTCAACTTCGAGTTGCCGTGCTTTGAAGTCCTTGAGTATGTTTGCCATCCGATGGGCCAGCTTGACTTATTCCCTCGAAGGCTCCTTCTGTAAAGGTGGGCAATACTTCAGCGTGAGCAGATGGATCACCACTCGAGCGACATTTAGCCACCTCTGACGTCACATCCTGGTCTTTTGAAAATCCGAGCAGGATAGTTTTTCCCGAGAACATTGCTCCATGTAGGAAAGCAAACTGTGACTAGCCTGTAGCCTTTATTCGCTGTCCGTATTGTGACCAGTGCTTCTGTTTCATGCACTTTGTGCCTTGTATCACTGATGTTGAACGTTTATATTAGGTTGTCCGGAAATTACCGCAGGTTTTCGACCTCCAACTTTAGAGCAGGATTTTTGGCAAAACTTTACCATTGTAGACTGTAACAAAGCTGGTTTCGTGCGCTTTCTCACTGTGTTATTCGTTTTTAGTATGGGTTGCATCGCGGCAAATTTTGTAGGTTATAAATTGACGTGTCAAAGCAACAATTTCGGCAGATTTACTTCTATGAGTTCAAGCTCGGTCGTACTATGGTGGCAACAACTCGGAAGATGAATCAGGTATGGGGTCAAGGAAGTGTCAACGAATCCACGGTGATGCGCTGGTTTCAAAAATTTCATCGAGGTGAATTTGATCTTGAGGAAGAGGCAGGTCGCGGACGTCGCTCCGGCATTGACGACAACGAGTTGAAGACCTTGGTGGAAGCAAATACAAGTGTGACCGTTCGAGGACTGCGAAAGAACTCTATGTAAGCAAATGGAGTGTTTGGGAACATCTGGACATCTGGAAAGTTGGCCAATGTCATAAAGACGCTCCTTTTGATTTGGAAATTGTTCACTTTGATCTGAAGAGCATACTTACTTCGCGCGCTCAGTTAAACCTATTTCTATCTACCCAGGTCCTCCAATTTTCAGCGATGAACCAGGACAGGTCAGCAAAGAAAGTTAGTGGGGCCTACGCTCGGTTCGACTACGCTTTCAACCGTCTCGCCCCTAGGTCCCAATTTTCGGCAGCGCTTTAACCGATTTCCATAGAACTGTATGCAGGGGAGGATAGTATTTTTGTCCTAAGTCACCTATTCCGATATTCGTCACACCTCATGGCATAAAGCATGGCGACTGGACGGAAACGGTCAGACGTTCGATCAGGATTGACGAGCTGCAAAAGGTTGTGAACATAAACCCAAACGAAGCAGGAGTGCTGCGGGCATTTTCCTGAGTGCTGTACTGGGATGTGAATGATACTCAGCATGGCATCAATCGATCTGTAGTAGGCGTTCGTTTCAACATGCACGACTTCGACGCCAGGGATGCTCCCTTACCCAGGGACGCTGTGTGACTAAGGAGCCCCATCTAGGTTTGGGCTACGTTCCTAGTCCACCATACCCGAAGCCGGCAAGCCTGACTGACGCTGGCGTGGCCCGCATGTCCAGTGTCATGCGCCGGCGAAGCCGGTGACAGACGCTGGTGCTTCAATAACCGAGCCCAAGTGGAAACTGCCTTCGACAAATTCATGCGCTCTAGAACTCCGGACTTCTACGCACCAGAAATAAATAACATAGTATCTCGTTGGCGAAGATGTGTAGACTCGAATGGTTCTCAGTTCGATTAATAAAACAACACGTTGAGATTTGAGGGATTCCGACGGGATTTGAGGGATTTGAGCTGAGATATGTCGTTTTGATATTTGAGGTCCAAAACCTGCATTAATTTCCGGACAATCTAATGCATCACTATGTAGAATAGCTTTCTCATTGCCTTTTGGTTAAAAAACGAGTCAGTAATACACAAGTCTCAAGAAAGTTACTCTCCACAGTACACAACTGGAAAATGCGCAGAAAACGTCTGAAAATGGGTATAGACGTCGGAATCCCTCAAATCTCAACCAAACTGTTGAAATGGATAAATGCAGCAGTGCAGAAGAATCGAACCCTCCACCTCCCTCACACGAAGCAGCGTCACTATCCACCGCGCCCCGAGCTGTTTGCCGGCAGAGGAATCGCGGGCGTACAAGACCTCCGAACTCGTGAGGCGCCGATTCTATTGTAACTTCAAGCACTCCCTACGCATTGGATCGCTGTCGCGGAGGAGAGGACAGAAAAGGCCGGACTCTACCCGTTGGCAAGTAGACTCGGACGAATAAAACGCTGACTTATCCATCGACTGCCAAGTGGCCACCACAAAACATGACATGGCCAAATACGCCTTCGAGTTGCCTCCACAACAGCCTGTAGTACAGTGCCTGGCGTCTCTCACAAAAGGGATCGATTAAGAGCAACTTTTATCGTTTACCTTTAAAACTGCTGAAATATCATCAGCAAGACCTGACGGTTAATGGGACTTCGCAAGAATTCAGGAGAAAAAATTAGGGATCTTGCAACAATGTACAAATTTGCTACAAATCAGATCGTTCATAGCATCTCTGAACTATTTGAAATTCCCCGGAGAATTGGTATTAATAGAGGATATCCATATCGGATAAGACCCTACAAACCAAATACAACTCATGATCTGTGCAGAAATTCCTTTCTTGTAAAAGGCGTAGGTCTATGGAACAGTTTGATCAGAGAGGTTTTCATATACATACAGAAACTCACATGCATTTCTGTCTCATGTTTTCCATATACTAACCAGGGAATGCCGTCAGCTTTCCATGGAACTTCGGATTGAGACCTATATCATGTGAAAAAGCTCAAGACGCTGATCACAGATAGGTAGACCAAATTTGCTAAATGGATCTCCTAAGCGAGTTATGGCCGGCGGAAGCCGAGATGTCTTTCATGTGTTCCAAGGCGCGCTCAATCGGCGTTGGGCGCAGTGGTAGAGCGCGCGCTCCGAAGGATTGGGGTCATTGGTTCGGTTTCCGCCGCTGATGGGATTCTTGCATTTTGTGACCTATCTTCGACGAGGACCTATAATCTCATTTTCGTCTCGTCTTCGTCTAGGGGGTTATTTGGGCTGCTGATCACGAATCTGGCATCCGTTTTTCACGATTCGGTCTGAGACCACCCATACCTTTAACTAGGGTGGTCCAGGCAGAGTCACCGATTTCGCTGGGCATTAGTTAAAAGTTCCGACTCCACAGACACGACTTCGGCCGAACGGTTGTAGCAACGGTAGGTGGTCTCCGACCAAATAGTGAAAAAACGGATGTCAGATTCGTGATCAACGCCCCAAATAACCCCTAGACGAAGACGAGACGAAAATGAGATTATAGGTTTTCGTCGAAGATAGGTCACAAAATGCAAAAACCCCGCCAGCGGCGGGAACCGAACCAATGAGCCCAATCCTTTGAAGGGCCACTCTACAACTGCGCCGCCGCCGCTGCTGATGGCGCTGATAGCCGAACCACTGATTTCCGCGCAATACTGCGCGCAACGCTGATTAAGCGCGACTTACACATGGAAGACATCGCGGCTTGCGCCGTCCACAACTCGCTTAGGAGATCCATTTAGCAAATTTGGTCTACATATCTGTGATCAGCGTCTCGAGCTCTTTCACGTGATATAGGTCTCAATCCGAAGTTCCATGGGAAGCTGGCGACATTCCCTGGTAAGATGAATTTTCTCGTTACCATAGTGGGACTAGTAATCCCCTTCACAACTACATGTCAGGGTTAATTTAAAAAGGAAGGAAACTGAAACAAGGAAAAAGAATGCAGCGTAATACCTTAATCTAATATTAAAAAGAAGGCCCACCGAGCATCCAAGAATCGACTTCTTAAAATCATAACTGCCTCACAAGTAGACTGTTTCAACTGCACTTGAATTCCACTGAACTTCTTCTGGATTATTGACACCATTCGTTCAATTTCCTGAACGATAACCGTCACGTCCAACACTCCAAACGATGAAAGTAAAAAATCAAAAATTGAAAAAAAAAAACTGGAAAAACGTATTACCTTCTGACTAATAGGTCGGATTCGGGACTGGTCCTTGAGCAAAGACATCACGTGCTGAGTGAACTCCGAGCAAGCCTGGAACATGATCTTGTACTGAACACAGGCGAGGGAGCTTCAAAGTGGACAATCAATCTCAATAGTTCACACCTCTTCATACTTCTGGAGCTCTTGGTTGTACACAAGGCGAATCTGTCCAAGTTTTTGACGATAGTCAGCCTGATCCCCGCCGGAGGCATCTCCTGACAACGGTGCACCTTTGTCTGGACCAGCGACGCCCTCTGCCACCTTAAAAGGGAAGCGCTTGACTGAGCGTTCCAATGAACTTTTAGAACAAACGGCGCAATAATTGAACCGTGTACCAGCATATTGTCAAGTCGCATCAACTGGGGATCCTCTGGTTGATCGTCGGTGCCTGCACGTATTTGCAGAGCTTAACAACGAACACTGTGAGCTGCAGAATGAAACGCTTCCGCCAGATTCTTTTCCACATGTTTATGGTGAAGTCCCAAAGAGATTAAAATGCAGGTTTATACGGCGTGAGTAAACTGGTACCTGTTTTCTCCTTTACTTCGCAAAGAACGTCAAACAAAGCTTGTCTCATAGGATGGCATTGGAGGGCATGTTTCCTGAAAAGGGAAAGGTAATTACGGGCGATAGCACCTGTTGTAAATGTCTATCTACACACAGGAACAGTTTTTTCGAAAATCAAGGCAACTACAGGGTGGCTGAAAAGTTCGGGCAATTTTTCAAAGTATTTCAGCGGTACGAAAAAATTACATAAACGAAACAGATTTGCAAACACAAATAACAGCGACTTCATTAGATCAATAACAACAGAATACAACAGAAAAATTCACAACAAGGGCTCAAAATTGCCTACTTTGGCTTCAATACATTTTCGCGGTCGCTTTGGGAAGTCGATGTCGATGGTCGCACACTGATCCGCTGTAATCTCGTCTCAGGACTGCATCAACGCCGCTTTTAGCCGCTAAACAGTGGCGTATCTTGTAGTAGAGATCTTCTGCTCCATGACTGACCACACCGAATATCCATCGGGTTGAGATCAGGCGAGTTGGATGGTTAGATGTCCTTGCTCCAAAAGCCTGGGAAGAGCTCCTCGCAAACGGCAATCGTGGATTTGGCGGAATGCGCAGTCCTGCTGAGGAGAAAATCCAGTTTCGTGAAAATGGTACGTCGCCCACGGGTCCAGTACGTCGCGGAGGACACGTTGCTGGTAGCTGGTGGCGTTCATTTTGACGTTGCACTCATGAAGACCAGTGGCGTCTTTCCGGTAGCGCATATCCCACCCCAAAGCATCACCGAGGCTGGAAAATGACTGCGGCTGATGGTCCTTGCTGTTGTCGTCTTCTGCTGACCCTTCTTGAGCAGTTGCCGGCGATTCTGACGATTGTGAACCGGCTGGACCGCGAATATCTTCTCGTCGGTGAACAGCATCCTCCACAAGCGACTACCGCCGAGCAGCCGACGCCTTCGCCTGCATTTCCTCAACCTCTCAGCTTTCATTTCGTCGTTGAGAAAGTGAATGCGAGCGACTTTGTAGTGCGTAATCCCGGCTTTCTCCTGGCAATATGTCAGACTCCTTCTCTACTGATCCCGGGATCCATAGCCATCTTTTTCATGGACACCTCAGAATTGCGGCGAATGCGACAACGAACCTTGTTGATGTTCTCCGGTGTTGTCGCTGTGGTGGGACGGCCGCTGCAGGGACGCTCCGAGGTTCCGCCAGTCTCCTTGTAGCGCTTTACAGTCTTGTAGGCGATCCTTTGTTTGAAGCCGGTTGTCCGAACCATGACCGCGGTCTTCATTCCCGCCTTGTGCAACTCGACGACGGTGACACGTTGACTTTCACGAAACATATCACAATCACAACTGAAGATAAGAAAAATGGAGCAACACATTCTAGATCAAAATTGCGCGAGGAATACAACGGAAGCAACAGAAACAACCAAAAACTTCAATTTCAAAGCCAAAAGTAGTACCACAAAAAATTGCCCGAACTTTTCAGCCACCCTGTATAAGCCAAACCTAGGGACACGTCAGTAGCTTTGAAATAACGTTGTTCAACGCTACAAATAAGGATTCGATGAAATGTTTGAGAATAGAGCAGTACAGTGGTTTCAAGGCTCCAGAGAGTAATTTTTTGGGCAGTGTTGTACTTTCCGGACTCCAGAAGTCGGAAAAAAAATTGCCCAAACATCGCCCAAGGGGGTTATTTAGGGTGCCGATCACGAATCTGACATTTGTTTTTCGTTTGATGCCGGAGTACAGTAGGTTACGGTAGGTAAGTGTGGCTGAGGTGGCCACGGTCATAATGACCGATTTCGCCCAAACTTCGGCTAGGGGATTATTTGGGGTGCTGATCACGAATCTGACATCCATTTTTCGTAATACGCTGGAGTTTAGGCGAAATCGGTGACCATAACCCTAGTCACCCTTACGAAGCACGGCCTACCGTAATCCCCCGCAAAAGGCAAAACGGATGTCAGATTTGTGATCAGCACCCCAAACAACCCCTCTAGACGAGGTTTATGCGAATTTTTTCGAGCTCTTCTCGACCTCTGGAGTCCTGAAAGTGTAGTGCCATTTTTTGCCTGGACTTCGTTGAAAGGGAGTTATTTAGGATACTGAATAGAGTTGAGCTTTTTAATAATTTTTCGAAAGTTGAACAATCGAATAACTCGATTTTTCGGGGTTTTCGAAAACCGAACAATCGAATAATTCGATTTCGATGACACGTCCCCTAGATAACCGAAAGGAGACAGAACAAAACCACAACTGTGGATGGAAAGAAATTGAATTTAGGAAGACAACAAGCGTTTACAATCCAATTAGAAGACCGGAATAATAAGGTACTTGATCACTTCTTTTGCAAGCAGTGGCATTCCTCCTCGCTAGGCGCAATTTGCTACGCACACATAATCTCGCCTTCGCCTGATGACTCGTTGTTCTCTTCCGGCTCTTCGCTGGTGAACAGTGGTTGCCAAAAAAGGGTTTTCTGTCGCAATCATTTCGTTTCTGGATCTCCACAGAGCCCTTATCCGTGAAATGTTTTAAAGGGAGGTTAAAAAGAAAATGAAAGGGGTTGTGTTACAAAGAAGCGTAAAACTTCAAACTGTTGTTTTTGTAAACAATCTTCTGACATACGAAGGCGAGGCCTGGGTCGAGGAGTGTAGCAATTCTTATCGTTCCATTGGAGAACCGATTAGAGAATTGTCTTGTCGTCCTCTCTAGCAAAAGTTCACCAGACAGCCGCATTCTTGTATCCGCCAGCGTTCTGAAGGGTGTTGAACAAGGAGGCGTGTGTGTTGCATATCTAAGGCCTATCTTATACTTCGGCGACGCTGTGTTGCGCGGGCTGCTACGCACTGCGTGACAGCACGCGTAACTGTCGCCGACGTCGCCGAAGTATAACATAGGCCTAAGCGTAACCACAACTAGGACATTTCCGCTTCTCTCAAAAGCTGTACTCATACTTCCCGGGTATAATTGTGCTCGATTTTTTTCGAATATTCTAAAGAGTTCGAACGCTCAAAAATTTCGAACATTCGAATTCGAGTAACACTAGGCATGAAGATGAAATAGTACCCGAAACAATAATATCGCTACCAGAGTCAACTAGACAGAAGTGATCTTTGTGATGCTGCTTAATGTTGATGGGATTTTTGAGTATTCTGAGGGATTCAAATAAGCTAGAAAAACCGGACTCTTACATCCTAGGTATGTTCAACACTAACGAAGAAAATACCGCATTACCTCTAATTAACTGCTACCTCTATTCGAACTCCCTCTCTAAGTCACTCTGACGAATCTCTCACTCTCGAGCCTTGTTCGAACATAGTTCGATTTCGAATAACGTTCGAACAAAGCCTCGCGATTTTCGAATTCGAACCCTCCAAATGAAATCGCAGATTGTTTAAATTCGATCATCGCGAAAAAGCATTGTTGAATATTGTTCGAAATCGAACAATGTCCGAACAATATCAAGAGTCGGCCGACAGCACCCTCGAAAGGAAATCACAAACCGTTCCCGCCAATTACTGTATGCGCACTTTTCGACTTCAAACAATGTCCGAACAATGCTTTTTCGAAATGTTCGATTTCGAACAATGTTCAAATAGTGGTTTTCCGCGAAATTCGATTTCGAACCATGTTCGAATAATGTTTTTTCGATAAACTCGATTTCAAGCAATGTTCGAAAAACAGCGATTTACGATTTTCGAGTAATCAAGCGATTAATTGTTCGAAATCGAACAATTATTCGGGCCGATTAATCGAGCTCAAGTTTAATACTAGACCCACGTATACGCGGCCTGATTTCTTTCTGTGGAGCATGACATGTTCTCCTACCCAAAAATCTCACGAGCGCAACCCTGTAGTTTTTTATACTCTAGCAGGAAAACCGTCGAACCATGCTACAAGTCTTCACAACGTTTGCTAATTACTGCAAAAAATAAAAATAAGAAACGAACGATAGGGGAAAATAGCGTGGACATATGATTTGTTTCCTAGCGCACCAGGAAAACTTGAACCTCAATTTTCCTCATGGGTTGTTTACTATCTTTGCATTGTGGCGCATCTTTGAGTGCATGAAATAAATAAATAGATACATCGGTCAAAACAGGGTGCTCATCCCGACTTCTACAATGTTCACACTCGTGTAAATGTCAATATCACAGAGTGCATCGAAGAAAAAACAGAAAATCTGTTGCAGTCCACGCGTACAGAGAAAAGACAGAGTGATAAACAGTAACGCCTGACACTCACTTCACGTTATCGTTGTCCTCCAAAGTCTGCTCCGAAATTTTCATAAGTTCTTGAAGTAGATCATTCAAGGAACCAGGGCCCGGATCCATCGTGCCCACCATACCTGAAGAGAACGACAAATCAGTTTGCTTCTACTTACTACTACCTCATCACCACCAGAACGCATTGAACAACAATTAGGTTGAGCGCGGCGGAAAAGAAGAAAACTGGATACCGAAGCTACGAAACCTCTCGATGAAAACAAAGGGCAGCTCATCAACACACCTGCGAAGCAATATTAATGCATCCATGAAAAACAATGCGCGCGACGCTCCTTTCCAGAGAAATTAACGATAGGTTTAGTGCCCAATACCGGAAACAAAAACTAAAGGGCAATTGTTGAGCTATATGTTGAGAACAGCCGTCTCCGCGTGAATTAACGAAGTTGATAAACTCGTCACAATTTACATTAGAGTCAGAATTCCAATACCCCTACACAATACTGGTATGGCGAAAACGAAAATAAACTACCTCCACTCAGTACCGGATAACGGCATGTACTAGGCTGCAAGAATTAAATGAGACAACAACAGTTTCTTCACTAGCTTGTAGGAGAGCCTCTAATAAAATCATGCAGCAAAAATGTGGAGTCGCACTTGTCTCGGTTTTCCAACTATCCGCTTTTGTGGGTGGGGTGCTGAGGACGCTTACATTTTCCACTAACGTGGAGCAGGGCAGAGAGACCATGCTGCTGCGTAATTCTTCTATGAAGATGGGCAATTGTTATGCGTACACGGGTCCGCTAAGTACCGCAACTAGTTCCTGATATAAGATATCCTTTTAATCATTGACTTAAAGCTTGGATCTGGTGAATTCTCCAAAGAAACTTATCTTATTCAGGCCCAAAGGACCAGAATTCACGGTGGAGACAGCCCAGCTAGGGGCGGTCTCTATGAGAGACATTACCAGCTTGATTGCGTAATTACGATTTACGATTTTAGGCAAATTTTTACGGTTTTCGATTTAAGACGGTTTTTTCGTAATTACGATTCACGATTTACGAAATTTCGCACTTCATTTACATGCCCGATTCCACCACATTGCTCTTAGCAATGAAAACTCAATCAAAATGTGTCGGCAAGAAAGTGACACTTGAAATATGTTTCGCTCACTGCGACAGCAAAGTAAGCGCTCGAATTTTGCCTCGCCAGCCCAGAAGGCGCAGCCAATGGAATGGTCTTGGACTCAGTATCCAAATAAGAGTGACTGCTCAAGAAGAACTACGACCTTTTCCTCAACGGACTGCAGTTCCATGAAAAACACACCTTAAAGTTCCGTACAACAAACTTGGAGCTAAATTTTTCATTTTTTTTTCGGACGCCACTAAGCCTTCAAAAGAGAACGACTCTGACAATGGAGGTCAATGAGCGTCCCGTGGCAGTTTTGAAAGTGACCTATTGAGTGTTGTACGGGACTGCAAAAGAAGCACCGTAGTTGTTTCCAAATTTCCTTCGGATATCTGGGTAGGTCAAAAATTGCAAAAAAAACTGTTGCACTTCAGTGCGGGTCGATAAAGCAAAACTGAAGTGAAGTCTGAAACTGCCATGTCGTGGTTACAATCTAACCTGGGTGCAATCCCTGTCGGGGGGAGGGGGGGGGGGGGGGGGGGGCAGTCCATTATGAATTGTTAACGATAGCTACGCATCTGTACTTACAACATGCAACATAACATATGAATGCCTAAACTTACCTGATCCCCTCTCTTGAAAATGTCCGAGCGTTACGCTGAAGCATTCAAAAAGTTTTAATATGGGACTATGCACGGTGCGGGGAGGGGGGCACTATGCACGGCAGCACAGTTGTGGTCCAAAACTCTATTTGCACTAACTGATTAAGGTAAAAACGTTGCTTTAACGTGTTTTCGTGGTTTTATAGTATTGTAATTGCTGCAGGTTTCTGTTCAATTTGCTGTGTTTGCATTACTCCCTCCCCCGACTAGGAAAGCAATTTAGAAAGCTGATTTTGGTATTGGAAGGATACAAATGGATAATGTAAGCATATATATATATATATATTTATATTTATATGTTGTGGTGAATGTTGCATTTCTTCTGAACTTGAAATGGACTGCCCCCCCCCCCCCCCGACAGGGATTGCACCCTAACCTGCAAAAGGTTTGGGGCTGGAACGGTAGCGGAATTACGGCGATCTCTCAATTTGGTTGTTAGCGGTACAGTAACCGATGTGGAACATTGAGGTGCGCCGCTCACCACCAAGCAGCCAGCGACTGGATGGCCGATTGGATAAAGTGGAGGGCTTTCAAGAAAGGGTTTGGGGCTTTCAGGGGTTGGGATCCGGGGGCCGGAATTCTGCATTGCTAGGCTTGCGCGATCCAATTTTGCCCATGCAAAGTGTGACACGGCCACGGTAGTGTACCATACGGATATTATAACCTTATTTTATCCTGGATGGTACGATATAAACACAAAAATAAACGCGCTTAGCAACAGCGTTCATAATACATTCGATTCGCCATTGAGGAGATCAGTCGGCTTTTCTTTGCTTAAAAAGTAGATAGTATTCTTTGTCTTGACCGTCTTCGTTAGGCATTGACGGTGGGTTTGTCAGCACTACTGCACTTCATGCCCAAAAGTAGAGGAGAGGTTGAAAAAAAGGTAGAAGATTTATTTTTCACTTACTATTGTTTATTTATTACTTTTATTTATTATGCATTTATCATTTATTATTATTTATATTTTATAATAACTGAGGAGATCGCCATGACAGATGCGTTTCGGGGCATAGAAGTTTTTTGTTTCATGTTTACTCCATTGACGTTTTCTCATTAAATGTTTTCTCATTGGTTATGTTAGCTTGCGTTGAACGAAGCGCGGAGGATGACGACGATGTGGGTGGTATTACGTCTTCTTGTACAGTGAGGAGATTGCTGTATGTGACGGCCGTGAGATCACTAGCAATATGGTTGGTTGAGGATGAAAAATACCGATCGATACTGTTATGCTTTTCTCCAGAGTTTAAATGAATACATTAACTAATTAATTAATTAAAAATATAAATATTAAATGAATAATAAAGTATAATAAATTAAAAACAAATTAAAATAATAAGGAAATAAATAAATAAAAATAATCTTTTTTATAAAAATTTTCCAATTTCTTCCCGATCCTTGGAATCGTGAAGTACAGTAATGCTGACAGACCCACCGTCAATGCTTAAGGCCTTTGTCATACCATCGCTCACCCCGAGCGACGCCTAATGGAATCGATATGGGTGCATATCATTAGGCGTCGCTCGAGGTGAGGATCGCCGCTGTTCCTTGACGGTTGGCTGGCGTTTGAATCGGCCATTGGCGCGAAAATTTTGCGTTGGCGCTGGAGCACGGAAACCGATGCTCTTGTCAGTGCGTCTGATTCTTCGACTGTTATAGGGTAAGCGACGACCATGACTCATGTTTTCGTCTATTCGTTGGTCCATCAGGCCATCCTGACTATGGATTCCCCCTGCATTGCTCCCTACTTCTCTTCTCGCCCGTCCAGCAGTCTGGACAGCGGAACACTCGACACCTCTGCTGCGACCGGTGCTGGTTTCTTTGACGAATGCGTTTCATTAACACATTTTTCAAAGGGGGAAGGGATCACTTACAACCATTTTTTATTTCGCAAAGTACGTATAGAAGGCAGGTGGTAGTTCCAGATAGAGAGAGCTGTGGAAGGCGATTTTTGATGAGATAAAAGGGCGATGATTTGAAAAATATCGTCCAGTAATGGTACTAAGTGTAACTGGACAGCGAATTAATCAAGAGAACTTAAAAGGAGGAATGTCTATTGGAGAAGCTGGTTTGTCAACAACATCGAATAAATGGAATTTCAACATCTTCCTGACTCGTGTGAAAATATCGCTTAGCGGCAATGCACATGATAGCAACAGTAGTTGCCTTTAAAAAATGGGACCGATGTTCCTTTGCTACGTTAGGCTGGGTCTGCGGCAGGGTTCTGCGCTCTTCGAGCGCAGAACCAGGCTAGGGAAGGGACGGTGGAAGTTGAACCTTGACGGGTGGTTGGCGTTTGAATGGCCACTGGCGCGAAAGTCAAACGAGCGTTGGCGCTGGAGCACGTAATCTCTTGCTGTCTGCGCCCTCCTAACTTAGAGATCGCGCGTCCACGTTGACAATCGATCAATGTCTTGTGCGCCCGCGATAGCACAACAGGCATGCTGATCGTGCTGCAGTGGAGGAAGTGGCGTCGCTTCAGGTCGGGGGTTCGGTTCTACTGCGTTGTGGCATACATACCATTTCAGCTTACTACTTGGAGTTTGAGGGCTTGGACGTGTACGCAATTTTTGGGCATTTTTTGCGCATTTTTCCTCGACGAATAAAGGAAAACACGTGTCATGGTCGTCGCTTACCCTATAACCATCGAAGGATCAGACCGCACTGACAAGGGCATCGTTTCCGTGCTCCAGCGCCAACGCGAAATTTTCGCGCCAACAGCCGATTCAAACGCCAGCCAACCGTCAAGGAACAACGGCCATCGGGAAGGGACTCCAGGGTGTGTGCCATCTCGTACGGAAACTGCTTCTGTCGCTCAGCAGGTTCCGCGGCAGGGTTCCTAGCTACATGTGGGAAAATGCGCAGAAAACGCCAGCAAATTGCGTCAAAAACACTCAAGACTCAAATAGTCCGTTGAAATGTAAAAATGCCACAACGCGGGAGAACCGAACCCCCCGACCTCACTCGCCAAAACGCCACCACTACTCACTGTGCCCCGAGCCATCGCGGGCGTACGAGAGAGCCAGCGCGCAGTTCCGCGCTCCACTGCGATCACCTGACCGGATCAATTGCACGGGGGAGGGGAGTTTTTTAAACGCGATCCACTCCCGAATGATTACCATATACCGGTTAGCGATGGAGTGTGGAAACTGTGATAGCTGTCTGCGCCCTCCTGGCTTAGAGATCGCGTGTTGGCGTCCACGTTGACATTCGATCGATCTCTTGTGCGCCTGCGATGGCCCTCCTGTCAAGCGGATCATGGTGCAGTGGATAGTGGGGTCGCTTGATGCGAGAGAGGTGGGGGTTTCGGTTCCCCTGCACTGTAGGATACTTGTAGGATATTTCAGCCGACTACTTGGGATTTGAAGAGCTTCGACGTGCACGCACAATACTTTTTCGGGCGGACGCATCAAATTGGCACCGTCAAGTTAGGTGTCGGTAGTGCAATCACGGACACGCCCTTATTTGACGTCTTATCACTAGTAGACGTGCTTAAAGGGTTATTCGGTCCTGAGGACAGGTTTGCTGCAATGAGATGGTGCGAAACAGATAGACTACTGGCTCCAGAACTTAAAAGAAGGGCTCCTAACTTAAAATAATTCAGAATTCTTCCTGGATTATGGATTGCACTTTCTATAAAGTCGCCGTCCTAAGGTTCCGGGCCTTCGGAAGACTCTTAGTTCCCCAGGTTCGACCTCCAATGAATGTTCGCATGACATACCTGATTATCGTTTGGTCTTATTGACCAATACACCAAGAGAGTCACTTTTAGGCTGACTGTTGGGTGTTTTGACTGGTTTGCCGACTCGATTTCGGTAGTGTTGCGAATATCTCCCATTTCTCCAGGCTTCGAAGAAGGCGAAGGCGCAGAAACGTAAGAGCAATAAAAGCCGTTAAAAGTGTAGCAAAAACATGGACACACTGAACACACCATTGTATAATAGCAACAGTAGCACATAGTGCTGTAGAAAAAAGCAAGCCCTTTTGTACTTTGAACATGCTAAACTAATACAATAGATTGGGTGGCCAGCATGAGCAAATCAGCGCTTCATCCTTTGGAGAGATGTCTGGTACACGGCGTCCACTTTTTTAAGGGAAACCTGCAGTTAGCCTGCGTGCATCCTTCTACGACCCGAAAAGTTTTTAAGCCCCTCTACAAGTCATGAAGCTGCAAGAAGATTCCGCAGCCGAAGCTCTTGAACACTGCTCGCCTTGTGAGGAAATGAGCGCAACGCTCATTTCTAACGCTATTCCACCAGGATACTCTACGATGGGGTAAGAGCTAACTGAACAACAATTTTTGATAAAGGGATGCCAAAGTGCTGTACAAACCAGAAGATCATCAGGTCACTCAGTCATTTCGCTTAATCGAAAAGTTGCGAAAAATAAGAATAAAAATAAACGCGCCGCTAGGAAATTTCCATAATATTTCGTTATCCTTCCAAGGAAGTTCGAAGGGGTACAAATATTTTAATGGTCACGGAAGTGCTGGATAATGATTGCATGATCTTTCTCCAGCACCTTACCTGCATTCGTCCTACCTTTTCGTTTCCTTTTCCACCTTTCTGTGCTTTTTGAACTAACGACTTGAGAACCCTGTTGAGCATTTTGAGGCTGATTCAATATATTTCCAGCAACATAGTGCGCCATTTTTAGCTGGATAGAAGCGATTAATGGAGTCTTAGCGATCTACAATCAATGCCTGAAAACCGCTATCCACCTAACACTCTTGCCTTAATATTTCTTCTAGATTCGTTTGAAGAGACTTGGATGACTGAATTCAATCCACTTAGAAAACCCGAAGCGTACTGCTTGGGTTTCTTTTGGGAAGTGTAAAGAATGCCCTCTTAGAAAAATCCAGTGGTGGCGTAAATAAAATCGGCCTGAATTTCGTCCGGAAAGGAATCTTTGGAGGGATCTTTCACCAGTTTCCTTAGGACGGCGACTTTGTATAAAGTTCAATCCATAATCCAGGAAGAAGTCTCCAATAATTCAAGTTAGGAGCCCTTCTCTTAAGTGCTGGGGCCAGTAGTTTATCTGTTTCACCTCATTGCAGCAAACGTGCCCTCAGGTCCGAATAATCCTTCTAAGTACGTCTACTAGTGATGAGGTCTCCTAAAAGCAGGAGCGCCCGGGGATTTGCGTTGCCGGAGAACTGGTCCATGGGCAAGGTGCCAACGCGGCGCGCGGGTTTTCTGCCGCCATGTCTCGCGCCCTCTCGCGCCTCACATGCATCCCGCTCGTGTCTTTAGCGTCTGCCGCTTCTCACACTGAACATGTACCTCGACTTCTCGCTAACCTATAGGCCTCTCACTCATGAGCGCACTGCCTACAACTCTCCCGTTGGGGCCACGTGCGTGCAAGTTGGGTGCGAGACTGCCACTAGTGGAGATGATCTAAAGACGCAATGAGCATAGTCAAATAGCGACAACAGCTGAGAGACCAGCGCGACCAATAATAGACCTTATAAGTAGTGGACCGATTGGTCAAATTAGCACAAACACCTGTAACAAACATTGACGACATCTAATGTAGCTGCAGATCTTCAGAGCCCCATTACACCTCTGTTGAGGCTACTGTGAGAGTAACTGAACGAAGACTAATGCATAGCTTTGATACAGTGTCACTGCGCTCTCAAGGAAAGTATAACAGGCACTTCAGACCTTGCAGTTACATGCTACGAAACGGCCAAGCAGGGTGAAATTGCTAATCCAAGCAGCGTTTTGGAACCAACCCTGCTATCTCACCACATCCCTGCGAGACGAATGCTGTGTGCTGGGTCAGTCAAGTCCAGCGGCTAAATCATAGCGCACGCCATCTTATAGTATTAGGATTAGGCATAAAACTTCGTCAAGATGAAGTTGCACCACGGCACATCAGGACTGATGAGCAACAACAAGTGGAAGTGCTCACCGAGCTCTTAAGGTTCCTCCTATTTCTGAGAACCGAAGGCCGGCCTCCTACTAGAAGAGAATGCAAGGACCACCTCGATTACTTGCCGATAGATTAGTACATTAGTGATATTTGTTTTGTTTTTATTTTCCTGCTCATGGTATTATTGGTATTGCCATTGTGACGTTGAAGATAAACTTTACGGGTAAGCGGGTCACTGCATACTTCAAATTAGGGAGAACCAAGCGCATACCGCACGCAAACCTCGGGCTAAATCACTTCAGTTCCCTTTTTTCTTTTACATATCAATAAAACAGTTGCAACACAACCAACACTCGTTAAATTGTCGACTCGTTGCGACACCAACTCTCCCTACGGTTCCGACCGTCTTCACGTTCTATTCACGTGAGTCTGCTGTTCGAGGAGACGGCGGATGACGGGGCACTCGCAGGGAGACGAGACGCAGAGATTCACTCTTCCTATCTGACTCACACCGCACGCGCGTGGCGGAATGAGTCATGGACCAGTTCTCATGTAATCGGGGATTTGGTAGACTGGGGCGCGCGATTCTCATTGGGGCGCAATTGTTGGACAGACTGGCGCTGGCCATTGCATCCCATAGTTTCCACATTAAAATGCTATTTTGCACTGGAACACGAACTCTACTTCCGTGAAACATCTTGGTATCCAGAAACAACTATCACCACATTTACAAGGCAGTGACTGATCAGATGTGCAGTGGTGAACGACTTGATGCAGACACCGACATACACAGATGTCAGATTGGAGAGGACCAACGAAACCGTGGAAGACATTCTCATAACTCTGAGTGGCACACTCTGAAAAGGATGAGAAAGTCGTTTGTCTGGCTGAGTTAGTTTACTATTTCTCGTGCCCGCGTTAGTTTTCTAGAAGGAAGATGAGTAGTGTATGACGTCGTTCAATATTATTTTTCAGTATATATTAACAAAAACAATCTAACAGAGATGCTATGACTCATTATAGTGAAAAAGAGGCTTGCTTTAATAGTGTTACCTATGAAACTTGCTGTACTACACATATCTAAAATGAATAGATGAATAAATTTTCGCAGGGCCTCATCAAGAGTGACGGCGTTAGATAATGGAAGGCCATCTGAGAGACGGCAGATGCGGAACATACTGCTACTATTATATAAGTGAGTCGCCATGCAACTGTGACGAAGAGGTGGTCTCTCTAAATTGCCTTGCTATCCGTGATCACCACCTATATATAAATTAATTTGTTCGTGGAGTGATCTAACCTATGTGAGGTACGCCGCATCATCCACAGCGAGGGCGGTCGAATGATCTAACCTGAATGAGGTACGTCTCATCATCTACAGCGCGAGCAAAATTTGCCCAGGAGAAACGCGTTCTTTACTGCCTAACACAACAGCACCTACGCGCGTTTCTGAGCGTCCAGATTCAGAAGCCGACTTCGTTCCATTAGCATGAGAAAACACTAAAGGGGTAAGGGTAGAAGGGGGACTTTGAGGGTGGAGAACCGACGGCGATCAGGGGGCAGCGACCAGGAGGAGCATCGTGATGGTCGATGGGGAGAGAAGCAGGCCAGGAGGTGGCACCAAGAAGAGTTTAGGCAATATGTAGGGATCATTAGGGAGTTACCAATCAGGGGAGGGGGACACTAACGGGGATCAGGGATGTGACACCGATGTCACACAATGGGCGTTCGCTCGCCGTCGTCGTGTCGTGAGCGTGGGAGGACTACTTAATTGGGGTAGAGTAGTAGGGAGGATCCCGAGGGGGGGGGGGGGGGGGGGGGGGAGGAGGAGGAATATACCTTGAAGAAGAGACCTGGAGGCGGGACTAGGACGGGCAACCAACAGGAAGGGAGCCGTAAGGGAATTCATACGGAGAAGGAGGAATCTGCCATATGCATATCCTCTTTATGCTCGACACAGCGGCGACTGCGCGCTTCTAAGCTTCTTGATCCAGAAAACGGGCTTCCTTCGTTGCACAACAAGCATCCTGATTCTGAATACGTGTCACCGACCGTGCTGTGAGCATGGGAGGACCACAAAGGGGGTGGTGGAGAAGGGCGGTAAGGGGGACCTCTATGGTGGACCAGGAGAGCGACCAGGAAGGAAAAGAAGAACCTGGAGGAAGGGCCAGGACGGAAACCAGCAAGAAGACCAGTAGGTGTGATTAGTGGAAACAAAGAAGTGGGCCAGTAGTTGGGACCAGGAAGGTGGGGACTAAAGAGGGGAGTAAAGGCGGACTAGCAAGTCCAGTAAGAAGAAACGAGAGAGGCGAACCTGGCTTCGGAAGACGTGTCGACGACAACTTGAAACGCTAGCTGTTGAGCATGAGAACGATTGCGGAGGAACAACCTGAGGGACGGAAGTACTGCGCAGCACAAACCAATGACATTACTGGCCGGTCAGGAAAGACCGTCTATGATGAAGGTACCGAAGTGGTGAAGGGCTTGATGCCGATAAAGTACGCACCAAGTCCTAGATGCTAGCGAAGTCCTAGATGCGTTTTTGTTTTACAAAAACTACTTTCCATAGGTCAGTGATGCTACAAAGTCGCGCGAAGCGCACAAGTGCGAGACACGCCGTTAGGCGTGTCGGAGCACTTGTACTGTACAATAGCGCTTAAGATTTAGATGAACTCGCACTGCTACAATGTGGCGCTTCGAATAAATGAGCGCTGAGCGGCATAAATGAGCGTATAAATGAGCGCTGAGCGGCGCCGTTCGCCGTCGCCGCAGAAGTCTGCGGGGGCCTTTAGGCCTGAGTTATACTCCCGCGGGAGCATCCGCGGAAGGGCGGGAATCGCGCCGAGACTCCTCACCTGGCCAATCGCCGCGCCTCGCCACGCCCGCCTCCGCCGTGCACCATTGGTCCGCGGACGTTCCGCGGATGCTCCCGCGGGAACATAACAGATGCCTTACTGTTTGGTCCCGTGGAAGCGCCATTTAGTGCCTTGTTTGAATCCATTACACTCAGCGTCTTCATTAGAGCTTCTCGTGAAGCAGCACGGAACGCTCGTCTTATTAGTTGTAAATGGTGAAGTCGATGTGATAGTATTAATAACAACTATATATGCGGTCCTGATAAGCTTCGGTGAATAAGCGTCCCTGTTAACAATATATTAATAAAAGTCCAAGAAATAGGGCTTCTTTAATGTCACAACCGTATGTCGTCTACCATTTGTTCGAAAACTATATGAGGCAATAGCCCGGTATGGAATTAGTATGGAACTGACCCATGTGCGTAGGATTTATTTATTTATTTATAGGATATAAATATGTAAAAACTTTTCGACCGTAATGTGTTAGCGCCACTCTTTATTATGTACTGGGAAATAATATTGAACAAAGTCATACACTACTCAACTTCCTTCTTCTAGAAAACTGATGCGGGCACGAGTAAGAGTGAACTAGGTCAGCCAGACAAACGACATTCTCATCCCTCTCAGAGTGTGCTACTCAGAGTTATGACAATGTGTTCCACGGTTTCGTTGGTCCTCTCCAACCTGACATCTGTGTATGTCGGTGTCTGCATCAAGTCGTTCACCACTGCACATCTGCTCAATCAGTGCCTTGTAAATGTGCTGATAGTTGTTTCTGGATACCAAGGTGTTTCACGGATGTAGAGTTGGTGTTTCAGTGCAAGAATAGCGTTTTACTGTGAAAACTATGAGATGCAATGCCCAGCGCCGATCTGCCCAACAATCGCGCCCATCTGCATATGCTCCACAGATGGGCTGCTCTGAGCGAGCCAAGGATGAATTTTGGTGCCTGCTTGATGAGAAAACAGCAGAAGTGTCGTCACAAGACGTAGTCATTGCCGCAGGTGACCTGAACGGATACGTTGGCGCTGCGAAAGACGGGTACGGCTGTCATGGTGGTCTCGGTTTTGGTTCACGTAACGCAGATGGTGAACGCATCCTCGAGTATGCGGAGTCGCACGACCTCCCCATCGTGAGCACCAGATTCCGAAAACGTGAACCCCACCTTATCTCATTCTACAGCGGGAATTCTAAAATGCAGATCGACTTTGTCCTTGTGCGAAATCGTGACCAAGGGCTTGTCACGGACGCAAAGGTCGTGCCGTATGATACGGTCGCCACACAACACCGCCTACTGATATGCACTATGAAGATCACACCACCGATGTTTAGGCAGGTCGAACGGAGCGGTCCGTTAAGGGTCAAGTGGTGGCGTCTGAATGAAAAGGAAGCAGCTGTGACTTCGCGCATTCGGTTGCCGACGGTCACGACCGTCGACGAGATATGGAAAAACGCCGCCGACGCGATTCTCAGTGCTGCGCATTCCGAACTCGGCACTACGAAACGGGGACGGCGTAAGGTCGATAAGCAGACATGGCTGTGGACTAACGAAGTTACGGAAAAAGTCCGAAAGAAGAAGAGATTATACCACGCATTTCTCGACGATAAGACAGCCGACAAATGACGTCTGTATCAGGAAGCCAAGAAAGCCGCTAAGAAGACGGCAGCCGTTGCAAGAGCCACTCATTACGGTGATGTCAGCGGGAGGCTTGAGTCGCGCGATGGCGAGTGATTTCTTTATCGACTCGCGAAGGCCCGTCATCGCCAGACTGAGGATGTTGAGAAGTTCTTTGGCATCAACGATGAGAACGGTCATCTACTCATGGACCGCAAGATGGTTTTGAACCGATGGCGCACCTACTTCGAGGAAGTCTCGACAATTGAGTTCGCTCATCCGAGCATTACATCTTCTTCTCCTGTACACGGTCCCGTTCAGAAAATCACCGTAGAGGTAGAAGCGGCTCTGAGGAAGATGAAGCCGGGCAAGGCAACGGGCCACGATGATTTGGCGGCCGACTTATGGAAGTCGAAATCCTGGTACCCAACGAAGTGGCTGGCGACGTTCTTCAACCAGATTATTGCGGAGAAGAAAGTGTCCGATATTTGGCAGAGAAGCACGACGATTTCGATTGGAAGAAGAGGGCAGTCTTGTAGATTGCTCCAATTACCGCTTGCTTTCGCACAGCATGAAGATCTTCGAGCGGATCTTCGACGGGCGCATTCGTGATATCATCTAGCTCTCTACCAATCAGTGCGGCTTTGTAGCTGGTTGTGGCACAGTCGATGCCATACACACCGCTCGTCTTCTGATAGAAAAACACCGGGAGAAATAGAAGCCTTCCTGGATTTGGAGAAGGCCTTTGATCGCGTTCCGCGTGAAGTGATATGGTATGCCTTACGAGAACATGGAGTCCCCGAAGAACTCGTAGAGTGGATACGAATGCTGTACTCTTGTCCAAAGAGTCGAGTGCAAGCTGCAGCAGGTACATCGATGGAGTTTCCCATCTCTGTCGGAGTACATCAAGGGTCTGCGCTCTCCCCTCTACTTTTCGTCGTCGTTATGGATGCCATATCGCGTGATCTTCAGCAGCCAGACCCTTGGACGCTGCTTTATGCTGATGATGTAATGCTCGCTAGCGAAGATAAGACTGAACTCCAGCGGCAGGTACAAGCTTGGTGCGATCGCTTCAAGAAATTTGGACTGTTAATGTCAAGAAGACCGAGTATATGATGACTGACGAAGATGAGTCCAGCTGCATTAAGGTAAATGGCATTGAGCTGCCACGTACTTCGGTATTCAAGTACTTGGGATCAGCAATCGCGTCCGATGGCGGTTTACTCGTTGAAGCCAACTTACGCGTGAATGCAGCGTGGTCCAAATGGCTCTCACTGAAGGGAGTGCTCTGCGACAAGAAGATACCAGAGCGTCTAAAGTCGAAGATCTACAGAGCAGTCGTCTGACCTGTAGCTATTTATGGAGCTGAGTGATGGCCCGTTACCAAAGAAATTGAAAGGCGCCTCAGCGTCTTGGAAAGGTAGATGCTGCTGTGGACGGCGGGAGTTGCGCGTTTGGATCGAGTACGCAACGACTCCATACGGCAGAGGTTCGGTGTCACCCCGATATTTGAGAAGATGCGCGAAGCTCATCTGCGATGGTACGGCCACGTCCTTCGCGCAAATAATGACACTGTCCGAAAGAATGGTCTTAACCTTGATGTGCCCGGTAGGCGGCCACGAGGGCGACCAAAACGACGGTGGCTTGATACGTTGCATCAGGACTTGAAGGTGGCTAGGTTGCACCCTGCTCAGGCATTTGATCGGGAAAAGTGGCGCCACCATTCCAGGAAAGCGGACCCCGCAACGAAGCGGGACAAACGCTGAAGAAGAAGACACCGCTGTTTAAGGAAGTCGAGAAGGAGCGGACACAATGTTTTCTGCAGCACATACCGCGTTTAGATTCGGTAAAAGGTTAACCTGAAAATTAAGCTCCCTTTAGGACTGAGGGTGCAAAACTATATAAGGCACTAACGTACTTACCGCACCGCACTAAATCTTGTTCAAAATAGGCCTACTAGGGGTAATCTGCCTCTGGAAGCACGAACATCATAGTCGTCTTTGGCGGAAATGCCTTATAAGCCCGCTACATCAAGCTCGAATCGCCTTGAGCCTTGAAAGCTGCTCTGTGCTCTCCTCCGCGTCAGCGGAGGAGAGCACAGAGCAGCTTTCAAGGCTTTTGGAGATTTCTAGACTTCTGCCCTGGCTAACCTCTGCCGCAGGCTAGAGACGGCGAAACAGTGCGCATCGGTATGACAAGACGTTCTTACTAGGGTACCACGTTTTCAAAAGGTTGCCGTAACAACAATTGTTGCGGGACCGTCACGTCTCTGACGCAGCGCTGGCATCATGCCAACTCCACGTAACCAATAATGGAGCTACGGACTACGGAAAGGAGGGAATTCATATCATTTGCGGAGGTTCCGGATAGGAAATTTTACGAGGAAGTCCTAATTGACGGTTCTACAGAGCTAACCTGCAAGAGTGCTCAAGTAGTGTCACCTAAGAACATCTTCACGTCGTTTATGGATTATGCAGAAGCTATGCCGACTTACCCTACAAGCAGCTGACTGCCTAAATGATAAAAAAGAGTTGCGTGCGGATTTAGACTGCTAAGAAAGCGGATCAAATATCTTAATCCTTTGTAAGGAAACGAATAGCAAATGATACAGAAACAGGTGATCATGTTTTTGCAAAGCATTGTTTTCGGCCATTCTCACGGCACTAGTTAAAAGTTCCGACTCCACCGACAAGACTTCGGTCGAAAAAACTTTTTCGCTGAAACTTTGTCTAGGGGGGTTATTTGGGGTGCTGATCACGAATCGGACATCCGTTGTTCACGGTTCGGCCGGAGACCACCCATACCGTTAACGGTATGGGTGGTCTCCGGCCGAATCGTGAAAAACGGATGTCAGATTCGTGATCAGCACCCCAAATAACTCCCCTAGACAAAGTTTCAGCGAAAAAAAATTTTTCGACCGAAGTCTTGTCGGTGGAGTCGGAACTTTTAACTAGTGCCATTCTCACTTTTGCTGTTTACAGAGAGAGTTCTCGAAACGGTGCAGCAACTGTTTCCTCAGTAGACGTTAAAACAGTCATTGAAACAGTTTCTTTCTCTCTGCTAGAACTGCTGAGCATATTTTTTTTCTAGAAAAGCATTCTGTTTCTGGAGAGCTGACGTAATGCAAATGAGGTGCTTACGCAATCATTCATAGTTTCAAGGACACAGAAAATGTGTTTTATTATTTAGGAATATGATACAAGATGTAACCATACATGTGTGGTGAGTATATTGCTTGAACATCTCAACATCTTAGCTATTGACTACTGTGCAGTTGGCATAGCGCCAGCTCTGCATCAGAGACGTGATGGTCTCGCAACGGTTGTTGTTACGGTAACCGTTTTGAAAACGTGGTACCTAGTAAGAGCGTCTTGTATCGGTATGAGGGGGAGTCTCTGCGTGTCTTACCAGCGCGCGCCACTTCGCAAGGCCTTGGGTGATTCGAGCTTAATATATCGGGCTTATAAGGTATTTCGTCAAAAAAAAAAACGACTATGATGTTCGTTCTTCCCATGGCAGATCATCGAAATCCTATTTTAGTTGCTTCGCAAGCAAACTTTTGAGCCACAGGCTACACATATCTCGCATTTGAGAGAAACTGCGCAGTACGCAATCAGTCGGCGAAGTGCAATGGAGTATTCCAGCGCGGGAGACCAGACTTCCGTTATTCATTGTAATCGGTACTCGCCTCTAATGATATGCCATGCGATGAGCAAACGCAGGAAGCGCTGCCCTCCTGGCCAGAATATAACAAGGGATAGAGATAGATATCTATGAAAGCAAAGCTTCTGGATTCATATGTCCAGAGCAAAATTTAGCGTGCACGAAGCCTCGTCTAGGAAATACAAGCTCGCCTAGCCGTTGTACGGACTGATGTTAACAACTCATGAAAGCAAAATTGATGATATTGGCAGGACGGCATGTGGGAATAACTACGCACTCCAATGAGAGAACGGCACCTCAGCAAGGCTGAGGAGGATCTGGTCGCCGGCCAGGGCAGCACGGCTTCCTCACTACCAGTGAATAAGCGGAAAAACCAAGCCAGGTCGAGTGCGGCCGAGCAGATCCACGGAGGCGCGTGCTGCGGACGGCAGGTCGGTCCCGGCCCGAGCTCGGGGGCTCAGGCTCGCCACGGACCCGATCGATACCGTAACAAGCGGCTCGGGTTGCGCTCCGAACGGGGATGATGGCGGATCGGCGCATCTGCGCGCCCGCAGAGGTCATCGATCGGGGGCCGCGACGCGGCGGACGCGCGTCGCGCCGCACTCGGCTGGCAGCAGCGGGACCCGTAGGTGGGCGAGGTGGTCCGGGCGGCCTGCGGGCGGAGGTGGGTCCTGCCATCAGTGGGGGTTGGCCGGAGGAGGAGCGGGCGGCGGCGGCCCAAAAGACGGCCGACGACGTGGGCGAGGAGCTTCGGGACGTCGTCCGCGTCGCGCGCATCTCGCCGACCATCAATCTTCTCGCAGTGACAGGTTGGAGGATGGGGACGGCGGCTGTGGCTGAGGACGCCGAACGCTCGATGCACGACGGCGGTCGCGAGCTGGCCAGCGACGGAGCCCCGACTCACATGACTCGAACCCTGTGCGGGCCGGCCGCAGCCAAACGGTGGCCGAAAGCGTTCCGTCGGACCGAAACTTCTCCTGTTGATGGTCGAAATCCAAGCACGCCTGGGCGCTTTCCACCCGCCGGGGGGGGGGGGGGAGGTAGCAGCCATCATGAATCGGGCTGTACTGTGTGGGACTGTGGACTCCATACAAGCTCACTGTACCTTCACTTAAGACATCATGCATAAAAACAAAGGTGCCTTAGGAATTATGTGCTTTTCGTAGAAGTGGGGGGGGGTAAAATCTTGAAATGCAGTTGAAAAGAACTGACCAAGGAAGAAGGCTGAAGTCTACAAGGATCGAACTGACGTGTGTGGAACCGCTCCTCACACAAACATCGTACACTCTTTGTGCCCCCAGGTTCCTCTGCTGTGCAAATGGATTGCTGTTCATGGGTTCTCCGGGGACATTTCCAGTGTTCCCAACAGTGTTTCGCGTCGTCACCGAAGGGCACGCCCTAAGCGCAACTTGTCAAGTCGGCATGAGGGGCCGTTACGGGAGCCGGTGTTTTCATCTTCCTAGTTCGAGATCCTCCTCAGCTATGTGCGTTTGTTCAGGCTGCAAGCTTCAGCAACGAGTTGTTGCCGACGCCGCCAAAACAACAAACAGCAGCAGTTCAGAGTATTCTGCCATGATGTCAGTTGTTGGCTGAATGAACGCTTAATAAAGCTTGGAAATTGTCGTTCTAGTCTTCTGTCTTTAGGCAACTAGGAAGAAGCCGTAGGACCCTGTTGCAGCACTTGTTTAAATAGGTTTGAACGATAATTGTAACAGAAACAATCAGCGGTCACAAATCGGGAATCTTCAGAGCAGATATAAGCTCCTTCAATCTTGCTCGGAATAATCATCTATAGGACAAATTAATTACTCCAGAAGGCAAAATCTTTATACATTTTGCGTTGCGAAGAAAGAAATTATTGCGTACTCCAGAGGCTAGGGTAACGTTATGCTTGGTATTCGTTAAGAAAACCAAAGGATTATGCCTTTAGTGGGAATGAGGATACGGTACGTTCATATTTTCTGTTTCATCTCCAATGGCTTCAGCTCCGATTCTTCTTTAGCAATTTTAACCCACTATATATTTCCATTAACCCATTGACGACCGGGCGGGCCGATTTCGGCCCGAGGTTATAAAACTGTTCGCTACGGCTCATTTTTCGTTTTTTTTCGTAGTATACGAGAAATCATTAGATGTGTTGGATCCTAGCAATGCTACTGCACTTGGTACGACAGCCATTTACTTCTAAGCACAGATAAAAACAAATAATCAGCACTGCACACTATTCAAGCTGCACAAAGATCGATACTGTTCACAAACGGCCACTCACGTCTTGTAGAAATGGTCGTGCAGAAAAATGACAGGTCACATTTCTTGTAAAAATTTTTGAAAGCAATCTAGACGAAAATATGTCAAACACCTGCTACATCTTGGGCCACCTTATGCACGACTCGTGGCAAACGTGCGCCCATTTTCTTTGCGGACCTTCTTACAGCAGCAGACACATCTCCTATGTTTTGCTTCAGACCTGTTCCGGCCTCCTCCAATATGTGGCTAACCCTTGGAGAGGGAGCTTCACTTGGAACATCATGAAGTAGTGCTTCCGCGAGATCCCAGCGTCCGTGCGGTCCCACGCGCCAGACATGCTATTTGCCGCGCGGTCGTCAGTGGGAATGTGAGTATCAAGCTTTAACAGTCCAGCGTTCTCCTTTACCTACACCTATGTAGGGAAGTATCGGGATAGTCAGCACCAGGTCCGAAATTTCGTAAATCGTAGATCGTAACTACCGTCGTAAGCCGTAAATCGTAAGAGGTACCTGACGTGGAGTGGGATTAAATCTCTAGATGCTTTTTTCTGCTAACGACAGTTAAAGGTAATCCAACACTTGCTTATAGCGCTATTTTCAGCTTAAGCTGAATAGTTGTCTGTTCAGCTAACTGGACACTTTTAAGACCAACTGAACACCTCTCAAAAAGAACTGGACACATTATAAGAACGTCTGAATGAATTGCTGCTTTAAAATTTTACCCTAAATATAAGAGTGTATAAAAGGTGACCAAATAGAGAGCACAGCCTCAAAATTCACTCCCTTTCCGCTAGTCCTTAGATTGATTGTTAATGTTAGCTTCGTTTAATAAAAACAATTGCGACAAGTGACCGTTAAAACTGAAGAATAAATAAAAACCATTTAACTGCTAACCAACCCAGGAAAACAGGGTTTGCTCAAGTTACACAACAAACATCGGCTACTAGGCAAAAGCATGGCAGAATCCCATTGCATGAAACGCAGAAAGATCTCTTTCTTCATTTTGAAATAAGCTCTAGAGCCGCCCAAGTTCGACTTTCGATAAATCTTGGCATGGCATTGTTAGACTGTTAATGTATTATTCTTGTTGTAGCCGTTAACCAAGATTGTTACGCTCTTCTTCATCCGGCTTACGTTTCGGCGAGTTTCGCCTTCTTCAGAGCCTGGAATAGGCGATAATATTTACAAGACTACCAGCCCAAACATCATTTCATACTACAGGGTACTAGTCTTGACGAGAACAGGAACGTGATCCGACACCACAGTTTCCAACGACTAACCTCAGAGGTGGATGCAGAAGCGGGCCACCAACACCAGCAGATGGACGTAGACGTGGGTGAATAAGCTTTGGCCCCGAGACAAACCGACTTAATCAGCCTATGGATAGGATCACGAGGATCGAAACCCACAGAGCTGTGCGAAGGGTGCCAGCTCTTGTGTTACCGCCACGCATTCCTCCTTCCGGTCGACCCGAGCACTCGTAGCTACGATCCAAAGCGCTTCTAATGTCCTGCGCGCCGATATGTCACTCTCTCGCGCTAAGATCGACACTGAGACCTCTATCAACGCGCCAGCATGGCATCGAACCCTGTGTTCCCCCCCCCCCCCAAGGAGTTTGGACCTTACCTTTTCTTACTTAGACTTAGTTCTTCCCATGCTGTTGGGCATATCGGGCGACGAGATTTCTCCATTGATACCTGTCTTGTGCCAACTCTTCACCTTCGTCTCTGGAAATATTTAGTAGTTGAAGGTCCTTTACGAATGTTCGCCTCCATGTGTTTCTCGGATGACCGCGCGCTCTGCTACCACCTTCAGGAATCCAACACATGGCTATTCGAGGAAATCGGTATTCAAGCTTTCGCATTACGTGTCCTGCGAGGCGTAGACGTCTTTGTGCGATTAATGCAGAGACACTACTTGAACCGCTCCGCTTTAGGGCTTCACAGTTAGTCACACGGTCTGTATATCGCACTCACAATATCCGTCGAAGACATCTCTGGTGGAAGGCGTTTAGCTTTTTGGCGCACTTCATGGACATGGCCCATGTTTCACTCGCGTAGGCAACAATCGGGACTACAATTGAGTGGTAAAGCCGCAGCTTTATCTTCGACGCGATTGACGGTAAGCTCCAGATTGGACCAAGCTTCCGAAGCACAGATGAAGCCTTCACAATCCTCGTTAGTATTTCTGATTCCACATTCCCGTCGCATGACACGGTATTTCCAAGATATGTGAACTTCTGGACAGTTTCAAGCTGTGCTGCCTCAACGTTGATGTCTACGTTCATATCTGTTCTCCCTATGCTCATCACTTTCGATTTGTCCGGGTTTAATCGTAGTCCTTTTTTCTTGGCTTCGTTCGCGAGGATTGTGGTCGCCTGCTGCAGTAAACCGTTGTTCTTGGCTATGATAGCTACATCGTCTGCGAAATCGAGGTCTGTAACCAGTGTGTCCTGCCCCATTTAATACCCGTTTCATCACCTTTCATGGATTTCCTCATAATAAAGTCCAGAGCAACATTGAACAGAAGAGGGGAGAGTACACATCCTTGTCTCACTCCGGTAACAACTTCGAAGAATGTCATGTGTATTGCATTCGTTCTGACGCAACATGAGGAATTCTTGTAAAGCTTCTTGAAGATTTCCACAAAAGGCTGGGGTATACAGTAAATCCTCAGAATTGACCATCGTGATTCACGGTGTATACTATCGGAGGCCTTCCGGAAATCCACGAAATTTATGACAAATTGCGTCCGAAATTCCATGCATTGCTCGATGACATTCCGTAGGGTAAATATCTGTTCGCTGCATGACCTAGCACCTCGGAATCCACATTGTTCTTCACGAAGTCTTTCATCTATCGCGGCTCGCAGTCGATTTAGTAGAATTAAGAAGAACACTTTGCCGGGTATAGAAAGCAATGTAACTCCACGCCAGTTTCCACATTCTGATAAGTCACCTTTTTTGGGTATTTTGACGATGACTCCTCTCTTCCAGTCTTCCGGAACTTCTAAGCGCTGCCAACATACGTTAAATAGCCTCGCCAATGTGGTGGTCATTGCTCTGCCTCCTGCTTTGAGAAGTTCGGAGGAAATTTCATCGAAACCCGGCGCTTTACTACCTTTCAGACTTTTGATTGCTCTATCCGTCTCCTCCAATGTTACGTCGCCCATGTAAACTTCCAGAACGCTCTCCTCTTCCTCATCTCGAAAGTCATATGTATCACTAGGTTCCGACTGGTTCAGGACTTCTTTGAAGTGCGCAACCCATCTCTCGATCTGTTCTTCGTCCGTGACGAGCAACTTGCCGCCTCGATCCTTTATCGGCATGTTTGAGCTGCTGTGTGTTCCTGTTAGCTCTCTCACGATTCTGTAGAGCGTTTTCGGGTCACCACGTTCGGCAGCGTTTTGTGCTTCAACACCTTTTTGCGTCAGCCAATTCTTTTTATCGGCTCGACATGATCTTTTGACTAACCGATCGAGTTCAGCGTACTTCCGGCAATACTCCCATTTAACCCCATCGCTCAAGTTAGATCGGTCCTTTTGTTGCTTCGTACGTTTCCGCTCGTCTATTAGATCCCACGTTTCGTGCCTTATCCACTGTTCTTTACGAGTGCCTCTCCTTCTCCCGATGTTTTCCTCAGCGCAAGCACGAGTAGCTTCCTTTATGATATTCCATTGCTCTTCAGCCTCTGTGCAGTTGCCGACCTCTTCTAGCAAGCGGAATCGGTTTTGCAGCTTAATGGAGAAGTTTGTCGAGACGACGGGATCTTTTAGTCGAGCTATTTCAAAGGGACGTGCAATGCAATGTCGTTTCTGTTGCTTGAGTTTCAGTCTCATGCTTGCTCTGTCCTACCCCACTCTTCCAATTCCTTACGGGTTCTTGGCTATATGGGGAAGAGCATTATGGGTGAGGGACGTTCTGCCTGAAAGCGGCGCGGGCAAAGGCGCGGGACAGTGCCTGCGGAGATAATTAGCGTAGACTCGCGCAGTGACACCCGCCGCCTCGTACTCAATCAGACAGCTCTCGCCGCGGAAGCGATGATGACCCTGCCAACTACAGGAGGCTGTAGGTCGACCAGATTTGGTGTGATTACAACCGATAGAGGGATAGGAGGCTCAGACAGCTTGCATTGGCAGTCCAGAAATTCGGATTGATCTGAACCCTACCATCTTCCATATTAGAATTCGAGCTCTTTCGAATGAGCCAGGAAAGAATCTTACCTCAATAACCCTTACTACAATTTTTTTCAGGCGCGGTTAACTTTCGTTAAATATCAGTTTTTATCTACATCAGAATTAACCACGAGCATGCTTTCAAGCTACTGATGTGAACACTACCATCTCCTGCATTATATCCTGTCTAGATAACCCTTGGGGCGACTTTTTAAGCGTTGTTTATTTTGGTTAAATAGCAGTTTTTATTTATACCAGGATTAATTGCGAGGCATGCTTCCATACTACTGATGTAAACCATACCATGTCCTATACTAGAATTTCGAGCTCTATCGAATGATCTAGAAAAGAACCCTGCCTCAACAACCCTTAAAGCGATGTTTTTCAGGCGTTGTTTATTTTTCGCTAAATATAGGTTTTTATTCACATATATCAGGATTAAATGCGAGACTTCTTTCCAGGCTAAAATTGCACAAGGATTCCAATTAGATAGACGACTGATCTTTTAACAGAAGTTTAAAGCATTAGTTTCGACATTACATCTCTTTAGCATTTCGTAACCGATTTTTCTATGAAACTTTATAATACCATGTATATCGAGACTAAAACTGGATAGGTGGTTCATGAAATCTAATGTTCACCGAGAATAAATTTCATCACACGATACTTCAAATTGCTCGTCCAGTCGTTTGTAGCTTCTAGCAGTTTTTTGACCTCGCGTCCCACAGACAATGTGCCTGCATAGCCAATGTTTCCCCACCAATTAACGAGTTAGGAAACACTGATGAAATGCTTAGAAAAAGCTGGAGTACTCCGGTGTTCTTAGGAGGTCCACCGACTACCAAATCGAACTCGTTGGGCAATTTCAGATGTGCACATGCTCTACGCAATGAAGGATCATAATGTCGTTTTCAAAAAGGTTGAGCACTTGATGTGCTCTTAGAAGGTCTCTCGTCTATCTAACTATATTTCTCGAACAATTTCAGCTTGGAAGCACACCTCGCAATTAACTGATATAAGTAAAAACTGATATTTAAGGAGAATAAACAACGCCTAAAAGCCGCCTTAAAGACAGGATAATTTCTAGCTCATTTGATAGAGATCGAAATTCTAGTACAGGAGATGGTAGAGTTCACATCAGTAACCTGGAAGCATGCCTCGTAGTTAATTCTGATATAAATAAAAACTGATATTTACCGAAAGTTAACTGCGCCTTAAAAAAATGTTGTAAGGGTTATTGAGACAAGATTCTTCCCTGGCTCATTCGATAGAGCTTGAAATTCTGATATAGAAGATGGTAGGGTTGAGATCAGTCCCATATTCTGGACTGCCAATGCAAGCCGCCTGAGCCTGATATCACTCTATCGATTGTAATCACACCGATTCTGGTCGACCTACAGGCTCCCGTGGTTGGCTGAGTCAGCATCGCCTCCGCAGCGAGGGCTGTTTGGCTGAGTGCGAAGCAGCGGGTGTCACTGCTTGAGCCAACGCTAATTGTCTCCGCAGGCACTGTCCCGCGCCTTTGCCCGCGCCGCTTTCAGGCAGAACGTCCCCCTCCCGAGCATTATAGTGGAATATGTGGACACAAGCTCACCTTGGGCGTTTTTCTCGAACTGCGTTTGCCAACTTTTGAAGCTGATTTGCGTAAATTCTGCCAGTGACTGTGTGTTGTTGCAGGAGAAATCGTAATAATTACAACATCTCTCGCCATTCCCTGACAAGGAAAGGTTCCCAACTCAAGGTGAACTTTTGCATGCTATTTCAACAGGACCGTATGAGCGGAGTCCAGAATTAAAGTTAGTTTTTCCTGAACGCTTTTTTAAGGAGCTGAAAAAGAGGTGTGAAGATGTGTGCGCAACACTCATCAACCTCTACGACACCCCACGGAGTATGCCTTGGTGGCGCAATCGGTAGGAGTGTGGCCTCATAGAGGCGGGTTTTTGAGTTCGAGTCCGCGTACTGACAGCATTTCTGCACATCTTAGTTTAGTGTTAATACGCTCTCTCATGATCAAAGGAGTCAATTTTAGACCATCAATGCTCACAACAAACCAAGGCTGTCTATGATACGGTGCAGACGAGCATCGCTGAAAAGCTACCTCATTATGTCTATAAGGAGCTACCGCCCTTCCGCGGATGCTCCCGCGGGACGTACGCGGACAGACGGTGCACCGCGGACGGTTGTCGCCGTCCCGGGGCTGCTAGCGTCTCATCGGAGCGCGTTTCCCGTTCCGAACTCCGCGGGACGACAGTCTTTCGCGGTGCAGTGCGCCGCGGACGGCTGCCCTCCTGCGGGCGGGAGGTATTAAGGCCCCCGCAGACTTCTGCGGCGAGCGGCGGGCGAAATCGCTGAGCGGCACCGCCGAGCGGCGCCGCTCAGCGGCTTGACTCATCATCAGTGGGAGCGGTGACGGCGAGATACTGTACTGTTTCTAGTCGGGACCGACTGGTGCTTAACAATAACGCGCCCCGATGACGATCGCGCGCCCGCATCGACCGTCTCCGCTCTGGATCCCGCCGCGAAAGGGCAGAGCGCAGAGCGCAGACAGACAGACGCTGGAGCGGCGCCGCCGGGTGGAATGATTCAAGTCATTTCCGCCAGCGACGCCGCCGGTGCCGATGGGCGGCGCCGCCGGTGCCGCCGGTGCCGCTGGCGGCGAGCTCTGCGTCTCTGCCCTATGGTTAAGCATAGAGCAGCGGCGACGCCGCAAAAGTCTGCGGGGGCCTTTAACACCCCTCTCGTCGTCTGTCGGCGGCGCTCCGCGGACGGCGGGCGTGGCGGGCCGCGACGAGTGGACTGGCGCTGGGTCCCGACGCGATTTCGCCCCATCCGCGGAAGCTCCCGCGGGAGTATCAGGGGCTTAAGGCCTTTGTTATACTCCCCCGGGAGCATCCGCGGAACTTCCGCAGACGAAGGGTGCACAGCAGACGGCGGGCGTGGCGGGGCGCGGGGATTGGCCAGGTGTGGATCTCGGCGAGATTCCCGCCCTTCCGCGGATGCTCCCGCTGGAGTATAACATAGGCTAAGGGTGTCACAATCCAGTGCGGTTGGTCAGGGTGTTCTGCCATTCTCGCTTCGCATATAGCCCGCAATACTCGGCACCTCTCCTTGCGAAGACGGACTGCAGCGATGCGCCGGTTGCTCAAGGGCACACCTCTGGGGCCGTATGCTCGTGCTCCCCCGTTGGGGGAGAATCAATCAATCAATCAATCAGCATATCTCATCACACCCCGATCCCCCATCGGGGGAGACTCGGGGTAGACGAGCATACGGCCCCTGGCAGCTGACCTTGAGCATAATTGGGGAAATTACTCCCTACCTCATGAACCCGTTAGCTGAGTGCAGGCCGAACCAGATAACTCATAAAAGCGTCTGGCGGTAGTCAATTCGTAAATGAGGGAGAAGGAAATAAGAAAACGCGAAGCGCGCGGAAGCCGAGGCGTCGAAGTGGTGGCGGCAGCCCCACCACCGATGGAGACGTCATTTGCATACGGCAGGCGTACGGTGGAGTGCGATATGCAAATACGGTCGGCAGGATGAGAAGGAACGATGGCGATCCGATTAGTGCCGGCCGAGGAAACCTCGCACGACGATTGACGACGATCGGATGAGCCAGTCCTTGTGGCCTACTGGGCGCGCCTGCAGCCGGATGACACGTGGTGAAGACAATCACTGGAGTCCCGTCGCATGGTTTCTGCTCTCCGGTTGTCAGTGGCTTTGAGGATCTTTCGTGATTTGTGATTTGCGAACTTGGACCCAAAAGGCGCGAACTGCATAAACTTCAATCCATAACATAGGAGCCCCTTCAGAGCGGTATTACCTTTACAGATATGGGAGTAGCTGAATTGCATTCGTTGTGAAGAGTCTGAATGTCAACATCGAGGCCAATTGCGATTTGATACAGCCACCGATATGATGTTTAGCTTGCCAAACCTTTTCTAGCAGTCTGCAGATTTTCCTAGGAAACGATCACATTCTGATCGTGAGTGGCTTCGATCCACTGTCACTCTCAGGTAGTTTGTGACTTGAGCCACTACTCATTTAAGTAGACTTCAGTGCGCTAAAACATACTTATGCTCTTGTGAAAATTTCGAATATTCGAATGGCTTCGAATACTGATATTTTTCGAGTACTCCAATCCGAATACATTCGAAGAACGCGATTTTTTATCATTCGAATTCGGATACATACGAGAAACGCGACTTTTTGAACACTCGAATTCGAATATTCGAAGTGTTCAAGTTCATTGCAAATATGAAATATCTGTTTCTACCGTACACTTGGGCGAATCACCAGAAAGAAATGAGACCGCCCTCATGACTTGCCTATTCCCAGCTACCTGTGGCCGCAGAATCGACAGTGTGGTATTTCACGTTTTTAGAGAGCACGACAGATTTGCTACAGGTTTACATACAAACTTCGCCGTCATTCTGTCATTAGCTGTCGATAGGGGAAAGCATCGTTTTATGAAAGTTCCTGAACAGTCAGTCAGCCCCCTCCCCTCCAATTCCAAAAACGATCTATTGAATTGACCTAGAAGCTTATAGAGGCTCAAGCAGATTGTGTCTTGTAAACGTTTTGTCAGCACTTTGCAACACACAAGTACTCCTTCGAGAAAAATTCGTGTTCCGGCAAACAAGGAATTAAGACGCTCCCATTGTTGCGGTGCCACTGGCCCCTCCAGCGCGGTTCGGAGCGTGGTAGACTAGACTCCAGACGGAAAAGTCCGGCCTTTTCTATGCTCTCCTCCGCTGTAGCGCAGGAGAGCACAGATTGGGCTGGGGAAGGGACTCCGGGTTGTGGCGAGTCACCAGACGCGAAACAAAACAGGGCTCATGAGCCGAGAAAGGGGGGGGGGTATAAGAGGCGGTAAAAACCTCGTACTTAACTAGAAAGGGATCCGTTTGCATGGCTCCTCTTCTGTGAGAATATAACTATTCTCCAGCCAACATATTGGTTAAACGGTAAACCCTTAACAAAGATCGATCGACAACAGCCGATCGACCTCAATCGCCTCATTTTTGTGAAGTCCGGCATACGGCTGGCATATCCACACGACTCCCACTCCAAATGGCCAACTCCTAACTATAGCGTGAAGGACAAATATCTTGCGTTAGGAAAACCGTTACAATCATAATTTTCAAGTTTTTTTTTCTGCAGTTAAAAAATCCTACTCTTCCTCGGGTGCTTTGCACAGGCGCAGCAATAAAAGTGGAATGCTTGGCACCTCCCAAACAAGAATTTACTCTTATCCTTCCTTCTGCTACCCTTCATCCTTTATCCTTACACCTTTACAGTACTTCAGTCAAACACAGCAGCACTAAAGGACCTCATTCTCCTGACACTAAAAGGACTCCATTACTGCATATATGGGAAGGACGAGTACAGAGAGGCTGCTAGAATCTCAGGGCCTAACCACGCTCGCTGTGCAAATTGAAAAGGACTAGGATGACTGTCTGTACTTACAACGCCCGTACGCTTGCATCGGAAGCATCCGTCGAGGACCTGATCATGCAAGCCAGGGAGATCAAGTACGACGTCATCGGATGGACCGAGACGAGAAGACACCACCCCTACACGCCGCCTACGACTCCGGAGAAGAACTGTTCCTCGGAACATGCGACAGCAGTGGAGTAGGCGGCGTTGGTGTCCTCGTCAACACGCACTTGGCCATGAACATCGATTCGTACGAGTCTCTGACAACCCGAATCGGACGTCTACGACTGAAGCGATGTGGCTCCATGCCAGCTTTGACTGTATTCGTCGCGTATGCCCCAACATCCGACTACGACGGCGGGGGATAGAGCTTCTCCAGCTCCACGTAGAGGGCGAAGCCTTCTACGTGGAGCTGGAGAAGCTCTATAGGGAAGACCGCACCTTCTACAAGGTGATCGTCGGCAACTTCCACCCAAGATTGGGCCAGAAGGTGACCCGAAAAACTTCATAGTGGGTTCCGCGGTTTGGAATGGAACGAGCAAGGCGAAAGACTGTTTGAGTTTATCATGTCGACCAAGACCGTTCATGGAAACTCGCACTTCCAGGAACCTCCCTCCCTACGCTAGACCTAGGAATCCCCGGTGGCCAGTTCCACAAAGAGATCGACCACATCATCTTCAACCGCAAGTATTGCCTGACCGACGTTTTCGTTGTGCCCAAGTTCCACACGGGGTCTCACCACCGCCTCCTTTGCGCAAAATTCCGCTTTTTGCGTCAAGGAGAGAAGACCCCGAAACTCAAGAAGAGGAGTCCCAAAACCACCATCAACTAGGACCTCTACATCTCTCTTGCCGGCCTTTGGGAAGATACCTTCATGGACAACATCGACGAAGAATACGACCGCTTTGCGCACCATCTCCGCGATTGTGCTAAGGAAGCCGAGAGCTTGAAGACCAACAAGAGATCTCTGCCTCCAGAAACTCTTGAGCTGATACGCCAGCGTGGAGCAGCACGAGCGTCAGGCAACTTCCAACTGACGTCCGAGCTTGCGAAGCTATGCAGAGCGGCGATAAAGAAAATTCTTAAGAAGAGAAGGGCGGAAGTGTTGGCTGAAGCTACTGAGGCAGGGTTGAGCATCCGCAATGCCCGACGGAACTTCGCCAACTTCAAGACCAAGATGACTTCTCTCCAACGTCCTGACGGAACCGTCACCGAAGAGGTCAGAAAGACCATGGAGAAGGTCATCCACGACTTCTACTCCGATCTCTTCGAATCGCCACGTCCACCTGCCCATGCCATCTTCCGCAGGATGGATACGTCGTTCCCTCTGTTCTCCTTTCCAAGGTCCGACACGCCATCTAGTCGGGGAAGAAACGTGCAACACCCGGTCCTGGCAGGATCAGATCCGTACACCTGAAGACCTTCCCGCCAGCGCTCATCAACACTCTGGCGCAACTTTTCACCTGCTACCTGTCGGAGTGCAAGTTTCCATCTCTGTGGAAGACCAGCAAGACCGTCTTGCCGTACGAGAAGGGAGACGTGAAGAATATTAACAAATATCGCCCGATCTGCCTGCGATAGGTAGTCTACAAACTGTTCACTGGAGTCATCCTGAATAGGATCAGCCGAACGCCTGACGAAGGATAGCCATGCGAACAAGCAGGATTTCGGAGAGGATTCAGCACGATCGAACACAAACACTCCATACGAAGCTCGTCGAAGTATCGCGATAGTACAAGCTAGTGCTATCTCCTACGTTCATCGACCTGAAGACGGAATTCGACTCTGTCGAAGCTGAAGCGGTCATCGAAGCTCTGCTGACGACGTCGTGCTCATAACATTGAGCATCAACTAGACGGAGCGAATGCTAATCGACTTCGTTCGTGTTTGCGGGAACATCTCCGAATGCTCCAGCTACGTACATCTGGGTCTCGAAGTCTACATGGCCTACGGCCAAGCACCTGAGCTGGGCAGGAGTAAGCAAGCGGCTTGGACAGCATTCAAGAGCGTTCAAGAAGTAGTGAAAAAGACGAAGAACGTCCGACTCCGTGCCCACCTATTCGACACCACTGTTCCTCCTGCCCTGACATACCCGTCAGAAGATGAGCACGCGATCAGCGTCAGACATGGTGGAATCGAGAGAATGATGCTGGAGTGACACGACTCAGACAGGTGAGAGAAGGCCTATGGAGTTCCGAGCTTCGTCGACTTTCGAAGATCGGAGACGCCGCGTTGGTCGCACTTCTTCGTGATTGGTCCGATCAAACGATATGACGCTATTCGCGTCCCTCGAGCGAGAGCGATCCATTGGAGGTCTCCGGCACGCGACAGGGATGAATGGAGACGCTGCTGGCGCCCGCACGAGCGACTCGATGCTCAACGGGATGTCGGGTGATACAGCTGATGTCTATACTCTAAGGTGATCTGAAAAATCTCACAGACCATATAAAGACGCGCTAAGAGCTGTCGATCATCACTGTATCAGAAATTACTGGGAAAAAACAGGTGCATGAAATTAGCGTAAAATAGGTACACAAAATACAGGAAAATACCCAGACTTCCTCAGCGTGCACTGAAATTCACAAGATAGTGTCACAGATCAATAGGCAATCAATATCGATCGACATAAACGATCTTTTTATCGGTGATATCGGTTTTCTCTCAGAGTTAACCGAACGGGGTAGGAGTCACGTGATTGTGCCGACGGAAATGCTCCAAAGCAGTGTAAGTTCTCGATCAGGTAATTACTGGGTCATGTGTTATTCCCCGCTCACAGCGGCGCGCTCTTCATCGCACGCACGGGAGGCGGCAGCGATACTCATTTTGGCGCGTGCGGTCGCGCGCACGTACCTCGGGCGGGGTCGGTTTGCCTCGTGCGGTAGAGAGCATGGATGGGTAGAAATTTTGAAAATTTTCCCAGAAAACAGAAAGCAGAAAATCGATTTCATCAGAAACAGAAATCAGAAGACAGAATAGCCAAAAACGCCAGAAAATAGAAAATCAGAAAACAGAAAATTTCGAAATTATCATACGACCTAATTATTCCACCTAAGGATCCATTTTCCAGTAACAAATGCTTTTGTATGACTAGAAATGTGGTTGGTGTGGACAAACTTTTTTACTTGCAAGCATTTATAAAAATTTCTAAATTAAATACAGTGAGTAATTCTTAAATCGTGACTCAAATGTTCTAGAAATCTCGACATTTGAAATATGCAACATTACTCAGCAGCTCCCTTTCACAGCTAATGCCCCAATTAATGTAAGTGGCCTAGTTTCCGCATAGCTGAAAGTTTTCAAGCCAATTCACCATACAGCACCTAGTTACTCCTTAGCAAACTAAAGATGTTGCGTACTGGCTTTATATATCACGAAACAACACGAAATTGTGACTGAGTTAGCTCTCAACAGAATAGATTTTGGGTGACTGTGGTCGCCCGATCTGTTGCTAGTCTACAAGCTGTTTGTTCACTCGAATCATCCTGAATGTGATCAGCAGAATGCTGGAGGAAGGACAGCCATGCGAACAAGGGGGATTCCGGGGAAGATTCTGCACGACCGACCACATACACACCATCACGATGTTCATCGAGGTATCACGAGAGCACAAGCTGCGGCTGTGCTATACGTCAGAAGACCTAAAGAAGGTATTCGACTCCGTCGAAACGGAAGCGGTCGTCGAAGCCCTTCTACAACGACGCTCGTCATCGACGTAAAGAGAGGGGTTTGGCAAGGAGATACCATGTCCCCGAAGCTTTTTAGCGCTACCCCCGAGAACGTCATGCTCGAATTAGAATGGAAAGACATGGGAGTGAAGGTCGACGGCCGACAGCTGCACTATCTTCGCTTCGCTGACGACATCGTGCTCATAACACCGAGCATCAGTCAGGCGGAGCGAATGCTGCCGACTTCGATCGTGTATGTGGGAACGTTAGACTGCAGGTGAATCTTACGAAGACGATGTTCATGAGGAACGGGCAAATTTCTGATGCCCCATTCTCGCTCAATGGAACGAACATCTCCGAATGCTCCAGTTATGTGCATCTGGGTCGCGAAGTCAATATGACCGACGACCTAGCGCCAGAGCTCAGCAGGAGGAAACGAGCGGCTTGGAGAGCTTTCAAGAACGTAGAAGAAGTCGTGAGGAAGACGAAGAACGTCCGACTCCGTGCCCATCTATCCGGCTCCACTGTTCCTTCTTGTGCTAACATACGCCTAAGCTACAGAAAGAGAGACCTGAGCTACAAGAAAGCAGGATGAACACGCGATCAGCGTCGCGCGGCAGAAAATGGGGTGGACGAAGCTCGGAACTTCCTCGACGTTTGAAGATCAGAAACGCTGTCGCATAGACTCCGGAAAAATTAGGACTACGTAGTGCGCTTTACACACACCCGCTGGACGAAAGCCGTCACCGACCGGATTCGCAGGATGTCAAAAGAACACCAGAACGCCCATCAATGCGTTGGTCGGACTTCTTCGTGCAAGCCCTGAACGAACGATACGACGCTCCTCTTGTCCCTTGGCGAGGATTATGACCAGGATGGGTGCGGGAAGACGTGGGTATGGTAGCCCTTGTTACAAAGATAAACGTGCGACAGTGGTTCAGATTTATTATCAGAGGAAGAGAGTGAGTGGTGGAGCCCAACCGGTGCTCACCACGTTACTTGAGAGAGTGTCGCTTATCGCCTAATACAGCCCAGCAGCCGCCCCTATTGGAGGGAGCGGCGCCTTACAAAGGGTGCAAGAGGTCGTAGACGACACTCCGCGGGGCGACAAGTACATTTTATACATAACTATCAATACAATCCTATCGATTTGGTCGTTGTGGTTGAAGCAGCGGCTCGTTGAACATAGGAGGGTACGGTTTGGGGTGCAGCTTGTCGAACATGGAGACGGCTTGAAGAAGATCGGCTCGATGTTCAGCTCGTTGACAATGGAGACAGCTTGACGTTGAATCGGCTCGATGTTCAGCTCGTTGACAATGAAGACAGCTTGGCGTTGGATCGGTATGAGGTGCGGCTCGTTGAAGATGATGATGACGAATTAAAGACGAGGCCGTTTCACTTGAGGTCGTCCCTGGTGACACAGCAGCTGGTTGTGACCGAGGCCACAACTAGCGCATTTCACCTGGCAGTCGTCCCCGTGGGACGGTTTCAGGCATTTCAAGCATAGATTAAGCTTGGATGCCTGAACCGTCCTCGATACGGGGTCATTTCATGCATCGGCCGGAGTAATGCGAATCGCGATTCTCCTCGACCGTGCAGAATATGCAGTTCGACTTGGGCGCCGTCCTCGTGAGCACCACCTCGGTTCTCTCCATGACGGTGTCCATGGCCGTTTGCAGATACTGTAAACGGGAGGAGATTAGCTGAACTGACTTGTTCAGCTCCTTCACTGCTTTCAGCACAGCTGATATCGCAGCATCATCCGAAGCAAGCAGTTCCACGGCCTCATTGAGTTCGGGAGTGGTGATTGAACGGTCGGACGACATATTAGCTGACGGTAAAGTTGTGAATTTGGATCTCCTTTTATACGCGTCGTCAACCGTATCATTCCAAATCGCCTAAAACACAGCTGGGTAGCCTAACTAAGCACTTGGTTGTAGATTCCATTTATCATCTCATCGGGCTCTACTCGGTTGGCTACTTAGGATGCGACCAAGGACTGGGGCCGCCGAGCCACGAGATAGTGGAATAGCTGTGGAGGATCTGTGAGATAATTGACTAATATGTGCATCACATAAATATTTGTACAAATATTTGTATAGATATAGAATTAATCGATCTTTTGACCTAACTATGGGATTCCTTGCCGCTTTTTGAAGGAATATGTGTTATTGATCAAACAGATGTGCTTGAAGGCTTAGTGTAATTACACAGAATTTTTCTGATTATTCCTGCCGCACATGATAGTGCGTAAAGCCCTACTTTTAAAAGGCATATAAAGACGACTGGGCCGAATACATATGTTAGTGTGCCTAGGGTTAGAGCGGTACCCAATGCATCTAGTGCAAATTTCCAAGTTTAATGACTTTTATCAATGGTTCCATATCCGGTAAGGTTATGTCTGAGAACCATTGAGTATTGATTGGCACTGTGTGTGCATCTAGCTCAAAAATTGACCGATTCGATTCAATGTGATAATTAAGAATGCCTTCCATTATGAAGGACTTTTCCAATGGACCACAAGGAACAGTGCAGTGCTCCCTGTCTATTGATTTTTGAAATTCCAAAAGAATCCAGTTAACTTTGGCTGATGTTTCGCAAGAAAAAGAGAACAGCTGAGTTTCGCAAACGGCTGTGACTACTCCGTTGCTACTAGACGTACAAGTGACCGTAAGATTTGCTCCTTGTGGGCAATTATAACATCCCGAAAGTTTTTAACTTGTAAATCGCAGCCATGTCTTTCTACCAGTGTTGCGGATTCTTTAATTATTTTAGAATCTATTCGTAAGATTAGCTCTTCTTCTTGGGATATTGTTATGATATCGTCCCCTGACCTCCTAATCCTGCCGTAGGGTGTCTGCAGAGGCATCATGACCTTGTCATCCCCATATAGGGTGCGAACCGAATCCTCGGGGCATTGACAACTCTGTACCGAGGTCTCGCATTGGCATCTTATTCTATTGATGCATGTTGCGAATTGCTCTACGGCCTGTTGTCTGCTGTTGCACTCCACCGGAACCTGGAAATGGTTTGGTAGTGCAAAAGTCATATCATTTGCAATTGCAAATCTCTTATTTACTATTGAATTGGCAGGTTTTTGGAGTGATATCGTTGTGATATTAAACTCATCTATATTTTCCAATATATATGGTTTCATAGACCGCGTTAGAGTCTTTTTCTTCCCAAATAGTACTAATTCGATATCAAAAGTGATTCTGGGTATCCAGTGCGGACACTGAACGATTTCAAATACTCTTTTTGAAATCGGCCTGTGGGCTACTCTATAAAAGGAGCAAGCAGGCAATGGTACAAAACAACCGCACATAAGTCCGCCGCAGCTACTAAAGCATCCCGAGTATCCGGGATAGTTTTGGGCTTGTTCTAATTCTGGTATAGTTTCGTTATGCTTTAGGGTCTTGCACTTTTCTATAGTGCATGACCCTGCCTGCGAACATCTTTCGACATTGTAAACTCGAATTTTTGTTGGTCTAGTGAAACTTTCTGTTACTTTTGCACACTTGAATTCCACTGGTCTTCTCAGAAATTTTGCGGATCCAATGGTCTTGTTTTCATGCACAATCTCAATGCAGAGTTCATTTTGCAGTTTGTTAAATAGAAGTTCGCGACTGTACTCAAAGTGGCATTGATTTTGTCCATTGCAGACGAGATCAGCGTTTTGCCTGCTGTACCCGCGTTGATATGCTTGAGTTGTAGGTGCATTTGCACACAATATCATGCACACTGCTAATATTACTGGGCCCGAAAGCCGCGTTAACTGGAAGGTCTGTGCCTGACCACTTGAAGTGCAACTAACTGGTTGTTGCACTCTTCCAGTCTTGTTACCCGATTTCCACATTTTTGTGGCTAGACAGGATAGTATGATTAGTATTACGACCGCTATGTAAATTATGATAGCTGTAGTACCTATTGCTCCCCTAGGCCAGCAATGTGGGTTTCCTAGTAGCGTTTTTGATAAGAGATGGTGATTATCACAGAACTTGGGTCTCTCGCAGATTACGACCTGTTCATCGAAACCATCATGCGGAAATAGTCCTACCATCACTTTATCATCGGTAGGTGATATTGGGAGATAAAAGATGTTGGATTTCGGTTGCTGCGTAATGTTTCGGCAGTCACTATTGAAGCATAATTCAAACGTTTTCCCAATCAACGAAATGTTGACCTTTCCTTGTTCACATTTGATGTTTTCTGCTGCATTCATTGCACATGCAGGTGAAACCATAACTAGTATTGCAAGCAACATTAAAGGGGCGCTTGCGATATTTGATAACTGAAAGCTTTCTAAGCTGTTTTCAAAGTTTCTTATGATATCATATGCAGCTGTTTTTGAAGCACGCTGCAACACTTGACGTGTCTTAGGCTGCGGGGGACCTCGTCCGCTATTGCTTCCAGGGGTAGCGATTCCTCTGCCACACTTCGGATTTCTAGAGGAAATAGCTTGTTTAGCGGTCTATGAATGGTCTTATGGTTAGGCATAAGGACTTTTGCTGACCTAGTGAAGCCATCCGCTGATGTGACTATCTCTGTTATTTCACCGTATGGCCAATTCCCTCTTGGAATAAGGTCCTGTTCAACGATGACAATCTCGCCTAGTTCGGGACAACTTCTAGTTAGGTGTCTAGGTTGTCTTAGATGAATTTTTTGATTCTCTCTAATGGATACTAATTATTCTGTTCTCCAGAAGTCCCAAAATTTCTTTGCGATTTCTTCGGAAAAGCAAACAGCAAACAATCGTTTCGGTTCACGATATTTCTGAAGAGCTTCTTATGTAGTATTTGCCCTTATTAAAATATTGTCCACGTAGAGACTTTTTGAGATTTCCTTAGCTAGCTCCGTATTTTGAGCAGTTAAATATGTCATCAGCGCCATATTTAGGATGCTTGGTGACGCCGTTATCCCGTACGGTAGCCTACGAAATCGATAATTAATAATATTATCTTTCGTAGGTGGATGGTTGATATTTTTCAGCCATAGAAACCTGCAGAGGTCCTTGTGAGGCTATATTAACCGAACTTGGGTGAACGCTGCCTCGATATCGCACATAAGTACAATTTTACTGGCTCGTGAAGTCAGTAGAATGTCATGAATTTTATTCACAAATGACTCTCCTTTCTCGATTACATCATTTAGTGATAAACTTCCTTTTTTCTTAGAAGAAGCATCAAAAACTATTCTCAGAGGGACCTTGTTGTTCGATCTCCAGACTCCAGAATGCGGCATATAATAGATGCCAGCAGTTTCGTTGCATTCTGTGGAGAAGACTTCGATCATGCCTTCTTTCTCATACTTTTTCAATATTTCAGTGGACCAGAGACGTTGCTCTGGGTTTTTCTGCAGTGATATTTGCAGAGATTCTAGTCGCCGAATGGCAACACCATAATTATCCTCTAATTGAGTAATATTGTCTTTCAATGGGAATGGTGCGGTTATGAATCCGCCGGAGAACGATATCCTCTTTGAGTATTCTGAGAGATATTCGAGCGCTTTTTCGTTTTTCTGGCACTCTTCTGACGAAATTCCTAAGCCGTCAAGTTCGAACATTTTTTGAAGGATTTCCTGTTCGCTGTTTTCTTGAATGGAACATAGCAGATAGTGGCATTTTCGCCCTGGTGGGCGCCCTTTCCGTATATGGTAGGGCCAAACACTGTTTTGGCAATATGAAGACCCGTGGGAGTCTTTACATTATTGATCGGACCGGTTACCAGGTCGTGGTAATGGTCTAGCCCCACAAGAATGTGAGGGTTTTGGTGTTCTCCACGAAGTTTGGAGTTTGATAAGCAAATACTATTTGCCTTCAGAAAGTCTACGTCGACTGAACTCAGATTAACACTAGGAGAACCATTGGTGATGATAGGTTTGGTCAGAACGTTCAATTCGAGCTCCTCACCATATATTGTGCTCAGTTTGATGCATACTATGTGGCTCTCAAAGCTCTCGATATGGCCTCCTATGCCCGACATTGTGCAGATTTCGGTAGTTTGCTTTGACAGGCCTAAGCGGTCGGCGAGAGACTCTTCGATCACGTTCTTTTGAGCACCCGTGTCGAAGAAAAAGAGTATTTTTTCATATTCTCCTTTTTTATTGTTCCACACATTTCCCTCAGCAGTCATTAAGATAAGCTGGGAGGGAGTTGAATTTCTATGTGATGTATTGTCCTTGGGACACATCTGAACATTGCTTATGTTCGGCCTAGTTTGTTGTCCTTGATTAGGATAACTATTTGGAAAACTTCTATGTTGCCGCTGAGGCCTGTTTGGTCTTTGATTGTTCGGTCCTGAACGGTTTCTTGGATTATTGCTCCAAGGTGTTTGATTATTTGCCTGACTACCTTCGTTTTTAAAGCAGAGGCTTATATGATGTTTCTGTCCACATTTAGAACAGTCTGGCTTTTGGCAATCGAAGCTGCTGTGATTTGAAGAACAGCACTTCCAGCATCTGCGGCCGTCTGTTAGCGCTTTGCGGCGAGTCCCTCAGTGACCGTTCTACAAGTCATTGATCCATGAGTACCTCTTTGGCAGAATAGGCACTGGTCGCCAGAATGTTGCCGCGAAGTGGGGTACTTATCTTTTGGAGTGTTGACCACCGCACTTTGCTTGTGGCCGAGTCTGTTCTCGACATAGCCTTTGGCGGCAATCTCTTTCTTTAGATGACCTATGAGGTCGCCGATTGTCTGGCTGTCCTGCGTATGATTAGATAGTAAGACAGGTTTCACTACATCATGAGGAAATTTGGCTAAGATTGTCTCGCACCACATTGGGTCGCAAGTTTTCCGCACATCGTAGCCAGCGGATACCATTTGATTGATCAAAATTTGAATCTGCGCGAAAACTGACGAGCAGCTCTCCGAAAAATCGTTTGCTGGCTTCAAATTGACCAGTTTCTGCACTACATGCGACCTATTTATGGGCTGATTGCAGTAGTTTTCTTTCAGGGTCTGGATGATCCACTCGTAGTTCTGTGGTACCAGTTGAATCCCCTTTACAGAGTCCTGAGCACTGCCTTTAAGACTTTCCCTGAGAAGCAGAATCTTCTCCATAACATCGAGATCGCTACTCTTGTGAACGAGGGTCTCGAAGACAGCCCAGTATTCTGGAAAGTCCTCGGCGTTGCCGTAAAACTTGGGCAGTGTCGCCTGAGGTGGCTTTATGGAACGAAATTGCCGTGCATCGCTTTCAATTTGCTCGATGACAGCTGAGTTTGAAGCTGATTGCGATAGATTGCTATCGCTCGGAACAGGCTCCATTTGATTTGTATTATCTTCTTCGGCTACTCGATCATTAGAGCCATTGGAAGATGCGCTCTGCAGGATTAGAGATCTCTGAGAAATGTAACCCAATTTTACACTCATTGTATCCCTCACGCATTTGGTTTCCTCAAGCCGTGTTGTCAGCTTGAAGATTAGATCGTCTGCACTGGCGATCTCTTTGTGTAGTTGTGACTCACTCTCTATTTGTTCTATTTCTAGCATAACATCCTTTTTATCGGACTTATTTTTGCAGTTTTCGTATACTGCTCTAATATTATTGTAGAGGATTTCAAGCCTCTCTCTTCCTTCCTTGATTTGATTTACTCCATTCTGTAGGAGCGCAGTAGCTGTTTTGCACTGTTCATAGCTATCCTCGTCTACGGTAGGATAGTCTACCTTTTCTGTGTACTCCGTGTATCTGGAGACAAGATTTTTTAGCGTCGTTGCGCAGTTGATGATAGGTGTTCTTTGGAAGTGCAGCGCCATTTTTTGCGAGACCTCCGAGGTGAAAATGCTTATTTCTGCGAAAATTCAGCAGAAAACGACTCCAGGTACTTGGTACGGGAGTAAGTGTCCGTTGGTATGGGACGAATCAATTAAGATTCTTAGTCTTAAAAAAGACTGTGATATTTGCTCTAGAAAGAGCTGTCTTCGCTCCAGGTCCCAAGGTTGGTACGCCTTGACACGGGAGAATTTGGCTTATTAGGCCGATGCACTAGATGACCAGGATGGGTGCGGGAAGACGTGGGTATGGTAGCCCTTGTTACAAAGATAAACGTGCGACGGTGGTTCAGATTTATTATCAGGGGAAGAGAGTGAGTGGTGGAGCCCAACCGGTGCTCACCACGTTACTTGAGAGAGTGTCGCTTATCGCCTAATACAGCCCAGCAGCCGCCCCTATTGGAGGGAGCGGCGCCTTACAAAGGGTGCAAGAGGTCATAGACGACGACAGATTATCCACTGGAACACTCTGGCACGCGACACGGACGAATGGAGACCTGCTGATGCCCGCTTGAACAACTCGATGATTAGTAGTACGACAGACGATACAGGTGATTCATGAAAAATTTAATGTATCACAACTGTATCACTACATCAGCAAAATCAAAGGTAACTAAAAGTTATCTGTCTCTACATAATTTTTGACAACTAAAAGTTGAGCAATGTTCAGACTTTAGAAAAGCAGCTTCTCCAAAGGCTCTGCAGAATGCGATCGTTTGGGATGACCGGCGAATAATTTTCAATTTTTAAACTGGAGGTGGAGAAGGATCCTACCCACAGTTACTATAGGACATGCGGATAATTAATAGGTTATTAATAGATAATTAAATGCTCTTCAGAACACTAGTATTGTAGCCTTAATACAAATTTGTATGCAGTCGTAGATGGTCCATACTACTGCTGAAATTCAAAAGAAAACGAAAGTCATATTATGAATGACGAGAAAAGTCCTATGAAGGGACTCTATCTTAGCTTATTCAATTAATTAAACAAACAAAGCGGTATAGTTTATAAGTGTATGGCGCAATTTCTTGACATGCGAGAGTGCCACATGCTTGGAATTTAAAATTTTCTAGAAACATTATTTTGAAGAAAGCTCATAAATCTATTATGCTTTTTGGATACTTTCTAATGGATGTCCTTGATACAATTTTGTTCGCCCACACCCACTTTCCGTTTTCTGGCCAAGTTTTGGGCATTTTCCAGAAAACAGAGAACAGAAATTCCGCCCATCCCTGGTGGAGAGGGCGAATTTTTCCGACCTTCGCGCCAACACCGTCCGTTCAAATTGATCAGCTGTTCATGGGTTCCGGCCTCAAGTTCTAGTTGACTATTCAACTGCCACTGGTGGGCATATTCTGGACTATGGAGCGGTAAGATGCTTTAAGCTATTTGTGTGCTTTAAGCTAAAGGATATTTGTATCTGTCAGGGTAGGGGGCACTCCACTCCGGCTTTTTAACAGCAGCGGCCAAAGCTGAAAGTAAACAACATGGCGATCTGGCTTATGAGAGTAGCGCTCTTCAACTCCTTGCCTCACTTCATGTGTTCCACTCGCACCAATGTGTAGTTGCTGAAGCCACTGCGAATTCCATCCATGCAACTTTCTTGCGATCCCTCTACAATTGCAACGGTTGCTTCGGTGTAGGGATAATGTGCTTTGAACGATGTATGAAGTTCAAACACTTTACCGCAATCCTGACTCGATCATAAATTCCCTGTTCTGTTCCAATACGTGTTCATCCCTTCGGCTCGCACTTACTGAGACTCTTCGCCGTTCAGCCTTAGCCCTAGTTTACACATGCGCCGCCGCGCAACGCGGCACCACGACTGTCATAGATACTCAGACAAACTAGTTCAAACACGGATCTGAGAAATCGGCTAAAAGAAGTCCCCGCGGCGAAGTCTATAATTTAGGGCCAACTTAAACCGAGGCAGTTTGAGGAGTGATAAGCCCGAAAGCTCGGCGAAGGATCCAAGAGAGGCATGGGAGATTGAATAGCGGAGGCCCCGACATGGATAAAATGAAGGCTGTCGCGGCAGGACCAGCCTCACGCGCGCCGGCGGCTGCGAGAGCGGCCGAGCGGCCGGTTGCATCACCTATCGATCGACGCAACGGAGTGTGTACGGCCGCTAGGTGAGTCTTTTTTAATTTTTTCGCTGTTTTCGTTTGAGATTTCGATTGATGTGTTTGCTTTGTCGTATGTATGTCATGTTCTCGTTGTTTTGTTGCCGGTTCATTGCTTTTGATGGGGCTTGGAGCTCTCTTGGGAGGGGGGCTTGAACGGGAAGGCACCCGATGGACTGAAGTGGATAAACTGAAGAATAGAAGCGAAATTTCAGATGCTAGGTGGGGCGGGGATTCGATTCCTTGAGTCGATTGGTTGAGGCATGGATGGATTCAGGCGTTTTGAACTGAATCTACTAACTAATTAGTGGATTCAGTTCAACTCATTGCAGTTGCAATGAACTGCAACTGCAAGTACCGCCGATTTCGGCGTAGGCGTTGAAGTCATGAACCCATTGCCATGTTTTTGAAGAGAATGGAGTAAAGCGTGGTTTAATTGAAAAAGTGTGTTCAAGCGAAGGTTCCTTCGCATTCTCCGCGGGGGGATTCCATTCATGCATGATTCCTCTCTTACGGTGTGATATCCTAGAATGGCGTGATGCCATAAAGGGCTCCTCTATTATGCTCTGATATGAATGCAATAAAGGAATTATCTTTTCGAACCGACTTCTCAGGTGAGAAGTCGGTTCGAGGAAGAGTGAGGAATGCAATAATTTTGTTTCGACTCCAAGCTCGAGACTGAAACATTCAATCTCGCTGAAGTAGTGGATTCATTCATAGTTCTAGTTCATTCGGATAATTGTTTTGAAGCGAATCTACTAATTGGCTTTAATTTAATGTTAAAATTCACCGAAGGTGTTGGAGTGAGGAATTATCGTTGATGTTTCTGAAATGAGTTGGCAAGTTAATGTGTGAGGCTGATGGAAACTGTCGACTTCTTCGGGGGGGGGGGACCTCAAGTGAATAAATCCGACTCCTTATGCTGTGATGAGAGTCGAATAACTGAGTTGGCATGAAGCGATACTAATGACATATTGAATGAAATGAACAAAGTGTATTGACATGAATGCAATCTCATGTATCCAAAATGATGCACTCATAAAAGGAATTGTCTTGCCGGTACACTTCTCCGAATGGGTTCCATGAAAGGCATCCGTTGACATGCCTCGAAACGAATTTACTAAAGGAATTGTCTTGGATCGTGCACTGCTTCGGAGAGGTAGGATTGATTGCGGGCTGCGAGCTTTGGGAAGGGGTGATGGGGCCGTTAGGAGGGAAGAAATGACCTGTTCTGTCCTCCTAATTGCTATCGCTCTTAGGGTCACGCTCCCCTTATCGAGGTTGAGGTTGACAGTTCCCGGGGTCATCTGCCATGTCAATGATTCGTACGAGATCCGCGTAATTGCCCTTTGTCCTTAAGAGAGATCGAGCCTCGTGTTGAAATAGGAAGTGCAACTTGAAGGACTTCAGATGTTTGAAATTCGCTGAAGGAGAGTGAAGCGGTCCCAAGGGGAACGGCAGTGGTCTGTGGAGCGCCTGACCGAGAGGTGTTGCGAAATAAGCAGCCACTCTTGCCCTTTTGTATGAGTCACCTCGTCTCGTCTCGTCTTGCGAGGTCCATTTCTAAACAGTTTCTTCGTGCCGTCAGGCTTCTTTCCGGGGGGGGGGGGCGTGCGATATTGGATTCGAGCAGTTGGATTCGGGAATTCCTTCTTCAATTCTCTTCCTGAGAAGTAGTGTTGAGAGATTCAATGTGGCGCTGGCTTTCTCTCGAGGCGGTCCGACGTGGAAATTCGTGGTTTCTCGTGCCTCGAGTTTGTTCTTATGTGAAGCGGCAAATTAATTTGTCATGAATGGATAGTGGGAGATGTTTTGAACGTATTTGAACGAATTTTCAAGGTCGCAGGTAGGATTGGATTCATTGAAGCATTGAGTCTGATGGTTGAAAGTGAAGTGAGAAATTTTTGAGTTGTTTCATATTCGAATTTTGTGGAGGTGCTCGAGGCATTGGAATTAATTGTCATGGTTTTGAAGTGGGAATGGCCGTAGTGATGTTGTGTCTAACCTCCGAATTTCCGGAGGGTTTCGATTTATCCATTATTGCTCCCTTTTAATGTCATCGAGGTTTCCTCCCTTTATGTCTGCCGTGATGTCGTCCGGCATAGGTCTCTTATGCTGGTCTGTACTGATTCGATTCACTAAACTGTCTTCGATTTTCGATTTCTCCGGAGGGTTTGAGTGGATGAAGAAATCGTCTCTCATTATTATTATCATGTTTCGCTGGGAAGGTGCTAAGCGAAGCGTGTTGAAGTTTCCAGTTCTCCGGAGCCCGTCTGCTCAGGAATTCATGTAATTGAATCCTCAGTTAAATCCTAACTAAAGAAATATTCTTGAGCCTCGGGGATTTCTTCGAACGATTCGATGAGTGAAAACTTTCTTATAATTTAGTGCGATGGGAAGCGACCAAAATTAAAGTAATTGAGTTTGTCATAAGCCTTTACGATAATTTTGAAATGAATCCATGTCCATGTTTCTGAAATGGATGCGTAGAAGGAAAAGTGGTTAAGTTTGGAATTTTCCAGAGGGGTAGATTCAATAAGCAATCCATAGTGAGGATTAGCTAGGTAGATTTTGTTAGCTGAATGAGCTAAAATATTGCGTAGAAATTCCAACTCTTTCGATTTCTCCGGAGGTGAGGGAGTCAGAGATGCATTCTCGAGTCATGTATTAGAGTTAATTGGAGTAGTGAAGTGTTGTCTTCACCATTTAAATGCTCCGGAATAAATGCTCCGGAAGGAGGCGATTTCTCTGCTTATGCTGTGATGCCATCCTGTGTACTTCTGTCTCATGATGTTGTGATGTCGTCGATGATCGGTCTCTTATTATGGTGGAATGTCATGCAGGATGTCTCGCTTAGCTGTGAATACTGAAAAAGGAATTATTTTATGTATGATAATATGTATGTAGAAGTTCCAACTTCTCCGGAGGGGTCCGAAGGCGGGATGGGCTGTTAAGAGGGTGGAATGCTGTGCTATGTTTTGATGAGTAGCCGGTAAAGGATTTGTCTTCGCCTCTCACCTTGGACTTCTCTGGAGGGGTTCGATGAAGGGCTGCTATTTTTGTTCCCCTAACAACATCTACTATAAGTTGCTTCGTAGTGATGGAGTCTGATGTGGCGGGCTGCAGTCGCGCTGGCGATGCTCCCAGCAGTAGCAGTAGTAGCAGCAGCAGCGGGAGTCCGTCCAGCACCCCGTACAGTCCAAGCGGGTCGTCGCTAACGTGCGACTTGGAGCTGGAGCCGCCGCCACCAAAGAAGAGGAGGACGACGAAGGCGAAGCGGGTGCCAGCCGCTGTGGCTTCATTGCTGCCAGGTCCATCTAGCCGACGTCCTCCGATGGGTCGGAAGAGCCTGGATCAGACTAATATTTCGCTGCCTTCCATCCGACGTCGGAAGCAATCACTCGCTGCGCGGAAGCGATCATTCCCTGCTGACAAGCCAGAGCCTGCCGCCCATGCTGGCCCGGGGAGGAACAACGGAGCGTCAGGGATGTCGGCCTGCTCGCGGAGATTGAACCGGAACAGGGACCAAGCAGGAGAGCGGAGATGGAAGTCTCGCAGCACTTGCTGAAGCAGTTGAAGCAGTCCAAGCGGGCGCGGTCGAGGAAGAAGAAGGCACACCAAGTGCTCGACGGCCAAATTTGAGTGAGCCCTACCTTAGCTATATGACTTTGGCGTTGTAGACAGGGAAGCTTGTGGGGCTGAGGAAAGATGCGAAAGCTCATTTAGGTGCGGACGAAAAAATGGTGTACATGTGCAATTTTAAACACCATTTTGGAGTCTCGAATAGGATGGCAAATTTCATGGACCACCTGCACAGAGTGCGATCGACGCGACTAGAGCCGCCAACTACCTGTGTGGGTGAAATTTTCCATATAGCACTGGGCACATTACATTCCATCCTTGGTGTTGTGTGCTATCGTATGACTTGCATGTCAGTTCAAGAAGCAGTTCCGACAGTTCGAGGACGAAATGCTGGCCAAGTATGAACACTCGGCCTTCTACTTCTGCAGCGGCTGCGCCGGGCCCCTGACGAATCCGAAGGACCTGTGTGGAGTCGCCGGTTGCCGTCGTCGCAAGTAGGCGCCAATTATAATTTTGCTTCAAGGAAAAATGGCGAAGTAGGTGGTCGGAGGGGAAGGGGACAGAACTTTAATAGAGGCTGGGAGACTGTATGTGAGGGAAGATCCTGGTGATGTGCTTATATTCATTTCAGCGCTGCTCCTAAGAGGAGCAAGAGGTCACGGAGAACCTCTGCGCATTTGGTGAATGTGAAACCGCAGCTGGAGAGTGTGTTGAGACGAACCATCGATGTCCTCATCGATGTCCACGAAAAGATCCATGCTGCTCAAAACGTAAGTGAGGGAGACACTTGTTGTGGTGGGGTTTATGGGTGCTGCTAGAAGAAGTGGAAGAGAAAAGAGGGAAAGTTTTTGCAAGGGATTCGACCACGCCACTTGACACCAAAGTCGGAAAGTCGGAAACGTCGGACTTCGGGTTGTACTGGGACGACATCGAGAACTCTGAGGAATTTCGACGGCGTCAGATCAGGGTGATTTTAACGCTCGGGTTCGACGGCGTCCGCTTCAGGAAAATTACAAGGTGTGTGGACGATGTGGAAGATGTAAATATTCGTTCCTGAAGACTTGGGTTTTGCGAAGGCTTGAACAGACTTAGGCTGGTACTAGTTCAGGTTTGAGTCCTATCCAATCTATCTGCGACTGGAGGGGTTGCCGTTCCACGAAAAAACAAGATACGAGACAGCCTGCTCGCTGGGGCGTTATTTACGATGCGCACACCCTCAGGAGCAGTTCTGACGCATTTGTTTAGCAGGTGTGTCACTTCACTGGGGTACTAGTCTGTATTTATTTAGTACAACTGCGGCGTGGTCGAACCGTTTCAGGCTGCAAAGAGAGAGCTCTGTGATGGAACGTGAAGGACTAGAAGTGACGGATCGTAGCGGGAATTCATGGAAGGTCACTCCCGTGGTCATGAACGCGATAATCGATTTAGCGGTAATGTTTGTTTGTTTCGATGTGCATTACTGGAGGCCGGGTGTCGGTTTGGGATGTATTTAAAGTGATTTTAGGGGATGCGCCAACTGTTCCAATCACCTCAGTGGAGCTCCAAGTCGGGATGTCACTACTGCGTTCACCCAGGCAACACGAGTGATGGACGCTTGAATTGGTTTGTGGCTAACAAACGAGCGATCGGCGCACGAGAACTTCGACATTACAGGACGCGGCAGCCGGACGCAGCGGTTTGAGAGGTGAGTGTTTCCTCAGGGGAGGATTAGTGTAGGCTGTCTATTGTTGTCGGCATTGCTTATCGCTCATCATTTCCGTTCCGACGCAAATGATGAGCCTTCTGACGATGGAGCGCTGCCGAGGAGACAGCTTGCACCTGTTGTCGGAAGGGATAGAATGCGATCTTATCCGACGTACGTAATTCTCTTCTTTTTTATTTCGATATAACCCCTAGACCTATTATTGGAGCTCTTTTTCTTTCAGAAATGATTCAAACTAGGCCGAAGGCGAAGGAGTTATCCGTCTCACGAGCAAGACTGGAAAGTTTGGAGAGTGCTTTGGACGGCTTCCAGAACTACACCCATGCGGCTAAGTTCGTATTGAGCATGGAGGATTGGAGTCAGATGACGGGATCCGAGAAGGACGCCGTGAGTGAAGAAAGAAATGGCCTGCTTTTACTTTATCATGTTTCTAATGTTCGATTTTTGGTGGCATGTTTTCGCATGTTTTCTTGCTCCTCGTATCTTGCTCTTGGTTCCTTCACTTGACGAGCACTGCTTCGGTTTTAGCTTGTGTTTGTTGCGTTTCCTCTCATCGCCGCAACTGGGCTTTGCGACCACGTTGTTGGATGCGCCGCTATACTGTGCTACTGGTGCGTAGCCAGGGTTATGTGTAAGGGCAGCTCCTTCACCGTTCGGGACTTAAGCTTGCTGAAGTCGCTAGCTGCTTGGACGAAATCGGTCTGGGAGAAGATATCAAGGTCGCTGTTTACTCTCAAGCTCCATGTGAGGTTTTCTTTGGCTTGCAAAATGCGGAGGTCAGATCCCGGTTTTCTAATTTTGCGAAATTTCTAAGGTTCTGCTCGATCATTGCCTCAGTGAAGACCTTGAATATGTTGGATCCCCATGGCACTGGAGTGCGAGCGGCTTTGAAAGCCTGCACCGTCGTGTGCAGCTGCGGGTTGATCAGAATGTGACCCGTTGCGAAGATACTCTTGTGAAAGAAGTGAGTGGGGAATGGGGTAATTTTTGCTAGTCGTGCCCAACAAATATCGCTTAGCTTCGCAAACTGCGTTTTCAGTTTTCTGATGAAGAGGGAAGCAGCCGTTTTATTAGAAGCTGAAGCGCGAAGGAATGGCGATGAGTCGTTTGTGAGGCTGCACAAGCTAATGTCGGAAGGGAGTGCTGGTTGTAGGTGGGCACACATCTCGGATAGATTTGGCTTCCTTTTCTCACATGAATCCTTCTTTTCCCTTCCCACTTCGTAGCGCAGCGTTGCTATTCACAGGTTCCCGCCAGTTGTCAATCTAATCCCCGGCTGGCATGTGCCATGCCAGTCCTCAGTCGACTGGGCGTGCCTTCACATGGTTCACGATGTCGAGATCCAGCCTGTCCTACGAAGATTCGAACTGAGGTAGTGGGCAGCTTTTAGGACTTTGTCTCCTAATGTTACCGGCTTTGACGGGATGGGATGTGCGTAACTTCAGCTCGCGCCTGTGTCACGGATCCGCTGCATATTCATCAAAGTACTACTGGGTCAGGCAGAAGGACACCATACAACACTGGTGGGAGAACGACTCGGGATCGGATTCGTCCGTCGGCTTCGGAAATGTTGTTTTATTCTTGTATAATCGGGAAACGCTACAAACGATTGCGCTGGTGGAGAAGTTCGAGGTCAGGGACCCCTTCTACGAGCTGTTCGTGACTGTGCAACGTAATTGTCACCCCGCTAAAGCTTGCGCGCTGAGAACCATTAAAAGGGCTAACTCTTTCTTCCTCGAAATAGTTAATTATCACTTACGATTTGTGAACGCGTACGACATACGTGGGCATGCGGGTGTCATCACTTACAGAAGCAGAAGTTTTGTATCTAAGCTTTGATTCAAGATTTACCGTTAAGCTGTTTAGTCACTAGCTCACTGTTGATTACCTCAGATGCTGCCTGCGGTAGCACTTTTTTGTTGTGTCTGAGTGTTATATGCTTTCGTTAAAGCATTGCCTTGATTGCTGCCTTTTGGAATGGAATATGGGTATCGGACCCGGTATATATATCGTTCATTTTTTAAGAGATTAAGGGTGAGCCTCTGGAGGGAGACATGGTCTGTCCTTTTTCCTTTAATAGACTAGACTAACAATGAGCTGCCGTGCTACCGAGTTCGATGACGAGCGTCGTTACCGCGACGAGGATAGATACACCCCCAATTTCGCCACTCTGCCAATTGAGAGTGAGTTCTGCTTGAATCTGAAGTAGAAAAAAATAGCAAAGGAGAAAATGCCTCGCAGAGGACAAGCGCCGAGTTTCGACTCCTTACGACGACGACTACGACGACGGCGACGACAGGGAGAATGCGCCGACGCTGTCGCCGACGCGGGACTGGTTTCAGCATGGGACTGGCACGGGGAATCGCAGCGGTAAATGCTCGCCGCCTGGCTTCTGGCTTTAGAAGATGTTCTTGAAAGGCATGGTTTAATCATTCCAGCTAGCCCTGAGCCGCTGAATTCTCCCTCGTATTCGCCGCGCCAACTGATGTCGTTGGATACGTACAATGACGACGTTATGGAACCTGAGAGCATGCGTGCCGACAGCGTCATGGAGTTGTCCTCCCTGGCAGATTCGCAGAGGCCCACGCCTATGTCGTCCCAAATGTCGGCCTCTATCGCTACGTCCGGCATCGGGTCTTCACGACGCCTGGAAGAAAGAAGCGGCTCAAAACGTGCCTCGCAAGCTTCCACTGGCAAGTTTAGAGTGCCAGCTGCGGATGGTCTAACCGGGCACATGGGACCCACGAAAGGAATCGTGGACGGGCTCTTCGCCAAAAAACTGTAAATGCATGCGAAGTCGGGAGAGCCGCTTGGGACTTGGCGGAAGGTCCACAATTCGAGGTACTGCGTTTAGGTTCACGCACTATCAAAACTTGTTCAGCTGCCACTGATACCTTCTTAGGAGTTCGTAACGAAGAAACTGTCGAGCTCTCGCGTCGATGTGAGGGGGTTGAAGGACTACCAGCGCAAGCTGGCTCGGTTGCCGACATCTTCGGATGTGGTCGTCCGCCAGATGCAGAAGCTGCTCCGCGAGCAGGCTGATATCTGTACCGGCTTGGGTGTTATGGTACGTGGTGCTGGTAAAAACGAATTTCAATGGAAAATAAAAGCTTTAGAGCAGGTGGACGGCTTGGTGATGAGGAGCGAGCATCTCTTTCACGAGGTGATGGTGACTCGGAAGCGTATGCTTGATGAGGTGGAGAAAAGGAACTGCCACAGCATTGTCGCGGCGGCCTCACCTCAAAAAATCTTACTCGCCAATGGATGCTTGAGGAGTGCAAACCGTTTAAGGTGAGCCGGGTCATCGGTTGGCTAGGTGAATCTATTGCGGTCTATACTCAACCGCTTCAGGGAAGGGATCTGCGCAAGATGCTCGAGAGGTGGAGACCTCATTGCAGGTCCGGCGACAACAACTATTTCGCCCACATCGTTGACTTCATGCGGCACTACTTTTCGGATGTCAGTTCAGATGGGTTTTGAGATGGGTTGTTAACGGACGTTCCAGGCGGTCTGTTTAGGCATGCAGTCCTGAAGACCGCATCAAGAAGTATTCGATTCGCTCGCACGGAAACGCTGGAAGGTCGTCCCTCCAAAGTGTCCCGGAGGATTTGGTTCAACGACTTATCGGTGAGGACCTCATAACTTTAAAGGCGGATTTCAGAAGGCATTCTGTTTGTTTTCCGCAGATTTCACTCTTGACGGAATCGGGCTGGGCCACGAAGATCTCATGATGCCGTTGACACGTGTAAAGAGGCGCGCATCACAGTGGGGCTTTTCTTTCTTTCCGCTTTTAAGGGTTTGTGTGCCACCTTCACCTCTTCCCACATATTATTTTTCAGTTTCTGGACGCAACTCGGCGATACTGATGAAGACCGAGAGGAGGCATTAGTGAGATGCAGATCGCTCGGGTGGACTGGTCGGCGCTCATTCGGAAGGCGCTGTCTCGCGCATTGTGAGTGCGGTTTGCCGGTAGAGCCACATCACCCAAGGATGAAAAAACGCTTTTATTTTTCGATTTTTAGGACGGAAGTGCGGGCTTACAGCTTCGTGGCGCCAGGACTCCCGCTCGCTCCTAAAGGGGTAAGTTATTTTTCGACGGTTTGCTAGCGCACGGAACGCCTCTTGACCTGACGCTTTTCTTGTTTGTATTTAGAACAAGAGGGTCGTCACGCTGCCCTCCTAAGGCTACAGCGTTCCGTGCACGATGAGAAGTTCGCAGTAACTTTGTCACAGCTTTTGTCACACTTCACAGCCTTTTTTGCAATGTTCACAACTTTTTCTTTGATCCTCCTCCCACATGTGTAGTCTGTTTTAGGTCTCCTCCTAGCTAGATGTGAGACATGCATATATTAATTGTGTCCGTTTCTGCCGATTTCCCATTAGGTGTGAAGGATTTTTTTTTGTGAGAAGTGAAAGTGAAAAGTGACATAGCGAAAATTTGGAAAAAAAATCTGCAGAAACGGACAATAATTTGTCGAATGTCTTATTCGCAGTCCATGTACTCACCCACACTCCTTCACCTTGAAGTCTGATCTGCTGATGTGTGCACCATAACTCGGTGCTAGCTCACTCGCACTTTTCTCACTTACTCCCACTCACTTATTGACCGACCTCCTGCACACTCCTGAGGGAGTTCTGAGAAGAAGAAGCGGTACCTCTCACAGATTAGAGATGTGGTGAGGGAAAGCAGCAATAAAAATTTATGAAGTTGCACTATTACGTTCGGTGTCCGGTGTACAGCATGCGCCATGCTTTCATAGCATGTACTGGTTTTCTGGTGATACAATTGTATGTAGGAGCGTGTGCGGATGGGCGGGAGGTGGGAACTTCTCGTAAAAGCCTCTTTCAAGCGAGAAGGAAAAGGGTGAACGGCCGCCGGTTTCGTCTTATGGTATGGGTCGTTCTAGCTAACACAGTTTTATCGACTCGCACTAATGGATTCTACTAACCGAAGCAGGATTCGTCTGGCTGACTACTCCACAAGCGGAGGGAGGACGTGGACCATCGCTCCTTAAACGGCACCCTATCGATTGAGAACGTTTAATTAGAAACGGAGGGCGTCAGTTCAGGTAAAATAGTGTGCAGGAAAACCACGCTCGGAGAAAGCGGCTTGACAAGTGTTGAAGGAAAAGGGCTCGGTAAGCCACTGGGCGTCACATACGACGAAGAATTGGCACAGTGGATTGTTGCTGACAGCGGCAACGACCGGGCAGGGTCATCGAAATCCGGTACCTTCTTCTGCAAATGGCTGGCCATCGAAAATTCCTACAGATCGTCCTCCTGCCCCTGGGTCTCGCCATAACGGATCGAAGGAATCGCAACGGGCGAATCCGATACCCGTCGGCCGTGTCCATGCTGAGACACGGAGAAAATGTGGTTGTCCTCACTATCACCGACATCAGAATCGTTGCCCATGGGAAAGGCCAGGCTCCGTCCGTCGTTATCACAAAGATCGAAGGACACGCAAGAGGTCAGTATCTGCAGCTGCACCTCTACATAACTTGTGTGGTGATTGATAAAACCATCACAACTTACACAGGCGTGGCGGTGACGGGACGCGGGCACGTCGTCACGATCCTCTACAACGTCGATGGGTGGAACATACACCTGTTCGAAGGAAAGGAAAACGGCGCGGTCGGTTTCGCTTCGTCGTTCTCGCGGTGGCTCACCTTAACAGCCTCATTGCAGCTTCTTTCTCGAATCCCGTACCTCACTCCGACTGACCTGCGCATCCCACCATTATCGCCGGTTCCCTGGAAGCCTTACGTGGCGACGAGGTCCCAGCCGTGCTACATGGATTTTCAAAGGAACACGCTCGTCGTGACCGACCTCGGTGACTGTATTTTGTTATTCTTCCTCTTTCACTTCCAAAACCGCATTGCGTCGATGTTTTGTTGTCATTTTAACTATATTTCTTTCAGGGACAAATCACCTCTCCAGCTTCTTCATCTACGACGACGCCATCCACAACCACGGAGTGACTTCGCTGAAGACGGTTCTAGGACGGTCAGATTTCCTGCACAATATTAATTATCGCTTCTATTCTTTTTCTGTGCGACAATATAGGCGCGTTATCTGCTGACCATTTAGGCGTCTCCGTCGAGGTACTGGCGTCTTCGTCGACAACGACGGAAAGTCTGTGGTTGCCGACGCATCGGAGCGTAGGATCCACGTAAGAAATAAGATATTACTTTCGTTTTTACTCCTAGCCTGCAACGACTGCTTCCAGATATTCGACCAGTTTGGCCATTACGTAAACGAAGTCCAACTGGTTGATGACGACGACAAACCGCTACTGCCGCCTTATACAAGTAGGTACCATGTTATAAAAAACCTTTACACCCTTCGTTCTGTTAAAAATTCTACCTATGTTTCAGGTGGACTGTTCATCAACCCCGCCGGGTACATGGCCGTTTGCGACCGCCGCCCCTATAACGGCCAACTTCACATTTACCGCCTCCTGGAGAAGCCGGCCGAAGAAGATGACTGGTGGGACTAGGACTCCGACTCTTGGAAGCAATGCAGCTGACATCAGGCGGGCTTTTTGTTGTTCTGGCCAGCGCCTTTGTTGTTCACTGTAGTTTTTGTGTTGTTAACCACGTTTTTTTTTACTCGCCTTACTGTTGTTGCCGTTTGTTCGACCTAGACATTTATGCTGCACCCTTTTTTGATGTGTGCACAATACTTTTCCGGAATGGTTTGCTTTACAGTAGAATGGGCTAGCTAACTTGTAAAATTTTACTACACTAAACTGTAAAATTCTGAGTAAAATGGGCTGGCTAACTGGGCTCACTTCTATCTAACTCCCTCTCTTTCGGCGACTCGGTTCTTAGAGAAGTCGTCTGTGACTAAATTCAACAAAACTAACACGTCTTGTTCGCTCTACTTGACTCTACGGGACTCCAACTCATTTTCTCGCTCCTACGGAACTTTACCGTGCTGCTGCTCTGTGCTCTGTTGGCAGGGGGTTTTGTATGTAGGACTGGTGCTGCTCTCTTCGGTGCTGCCTGTGTGGATTTCGGCTCAGGATCAAGTCGTCTGCTCCGTTTCATTGCTCAAAATCTTCAAAACTACTGCCTACTGCTCTTCACTTGTGCTCTATGGTGCTCTCTGGGGCAGCGACTCCGGCGGATGTTCTGTTGTGTGCTGTAGGATTGGTCTTCTCCAGTTTCGGTGCTGCTCTGATGCCTCTGATGTTTTTTCAAGGCTGCTCCTGTGAGATCTTCTTCGTTGTCAGGTCGTCTGTGCTCAGTCTAAGTTGGCTTGCACCGTTCGCTCGCTCTTGTTCGCTGAACTCGTCAAAATTACCATGTTGTGCCCTTCTACTTCACTCTACGGGACTCGACCTCATGCTGTAGTACTGCTCTGTGCTCTGGTGGCGGGAGAAGTGTGTACTCGTACGGCTGCTGTCTTCGGTGCTGTCTGTGTGGGATTCGGTTCTTAATCGAGTCGTCTGTGGTCCGTCCGCTCTGTCTTGCTGGGTAAATTCATCAAAACTAACACCCCTGCTGCTCAACCTCGGTCTACGGTGCTCTTGCTTTTGTTCGTGGTACTACTCTGTGCTCTCGTCACAGGGAAAGTGTGTAGGACAGGTGCTGCTCTCTTCTCTACTGTCTGAGTCTGTGCGCTATGCGGTTCATGGTCGAGTCGTCTGCGAGGGGTCTGCTTGCTGTTTTACTACCTAAATTCGTCTAAACTAGTACATACTTCTCATCGTTTTTGCCCTCCGGGACAGCGACTCTTGCTCGTACTCTGCTCTGTGCTCCTGGATGTGCTGTGGGATTGGTATTCTGCAGTTTCGTTGCTGGTTGGTCTGGTGGCGGGCGATGTGTGTAGAATTGTGGTGCCAAGGAGTTCGGCTGCTGATCTGGTGCCACTTCGGCTGTCTCTCGGTGCTGTCTACGTGCGTTGCGATTTGTAGTCGAGTCGCCTATGCTCGTCACTCAGTCGTTCCATCATGTTTCTCCTAACCAACCTCAATTTTAACCCTAAAGTTTCGCTGCACGGCGCTCAGCAGCAGCTGAACTTCGTGTTGAGAGAATCTCTCTATTGTAGGACTAGGTAAAATAAATATTTTATCAATTTAGTAGTAATTCCACTAAAAAGCACCTATTCCGGAAAATTCTCGCGACTATAACTCTACCTGCAGCATAATTGTCGCTTTTTGTACATGTTCATTTATATTCCTGACTTTGTATTTTCAATATGTGTCATTATTTTTGTGTCTGTATTATTTCTGTACTTTATTGTGCCTTTACTGTGTGTTACATGCATTTCATTTTGTTTTTGTGTCGGTAGTTTACATTGTAACCCGTTGTTTTATGTGTGCTCGGCTGTCTGCAGACGGCCGAGTACATTTCCATGTCATTCTCATGTTCGGTCGATTTTCCCTGTTGAAACCTTGCTCTAAAAATTAATAAAAAATACATTTAGCCTCTGTAGCATCAGCCGGACCATTTCCCATTTTTCCGGCTTTTTTCCGCTTTTTTTTTAAATTTGCTTGTGACGTCATAATGACGTCACAAATTCCGCACAGGACCACTATATCCGATACTTGACGGTTCGGACCTCTCTAGAGGGTTGCAATGCTATCGGGTGATTACCGTACCACTTATGCACGAAGGTTTTATTTGACAGAGAAGACCTACCCCTCTTTGTCTGAGTTATGATCGAAGTGGAACACCTGAGTATAGATTTTTCGCGCCGCCCGGTCGATATCTATCCCGACCATCGTGCAGCGCCGCGCAGCGGCGCAAGTGTAAACTAGGGCTTGGATGCGAGCAAACCGAGCACATATTGATTTTAGTGGGCGGAGGGACGCGTGGCAACTTGTCAAGTGCATGAATTCGTGGTGGGACCGGAATGGCGCAAGGTGCAGCTTGTACGCGATCCTTGCGTCTGAAGACGGTCCGGCTGCTGCGCAGCACAGCGACCGCAAGCATGGCAGCGATTGAGTATCGTTGCTCGCAGCCTCGCTCGCACTCCCCTGCCTACTAGGACGAGTCTGCCTGCGCCTCTCGCTGAGGGCCTGGCGAGCATTTTGCTCGTTATAGTTTCGTTCAATTGATCGAGAAAGACTGAAATACCGAGATGAGCACGAACAACTCTCAAGTGAGACCCATTACTCTACTAGTGTGGTGGGCACGTTTCTTGAAGCTGCTAGATCTTGAGGAGGATCCCACCAAGCATTAGATTGAGTTTAACAAGGATGAATCCAAGTTGACAACCAAGTTCATTTTGGGAGCGGTCTGGGATAGCTAAAGTTAAGTTCGAGCTTTTCCCCTAGTGAGAGAGAAGTATAATATTTTGACAAATTCATCAAGATTCAACCCTATTCCTCGTAGTATCAACCAGAGGGTCATTCGTGCCCCAAAACCACATCCAATACGTGGTTGCACTAATAGATTGGCCCAGAAATACTGTTGGGTTTGAGCCGCCACATACTTACTTTGATACTTTGATTCCTTTTGTTGGCTGGAGGTCTTCTCAGCGAGGACCACAACTCTTCCTGACCGCTTGACCTCTGGCTGCTTGCATCCAGTGAGGCAGACTCCGCTCTCTGAAATATCTTGAGAATGAGTCTGCCCATCGCGTTGGCGGTTGTCCCAGTGGTCTCTTATGGTCTCCCGGAAGCCATTCTGTGACACGGTGACTCCATCTATCGTCCTTTCGTCGAAGCAGGTGTCCGGCCCAGCAATATTTGGACTTCTTCATGTCCTGCAGCGGGTCTGCTAATTGCGACTTCTCCCGTAGCTCCGAGCTTCGTAGGCCCTCTTGCCGTTGCTAACGAAGGATTGTCCTCAGAAGATATCTCTCCAGCGCCATCTCTATCGAGGCCCTGAGGCCGGCATCCTTGACCTGATCGGTGACTTCACGAATCGAACTGAAGGCTGCCCATGCTGCGCGTCTCCTGCGGGCGATTTCAGGAGCGAGGTCGTTATCCATGTTCAGCTCTCTTCCCAGATAGGCGTAGGAATCGACCTGTTGTAGAGCGACTCTATTTAACCTTAATTCATGTTCAATCCAATCTTCATACCTGCCACATTGAGCTCGTTCAGCATTTCTTCGACTTCTGCCGTGCTGGTAGAGATGAGAACAATATCGTCGGCGAATCGAAGGTTGTTGATCCGTTTACAGTCGACAAGGTAACCTTTATCGTCCCAGTTCAAGTCCTTCATGGCATCCAGGTGTACCGCTGTGACCTGCTGTACTCCTTTCCCGATAGGAATTTTAAGGTTTCGATCGAACAAATGAATGGTGACCGATGTGTTCGAGAAGCATTCGCCGAGAATTCGGATGTAGGGCAATGGTATACCAGCATGCACAAGCGCGTTTAGGCCTATGGTATACTCCCGTCCGCTGCAGCGACGCGGGAGTGCACAGCGACGCGACGGCTCGCGATGCGCGTCGCGAGCCGTGGCCATCGCCGAGGCTGACAGAGTTCACGCAGTTCTGCGGAAGGAGCCATTTGCAGAATTTTAGCGAATCAGCAGAATCAGCATGCCTACGACTTGTGGTCCCTTTTCATCCAGTAGTGTGGACGCGCACTTCTCATCAGTCTTAATTGTTGGAGTACAATTAAACGCAGTACTCTTGGTTGGAGCGAAATTAAACGCAGAACTCTTCGAAATGCCGAAGGAGCGCGGACACGAAAAGACCGAGTTCAGAAACATTATTTTTAAAAACTTGGAGCTGAAATAGCATATGTTTGTTTTTTTGATCAACGCGTCACGATAACCCTCTAATGATCTGGCAAGCACAAAACTGTGCGTATTCGTGCCTATGTGGAACCTGAGAATCAAAAAAAAAATACTGCAGTCAGCGAAGACGCAGAAAAAACCCGCTAGAAAAACATGACTTCGAAAAAATTGGCGTTCAATTGGCACACTTCTGTGCCGGACATATCAACAGAATCTCTCTGTGACTTGTGCGACACAGAAATGTGGGGTTCGGTGCGGGCAAGGAAGCTCACATGAGAAAAAATGCGAGGATCGGCACACAAGTGAGAGAAAACGGCCTAGAAAAATATCTCCTCAAAAAACTAGCCGTTCAATTGGCACATTTCTATGCCGGACATGTCAATAGAACCTCCCTGTGACTTGTCCGGCACAGAAATTAGATTTCGGTGCCGACGAGGAAGTTCAGAGGCGAAAAAATGCGAGGATCGGCACAAAGGTGGGAAAAAACGGCCTAGAAAAATATGTCCTCAAAAAACTAGCAGTTCAAGCCGTCCAAGAAACCCAAAATGAGTCTAGCCACGACGAAAACCCTACGAGGAGAACAACAGAGACATCACATGACCACCCAATATCAACAGACGTATGTTGAAATTGCTATGGTATGGTCACGAACCAAGGAAGTGAGCGGAAGTGCATAGAATAGGGCACGACGACAAGCGCTTCCCCCTCTGCGACCATCGCTGCCCGTCGCATGGGAGTATGTTTCACTCCCGCGACGAGGAGGTATAACACCCCTCTGCGACGCATCGCGGGAGCGATGGCGCGTCAACTGACAACGCCGCTCCACTGCGCCGTCCGCCACTGCAGCGAAGGCACGCCGTTGACAGTTGCCCCGTGCCCGTCGCTGGAGCGACGCGGGAGTATACCATAGGCCTTAGAATGGCGTTGATTTCCACAGAGTCGAACGCTTTCCGATAATCCACGAAGACAAGGACAAGTGGGATGTGGTATTCGCGGTTCCTCTCGATGAGTTGTGAGACAGTCTGAATATGGTCCATGCAGGAGAAATCCTTGCGAAACCCTGCTTGCTCCACTGGCTGACGATAGGCTCCACTGGCTGACGATAAGCAACGCTCCACGGGGTTAAGCTGTATCTTGGTGAAAATGTACACAACAGAGAGAAGACTGATGGGTCGATAGTTGTTGATATCCTCCTGCTGACCTTCTTTGAAGATTAGAACTGTTTTCGACTCCTTCCATAAGTCCGGACTCCTACCAAGTCGAAGGTAATGGTTGAAGTGCTTAGCAAGAAATGAGCAGAGGGCACTGCCACCCGCCGAAGGAGAAATGCCGTCCGGTCCGGGAGCAGTGCCTGGCTTCATCCTTCTGATGGCATGAGCAACTTCTGATTCCAGAACGGGAGGTACTTCCTCAGCTGGTGGCATCAAGCATTTCGAGATAGTGCTGGAAGAACGAAACAGATCTGCATAGAATTCTTGAGCGATGACCTCCATCGCTCTTCGAGACGTTTGGTTGTTCCACATCCACAAGGGCTGACATTATTGCCTTCTGGTCGCAGAGATCTCGTTTGCAGCGCTTTATGCTTGAACCTTTCCCAGCGGCTTCTAACAGCTACAATCTTCTGTAGGCTTGAATGGACCCCTTCACTGCAATTCGACAGGCCTTCGGGATGGTGACTTTTTCCAGATGGGAAACATTAGGATCCAGTTTGCCAGCTCTTCTTTGCTCCAAGAGTTTAATCGCATGTGCGTTAAGTCTTGAAGCAGACGGTGATGTGGCTTCGCAAGGCTGCTAGCACGTTTCAACAGTCCTTTGGAGAGAAGGTCCTAGTCTTCTGATGGATCTTCAAGAAGATTCCAATCATACGACTTTATCGCATATTCCAACTCCTCAGACTTGAATGCCGGTTTATGAGTGTCACACTTGTACATCCTCTTTTTGAGAGTCAGCTTCGCACGGACAAGACGGTGATCCGAGCCGGTGTAAAATGAAGGCAGCACGGAGACGTAGAACAGACTCCAGCGTCTGTTTGTAAGAAGATGGTCGATCTTCGAACGTGTTTCTCCATTTGGGCTTTCCCAGGTCCATCGCCGATTTGAAGGCTTCTTAAACATAGAATTTCCATGGTAAAGGCGGCACGCGGATAGGAAGCCTCTCAAGCGCTCTCCGTTTTCGTTCCTTGAGGAAGTTCCATGTGGTCCTAGCCTCCGTTCGTCGTGATCGTTCGTACCGACGGTAGCGTTAAAGTCCCCAACGACAACTTTGCCGTATCTCTTCTCGTCGTTGACAGTCCTTTCGCATAGCTTGTAGAATTCCTCCTTTTCTTCGTCGGCTGCCGCATATGTTGGAGCACATCCATTTATGATGGAGATGGTTCCTTGATCTTTGGTTTCCAGACGAAGAACAGCTACTCGCGGACTGATGATCTTGTAAGAGTCTACTAGGTGGTGCACTGTCGAATTGACGAGAAATCCAACTCCGCCAATATTCTTTCTGTCCACCTTTGCTCCGATAATGAGAAGCTCGTTGTGGTCGGTCCTTCTTATGGTTTCCGTTCTGCCTTTCGTTTCCTGCAGGACGATAACGTCGTATTTGATGTGGCGGCTTCTGTAAAGCAGTGTCCGAAGATCATGCTCAGATGCGATCGTACGACAGTTATAAGTGCAGACGAATAGGCAGCTTCCAAGTCGTGGTGGGAGGGTGTTTCCAGTAGTCCGATTCCAACGACGTCCTGATAGTTTAACTCTGAGATTAGATGGCTCCTCGCCGGAGGTGGATGCAACCGACGTCGTAGAAGTCCACCTCCGGCGCACGGAGGACTGGGGCGCGGGTCCAGTTGTTTGAGCCATGGCGGTAGTCTGGTTACTCACATGTTCCTGGCCAGGGATACATGAGAGCCGCCTATACACGACAAGGCATCGTGTACTGCGTGACCATTTGTACCGTTAGCCATCACTAAGTGATGTTCCCCTTCACCGCGATGAGGTGGCGCATGAAGGGGAGCCGCCACATAGCAAAAGAACACATGGCACACATACAGGAGCAGGTTATCAACTCAAATATACCACTTTCACGTCGAATTGGACTCTTCACGTCAAATCGAACACTTTTCGCGTCAAATTGGACACTCCTCTAAGCTAGCTTAAGACTTTTGAAATCAAAACGAACTCTACAAAATTAAGATGAACTTCTTCTGTATTAAACTGGAGACTCTCCAAAAAGGTAGGAATAATTTTTTGTTCCAGGAAAACTTTAATATGCCTTTGTTTGAAGTTTTAATTCACTTCACAGTGGTAAGTAAACACGTAGTTTGAAACTGTACAAAATTTTAACTTTTTAAGAAAAAGCAATGAAGATTGTTTTAAAAAGCAGTAAGGTGGCCATTTTTAGTGGCAAAACAGAGAATGCGCCATGCCCTTTTCCGAAAGGTCGCGATTTTTATTCAATTGATTGCAAAAGTTCTGTTTGCTTGAGATTTCAAATCAGATGCTTGAGATGCTTGAGACTTGTTGCGCTTTTAAATAAAATTTAATTTATTATTTTTTTTTACTAAAAGCAGACTTTTATAAAATTATTACACATCTTGGGGCAGGTAAACTAAAAAATTTCAAAAAAAGTTATACCAAATTTTTCTTGAACAAGAAATTATTCTAACCACCTTGGTGAGTCTGTAGTTTAACCTGCCTAGAGGTCACTTCGGCTTGGAAAAGTTCGATTTGATTTCAAAGTCTTAGGCTGGCTTAGAAAATTGTCAGTTTGACGTGAAAGGTGTCCAATTCGACCTGAAAACGGTATATCTCAGCATACAGTAGGACGTGCTATCCCCCATGTTCTTTAAGCCTTTTTGGTAAGCGGTAATCGTTGCAAAAAAAACTACTTACCAACTAGAAAAGCTAACTCAGCCAACCTCTGCATACGCTCCTTGGCGGAGCATTTGTTCACTGCACCCACTAAACATCCTCAAGAAGTCAAAACGCAGATGAGGAATCTCACTGATTTCTGACACTTCTAACAAATCCTTCAACAATAAGATAGACTTAGCTAGACGTGCTTCTTGCGCACATTTTTTCTCAAAGCATTTATATCAGCATGAAGGTGTCCTTGGTGCGGCAAACGACATTGCCGGTTGTTGCTGGGTCTCAACAACATGAGGCCAATTTTGCTTTTAGAAGGAGGGATAAGTGTGATCTCAAGCAGGTTTCCAAGAAGGTCTTGAGAAGGAGATGCGTGAGATGTCGAATAAGAGGGTCAGAGTCCTTTTATCTTTCCTCTCCTCTCTGTTGATTGCTAACATAAAGCCACATGATTTCCAGACGGCATAGCTGCTATAATTTGCCTATAGCAGGCTATCTGACCCACGACCTACAGGCATACCCTGAAGTCACTGCCCGGGATACGCCGCGGGGTATGCGCCATTGGCCAACATCCTTTTCCGCCGCCCAGTAGCTGCAATTATGCTGATTAACCTCTCCATTCAGCTTTAATGCTGCTACATCACTCCCCGTCTCCGAAAATGGGGCTGCTGTTCACATTTAAGTTGTGAAATCACTAAACTCGCATGCCACGTGTCTTTCACTTCATTGTCAAGTTCTAAACATCAAAAGAAAGGTCAATGTGGCCAAGTAGCAACAGGATTGTAAGCATTCAGTCCTTGCACAATCAATCAAGCCTGAAATGTAAGGTTTTAGACGGGGCATGGCGCAATCTGGGCTATTTGTAAGCTAGACAAATCTCGTTACCCTGTGCTTTCATATGAGTCTCAAACGTCTTCAAAGACCTCACTAGCAGCAATGTTAAAACCTTTCAAATAGTTTCTGCATTTTTTTAAGGATACCGTGCATTTTTCGCAAGCTGTAGTGTTTTTTAAAGTTCTAAACACTAAACGAAACACAAGTCAATCGATACGGTCACTTTGTAAAGAGGTTGTAACTAGTATTCAAGCGAAAAACAATCATTCGAGTTCAAAATGTAAAAATTCAGACGAGTGGATGGTGCAATCCAGACCGCTCATATGCCAAAAAACTTCTATTTTTTAAGCTTTTATATGAGGTCTTAATCTCTTTAGTACCTTTATGTGAGCAAAGTTATCTCCTTTCAAGCAGTGTATGCATTTTTTTGAGACACCCTCTACAGAATAGAAGAGTAATTGTTGAGAAACATGAGGTCGCAACTGTGTACATACGATGGTTTTTAAAATATGACTGATGGAAGAGGAGTTGAATGAAAAGAAGCACAGTTAAGCAAGTAAAAGTAAGTAAAGAGTAAAAATTTCACCACTGCTGTCCGCAAGACGGGCGTATTTGTACTTCCGATTTCGTAATTCGAGGTCCGCCGAGGACGATGACAGTGCCGGGAACGAAGACCCACACACAAACAAAATACTCTCCCGAAGCGCATTTTCTGCTACCCTTGGATGAGGTCGGCGACGGCCCGTCTGTGGCGACCAGCGTGGCCGACGTCGGCGGCGGAAGTATAAAGGCCCCCGCAGAGCTCGCCGCCAGCGGCGCCGCTCCAGCTTCTGTCTGTCTGCGCTCTGCCCTTTCGCGGCGGGATCCAGAGCGGAGACGGTCGATGCGGGCGCGCGATCGTCATCGGGGCGCGTTATTGTTAAGCACCAGTCGGTCTCGACTAGAACAGTACAGTACCTCGCCGTCACCGCTCGCACTGATGATGAGTCAAGCCGCTGAGCGGCGCCGCTCAGCGGTTTCGCCGTTCGCCGTCGCCGCTCAGCGATTTCGCCCGCCGCTCGCCGCAGAAGTCTGCGGGGGCCTTAACACCCCCTGCGGAGCTCTCGGTGACGTCGCCGGCGACGCTGTGTTGTGCTGCGACGCGCCTATTTTATACTTCGGCGACGCGTCGCCGAAGTATAACATAGGCATTAGTGAATGTTCTAAGAACTACATCTTTCCATAGCGGTATAACCTAGAATGCACGAGGAATTCGAAAAAAGCCACGCAGAAGAGGAGAAAAGGAAGTTGCTAGAGTGCTATGGATGATGATGTCGCTGGGCAAGGGGAAAAATTAAATAGATCGAGCGGGGATAGACATTGAGTATGCTGCTATTACGCTGCTGGCGAACGCGGTTAACGGAGATAGGCGCTTGACGAAGAGAATGTGTGCCGTCGGAAACTAGTGTGGCCTAATTTTCTAATATAATAGTAACTAAAGGAGAGGCTTTATAGCCTCCTTTTAAATGGAGTGATCGTGGAAGCCGGAAGACTATTCACGGTGTCCGATTGACTTGTAGGTAATCGTTGGTGGGAATCTCACCACTATCTCTTAAGGATTAGTCGGCCAAATCAACGTTAAGACCAAGGGCTTTTCGGAAACAAGCAGTTTGAGAAGCAGCTCGATTGAAGAGCCGCTTCCAAGTTTTAGGGTTTTCAAATTGAATGTCTATTTGAGACCGTGGAAAACCAAAAAGCCGTCAAGGGCTGCGACTCTACCCTGGTTGGGTGTCTTTATCTTAAATACAAATCAGAATTCTTTTGAAAATATGAAGGATCACTCGAAAAGTGTTGCTGTGAGATATAGTGGTCTTCCCTCTTCCCTCGTTAAGGCGATATTCCTCTGTGCTTTATTAATCTGTTCTGCCGCGACCTTCTGCTTAAACCAGGGATAAACGTTGCACATGATATATCTCCTTTACGCATGGATAAGAATGGCGGGTTCTGTGCATGCCAGTTCTGTTGGCTTAGCCGACCTCGATCTCCGTTTTGTGGTATCTAAGTTTACGTATGCAGCATCGATTAGAATATTGGTAGACCCGGACACCCACAAAGCTGAACTTTACGGATGGAGTGACAGGCTTGGGATTTGTTACGGGCCAAGCAACCTTTCCGGAAAGATGTGCACCGCGGCCTTCAAACATATCAAGTGTTGAGTACAAAACAACAATTTTTTAATCTTTAGGGGATGTTCGGCATTGTAAAATTTTGTGGACACCTACACATCTTCTTCTTAAGCGTTTGTCCCGCTAAGTCGCGGGGTCCGCTCATCTCGTGTCGTGACGCCACCTTTCGATCCTGCGCTTGTTTTGTACTCAACACTTGATCAAGGTGGACACCAGTGACTTTTATGTTCATGTGTAACGTATCCTACCAAGGGTGTTATACACCTCCGCAGGGGGTGTTATACTTCCGCTGCCGACGTCGGCGACGCTGGTCGCCACAGACGGGCCGTCGCCGACCTCATCCAAGGGTGGCAGAAAATGCGCTTCGGGGGAGTATTTTGTTTGTGGGTGGGTTCTTCGTTCCCGGCACTGTCATCATCCTCGGCGGACCTCGAATTACGAAATCGGAATTGCAAATACGCCCGTCTTGCGGACAGCAGTGGTGAAATTTTTACTCTTTACTTACTTTTACTTACTTAACTGTGCTTCTTTTCATTCAACCCGTCTTCCGTCAGTCATATTTTAAAAACCTTCGTATGTACACAGTTGCGACCGACCTCGTGTTTGTCAAGAATTTATCTTCTCTTCTGTAGAGGGTGTCTGAAAAAATGCATACACTGTTTGAAAGGAGATAACTTTGCTCACATAAAGGTACTAAAGAGATTAAGACCTCATATAAAAGCTTAAAAAATAGAAGTTTTTTGGCATATGAGCGGTCTGGATTGTGCCATCCACTCGTCTGAATTTTTACACTTTGAACTCGAATGTTTTTCGCTTGAATACTTGTTACAACCTCTTTACAAAGTGACCGTATCGATTGATTTGTGCTTCATTTAGTGTTTAGAACTTTAAAAAACACTAAAGCTTGCGAAAAATGCACGGTATCCGTGCATTTTTCGCAAGCTAAAAAAATAAAAAATGCAGAAACTATTTGAAAGGTTCTAACATTGCTACAAGTGAGGTCTTTGAAGACGATTGAGACTCATATGAAAGCACATATGCCTATCCTCACTTGGCGTTGCTTATCCCAGAATATGCTGTTTGTTGCTCGTTCCTTCTGGTTTCCTGGCAGCGATGCTACGCCTTACACCCCGGCGCTGTTTGACCGCAAGTATCATACGCGATCTCTTCGGAGCGCGTCAGCACTCATCGCGATATCGGGATTAGCCGGCGGCTGATATTAGTATGGAGCCGGTAAAGCTGGACGCCTTTCTAGTAACAATGTGACGGGTGACTGCTGGTGTGCGCTTCGAGGATGTCGCGTATCTTACGTGCGGTCAGAGAGCGCCTGGGTGTAAGCATCGCTGCCCGGAAGGCAGAAGGTGCGGGTTAAGGTCCCGCATGGCGTAACAGTTTCGGTCGCAACAAAACGTCCTGTAACAGCATGTAGCCTCTGTACCAGCCGTTGCAGGCTCCAACAAATGTGTTGAACCATTACTCTAGAATACTTTTGCTCGCATCCAGGAACAGTCGAGAATGTTTTCTGCTGCTGGACGTTTTTCAAACGATTTTAGAAAAACGCTAACAACACATTCTATGATAGTATGCGTTTAGGAATCACACTAATAACGAAAATTTGGAAAGTTACTTTTCGTGAAGGTTAACACCTTGACGACGTGTCACACCCTTTCGGCAGTGTGGGACCGTGTGACGCGACGTAGTGTCACGGTCCCGACGGTGCAAAAAATGGGTTGGTCCCACACAAATGGCACGCGAAAACCGTGCGTTCGACAACGTGTTAACATTCTACTGATAGGCTTTCTGTGGTATTTTTCTTAATTCTTTCTGTACTTAGTGCGCTGGTGCCTATATCGCGATTGTATATGTTTGTAGAATACAAAACGGTTTCCAAACAACTAGGTAGGGGAATCAGGGGTTTGCCTAAACGCGCATTCAAGATGCCTTGCCGGTGTGATGCGGGCACCAGCCCACTAGGTACCGTTATCTTGAATGATGATTCCGTACCTGTTCTTATTCCACACCCTGTAGATAATTTATTGCTGAAGTTTTGCTTTTGTTGTTGTCCACACTTTGTTGATATTGAATTGTGTATTTTACATTGCAGTGTTACACTACATTCCTTGAACTTTAGCTATTGAGCTGTTGAAGTTGGAACGTATGTTTTCCTTGACTTTTTTTACTTGAAATAGTAGTTTGCAGGTAATTGCATTTTAACGAAATTTAACGATTTACCGGAAATTTAACGAAAATTTTCCGTTAAAAAAATTCGTAAAAAATTTAACGCACAGAACTTCGTGTGCACCCCTGGCGCATATCCCGCGGCGTATCGCGGGCAGTGACTTCAGGGTATGCCTGAAGGTCGTGGGTCAGATAGCCTGCTATAGGCAAATTATAGCTATGCCGTCTAGAAATCATGTGGCTTTATGTTAGCAATCAACTGAAAGGAGAAGAAAGATAAAAGGACTCTGACCCTCTTATTCGACATCTCACGCATCTCCTTTTCAAGATCTTCTTGAAAACCTGCTTGAGATCACACTTATCCCTCCTTCTAAAAGCAAAATTTGATTAGTAAGAGAAAATTCGGCAGATTAACAATGTTTGAGCAGACTGCCGTTCATACAGAACAAAAATCATCACCAAGTCTTGAAACATATTAAGAAAAGCACGAAATGTATGCAAATTCGAGGCAGATGTGATCACCTAGCGCTTCTATTGGCAGAATGGTTACCAAATGATGACATTGATAACGCGCTCCGATGCAAAAAATGCGCTCCGATGCTCTCCTGTCAACGACGTCGCCGACGCCGCCACAGAATCCGTCACCGACGTCGCCGACGTCGACGACACATATGTGGCGACGTCGGTGACGTGTCGCAGCGTCGGCGACGCGTGGCCGAAGTATAACATATGCCTAACGGAGAATCCCGGAGCCGCCGAAAAAAAACTAACTCCCAAATGGACTACTTACCTTAGTAATAAATTCCTGAAAATTCACATGTATTACACCGGGGACATCTGAGGTTACCGCCTAATATACGAGGAGTCATACATCTTTCGTAAAACCCATGCATGGCCGCCCACGATTTGTGCGTGCAACCTGTGCGGTGGTCACGCTGTCGATTAAGTCATACCTGTAGCGGTTTTGGGTGTCTGACGTATCGATTTTACCAGACGTTCAGCGCCCTAGTGGCCCCAAACCTCTCGATGGGAGCTTCGCTCCAAACCCGAGAATAGAACAACCCGAATCTTCCTCCTTTCTTCTGTAGGCCTTCTTACTTTTATTACAGTAAAAAAATGGTTCCACTATACATATAAATTAGTACTGCGGGATATGGTAGGGCAGAATCTACACTGCTGCTATGGAGCCCATCCACCCTCTATCGCTTGTACCCGATCTATTCTTCGAAGTGCCCGTTCTCTACGTGGCCAGGAACAGATCATGAAAGTCCCAATAAGAATAAGGGGACCAGTGTTCCGAAGTGCTTGATCTGCGGAAACATAATTAAAATTAATCGGTGCTGGTCGACAGGTCGACACCGTTTACGCTCTGACGGCAATAATACTCCGAATCCCATAATCACTCCCTACCTCTTCTCTCGCCCAACCTCCCTTCCCCGCTAATACTTCCTTACCTATGTGCTAGCAAGGAAACGGAGTGTGAGTTAAGCACGCTCATGTGACACTGAGTCCCGACTCACCTGCCACCATGTTGCCACGACGTCTATGACACTTGTGTACCCCGAAACACGTGCCACTACTTCTGTGACCCATCTTCAGAAACCCGACGCATATTGGACGATATTCAGGGAAAACACTGGTCCCCTTATTCCCCGAGCCCACCTCTAGTAGTCTCCCTTGTTGATCCCCTCTTCACAGGTCCCCCTCCTGCCGGTTTCCCTTACTCAGAACCCTACGTACGTTGAACGACGTCTTCAGAACGTTTTCTGAATTCCAACGCAGGTTGGACGACGTCTGCCGCACGTTTTCTGAATCTCTACTCTCTGTACACTCGATACCCATTGCTACCCTGACGCGTTGCCCGCCGAATATATTGTGAACTTGGGCGATCTGCCGCCAAGGTTATAAGTTCGCCAGCAATCGCCCATGGTTAAGCTCAAAGAAAGCCCGGCTGGCTTACGCCGCATTGTCGTGGGCACCTTTTGGTTTCAGTCACACCTACCCGTGACTGACAACGGATTAAGCGAATTATATACAGGGTGTCTCAAAAAATGTATACACTGTTTGAATGGTGATAACTTTGTTCATAGTTTAGGTACTCAAGAAGCTAAGAGTTCATGTGAAACTTAAGGAAATAGAAATTTTCTGACATAAAAGAGACATTGAATGCTCCATGCACTCGTCTGAAATTTTCCATTTTACACTCGACCGATTGTGTTTCGCTTGAATACATGTTATAATTTCTTCACAAAGTGGCTGTTTTGATTGACTTGTGCTTATTTTAGAGTATCAAACTTAATTACACATTCACCTGTCACCTGTCACCTGTCGTCCCGTTGATCATCGACTTGCTCGAGCGGGCGCCAGCAGCGTCTCCATTCGTCCCTGTCGCGTGCCAGAGTGGTCCAATGGATCCTCCTCGCTCGAGGGACACGAATAGCGTCATATCGGTCGTTCAGGGCTTTCACGAAGAAGTCCGACCAACGCGTTAGTGGGCGTCCTGGTGTTCTTTTGACATCCCGCGGAATCCAATCTGTGACGGCTCTCGTCCAGCGGGTGTCTGCGAATCGCATTACGTGGCCGGCCCACCTAATTTTCGACGACTTGGCCCATGCGACAGCGTCTCTGATCTTCGAACGTCGGCGATGCTCGGAACTCCGGAGGCCTTCTCTCACTTGCGTGAGTCGTGTCACTCCGAGCGTCGTCCTCTCGATTCCACGCTGCGCGGCGGTGATCGCGTGTTCATCCTGCTTTCGTATAACCCAGGTTTCTGAGGCGTATGTTAGGGCAGGAATAACAGTGGAGTCGAATAGGTGGGCACGGAGTCGGACGTTCTTCGTTTTCTTCACGACTTCTTCGACGCTCTTGAAAGCTCCCCAAGCCGCTCGTTTCCTCCTGCTCAGCTCTGGTGCTAGGTCGTTGGTCATGTTGACTTCGCGACCCAGATACACATAGCTGGAGCATTCGTAGATGTTCGTTCCGTTGAGCGAGAATGGGGCATCAGAAACCCATCCGTTCTTCATGAACATCGTCTTCGTAAGATTCAGCTGCAGTCCAACGCTTCCACATACACGATCGAAGTCGGCCAGCATTCGTTCCGCCTGACTGATGCTCGGTGTTATGAGCACGATGTCGTCAGCGAAGCGAAGATGGTGCAGTTGCCGGCCGTCGACCTTCGCTCCCATGTCTTCCCATTCTAGTTCGCGCATGACGTGTTCGAGGGTGGCGCTGAAGAGCTTCGGGGATATGGTATCCCCTTGTCGAACCCCTCTCTTCACGGTCAATGACGACGTCGTTGTAGAATGGTGAGATCTTGGTCGTGAATCCACTGTACAGCTCTCGAAGGACTCTGATGTACTGAGTAGGAACGCCCTGGGTGAGCAGGGCTTCCATGACCACTTCAGTCTCGACGGAGTCGAATGCCTTCTTCAGGTCGATGAACGTAAGGCACAGCGGCAGCTTGTACTCTCGTGACACTTCGATCAGCTTCGTAATGTCGTAATGGTGTGTATGTGGTCGATCGTGCTGAATCCTCTCCGAAATCCTGCTTGTTCGCATGGCTGTCCTTCGTCCAGCGTTCTACTAATCCTATTCAGGATGACTCGAGTGAACAGCTTGTAGACTACGGACAACAGGCAGATCGGGCGATAGTTGCCAACGTCGTGCACGTCTCCCTTCTTGTACAGCAAAACGGTCTTGCTGGTCTTCCACTGAGATGGAACCTTGCATTCGGACAGGTAGCGTGTGAAGAGCCGCGCCAAGGTGTTGATGAGCGCTGGCGGGAGGTTCTTCAAATGTTCAGCTCTGATCCTGTCAGAACCGGGTGCTGTACGTTTCTTCACCGACGAGATGGCGTGTCGGATTTCGGAAGAGAGAACAGAGGGGACGACGTATCCATCCTGCGGAAGATGGCATGGGGGCAGGTGGACGTGGCTATCGAAGAGATCGGAGTAGAAGTCGTGGATGACTTTCTCCATGGTCCTTCTGGAAGAGGTGATGGTTCCGTCAAGACTTCGGAGAGCGGTCATCTTGGTCTTGAAGTTGGCGAAGTTCCGGCGGGCATTGCGGATGCTCAGCCCTGCCTCTGCTGCTTCAGCCAACACTTCCGCCCTTCTCTCCTTGAGATCTTCCTTTATCGCAGCTCTGCATAGCTTTGCAAGCTCGGACGTCAGTTGGTAGTTGCCTGACGCTCGTGCTGCTCCACGCTGGCGTATGAGCTCGAGGGTTTCCGGAGACAGGCGTCTCTTGGTGGTCTTCAAGCTCTCGGCTCCCTTAGCACTATCGTGGAGATGGTGCACGAAACGATCGTATTCCTCGTCGACGTTGTCCATGACGGCATCTTCCCAAAGGCCGACAAGAGAGGTTTAGAGGTCCCAGTTGATGGTCGTTCTGGGACTCCTCTTCTTGAACTTCGCAGCCTTCTCTCCTTGACGCGAAAAGCGGAACCTCGCGCGAAGGAGGCGGTGGTCCGATCCCGTGTAGAACTTGGGGACAACGGAGACATCGGTCAGGCAATACTTGCGATTGAAGATGATGTGGTCAATCTCGTTGTGGAACTGGCCACCGGGGGATTCCCAGGTCCATCGTAGGGAGGGAGGCTTCTGGAACTGCGAGTTTCCATGGATGGTCTTGGTCGACATGATAAACTCAGACAGCCTTTCACCTTGCTCGTTCCACTCCAAACCGTGGGTTCCGATGTGAAGTTCTTCCGGCGACCTTCGTGGCCCGATCTTGGCGTTGAAGTCGCCGACGATCACCTTGTAGAAGGTGTGATCTTCCTTATAAAACTTCTACAGCTCCACGTAGAAGGCCTCGAAATCTTCGTCGTCGTAGTCGGATGTTGGGGCATACGCGACGAACACAGTCAAGGCTGGCACGTAGCCACATCGCTTCAGTCGCAGACGTCCGATTCGGCTTGTCAGAGACTCGTACGAATCGATGTTCATGGCCAAGTGCGTGTTGACGAGGACACCAACGCCGCCTACTCCCCTGCTGTCGCATGTTCCGAGGAACAGTTCTTCTCCGGAGTCGTAGGCGGCGTGTAGGGGGTGGTGTCTTCTCGTCTCGGTCCGTCCGATGACGTCGTACTTGATCTTCTTGGCTTGCATCATCAGGTCCTCGACGGATGCTTCCGACGCAAGCGTGCGGGCGTTGTAAGTACAGATCGTCATCCTAGTCCTTCTCAATTTGCGCAGCCTGGTTAGGCCCTGAGATTTTAGCAGCCTCTCCGTACTCGTCCTTCCCATCGCTGCAAAAATGGGGGCTCTTTCAGGGTCAGGGGAATGAGGCCCTTTAGTGCTGCTGTGTTTGACTGGAATACAACACGGGTAGCTAGTCAGGCTCTGTCGTGCGGGCGGGGTACTCCGGGCAGCCAGCCAGACTGCCCGAAGGGACGGGGCGAGACTTAAGGCGACCTCGAATCGCCTTACGATGTACTCCCAGTCTACCGAGTGCAAGCTTTTGGCCGAGCCGACACAGTTACAATCCGCACAGTCACGGACACATCCACGCACCCTGTGCACGAACATGCCGCTCCCACGCACAAGGAACGCGTCGACCCGCGGAGCAGGAGCAAGGAGTCCATCCCCTGCATCCGACCTGCGTCTCTGGGCAGTACACGAATTACACATTATAACTTAAAAAAAGCCAAGCTTTACTAGCAGCAATGTTACAACACTTTTTTTTAGAAGACCCTCCAATTTTCGAAGTTATAATTGTAATTAAGTTTTAAACTCTAAAATAAGCACAAGTCAATCAAATCGGCCGCTTTGAAGAAATTATAACATGTATTCAAGCAAAACACAACCAATCGAGTGTAAAATGGAAAATTTCAGACGAGTTTCTGATTTGCGCATTCTATGCCTCTCATATGTCAGAAAATTTCTATTTCCTTAAGTTTCACATGAACTCTTAGCTTCTTAAGTACCTAAACTATGAACAAAGTTATCACCTTTCAAACAGTGTATACATTTTTTGAGACACACTGTATAGTAAGATAGGGCTTCGGTCTTTCGTTTTTCATGTTCATTTTCGAATTTTTCGGCGATAACCGGCTTGGGGGAGAACTTTGTACTGAGTGGTTATCCGCCTTGACAGAAACACACATGAAATTAATTCGCCAAATTACATAGGAAATAGCCTACCTCAGTCCACCACTAGGATAGAATACACTAGTTTTGTGGAAAACTTTTAATTTCGTGCAATAGAGAACGTTGTATAGGCCTGCCGTACAGGCTGACCCCTCCTGAGCCGTTTAGCTCCGAAAAATTCGAAAATGAAAAACCAAAAATGGCCAACCCCCAAAAATCGATGAGTCGGACACCCGAAACCCCGCTACCCCACTGAGCTCAGTTCCTAAGAGCAGAGAACCGATGCAGATGCAGACAGGACGCAGATGCGACGGTAACCCTCGAAAACTTTTCTTGTGGGACACGACGAGGTCGAGATATTTGCAGTTTGTTACTTCCCAGAGAGAGAGAGAGAGAGAGAGAGAGAGAGAGAGAGAGGATTCTGCCCATATACAACATTTGGGCCGTTCCGACCTACCGTTGATATAGTCTCCTCGTCAGTAGTTTTGTCCCTCAGGTTGCACCGCAACTGTTCTCGTGCTCAGTAGCACTCGTTACAGAAGATCGTTGATACGTCTTCCAAAACCAGGCGCTCGCCGTTTGGGATGAAGACTACACCTGGAATTTTCCAGCAGATAATGATATACAAGGTGGTCTCTGGTTTGCGAGGTGTGACATCATACCTGGATGACATCTTGGTTTGTGGAAGAACGGCACAGGAACACAAAGAAAACCTGCTAGCGTTGTTTGAGAAAATCGCTGAGTACGGTTTTAAGGTTCGACTGGAAAAATGTGCATTCTCGAAGCCAGAGATTCGGAGCCTTGGTTTTATCGTAGACAAGGATGGTAGAAGACCGAATCCTGAGAAGATCCAAGCGATCAAGAATATGGCCGAGCCAAAGAATGTTGCTCAACTGAGAGCATTTCTCGACATGGTAACGTACTACTCATCGTTCATGCCAACGATCAAAGAGTTTCGAGGACCGTTAGATGCCTTGATGAAGAGAAGTGGGAGTGGAAGTCCCAGCAAGCAAAGACTTTCGAAAAGTTAAAGGCAGCAATGCATAGTGAGATGAAGTTGACTCAGTATGACTCCAAGCAGAAGATTGTGGTTGCAGCTGATGCGTGCGACTACGGCATCGGATGCGTTATTTCAGATAGATACACGGACGGTTCAGAAAAGCCAATAACACATGCTTCACGGTCGCCTTTAAGCGCAGAGAAGAACTATTCCCAAATTGAGAAGGAGGCGCTGGGACTAATATTCGCAGTGAAAAAGTTCCACAAGTATGTGTACGCAGGAAGTTTCTGTTGTTGACAGATTATAAAGTTGTTAGCCATATTTGGTGACAAGAAGGGAGTTCCAGTGTACTCTGCTAATCGTCTCGTGAGATGGGCTACGATACTGCTTGGTTATGACTTTGACATTGAGTATGTCAACACGACGAAATGTGGACAGGCAGATGGCTTGTCAAGGCTGATGCAATCACATCGAGCTGCTGATGAAGACGTGGTGATCGCAGCTGTCGAAGGAGATGTGAGTTAAGTGTTGCAAGACTGCATCAGAACGCTGCCAGTAACTCATGAAGATGTTGAGTTGTGGACGGAGCGAGATCCTTTGCTGAGATAGCATGTGTGAAAAGTGGAACATGGCTAAAGGTGGGCCCTAAGATGGTACCTTTTCACAACAGAACAGAGACATTGTCTGTGGTTGGGAAGTGTCTCATGACACGAGAAAGAGTGGTGATCTCTTCGAAGTTGCAAGAAGAAGTTTTGAAGGAACGCGCGTTGGTCATCCTGGGATCGTGTGAATGAAGAAGTTGGCCCGAAGTTATGTGTACTGGCCCAAAGTTGACAAGGACTGTGAAGACGTGGTACGCAAGTGTAGTAAGCGTCAGGAAAGTGCAAAGAATCCTGTGAAGGCGCCACTAGAGACATGGCCAGCGCCTACCCGTGTTTGGCAGAGAGTCCATATAGATTCTGCTGGACCAATTCATGGTTCCTACTACATGGTGGTGGTAGATGCGTTCAGCAAATAGCCAGAGATTTTCGAGATGGCAAATATCTCTGCATAACAAACCGTGAAGGCCATAAAAAAATTGCTTGCGAGGTATGGATTCAATAGTTAGTGATAAGGGCATACAGTTCGTGTCGGAAGAGTATGCGAGGAAGGGAGGAAGGAGGAATTGAGCACATCAAGACTGCCCCTATCACCCTCAGTCAAAATGACAGGCGAAATGCTTTGTTGATACGCTTAAGCGAGGTACCAAAAAGCTTAAAGGGGAGGAGAGGCCAACAGAAGAAACGCTCAACGCGATGCTTCAGGCGTTCAGATCTAAGCCAAACGCGTGCCTGAATGAGAGGACTCCGGCGGAAGTGTTTCTGGGGACGAAGCTAAGGACGCGTTTAAGCTTGCGGATTCCGGAGGAAGAGGAATCAGAAGACCCGCTCGCGAGGGAATACGAACAAAGATGAAGCGGCAGTTCGACAAGAGGCATGGTGTCCTCCCAAAGAGTTCGCTGTAGGTGATTACGTATACGTGCAGAGATGGAAGGCACCACGATTTGTATGGACGAAAGGCAAGGTAGTGAAACGCCTTGGGGCCGTCAACTATGAGGTCAAAGTTGACGGAAGAGCGATTCGTTCGCAAGCACGCGGATCAGATGCGACGTTGCGCCGAAGAGCGAACTTGTCAGGAAGAAAGCTCTGCGCTCAAAACGTTGCTCGATGTTCTTGAATTTAACGACGCATGGAGGACGGAACCTGCTTGTTCAACGACCGCGGGTTCAACCAATCAACGACACGATGCTGAGAGAGAACAACCACTACAGCTGCGACGTTCCACAGGGACTAGAAGACCTGTCCGACGATATGGAGTAGACGACTTTTCTAAGTTTGATTTATGACTTTTGTAGTTTTTTTAGGTTTCGGTTGTAAATGAGGTTGTCGTTAAGTAGTAGAAAATATTCCGTTGTGGTTATTTTGCTACTAGGGGAGGTGTTATGGCTGGATGATCACAGAGGTAATTTAGTGTAGCGCGCCCGTAGCCGGCTAGTAGAAAGCCGATGACCACACACTTAGGCGCGGTGGTACCTCGCCAAGGCAGGTCAAAGTGAGGACCGACGGGAAACGGGGCGTATATAAGGCTGCCGCCGAGACCCCGGGGGTCGTTGTCGCGGATCGTTGCCGAGGGTCACAGAGGGCCGTCGAGGGTTGCCAAGTCCGGGGTTCCAGTCGCCTCCAGCCGTCGTCGTTCGAGGTTGATATATTCTACTAATAAACCTGTATTATTCTGCCACTCTTACGCACGCGAACGTGAGGCTTTCCGTTGACACCGAGGGCAGTAGAAGAGTCCTCAGAGGTTCACTGAAAGTGTATCCTCAGGGATACAACGGACTGCCATGGTTATGAGTCAAATGGCAGGGACCAGTAGAGTAAAAACGGAAGCTGAAAAAGTATTTGTTCCCAGCGTGATGTCCGCATTGAGCAATCGGATCGAGAGATTCGTACTCGATCCGGAGACGGAGATGAGTTTTACCAGATAGTTTTCTAGATACAAGGAGATGCTAATTGACGAGGGAAGACAGCTATCAGAGTGTGCCAGAATCACGTTGTTTTGTGAAAAGTTAGACTCAGCCACATCTGAGAAGTACCAGAGGCATGTACTGCCACCTGAGGTGTCTCAGATTGCTTTTGATGAAACAGTGCTTATACTGTAGAAGCTGTTTGACTTTAAAACATCGGAGTTCACCACGAGATACCAATGTCTCAAGTTGGAGAAGAGTGATTCCGAAGACTTCCTCATCTACACTGGTAGAGTGAACGAATTCTGCGAGAACGCGAAAATCCATGAGCTGGGTTCTGATGAAATGAAATGTTTGCTATTGGTTTTCGGTCTGAAATCTCAGAAGTAAGCTGAAATAAGGCAACGGCTCATTGCTAGACAGAGAGTACAATGAAGGAAGGAAAGTGTCACTCCAGAAGCACAAGGAATGTGAGAAGTTCTTGAGTCTGAAGTGGGAGAGTGACACTATTGCTGGCACTGTGAGAGTTGTAGAGGAAACTCGCAAGGTTGAAAAGAAGCCGGTGGTTTGCTGGAATTGTGAAGAACAGCGTTATGCGAGACAGTGTAAGTTGAAGCCCTGGTTTTGCAAGAAGTGTAAGGAGACTGGGCATAAGGAGAAATACTGCGATACTGTCTTCCGAGGAAATGGTGATCCCAGTAGTGGCACAGATGCAAGACATCACAGTGAGGACAGTGGACTAAGCAAAGCTCCAAAAGGTACGTTAGAGCGATCAAAATAGCGAATGCCGCTGCCGATATGAATTCGATACGCATGTATGTGGAGGAAGTGGTTGAACAGCCATCGAGTGGAGTTCTTGCTCGACACTGGATCGGATATAACCCTGCTAAGTGAAGATGTTTGGAAACAGGTGGAAGCTCCAAAGCTTGCGAGGACGAATGTCGTTGTGAAAAACGCCAGTGGAAGTTCCATGAAGATACATGGGAAACTGTGGTGTGAATTCAAGATGAAGGGTCGTAGAGCGGAAGGCTACGCGTATGTAACGCCCTTCAACTTCGTTATGGGACTAAAGTGGATTCAGAAAAATGAGGAGATGATGCACCATATGAAGATGGTGGTAGCGCAAGTGAAAGTGAAGGACTCCGATCTGGTATAGGAATTAAAGAAGACCTTTCCTAGTGTTTTTGAAAAAGAGAAAGCTGAACTTCAGCTTGTGTCGAATGTTCGTCCAGTTTTTCGAGATTGCATACCAGTAGCGCATACTGCAGTAGAGTCCGTCGATAAGGAACTCGATAGACTTCTGTAAATGGGTGTGATAGCCCCGATGAGCTACAGTGAATGGGCTGCATGCGTAAAGAAGCAGACTGGGAAGTTGAGGGTTTGCGCGGATTCTCAGCAGGTCTTAACAGGGCACTGCATTCTTTCGATTATCCTCTGCCAGTGCCAGAATATATCTTTGCCTCGTTGAATGGAGGGACGGTGTTCTCACAAATAGATCTGTCAGATGCCTATTTGCAGATAGAGTTATCTGAAGATGCGAAGAAGACGGTGATCGTCAACACGCACAGAGGATTGTTTCAGTGCAATCGCTTGCCGTTGAAGATTGTGCCTGGAACTTTCCAGCAGATAATGAATAATATCAGGTCCGAGAGGAGTAACGACTTATCTGAACGATATCCTTGTGTGTGGTAGAACAAAGCAGGAACACAATCAAAACTTGCTTGCGTTGTTCGAAAGAATCGCGGATTACGGGTTCAAAGTACGCTTGAAGAAGTGTGCGTTCTCCAAGCCAGACAGATATCTTGGATTTATCGTAGACAAAAAGGTAGAAGGTTAAACCCGGATAGGGCCGAAGCTGTCAAGAACGTGGTCAAACCGAAGAATGTCAGCCAACTGAGAGCATTCCTGGGCATGGTTACATATTATTCCGCATTCATGCGAACGATAGAAGAACTACGAGGACCGCTAGATGTTTTGTTGAAAAAGGATCTCAAGTGGTAGTGAACATCGCGGCACCAGAAAGCCTTTTGTGACCTAAGGGCAGCACTGTTTAGTGAACTGAATCTCGCTCACTACGATTCTAGACGGAAGATTGTCGTTGCGGCGTGTGCATGCGAATATGGCAACGGAGGTGTCATTTTGCATAGGTATTCAGATGGTTATGAAAAGCCTATTACACGCGTTTCTCGATCACTGAAAAGCGCTGAAAAGAACTACTCACAGATCGAAAAGGAAGCGCTTGCGCTTGTGTTCGTTGCCAAGAGGTTGCACAAGTATGTGTTCGACAGGTTTCTGCTTTTGACAGACCACAAGCCGTTGTTAGCCACTTTCGGTGACAAGAAAGAAGTCTCGGTTTACTCAGCGATTCCACTTATGAGATTGGCGACGACTTTGCTTATATATGATTTTTGACGTAGAGTATGTCAACACAGCGAAGCGCGGTCAAGCAGATAGCTTGTCAAGATTGATGCAAAGGCATCGTTATGAAGAAGATGACATTGTGATCGCTGCTGTAGAAAGCGATGTGTCTCTGTTGTTGAAGGATTGCATTTAGAAGCTGCCTGTCACCCATGAGCAGGAAGACTTGTACGGAAAGGGATCCAGTCCTAAAAAAGGTCAAGCCATTTGTGAAAAAAGAAAGACGGTCCAATAGAAATTTCGAGTTGGTTCCGTTTTACAACCAAAGGGGGACACTGTCAGTTGTAGGGAAGTGCCTTATGACTGGAGAAAGAGTTGTAATACCTCGGGAACTACAAGCGAAAGTCTTGAAAAAACTAACGCAGGACATCCTGGGATTGTGAAAATGAAGAAGTTGGCAAGAAGCCATGTGTATTGGCCGAGTGTTGACAAAGATTGTGAAGACGTGGTAAAAAAGTGCTCAAGGTGCCAGGAGAATGCAAGGTCCTATCTATCAAAGTACCTTTAGAGATTTGGCCAACCTCAACTCGGGTATGGAAACGAATACGCGTCGACTTCGCTGAACTAATGCATGGATATCACTATATGGTAGAGTCGATGCATTCAGTAACTGATGGTAGAGATGAGAAACATCTCGGCGATAGAAACCGTGAAGGTTTTGAAGAGCCTGTTTACGCGACCGCAAACCATTGTGAGTGACAATGGAACACAATTCGTGCAAGATCAGTTTAAGATTATGTGCGAAGAAGGAGGAATTGCGCACATTAGAACTGCTCCTTATCATCCGCAATCGAATGGTCAGGGGGAGCGCTTTGTTGATACTCTGAAACGAGGTATCAAAAAGCTTAAAGAGGAGGAGAGACCTAAGGAGGAAATGTTGAACGTCGTGCTAGAGGCGTATAGAATCACGCCGAACAGCATTGAACGAGAAGACTCCCACAGAGGTGTTCTGGGTGAGGAAAATTCGGACGTGTCTACGCTTGTTGATACCGCTGAAGAAGGAATCAGAAAATCCTCGTGCATAAGAAAGGCAAGAGACAATGGAAGAACAGTTCAATAGGAAGCACGGAACTGTTTCGCGGAACTTCAAAAATGGTGCCACTGTATTTGTACAGCAATGGAAAGCACCACATTTTATCTGGACGAAAGGCGTGGTGAAGGGCGTGTGATCCGTGAATTATGAAGTTCAAGTAAATAGGAAGGTGTTTCGGAGGCAAGCGAATCAAACACGTCTACGCCTTGATGGAGATGACAGTCTTAAGGACGAGTCGGCACTGAAGACACTTTTGGATCTCCTCGAGCTACAAGACGATCAACGTCGCGGTGTACCTCTTTCTTAACCCGTCAACAACGATGCAACCAATGCTACGGATTGCCTATGACACTTTTCTCCTCAAGCGCCACCACCTCTGCGCCGGTCAACGAGGGTCCGAAGACCAGTCCAACGATATGGCTCTCTTAGCGCGTAGTTTTCTGTTGTTAAGTTTAATTGTCTATATTCCGCTTGTAAATCAGATTTTTTGTAGTAGGATGAGTAGTTAGCAGTTTTATTATTTTCCTAATAGGGGAGGTGTTGTGGCCGTGACCCAGACGTTTGACAAGATGGCTGAATCCGTGTTCGGAAAGTCAGACCCCGATGACCACCCAAGTGGTATCCCGCTAACGAGTAAGTAGATCGCGAGCAGGCGAGGCGGGAAGCGGACTGCATAAAAGGTCGGCAGCAGGAGGTCTTGGTGTGCTTAAAGTCGGGTTCGCCACTGCCCAGTTGCGGCTGTTTTATTTTTTTCTCCTAATAAACCTTCTCTACTTCTTTTTCACCAAGTGGCTCTCGGAGCAAGAAGGACCGCATGAAGGAGACCCAGCAGAATTGTATACCAGGCAGGTATGCAACAATATGCTTAGGCCATTTTTCAAACTCCGGCTTCTCAGATGATTCATATGAAGGTATTTTTCGGTTGGCCGTATTTTCGAATGATTCATATAAACGACTTTTCCTCGGATCGGATATCGGATTAACAACTTGGATGACACCGGATAATGCAGCAGTAATTGAGGCAGATAATTTCATTCAGTATGGAGTGAATTATAAGAGTACAGCGGTTATAAGAATCTTTCAGTCATCGCTAACGAAAACTCACAAACTCTTCAAAATCTGGATGATTAGGAGATAGCGGAACATGAATATACAAAACCTTAAGCCGCATGTGTACTCCTCAGCGGCAGTGTAGCGGCCACGCCGGAGTAAAGCGCGAAGGGGTCGCACTGCAGCAGTGCGGTCGGCAGTGAGAGGGATGTGCACACTTCCACTGTCGCAGTGCTGCCGGCAGCGTTCGCAGAGGCAATGGCAGCGAGGAATGAGCTCCGGCATTTTTCATTGCCATTGCCGTTGAAGGACGTGGAGTAGCGTGAGATTGAGAGCGTTGCGTACGGAGCACCTCAATCCACGATATATCGCAGAACTCGCTGCGACTCACTTAAGGCCATTCACACTGCATAGGACTACTGCGGCCGCGGCGCGACACTGTGACACGTGCCGCGTGGGGGGGGGTCATGCAGAGCTTGCGGCAGCTGCAGCGGTCATCGCAGGCGGCGCCGCAGTGACGCCCGCTAGCTGGAATGGTTCACATCATTCCTGGCGGCGCGGAATGCACGGGGATCTCGGTCCCGACGCCTTCAACGATGTCTGACGCTACCGCGCCGCGACCGCGGGATGTTAAGGAGGTGGCCGTCGATCCACATGCCACGTGCCACTGTCGGAGCTGTGGGAATGGGCTTTTAGAACTGTGGTGGGAGGTGTTTGATACCGACGGCTCCTCCTATATTCATATTCATACGGCTTCTCCTATATTTATATTCTCCTAATTGTATAAACGAGGGGAGCATATACCTTAATCCAAGATTCGGGAACGATACAGCAAAACTCTTCCATCGCGCAGGAAATCTGAATTTGTGGTACGAGACGCGTCTTGAAGGAATAGTCATCAGTCAGCTGATCACCCCAACTTTATGTATAGTGTGAATACCTATCGAAACTACCTTCGCCTAGGCCGTAGCCGCAGAAACAGAATTCGTCGGAATATAGTGTTCGAAGCTAAGCTGCACCCACTGACACACATTTCATCCCAAAATTCTTTGGGGATCTGCTATCTTTTCCTTGACTGCTAGATTAGCGAGCTAGCTCTCGTTCTATCTGCAAAAATACATTGTTAGCTCTAATGATAGCAACTATTAGTTTGATGGCTTACGTTCGACGTTTACCGAAAACAAAAAAGGGTCTGCTGGGATAAAATATAGCGAAAATCGAGGGTATCGTTCGCGCTGGCTATTGGCAATTATAGCTACGCCAGCGCTGCATGCCGTTGCGGTGCAGTCCCATGTTCGGCAGTGGAATGTGGGTGAAGTCGGACTTCGCCACATTCCATTGCTCAATGCCCGCTGCAAAGTGTGCATGCGGCTTAAAGACGGCACTAACAAGGGAAGGTCTGAAGCATATGTCTGAACGGGGGGAGCGAGTCATATAGGGAGAATCCTCACCCTTCAATTGGATTGAAAATGTGTTTATTTTTTGCCAAGTCGCTTAACCCAAGGAGTAGTGGGTCACAATGGGATACGGCGCAGCACGCGTTTGGGGGTCTTGTACGCCCGCGAAGTGCCTACGGCCAGTGGCTCGGTGCGCAGGTGGGTAAAGGGTTGTCTCGTGCGAAGGAGTCAGGGGTTTGTTTGCTTGCGCTGCTGCAGAGGAACCAAACCCCATTTTTGCATTTCAACTGATTGGCTGAGATTTGGGGGATTCTGACGTCTGTACCATTTTTAGACGTTTTCTGCGCACTTTTCCAGCTGTACGCTGTGGTATTCAACATGGTGGCAAATGTCCACCACCAATGATACAGAGGTACAAAGTGCCTGTGTAGTGAATCGCGGTGTCTTCCGCCATGGTTATGAGCACGCAACCGAAATCCAATTGAAGACGTACCCTTTTCTCCAAAACAAGTGTTCCACCCGAAAACGTTATCACATGTCCACTGCTTGCTTGCCTCTTCACGTCCATCAGTTCATCTTGATGATCCCAACCCTCGTCTTGTTTTTCCACCACTTTCAGCTGTTCGTCTTCGTCTTCAAGTTGACGTGCTTCGAAGTCCTTGAGTATGCTGGCCATCCGTTCGGCCAGCTTGATTTCTTCCTTCGAAGATTCCCTGTCTAAAGGTGGGCCACACTTCAGAGTGAGCAGGTGGATCACCACTCGACCGTCGGCGGACATTGTTGGTGTTAGGTTTTAGAAAACCTTCAGTAGACCTCTGATTTCCAGGTAACAGACAGACATGAGGGAAAGAGTGTATCGATGCCGTTTAGCTTAATTTGCGGAATCCGCACACCTCGTTTCTCTCCTTTGAAAATCCGAGCAGGATGGTTTTTCCCGAGGCCTTTGGTCCATGTATGGAAACAAACTATGAGGAGCCTGTAGCCTTTATAGCTACCCGTAAGGTGCCCAGTGGTGCTTCACGCACGTTGTACCTGTGTATCACTGGTGTTGAACATTTAAGGGCTGGGCACACTCCTGCTGCTTGACGCAGCTCCAATGATGAAGAATAGGGCAGAGAAGCAGAGTACGTGTTTCTGCGTCAGGGGTGGCGGCGCATTTAAGCCTCGAGCACACTTCGTTGCCGCAGCAAACGCGGATCGAGCAGCAAATGAGGGTGCACGCTGCTGCCGCAAATGATAAGGATAAAGATAAGGATAGCAAACAGCAGCGCGCGCCTAGAAATGTCGTTCGACATTTCTTGCTGCGGCAGCAAAACCGACCCCGCTGCCGCAGCGAAGTGTGCTCACGGCTGCGGCGCTGCCTTTGCCGCTCAGCAAATCAGGCAGCAGCTCGATGATATTCTTTATCATTGCTGCCGCAGCAAAGGCAGCGAAGTGTGCTCAAGCCTTTACGGCACACTTCGCTTCAGCGTTGACGCTCAACGTCAGCGCTGCAAGCGTCAGCTTCACGGAATGGGCTCGGTCATTCCGTGAAGCTGACGCTATCGCTCCTGAGCAAGAGATAAGACAAGTAAGATAGGAAAGCCCTTTCCTCAACCAAACCAGCCAACCGGTCAGCTGAGCGATGGTTGGCAGTGGTCCAATGCCGACACTAGAGAAAGGAAGAACGATCACCCCTCACCGCAAACATTTCCTGAGCCTGAGAGCGACGCCCCGCCCCGTTTTTGACGCACTAAAGCCGCTGCCGAGTGTGCCCAACCCTTTATACATCACCATGTTTCGCAGCGTTCGCTCAGCTTGATATCAAATATCGCTCAGCTCACGCGTGATAACGTCACTATTGGTTGCATTGATAAGCAGCTTCTTACAAAGCGGTGTGTAGTATTATGCTCGACCACATCAGCAGTAGTGGTTGATCAGCCATGGGTCTGGGCAAATTCGTAGTTATAATAAGGTGAGTTCCGCGGTCTAAAGTCTTGCGCGCAACGCGTTCTTCTGACATGGTGTTGGCGCATGTATAGCGCATCCGAAAAATACATGCTTTTGCTTCCCATGGGTTCAGATTTTGACACTGTTGAGAGCTGTTTGGAGTAGAGTGTAGATGTTCAACATCGTCATTTACGCTGACATGTATGTAGCTTAAACGTAAGAAACAGTGAAGCGCGTGTATGAATTGAGTTTAAGAGCTCATGAAGGATGTTAGGGCAACCTGAGACACTTGAATTGTCAAATGTGATGTGTGACAGGAGAGGAGAGGCAAACTGTGCAGAGGTGACATCTCGAGGGGTACACGGCGTTGCTCGGTAGGAGGTCATCTGGCACAGTCATACCACGGGGGAGGGCAGCCCATGGCCTTCGATCGATCTGAGCGTAGCAATTGAATAGGGTGACGTGGTGTTTCCCACATTGTACGCAAACTGACGCGTACATACATGTAATGCAAGTTGCAGCGAGAGAGGCCTAGGTCAAAACGGGTAAAAACTCGTTCAAATGTGGGCTGCCTCCCATAGTAGCATTGCGCCGGTAATCATAATTCATAATTCATAATCATAATTCATCAGTGGGCGCTTACGTGAAAAGGGACATCAGTACCCAATTACATCAGAAGCACCCTAGCTCACGAGGATGGTGAATGAGGTGACCGTGAAGTTCCTCAAAGCGACTTATATAAGGTCGTAGAGCTTTTCTGGGAGGCACCATAGTGGTTTCCAATTTTCCTGCGAACCTCTGGATAGGTCAAAAGTGTCAAAACACCGTACAGGCTGATATCGCAAAGCTGACTCCTGGAACACCCTTATCGTGTTCAAAAGTAATCCTGCATATGGTTTGGAGCTTGAATCATAGCTAGAACATGGGTTTTGGGAATCTGCTATGTCGTCTGTTTGAAGACGATATGGCACACTGATGGGAGCCATTCACCACTAGCGTGCAAGCGACTGGATGGTCGAGTGGGAAGCGTTGTGTGCTTGCGGAAGAGAGTTCAGGGCCCGGATTCTTCAACGACTAACCCGTGGGTATAAGAGGTAGATACCCACAATGAAGCCTGCCTCTCTGACTCTTGTCTTATCTCTGCCTGACTCTTATCTTATCTCTACGCCTTATCACCCGTATACCCACGGGTTAATTGTTGATGAATCCGGCCTCAGGAGCTCGATTCCGACGTAGTTTGGCGGCACAAAGGCAATGAAGTGGCAGCCCATCAGTGCTCAACCACGTGTATTACGTGACGGGCATTTCCTACATGCACGCCGAGTTTTTACCCGTATAATTCGCGCGTGACGTAGCGTTTGAACAAGCTCTTCTCGTTGGCACTGCATTGCACGTATCTATGTGTCAGGTTGTGTACAATGTGGAAAATTACATGTCACCTCATCCAACTGCTACTTCCAAGTGGTGGAAGCCCATGGGCGCCACCACCAACGCACATTCCACCATTTAGGCATTGTTGGGCAGGCCGGCAACAGTCTTGCGGATACCGCGAAGCCGTCATGACAACGGCGGGTTGTGCCGCGCCGCGAGAGTTACTGTACGTAATACTGCGTACGCCGGCAGGAACGAAAAAGCTGAAACACAAAGAAAACCGAGTATGCAATGAAAACGAGGACGGAAACACGAATAGAAAGCAACAATGAAAACCAGCAAGCTAACACGATTAAAAACAAGGAGCAACGATAACAAGCACAGAAGCACGAGTAAAACGTCGAATCAGTGAGAACGATTAAGTAAACATGAATACGATAAACCAGTTCACAACGAAAGCAAACAGGAAAATGTATAGAATTCTCACGTCAAGTTGAACACCTTTCAAAGTCGGTTGAGATGCAGCTTAAAATTGTGGATTCCAGACCTAAATTTTAAGGCTGCAGCCATCTCAATATGAAGCGTAAACGCCTTCCAGGCTATAACTCGAAGGCCTACTTCCCAGGGAGTGTTTTGGCTATGAAAAATGAGCTATCATACCCCTCCCCCCAAGCTTTGAATTCTACCACTACCCCTGCAGGTCTCACCCGCACCGTTTGGCACTGCAGATGAGAGACCGCAGTGCCAGGCCTGCGGGTGAAACCCGCGGGGGGGGGGGGGGAGTGGTAGAATTCTACGGCAGCTCTCGGCGACCTTTGCGACTAACTGCTCCGCGACGACTCGTCCGCGCCGCGGCTTCCACCACAGTGGTAGAGTGGGGCCACTGCGGCGAGAGCGATATGGATGAGTTCTCCGGGTGGTGCCGCGAGACTCCGTAGAGGCCTATGGAATACTCCCGTGGGAGTGTCTGCGGGAGTTCGCGGACGGGAAGTGCGCCACAAACAGTCATCATCGACGCGGGATCACGGCGCGATTTCCGGCCGTCTACGGACGGTCCCTTGGGAGTGTAGCATAGTAAAGTTGTGCTTTCCCCAAAATTTTGAATAACCGGCCCGTTCTCTACGTAGCGAGTTACAGGTCATGAGAGTTCCAGTCCGAAGTGCTTAATCTGCAGAAACATAATACTTCCCTACCTAACGATTAGGCTTCTGTGATTCGACTTCAGAAACCTGACGCGCATTGGACGATATTGAGAGAAAATACTGGTCCCCTTATCACCCCTCCAGTGTTCCTGCTTTGCTGATCCCCGCTTCAATGGTCCTCTTTACTCAGAATCGTTTCGCATGTTGGATGTCTGCGGGCCGTCTTCTGAACCCTGGCTCACGTCGAACGACGTCTAGGGCACGTCTTCTGAATCCCTACACTCCGCATTCATACTGTGACACGTTGCCCGCTGAATATGTCGTAGACTTGGACGATCCGCCGCCAAAGATGTATTCCGCCAGAAATCGCCCATGGTTAAGCTCAAAAAAAAGCCAGCTGGCATACGCCGCACTGTCGTAGGCATCTCTTAGCTTCAGTCCCCCTCCCCGTACGGACACGCATATGAAAGGTTAAGGAAATAGAAATTTTCTGACGTATGAGCAATATGGATTCGTAGTATAAGTTCTTGCATTTTACATTCGAATGATTGTGTTTCAATAGCATACTTGTTTTAATTTCTCCTTAAAGGAACAGCATCGTTTGATTTGTGATTCTTTCAATGTAAAGGACTTAACAAGTCATAGTGAATCTTCGCAGAGGATTAATTAGGTGTGAATATTCAGGGGTTTTGCAAGCTCCATATACAGGGTGTGCGGAAATTCTTGGCCGTGTGCTTCGAGTGTTTGCTGCCGCCTTACTAAGATTTTTTCTGATCTATATTAGCATTTGATCTACCGAAGCATTCGCTCGCAAATCAATCAGTATGAAGAAACAGTCTCAACTCTAACGGTGATAGTTGCTCCTCATCCAAAAGGACCCGCTATCATTGGTCTGCACCGGGCAGGCTACTCTCAAACCCAATTCAGTGAAACAGGATTTAATGCGGATCGTCCGAGAAGTGGCCAACTACAAACGATAACTACAGCTAGAAATCTCGTAATGCTTTCGCACACTAAGCGTCACACTAACAAGGGAGGTCAATGAACTTCCCGTGGCAATTTTAAAAGTGACTTATATAGGATTGTAGGGCGTTGTCTGAGAAGAACCGTAGTGGTTTCAAAATTTCCTGCGGACATCTGGGTTGGTCAAAAATTGCAGAAAACTGTTCCACTTCAGTGCGGGCCGATAAAGCAAAACTGACGCCTGCAACTGCCATGAGGTGTTTAGCATCTGATCTGCAAAAGTTTGGGACTGGAGCATTAGCGGAATTACAGCGATTTCACAATTTGCTTGTTAGCGGTACAGTAGCCGAAATGGAACATTGAGGTGCGCCGCTCATTAGCAAGGCGGCTGCGACTGGATGACCGAGTGGATACGGGGTCGGACTTGCAGGAAAGGGGTCAGAGGTTCGAATCCGGTGACCGGGATTCTGCATTGTTGGGTTTGCTCTTTGCACTTTTGTCGATGTAAATTGTATCTTGAACATGGCAGTGTCCCATACTGACATTATATGTAACTTCATTTTAACCTGTATGATACGGTTTGAACGCAAAAAAATGCACACGAAGCAACAGCGTTTGAATTACATTGTTCAACATTTGTGATAAAGCTCGACAAAACACTCAAAGCAAAGCAGCTTCTGGCACCAACAGCAACGGACGAATACGAAGGATGTACAATTTTCGGCTCCTTGACAAAGTGTATTCAGGGGCACTTCATCGAACGCATAGTCTGTCGCACATCACGAACATCACGAATGTCATTGGAATGAACAGCAAACAAAAAACTACCTGGAGCATGTTCCATGTCCGACCGTCGCTGAATCGAAACGGAAACGCGCCGAAACGTTAGCCGGATAAAAATATTATATCAATCTTGGTCTCGAGGTCAAAACAGTTCTACGATTCCAGTTTAAAACTACCTGGAGTGCTTCATCGTCGTCAGCAAAGTCTATATCTCCATCATTTGCATTTTGAAGTACGTCTCGAAAAGCATCTGCTATGGCGATCTCCATACGAGTTGGGGCAGGGCAGTCGGGAGGAAAGTAGCTAGCAAGGCGACCAATAATCCGACATGGAGAAAACACTGTAGCACACAATTGATATGAACGCCAGGAAGTGGGCTCGCATAGCGTGCCGAAGAATGATCACAACCGTTAATCGATGGTTAGATCAAAGCAACACTTGTCGATCACGTTCACAAAACAAGTACAAATTGGAAGCACTTTGAAGACTAATACTGTTCATTACACAGAAAGCAGGAAAAGCGTATAACGAAAACACGTTAAGCGAAGAAAAAAAAAGCGAAAAAAGCTAACATCTACAACTTTTCACCCAGACTGAAAACAGTGTTCAAGTGCATTTGGTGCTCGTTGTAGTACGTATTTCAAACGCTGTTGCTTTGTGTGCTTATTTTTGCGTTTTAACCGTATCATACGGGTTAAGATGAAGTTATAATGTCAGTATGGGATACTGCCGTGTTCAAGATACACTTTACATCGACAAAAGTGCAAGGAGCAAACCCAGCAATGCAGAATCCCGACCACCGGATGCGAACCCCTGACCCCTTTCCTGCAAGTACGATTCCGTATCCACTCGGTCATCCAGTCACTGCCGCCTTGCTGATGAGCGGCGTACCTCAATGTTCCATTTCGGCTACTGTACCGCTAACAAGCAAATTGTGAAACCGCTGTAATTCCGATACTGCTCCAGTCCCATACCTTTTGCAAATCAGATTCTAAACACCTCATGGCAGTTGCATACGTCAGTTTTGCTTTATCGGCCCGCACTGAAGTGATACAGTTTTTGCAATTTTCGACGTACCTAGATGTCCGCTAGAATTTTGGAAACTACTGCGGTGCTTCTCACAAGGAAAGGTTCCCAACTCATGGTGAGCTTTTGCGATGCTATTTTGCAGGATGTAGTGCCCTGTGAGCGGGGTCCAGAACCACAGATAGTTTGTGCAGAACGCTTCTCTAAAGACCTGAAAAGGAGGCTGAAAGCGTGCGCGCAACTATTATCAACCTCTACGACACCCAACAAGATGTGCCTCGGTGGCGCAGCCGGTAACGCTGCCGCCTCGTAGGAGCACACCGACGGAATTTTCAGTTCGAGTCCGTGTTCTGCCGATATGTTTGCACATATTGGTTTGTTGTAATTACGCTTTCTCATGATCGCAGGAGTCAATTTTAGACCACCAATGCTTATAACAAACTAAGGCTCTCTATTTGCTCCTTCATATGTGCTAGTTGTTCAACTATTCATATCTGCACCATATCATTTTTCTGGGAATAAAGTCCTATATATTATTAAATTAAATATATATAATTAAATTGAAAGTTTTATATCTATTATTTCCATTTTATTAAACAGCTAGGGTGCAAAACTATAAAACAAGTAAAACAGCCGCAGCACCTTACAGAAGCCAGTGAGGAACAATCTTCTCCCTGACAAGAAATGACCACTTCTTCGTTGAACGTGCGATCCGTGGGTGTAGAGAAGAGTCCTGGGTGAACATCAACGTAACCGGCTGCCATCCTCGCGTATGACAGACACGACCGAAACGCCGGAGCGCAGAATTGCCATCAGGTCTGGTTTATAATCTGCAATGAAAAGAAAACTCACGAGTGGTACCCTTTTTGTGAAATATTTTATCCCAGTTACGTACTTTCAATATACCATCTCGGCTGCATGCAACATATTCCGGATGGCCTCTAACCTGCTACCTCTAATCTGTACAGCCTCTTCTTCCTGACAGTCGATATCTCCATGAATGGCGTAAAAGAAGGGTCGTTTTATGGCATCCGCAACCGCAATCCCTCTCCTTGTAGGAGAAGTGAAATCCGGTGTGAAGGTGGAAAGTAGTCGGCCGACATCACGTTCAGGTGAAAACAACATTTTTTGTGCAATTATATATCGATATGACCCAGGTTCATAATACTCAACCATAAGATAAGCGTAATTCTGTGCAATTACGGTATGGTATGATATGGTGCTGGTACAGATATGAACAGTTGAAAACTAGCACATATGGAGGCGCAAATAGACAGCCTTGGTTGGTTGTAAGCATTGATGGTCTATAATTGTCTCCTGTAATCACGAGAAAGCGTAATAACAACAAACTAATACGTGCAAGAATATTGACAGCACTCAGACTTGAACTGAAAAGCCCGTCGATGCTCCTTCGAGCCGGCACTCCTACCGACTGCGCCACCGAGAACATCTCGTGGGATGTCGTAGAGGTTGATGAGTGTTGCGCACACACATTCACACCTTTTTTCAGGTCTACAAAAAAGCGTTCAACAAAAACTGATAGTTGTTCTAGACTCCGCTCACAAAGCCCTAAATCCTGTCAAAATAGCATCGCAAAAGCTCACCATGAGTTGGGAACCTTCTTGTTAGGTGCCAAAACGAAAAATCCCAATACATTGCATTTTCACAAGTTCCTATCCTGCGCACCAACAGAGCGGGAACTATGAGGAGGGGAGATGGGACCGACGGAAGCGGGACCAGTAAAGGGGGGACCAGTGAGGGAGAGGGCGGTAAAGGGGGACCATTGAAGAGGGGAACAGTGACGGTAGGACCAGTAATGGGGACTAGTGAAAGGGGGGGGGCAGCAAAGGGAGGCCGATGAATGGGAAGATTGGAGAGGGGAGAGGGTACCAAGGGACCAGTGAAGGTGGGACTAGTAATGGGGACCACTGGAGAGGGAGGGACCACTGCAGGCGGGACCAGTAAGGGTGAACTAGTGCTTTTCTCAGTATCGTTCAACTTGTATCGGACTTCTGAAGGCGATCTACAGACGTCGTTCTACGTGTGTCGGGACGTAGAAGACGCGTCACAGACGTCGGGGAACGTCGTTCCACGTGCGTCTGGGCTCAGCGAATGTGTCACACACGTTATGCAACATGCGTCCGAATTCAGAACACGTGAAGCAGACGTACAGTGTGCGTCCAAATCCGGAAGACGTGCTACAGATCAGACTGCACAGTATCCATGAAATTTTCAGAAATCCTCCTTAGGCTTCGTTCAACGAGTGCCCCGTAGTTAACTCTCACTATATTTTTCCTTCGTTATTTCATTTCACTCACAACAAGTGTCAGAAACTCTAAGGAACAAAGGTAAGAGGGTACTGGCGGGCTGGAGGGAGAATAACTAGAAATATTAGAGGAATATCATTGCCTTCGCACAATTAACGATATCGAGCGGTTTATAAAATGACCGAATGATTTCATTCATGTTTCCGCAGATTAAGCACCTTGGCCCCTCCACAGGTCTCTAACCACACTCGTGATGTCGAGTGTTCGGTTCCCGGACTACATTGCATTTTTGCACTTTTACCATAGTGTCGGATTTTCATAGAGACTTCCATATCTGAAATTTATTTTGGAGTTTCCTGATGTTTGCACTGCTTATTCCTTCTCGACATCTCGTGGTGCACCAGCAATGTCCCGAATATGCAAAATACGATGATAGACGAAATATTTATGAAACAAGTGCTCCGACACGCCTAACGGCGTGTCTCGTACTTGCGCGCTTAGAGCGACTGCAGCTTCAATTAGTTTTTGTAAAATATAAAACTCGCTAGCATCTAGGACTTGGTGCGTACTTTATCGGCATCAAGCCCTTCACCATTTCGGTACCTTCATTATAGACATTCTCTCCGGACTGGCCATTAATGTCATTGGTTTGTGCTGCAGTGCTTCTGTCCCTCAGGTTACTCCTCCGCAACCTTTCTCATGCTCAACAGCTAGCGTTTCCAGACACCGTTGACATGTCTTCCGAAGCCAGGTTCCCCTCACTCGTTTCTTCTTACTGGATCTAATTGCTAGTTCGCCTTTACTGGTCTTCCCTCCCCCTCTTTAGTCTCCCACCCTCCTGGTTCCAACTTCTGGCCCACTTCTTTGTTTTCACTATTGACCCCCTACGGATCTCTTCTTGCTGGTTTCCTTGTCCTGTCCCCTCTTCCAGGTTGTTACTTTCATTCCTGGTCGCTTTTCTGGTCCACCCTAGAGGTCCCCTTTACTACCCTTCTCCACTATCCCCTTAGTGGTCCTCCCATGCTCATGGCAGACGTTAGTGACACGTATTCAGAATCGTGACGCTTGTTGCGCGATGTAGGGGACCCGTCTTCTCGATGTAAAGGTTTAGAAGACCCGTCTTCCGAATCCAAAAGCTCAAAAGCGCGCGCAGTCACCACTGTGTCGAGCATGAGGAGGCTATGCATATGGCGGATTCCTTGTTCTCCGTATGAATTCCCTTACGGTTCCCTTCTTGTTGGTTCCCTGTCCTGGTCCCACCTCCAGGTCCCTTCTTCAAGGTAGATTCCTCTCCCTTCGGGATCCTCCTTACTACTATACCCCAATTAACTAGCCTCCCATGCTCACAACACGACGACGGCGAGCGAGCGCCCATTGCGCGACATCGGTGTCACCCTTCTAAATCCGGTCTCCTTTATTGGTAATGGATTCCCTTGCTGACCCTCCTTAGTGTCCTTCCCCCACCTCATACTGGTTACCCCTACTGTCCCTCCTTATTGCCTGAACCCTCCTGGGCTGCTTCATTGTTTCCCCTATCGACCCCCCCCCATCCCGATCCCTCCTCCAGGTCACTCCCTCCTGATCGCCGTCGGTTCTCCACCCTCGAAGTCCCCCTTACACTCTTATCCCTTTAGCGTCCTTCTCATGCTAATGGCACGAAGTCGGCTTCTGAATCTGGACGCTCAGAAACGCGTTTAGGCGCTGTTGTTTAAGCAGTGAAGCGCTGCGGCGTATCTCACTTAGGTTAGATCACTCGATCGCCCCCGCTGTGGATAATGAGGCGTATCTCACTTACCAGGATACTATCTCAACGGTAGGTCGGAACGGCCCAGTGTGGGATATGCGCCGAACCGCCTCTCCCTGGGAAATAACAAACAGCAGACATCTCGACCCAATGCAACTCTAGGCAGAGCTAGGGGCGAAGGAAGTCGGGTGTTGGAGGCATGTTGATTCACATGCTCCGCAGCTGACGGGCGCGCGCGGGATGAGGGCTCGTATCGCTGCTAAGCCCAGTGTGCTGGTGGCGTAGAAGGAAAGCGCCCGGACTCAAGAGCGAGGGTCGGGGATCTGCGTCCAGCAGACTGTGTTTGTTTTGCACTTTTGAAAAATCCATGTTTATCGTATAGGTGATTCACCTAGGGGTATTATAGAATGTTATAGAACACGTTTACATATAACATATGCTTCAAACTACAGATTAGCTAAAATATTTGCTTCTAAAGAACCGAGGCAGTTCTCCATTCTCCGCAACCAAAACAACACATGTTGACCGCTATAGATTACCCATCTTGGATACGATGAGCTGATACATAAGGACATACGTTAACTGAGAATTGCATAGCGTCGTCAAAGTCATGTCCACCAGTGCTCGTTTTGTTAAAACCACTGGATAACTCTGGAATGTGGATCGCCTTTGGATGCGCCTCCATCTAAGGAGGAGAAGTTGGCAGACAGGATAGCAGGGATTTTGAAGTTGGTTGAAGATAAACAGGATGAAATCCATTATAAAATGAACCTGGAAATTGAAGAAGACGAGGTAGCGGCGAATGAAAAAAGTTGATGAGGACTTCTTACTTCGCAGGTGGGTGCTGTGGAGAACTGATTCGGTTCTTTAGAAGTGAACATTTTAGCTAATCTGTTGTTTGAAGCATATGTTATATGTAAACATGCTCTATAATATGCTATTATACCCCTAGGACCACTTATATGATAAACATGGATTTTGCAAAAGAGCAAAACAGACGCAGTCCGTGGGACCCAAACCCCCGACCCGTCGCTCACGATTCCGGGCGTTTCCCTACTACGCCACCTACATCCCGTGCCCGCCCATTATCTGCGGAGCACATGAATCAACAGGCCGCCAACACCTGATTTCCGTCGTCCCTAACTCTGCGAAGAGTTGTATTGGGGTCGAGATACCTGCAGTTTGTTACTTCCCAGGGAGAGGCGGTTCTGCCCATATACAACACTTGGGCCGTTCCGACCTACCGTTGAGATAGTATCCGACCTATCGTTGAGATAGTATGGTTAAGTTAGATTAGTCGACCGCCCTCACTGTAGATGATGCGGCGTACCTCACTTAGGTTAAAATCACTCAAACGTCATCGACCGCTAGCTCAATTATACAGTGGTAGATAATAGACACTTTCAACACTAATGATACACAGGCACAAGGTGCATAATATACCTTGTGCCTGTGTATCAGGATACGGATACCTTTCTGCAAGCTTCACCTCGTTTCTCGAAGGAGGAGCACCCAGTGGAGATTCACACTTCAGCGTCAGTAGGTGAATAACCATTCGAGGAATAGCAGACGTTGTTTAGGTGGTGTTGCAGCTTATTAATATGACCGCGCGACTTTGTAGGCATAAAAGAGGCGTCAGTATTGATCGAGGTGGTAGGTCAAGTTGAAGATCATGAGGTCCCCCCCCCCAAAACATTGTGAGTACACTGTGATGGCACTCACCTCACCGACACTAATACACTGCATATGAAGCAGTTTTTCAGCTCCTTGCTGCTGTTGGTAAGTGGTAAAAGTGGAAAAAGGCGACGTAGTTCGAGAACCGAACATTCGGCGTCACGATCACCAAGCTGCACCCTACCACTGCGCCACCCAGTCACGACTCCGCCTCCTTATGCCGCCGTGGTGAGCTCGACCCTGCGGACCCTTAACCATTACATCCTCCTACTCATTTGCCTTGATTATTCGGCAGAAACAAAACATGCTCTGTTACTATTTGGAGGACGGAGATTCTTCCTAAAGCTTCGTACTTGCCGTTTCGGCGTACCGTTGAGAGGGTTTCCTTGCCGGTCATATGTCTGCGACTCTTCCCTGGTGAGCCTGTGCCTCTGTGTTGTATATCAGCGAAAACGACTACCATTACAAGACCTCTTCTCCTCCCTCCATGTGATAGAAAATTGTTTTTTGCAGAGTCCTTGACTCCAAGGAGCTAAGGCTGTTGAAGTTTAGTATGGGATCGAGCTTCGGCGCGTGCACACGTGTGTTGATTCAAGAGAAGCGGCGAAAGGCACTGCAGCGAGCGGATCGGTAGCTCAGGGATGAGTGACGCTGCTCCATAGGTGATGGGCCAGGTGTTCGATTCCCGTGCATTCTTGATTCTTGCACTATTAGTGTAGACTCCTTGTGCGGTATTCATGATCTTGGCAACTTCTCGTTCACTATAGGCTCTCAAATGCATGTTTCACAAGAACTCTTCATCAGTTGCCCTCCCTCTGAATAGGACACCTTGTACTTGCAGGTTTTCGAAACGATCCTTGACTTGGTGGAGTATGAACCTTCCCAACTATCGGCAAAAATAAAGCAGCAACAATCGCGAGCATTGCACATAGAATCTGCGCAGATGGAAACACACTCACGTTCTCTGCGATTGAACATGGGAGCAAGGAGTCCATCCACTGCATCAACCTACGCCTGAGGGCAGTGCTCGGTAGCATTTGGCTCGTGATTCATTCCTCTGTCCATTACCCGGACGCGCCAGGTAGCCCTGCAACATACGGCCCGAGATCCCTGTACCAAGAGGCTCCCAAGACTTTCTGAAGAGCAGGATCTATAGATTTTGCCCCACATAGTTAACTGCAGATAATTGGCCTCTTCTTGTTCAGGAGTCGATCGACATTAATTGGTGGTATGATCGTGCTTGGCTTGTGAAGTCCTTCAAGATTCCACAACAAGCTTCATTTCCATCTCGAACTGTGGTGAGATGGAAAAACTGAGGGAATGGACAAAAAGAGCTGTGCAAACATGAATTTTTTGCTGGCACGGCGAGTTTACGATCTCACTTGGCTTTGAACTGAACAAGATTCTCTCAGAAATACTCTATACCTATAGGGTTTTTGCCCTTCCCATAAGCTCATGAAACCAACCGATCTCTCATGCATGAGCAAATGTTTACCGAATCCACCAATCCTGTTTTCGAGGCTACACTGGTTCTCGAAGTAAAGGTGACCAGCGGCCGTATTCATTAACGACTTACAGCAATTTAACGGAGAAAATACAGCCGAAAACCCTGACGGGACGGCTTATCAAGCATTTGGGGAAGCATTTCGCAGTGCTACCAGGGATATCGGCTGTATTCTCTCTGTTAAATTGCTATAAGTCGTTGATGATCCGGCCCCTGGACAAATTTCCCACTGCGCTGCAGGCGCGGTAGCCAGTGACCCACCACAAAATTGTTTAAGACTATTTTCCGTTTTTGTAGGCCAGCTTCAGAAGAATTGAGGAATCAAAAGGGTTATAAGCATGGCACTTCCTGTTCTCGTACGGTTCTCGGCACATTCGCAGGTTGCCACTTCGCAAAAGCAGATTGTAGCCTCCTATTGAACCTGGGAATGATTCCGTCATATAGCCTGGATATATTAGTTTTCGCTGTGCTGCAGCTTCGCGTACTTTCAAGCTATTACTGCGCATCAGCTTGGGTGGGGTAGCCCAGCATCCACTTGCTCACGTAGAGAAGCTTCGGTCACAATGGCTTAAAAATGGAAAAGTGCCTTTTAGTGATTCTTACGCCGAAATTTTCTTTTACTGAACTGGTGTCTAATTCGGAACCTGAAACTTCCTACCAGCTAAGATCAGGTCGGTGAAGGTTTTAAAACAGGCAGTCATTTCTGTCAATTAATAACGAGGGCTACCGATTTCTATGAAGAATTTGACGCCACTGGATTCGACATCACCGCTCGATTGTTTCTGTTGGCCCTACCTTAAGCCCGGCGCGTGAGGCAGCAGCATCATGCATAGGAACTCTGAGTACTAATCGCTTGGCTGCCACCGTTTGCGCACCACTCGAAGCGACTCAGGGGGTTCTGAAACAATTTATGAACAGGCTGCTACAACTGCACTTGGTTGCGATTATGCGATGAAAACGTTAGCTCCTGGCTGGACTCGAATCCGTGCGTACACTCTAGTGTGCAGGTAGGATGCTATGCCATTCCACCACCAGTTCAACTGAAAGGAAACATTATCCACCGTACGTCCTGCGACATTTATGCACGTGATTTTTACACGCGATTGTCTCTGATATCGAATGGTTTTTAACGGGTCTCAGAAAACCTGTCGGTCACTGGACGGGCTTTAAAGCTGATCAACAAAATCGACCTATAACCAAGCAAATTCGATGACTGCCAATTTTGCGCGCATTTGCCTAATTGAAAGGGGGATCGCGGTGTTGAGAGCCGTAGGACGTAGGCTTTAAAAGCGAGTGAAGAAGATCGGTATACCCTCTTCAGTCAGCAACTTCAATTTTCAACGAACCCAAGTACTTTAACAAGCTGTAAATCTGTACCATTAGACAAACCATTTCGAGGAAGGTCGTTAACAAGATCTTCAGTGTACGTTTAGTTTTCACGTTTGTTACCTTTTTTTACACTCTGTCCAACACTATCGTGTAACTAGAGGTGGACTGCCTTTATTATCCATGCTAAAGAAACGCAGGTCATGTTCATAAACAATTATTCGAATAATCGATTATTGAATGCTTTGAAAACCGATTGACACTCAACTTCGAAATTCGATGATTTTCAGTTTCGGCGACGAAGCGATTGATCACTCGAAAATTCGACATTTCTGAAACTGATTATTATTCAACAATTCAAAATTCCATATGTTGAAAAACGAGTAATTTACGCTCTCCCGAAACTCGATTATTTGAAAGCACGAATATGCGAAAATCTTTTTAATCTTTTTTCCGAAGGACGGCATTACGGCAATACTACATACTTGGCCTTGAGTGCCCTCTCACTGGATGGGAAAATGTCAAAAAATCGATTTTTTCGGAATTAGTCGAGAATGGCACCATTCGATAGAGCTTTACAAGCTGAACAGAAAAACTCCAACATCTAGATCCGTTGCCCTAAAGTGGGAGCTCGGGCTAAGCCAATATAGGCAGTTGGGGAGATGTGAGCATGTCAGTGTGAAGAACCTTCACTGTTCTACTCACCTACGCACTTTAAGGCTGTAAGCACTTCGCGTATTACCGCAGTGGTCGACTGAAATCGGAAAAAATCGTGTCACACAAGCCCAACCTGCATATTCGCGCCACCGTAACCTTGTCCGTTCTTAAGCTACCTCGCCGCGCTTTAGCCTTCGATTTGAACTTCTTATTGACTACAAAATCCACAAGCTGGAGCCAGAAGGGTTCACATGAGTTCACACTTGGCAGAGTTATCGCGCTCCAAACACGCCGCGCGTTCAATTTGCGAGCGGTCGCGCCCACTCGACTGATAGGTCCGATTGTATATGCATTGTTTACGGCGCACTCCTGATGCAAGCTGGTCAGTCTTAGAGCAACTCTTGAATAGGTCGGCTGGGAATTTCTGGTAAAACTCAAACTCTCACCCTACGAGCTGTCGCGCCCACTCGGTTGGTAGGTTCGATTCTATATGCATTGTTCACGGCACACTCCAAAGGCATGCTGGACAGCCTTAGAGCAATTCTGAAGTAGGAAGGCTAGGAATCTTCGTTAAAACTCCACATACGCTCCTCTGCAAGCTGTCACTCGCTCCACAAGTTGTCACGCCCACTCGATTGATTCTGCCTGGCCTATACGCATTGTTCACAGCGCGCGCCCTGCCGGCAACTTTCCAAACAGTAGGCCATGCTCGTCCAAACGCACGCATAGACTCCTTTCATCAGCCTAACGTCTAGAAGTTGAGAGTGCCACGCCCTGCCTCAGACGCCTCAGACGCGGCTCGTGGCGAGCGGAAAACGGCGCTTTCCGGCGCCCTTTTGCGCCGCTCCTCATTTTTCGCACCGCTTGTGCTGGTTGGACGAAGGGCATGTCCGGTACTGTAGTGCTGGGCACCATTGTCCGACAATGTCGTGAGGCGGCTAATTAAAATGACATTTTAACCAGTATGTATGTACATATACATGTGCTCAGCATAGTTCTATCCATGTGCAATGTTGTATAAGCGTTTGAGAGACGCTAAAGTCATCCACAACTTCCTTTTCATCAAGAGTTCTGAATACAACTTGCATAGCCTTCAGGAAAAACGTCTTACTAGCCAGGAGACACTATCTGTGGACTGCATTACAGTTCATTCTTCCAATTGCAGTTGGAGTGCCACTGATGACATGGACGTTTATGGCAAAGGTACGCAAAGGACAACTTCAAGCTTCCCGAGTAATATCTCCAAATTTACGAGAACAATACCATTATTTCAACACCACTCTCTTCTTCCTTTGAGCGTGACATTTGTGATTGACCCTACAGTTGAACGAACTTTAAGGGAGCGGAAAATTCCACCAGTGATACGGCTACAACAGTTGCGATGCGGCCAGTTCAGAATATAAAAGATGGCGAGTGTCAAAAAGAATGTTCCTTTACGTGTGAGTTCAACTGTCACAAAATCGCATTATCCACTGTTCTGAGAAGAAATGAACTCAGCTTTGTGAACGAAAAAGCTTCTCACATTGTAGACGGTTAATACGTTGTTGACCGCCCAATTGTTGAACTTCTCAGATTGTAGACGGTTAAAGAACTTCCCCGGATATTATATTCTTCTTCCTCTTCATCGTCCGTCCCGCGTCGTTGCGTGGTCTGCCTTTCTGGTTTCGTGACGCCACGTTTTCCGATCCAGCGCTAGACTACGGTGGACGCCAGCTGCGTTCATGTCTGAGTGTAACGTATCAGAGCAGTACTCCTTCAGGTGCACTCTAGACCCTTTCAGGGCACTTCCTCTCTAAGGTCTGCCTTGCCGACGCTTCTTCTCTCCCAAGAAGAACCTGACCGCGCCATCGCAGGCGAACTCCGGTCATCTTGTCAGCTATCACACGACACTGAATTTCGGCATCCAACGATGACGATAAAAGCAGAATGGCCAAACAAGGTGACGCTGTTTCGCAGGAGTCGACGAGGTGGATGAAGAAAACGGCTTTAGGAATTCTGATTGACGACCGGATGAAAGTTGATTTAAAAAGACCACTTACACTCCTGCAAGTTCCCAAAATAAAGTAAGTACTTATACACGAGAACTGGAAGGAATAGGCAATACACCACTATTATTGGCTTCAAGACTTGAGCTCGATTAAACCGGGCCGAATAATTGTTCGAGCGATTTCGAACAATTAATCGCTCGATTACTCGAAAATCGTAAATCGTTGTTGTTCGAACAATACTCGAAATCGTGTTTCGCGAAAAACTGTTATTCGAACCATGTTCGAAATCGACTTTCGCGAAAAACCGTTATTCGAACATTGTTCAAAATCGACTTTGGCGAAAAACCATTATTCGAACATTGTTTGAAATCAACTTTCGCGAAAACCCGTTATTCGAACATTGTCCGAAATAGACTTTCGCGGAAAACCATTATTCGAACATTGTTCGAAATAGACTTTCGCGGAAAACCATTATTCGAACATTGTTCGAAATCGACTTTTGCGAAAAACCGTTATTCAAACATTGTTCGAAGCCGAAGACAGGAAGTCGCTGTTCGAACATTGTTTGACATCGAAAATAACGAAAGAGCAATCTTTGAATATTGTTCGTAATCGAGTATTGCGAAAAAGTTTTGTTCGGAATCGAATGATGCTGGAATAATCAAGAGCAGGCCGCCTGAGTACGCACCGTCGCCGTTCCTCGAAAAACCCATGTTCAAACTCGCTCCACTTCTGCGTCTACGGTAATTGGCGGGAGCGATTTGCGACTTCCTTTCGAGGGCTCTGGCGGCACTCGCCTCTTCGAGGGTTCTGGTGGCACTCTTGACATTGTTCGAAAATTGTTCGATTTCGAGCAATATTCGAACAATGCTTTTTTGCGATCATCAATCTGTGATTTCATTTGGAGGGTTTGAATTTGAAAATCGCGAAGTTTTGCTCGAACGTAGTTTGAAAACGAACAATGCTTAAGAGCGAGGGATTCGTCATAGTGAATAGAGAGGGAGTTCAAATAGAGGTGGCAGTTAACTAGAGGTAATGCGATATTTTGTTCGTTGCCGTTGAACATACCTAGTATGTAAGAGTCCGATTTTTCTAGGTTATTAATAACCTAAGAATTCTCGATAATCTCATGAGTTCAGCAGCGTCACGAATCTGCTGTCTAGTCGATTCTGGTGACGATATTCTGGCTCTGGGTACTATCTCATCTTCAAAACAGTCCAAATCAGTTTCTTTAAGCCTCAATTGGCTGGTATCGAGGTTGTAAGCCGTCACAACGATGTTCTGTTGCGATCAAAACTTCTAGCGCCAGGCGGGACTCGAACCCGCACCTCCCTCTGACCGGGCGGGAATGCTCTACGCCATTACACCACCGGCGCCGTTTGATCGAACGCAACATCCACACCTCGTGGGACCGATCAGCACCCACCCGTATGCGGGATGAGCTGGCCGCTGATATCAGCATGCAACCAGTTAAGCTGATGGTCTTGATAGAAACAGTCCAAATCAGTTTCTTTAAGCCTCAATTGGCTGGTATCGGGGTTGTAAGCCGTCACAACGATGTTCTGTTGCGATCAAAACTTCTAGCGCCAGGCGGGACTCGAACCCGCACCTCCCTCTGACCGGGCGGGAATGCTCTACGCCATTACACCACCGGCGCCGTTTGATCGAACGCAACATCCACACCTCGTGGGACCGATCAGCACCCACCCGTATGCGGGATGAGCTGGCCGCTGATATCAGCATGCAACCAGTTAAGCTGATGGTCTTGATAGAAACAGTCCAAATCAGTTTCTTTAAGCCTCAATTGGCTGGTATCGGGGTTGTAAGCCGTCACAACGATGTTCTGTTGCGATCAAAACTTCTAGCGCCAGGCGGGACTCGAACCCGCACCTCCCTCTGACCGGGCGGGAATGCTCTACGGTCTATCGGTCCCACGAGGTGTGGATGTTGCGTTCGATCAAACGGCGCCGGTGGTGTAATGGCGTAGAGCATTCCCGCCCGGTCAGAGGGAGGTGCGGGTTCGAGTCCCGCCTGGCGCTAGAAGTTTTGATCGCAACAGAACATCGTTGTGACGGCTTATCTCATCTTCATTTCTAGTGTTGTGCATAGTATTGTTCGGATGTTGATGTCGGCTTATTCGAACAGGTATTCCAATAATTTTTATTCAAATCTGGATAAAGAAATCGAAATTTAAAAAATCGCGTTTCTCGCATGTATTCGAATCCTAATCTTCATAAAACCACTTTTCGATTATGCTTGAATTCGAATACTCGAAAACTGCGGACATTTGAAACCATTCCAATATTCGAATATGTTGCGAGAGCACAACTATAGTTGTGCGTATAGTTGATCCTATACTGGTTGTTTCAACTGATAATAATAAGTGACAATAAACTATGGTTTTGATAAACAAACGCCTGATAGACGTCTTCAAGTGGTAAAATACAATTTTCTGTAAAGGTGTTGAAGTATTACAAAATGCATGTATGCATATATCAGTGAAATGCTACTTTAAACTATTTTTGTGGGCCATTTCAAGCAGTTTGGGCATCGTTGAGAGCCCTTTCTTATTGCGTGTTCCGATGGGAACACGCCGTCCCAATTGTAACAAGTCTATGTGCTTGCGCATTCTAGCAATCCTTTTGCTACGTCGGCTTCAGTAGTTATTGCGTATTGTAATCGTATGCTAGAGTTTGTGTGTGTAGGCCGGCCCGCCCATGAACATACGGAAGCTCGTCGAGATCATTGCCGGGCGTAGCGCCCGCCACGGTCGTAGTGCATTAGAAAATGTTCTGTTGCAGGTCAGAGCAATTCCTCATTAAACGTGCATTGAAACTGCGGACGAATTGTCGCAGTTGGAAAACGCGCTCTATGAACGTCAAAATCATCATTCTTTTCAAACCCAACTCACGCGAGAGTTTCAAACCGCGAAAAATTTTTTCTTCCAAAGTTTTAAACTGTGTCGTACCCCTTGTTGTTCCATTGAATTGTGTTGTTCCATTTTTGATGTAAATCGACATTCATAGGCCTTCTCACGAAGAGGGGAAACCACAGATTAAAATATGGCCGTCCTCCACCAATTTATTGACTAGTGCCGTCCTTTATCCGTATTCTTTTTTGTCAGAGCTGGAAGAAGCTGAAGAGGAGCAAAGAGCTGAATCTTGAACATAATAGGATAAAAGCTACCTTACAAACCTTACGGCTTTATATGGGTGCTGAAGAAAATATGTTATACCCGAAGACGGAAAGCCTGGCGTGGCCCGCACGTCCATCGTACGGCACCGGCGAAGCCGACGAGGACACTGGCTGAGGAAGCATTCCTAGCTAGGTTTGGGCTAGGTTCCAAGCCTGGTCCGCCACACCCGAAGCCTGGATGGCCCGCAAGTCCAGCGTACGGCGACGTACGCTGGATACGCGAAGCAAGCGAAGCCGGCGACGGACGATAATGCGAGAAGTTAGTGACATCGACTCGCAAATGAAGAACACGTGGCAGATAGCAAATTACGCGCAGAAGTGAGCAAAATCCCTACCTTTTGGTGGCACCTCATCCCTGGGGAATGTCCACTACTTGCAAAAGAAATGACGAAGTATCTTGTTATTCCGCTCTTCTAATTGGATTGTAGCGATTATTCAGTTGTCTTCCTAAATTCAACGCTTTTCGTCCACAATTGTGGTTTTCTTCCGTCTTCTTTCGGTTCTCTATGGAACGTGCCTTCGAAATCGAATTGTTCGATTGCTCGCTTTTCGAGAACAGCAAAAAATCGAGTTATTCGATTGTTCAATTTTTGAAGACGGCGCAAAATCGAGTTATTCGATTGTTCGACTTTTGAGAATTCCAAAAAATCGAGCTGCTCGATTGTTCAACTTTCGAGAATTCCAAAAAATTGAGCTATTTGATTGTTCAACTTTCGAAAATTCCAAAAAATCGAGTTATTCGATTGTTCGACTTTTGAGAATTCCAAAAAATCGAGCTACTCGATTGTTCAACTTTCGAGAATTCCAAAAAATTGAGCTATTTGATTGTTCAACTTTCGAAAATTCCGAAAAATCGAGTTATTCGATTGTTCGACTTTCGAGAATTCCAAAAAATCGAGCTATTCGATTGTTCAATTTTTGAAGACGGCGCAAAATCGAGTTATTCGATTGTTCGACTTTTGAGAATTCCAAAAAATCGAGCTACTCGATTGTTAAACTTTCGAAAATTCCAAAAAATCGAGTTATTCGATTGTTCGACTTTCGAGAATTCCAAAAAATCGAGCTGCTCGATTGTTCAACTTTCGAGAATTCCAAAAAATTGAGCTATTTGATTGTTCAACTTTCGAAAATTCCAAAAAATCGAGTTATTCGATTGTTCGACTTTTGAGAATTCCAAAAAATCGAGCTACTCGATTGTTCAACTTTCGAGAATTCCAAAAAATTGAGCTATTTGATTGTTCAACTTTCGAAAATTCCGAAAAATCGAGCTATTCGATTGTGCAATTTTTGAAGACGGCGCAAAATCGAGTTATTCGATTGTTCGACTTTTGAGAATTCCAAAAAATCGAGCTACTCGATTGTTCAACTTTCGAAAATTCCAAAAAATCGAGTTATTCGATTGTTCGACTTTCGAGAATTCCAAAAAATCGAGCTATTCGATTGTTCAACTTTCGAAAATTCTAGAAAATCGAGTTGTTCGATTGTTCGATTTTCGAAGAAAATGCCGAAAAGCTCAACTAATTCATCGCTTCGCACGAATTTTCCGGCTGATTACTAACTTTTTTCGAGAATAAATTCTTGATAGACGAACAGCGAGAACAAATGTCTGCAGTTGTTTCGGGTCCACTCCTTAGATCTATTCCAGCCCAATACCAAAATGAAGAGGCAGTAGGGGCGTTTAATCAAAACGAGAGCAGCTAGCGAAGGGAGAGTGCACTGGAGCGATCCCAAGTCCATTTGTTCAGTTTTATACATGCAGAGAATTTGTGGCAAATTGCTCAAAAGTGGCAGAAGCGACGAAATTTGTTCAGTGTTCTGATTTCCTGTTACAAGTCGTGTATGAGCAAAGATCTGCCTCAGACGGCAGAAAAGTAGGATTATGCTGCAAGGAAAGTTCTGTCAGGATTATATTAAAAAACCATAACAGCTAAAAAGCACATTTTTGTCCAAACTAAAAACGCTATATGCGCCACATCGACGACATGGGGGTTATTAAAATCTAATGAATTACGGCGTATGAAATCACCGCAGGCAAACTCGACATTATGCTGTCTCACATGCATTGCTTCCCTAATGATCGAGTTCGTATGTTCGATGAAAAAACGTTGGTTAGGGCTAGATTTGGCGAATATATAGTCCCCTCACGTTATACCGCGTTTGAACGTCGAAAACTCGCGTGACATAGGGAGTCGCGCATAATCGGAGTTGGCATTTTTTACGTTCTTTTATACACAGATTTATCTAAAATCGCATGCAATGGCCACATAGCAACGAAATGTTCAAACGTCAAGAGGCAACTGGAAGATATCGTTAGATTAATAGTGCCTCCCTATCTTCAGAGATTCTCCGTAATATGCTCATATATCACAAATATATAAGATCTATAGCGAAAACGTAAGTTAAACGTGGTCAATAGAAAAACTGAGTAACCTAGTGTTACACGATGTTTTGCTGTGATCCAAATTCTGCGGTGCAGAGGGCTCAAAACGGTAGCCTCCACTCTTTGGGTAGGATGCTAGCTCATTATGCCACCAGCGCTTTTAATCGTTTGATCACAACATCCGCGATATTCTTGTTAAGTGACCTTACAGCACTCACTCTTGATATCACAACCTTACGTGCAATCAAAGAACGCTTTCTGTGTAATGGGCCGGCACTCTGTTCGGAAAGCAGAGAATGCGAGCTCAGGTCTCGCATGGCGCAAGACTTTTAAACGCAACAAAAATTTTGTAAGGTGCCGCTCGTGACAATGGACCAGACCGTAGGTATGATAACAAACGTAGTCAGGATCTTAGTCACCTTCAATTTTTGTGTGGGGGCAAGGGCCCTAGTCGCGTTATAACTGGAATAACATTATATCCAGCGCGTCATAATCGGAGTTAGTTTGTATTATTGTAAAGGTAAGCTGGACGCTTTATAAGAGATTTATTCTTCATTTGTGTCAATTCGATCCTTTCTTGACGATTGCTCCGCTGATACAATCAATGATTTATTACTACAATAACATAACGACTGAGAGTAATAGGATTTCTCACTACGTTTGTAACACTGGAACAATGAACGGCGTCAGAGCAAACTCCTGTGCCTCAGCAATAGTTCTTAAGTTAACGAGCTTTTCGTGACGCAGGCGGTCGTCTCCCATCGATGCGTCGGCGGATCGGCGGAGACGGGAGAAGCCACCCACGCCCTGGCTATGAGCCTTTCCGGATCCGTTACTCGCTAAGGTTGCTCGCCCTAAGACCTGCCCATAGGCCATTGCGGAACCATTGTGCCACGGTGTTAAGACACAATCCTTGCCACCTTTCCATTACACATTGACAGTTATCATCTGACTGAACACTTCGCCCCGGGGTAACCCCTTTGGTCGAGGGGATCCACGATGTCCCAGTGGCGTGTGCCAAGATGGGGAACACGGGCCAGTCAGAAGATCAGCGTTACCTGTCGGCCAAAGAAGACGAATGCGGACAGAGACTGCAGGCGAGACCAAAATGCTCCTTGGATGGGCTAAGACGATGTCAGCACTCCTCCGCGCTAAGATGGCTATCCTCGGTGACCAAGGGCTAAGTCGAGCCCCACGACGACGACGGACGACTGGCGGACGCTGGGGGAGGGGCCCTGTTCTGCACTTCCCTCGATGAGGAGTGTCCTGGGTCACGACCTCCTACCGGGAGCGGCGTGCCGACGACTGATTGTAAGCCGGCTAGAGAGCCCAAGGGCACCCCTTCCCCTGCGTCCCTAGCCTGTTCTAGGAGCTCCCTCCACAGTAGAGTTGAGCTTTTCGACATTTTCGCGAAAGTCGAGCAATCGAATAACTCGATTTTTCGGCGTCTTCGAAAATCGATCAATCAAGCAACTCGACTTTTTGCTGTTCTCGAGAACCGAACAATCGAACAACTCGATTTCGAAGGCACGTTCCAAAGAGAACCGAAAAAAGACAGAACAAAACCACAATTGCGGATGAAAAGAGTTGAATTTAGGAAGACAACTGAATAATCGTTTACAATCCAATTAGAAGATCGGAATAGCAAGATACTTGGCTATTTCTTAGTGGACATTCACCAGGGTTGAGGTGTCACCAAAGATAGAGACTTTCCTCAGTTCTACGCGTAGTTTGCTATCTGCCACGTGTTTTTCATTTGCGAGTCGATGTCACTAGCTTCTCGCATTATCCTACTTACCAGCGTCCGCCGGCTTCGCCGGTGCCGCACGTGGACGTGCGAGCCACGACAGGCTTGCCGGCTTCGGGTATAGCACATTTTCTTCAGCACACATATAAAGCCGTAAGGTTTTCGTTTAGGGCGCGGCGTCCTCAACTTCTTAACGTTAGACTGATGGAAGGAGCCTATCCATGCGCTTGGACGAGCGTGGCCTACTGTTTGGAGCTAACTGCAGGAATGGCGTGCCCTCAACAATGTGTATAGGCCCGACAGAATCATTCGAGTGGGCGCGACAACCTACAGAGCGTATGGGGAGTTTTATCAGAAATCCCTAGCCGCCCTACTCATGCATTGCTCTAAGACTGTCCAGCTTGCATCTGGAGTGCGCCGTGAACAATGCGTATAGAATCGAACCTATCGATCGAATGGGCGCGCCAGCTTCTAGAGTGAGCGTTTAGGGAGTTTTATCAGAAATCCCTAGCCGCCCTACTCATGCATTGCTCTAAGACTATCCAGCTTGCATCTGGAGTGCACCGAGAACAATGCATATACAATCGAATCTATCAGTCGAGCTGGCGCGACCGGTCGCAGATTGCAGGCTCGGTCGTGTTTTCTGTCAAATGAACCCTTCCGGCTGCAGCTTGTGGATTTTGTAGTCAGTAAGAAGCTCTTGCAGTTCGCCAAAGCAAAACGATGTAGCCTAAGAACGGATAAAGTCACGGTGGCGTGAAAATGCAGGTCAGGCTTGTGAAACGCAACTTTTTCCGATTTCAGTCGATCACTGCGGGAAGAGGCGATGAGCTGACAGCCCAAATGCACAGACTAACAAGCCACATAAGGTACTTTATGAGAAAGCGCTCACAGCTCTCCAGTTGGCTAACCTGCCTTAGTTACACCTGCCGTTTTAGAGGGGCGGACGGCAACAGTGAGGCTTCTTCCGCCCTTGCCCCTTCCGTCCTTGAGTTTTCGGCACTCGCAATGACACCGTTCTGTTCAGCTCGATGAGCTCTATCGAACAGTATTAACCTCAAACAATTCTGGAGATATCGATTTTTTGACAATTTCGCATCGGGGTGAGACCACAACGGAGGGCCGGTGACGTCTCCGTAAATCAGTATTTTCGAATCTGGCTAAGTTGGGCACCATTCGATAGTGCTTTTGATGGTGAATAGAAAGCTGTTACTTAGATTAGCGAGAACTGTGACGTAGGCGAGTAAGAGCGAGGAGAACATCGACCGTTGTTGTGCTAATCGCGCGGGGTATTATGATCGCGATAGCTCTGCAAAGTGTGAACCTTTCCGGTTTTGTAGGCAGCAAAACGTTCTAGTAGCGTGTTAAAACACAGTAATGTAGCTTATGATTGGACAAAGTTACAGCGCTGCGAAAATGCAGGTTAGCCTTGTGTGACACGATTTTTCCAATTTCAGTCGACCCCTGCGGGAAGACGCGGAGAGCTAACGGCATGCAAATCCGTGCGCCAGCAGAGCACTAAAAGCACTCTGCATTGACTTGCCCACAACTGCCTAGCTTATTAAATTGCCTTAGTACCAGCTGCCATTTAGAGCGGCGAACGGCAGCGGTGAGCTTTCCTCCGCTCTTACTCGCCCACAGTTAAGTCTTCGATGATCACGATGGCACCCTTCCGTTCAGCTCGAAGATCCCTATTGAATGGTATCAGTTTCGACCGATTTTGGAAACCCCGATTTTTTGGCGGTTTCGCGTCGAGGATGAGGCGATATTTGCGAACCGAGCCAAATTCATCAGCATTCGATAGAGCCTTTCGTGCTGAATTTAACGGTGTTGTTGAGTTTCGGAAAAACTGTAATCTGGGCGAGTAAGAGCGCAGGAAGCTTCAACGCTAAGCCCGCCACCCTAAAATGGTAGCTGAGACTAAAGCAACTTAATAAGCTAGGGAGTTGTGAGCATGTCATTTGGAAGCACTTTCATTCTGCTAGCCTGCGGATTTGTAGGCCGTTAGCTCTCTACGTCTTTCCACAGGGATCGACTGAAATTGGAAAAAATCGTGCCACGCAAGGCTAACCTGCATTTTCTCAGCCCTGTAACGCTTGTCCAACCTATGCTACATTGCTGCGTTTTAGCACACTACTAGAACATTCTGTTTCCTACAAAACTCACAAGCTGCAACCGGAAAAGTTCACACCTTACAGAGCTATCGCGCTCAGAACACGCCGCGCGCGTAATTCAGCACAACAACGGTCAATGTTCTCCTCGCTCTTACTCGCTCAGATTACAGTTTTTCCTACACTCAATAATACCATTAAATTCAGCATGAAAAGCTCTGTCAAATGGTATTAAGCATGGCACAATTCGAAGATGTCGATTTTTCGATGACATCATCGTCCTTCTGCCGCAGGATTGTTCTCGATGCGAAATTGTCAAAAGCCCGATATTCTCAGAGTTGGTCGAGATTGATACCATTCGATAGAGCTTTTCGAGCTGAACGGAACTAGTGAGTGTCAAAGGCTCGAATGTGGGCGAGTAAGGGCGGAAGAAAGCTCACCGCTGTCGTCCGCCGCTCTAAATGGCAGATATGTAGCTTATATAGCAGGGAAGCTGTGAGCATGTCAACGTAAAGTGCTTTTAGTGCTCTGCTAGCACACGGATTTGCATGCTGTTAGCTCGCCTCGTCTTACCATAGTTGTCGACTGAAATCGGAAAAAATTGCGTTGCACAAGCCTAACCTGCATTTTCGCTCAACTGTAAGTTTGTTCGTTCTTAACCCACCTCGCTATGCATTGGCAAGTTGCTAGAACTTCTTACCTACTACAAAATTCACAAGCTGCGGTCGGAAGGGTTCACATTTGACAGAGTTATCGCGCTCCAAACACAACCGCTCGTGCAATTTCGTCTACGGGCAAAGGTCAACCAAAGCAGCGGGATGGCGAGAGCGCAGAGAAATAGACACTCCTGCTGCGCTACGAGTTGCAGGATCTGACTCAGCGCCCGAATGAGAGAACACGCTCGTCGTCTGCGTATCCAGGGATTATTGCGGAAACTTGCTGTAGATGGATACTGAATTTCAAGAAGGCTATGTTCCAAAAGAGTAGGACTTCCTGCAAGTCAGAATCGAGATGCATCGAAACTGCTACTTTTAACGAAATAAATATGATGATTCCAAGTAATGAGGGCGTAGAAGCGGTCCATCCTCAGACCTTCTTTATAGTCCGTCTCCCTCCAGCAAAGCATTAGTGCTTATGGACAGATCAGTACTGTAGGTTTATTAGGAAGACACACTTCAGTGTCTTTATAAGCTCTCATTTTCTCTAGTCTTATGTGTAACCTGCCACAGCGGGTTGCGTTGGAGTCCTTGCTCCTTCGACCGATAAAAGGAATTCACTTGACAAGGAGCGGGAGAAGCACCACCACTCACCGTTTCGCAAGGGAAAACAGTTCTATCGTCGGCGACGACGACGCCTCTACCAGAAGAGGTACCAGCCGTCCACTGTACATGGGCGGAACAGGTCACCATGGCTAGAAGACAGGGGCGTACGCGAGCGTCGCTATCTGTACCTCTCCCGCTATCCCTACAACGGGTATAAGTTTCTCACCCTCAAGTCAAAAACTGACACCGAAGACGCACTTTGTTTTAGTTGACCCTTGAAGCGTGAAGCTTCTTGAAGCCATGTGTCGTGGAACAACGGCAAAAAATTCCAATCATGCACGTAGAGCAAGCAAAATAGCAAAGCTTCTAGTTGCGCAGAACTCCACATATTGCCATAAACACTGTTGTGTTCAACCCAGAACACGGCACGTCCCAAGCCCAATAAATGGAAGAGGCATCGCTCCCACGTAATGGCCATTCTTGTTGTTGACTGTCATTGTCTCTACGCGATATTTTCCACCCAACCTGTGCCAGAAAAGGTGGAAATCTAAGCTCGTCGATGTTGCTGATATGCCAACTCCTCCAGCAGACGTTCCTCTTTTGAGAAATGAGTGCTAATGAAGTGCACTGGAGCCAGATTCCACAACGAGCGGTAACGCTGGTATAATTTTTCTGCGGTTTCACCATACCTGCCTACGCAGTATATGGTACAGAGAGCCACAGAGATACAGAGATACAGACACAGCAACCGATATATCGTTACCGGCTGGTAAGCGGTTGATGAATCTATCCCTGGTCGACTCACCCAACCTCGGTCCCAGTAGGGTGCTCTAGCACCGACGTGCTCCGCTGTCTACACTCTAGCGCGGGCAAGAAGAGAAAGGGCTATGCGAGGAGAATCTCTAGTATGGAGAGCGCCGACGGCGCGACGAATCGGTGAAAACATGAGGCATGGTTGTCCTTTGCCCTGTAACCGCGCAATTTGGCACATCAACGATTGATGTTCTCCGCGCCCTTACTAGCTCAGGCTACAGTTTTCGCCACTCTGAGTAGCACCTTTCAATTCTCCATCAAAAACGCTATCGAATGGTACCCTACTTGGCCAAGTTCGAAAACATTGGTTTTCGGTGACGTCATCGCCCCTCCGCTGCGGCCTTGTCCTCGATGCGAAACATGCCCGTCGAAGCGCGTGGATAGGCTCCTTCCATCAGCCCATCAGCCTTTCGTCACTCAGCGAGCGGTCGCGCTGACTCAATTGATTCTGCCTGGCCTATATGCATTGTTCACAGCGCGCGCCCTGCCGGCAACTTTCCAAACAGTAAGCCATGCTCGTCCAAACGCGTGGATAAGCTCCCTCCATCAGCCTACCGTCCAGAAGTTGGGGCCTAACGTAACTTGCGTCAAACGCGACGCGTGGCGAGCGGAAAACGGCGCTCTCCGGCGCCCTTTTGCGCCGCTTCTCATCTTTCGCGCCGCTTGTGCTTGTTGGACGCAGCGGCATGTCCGGCACTGTAGTCTGTGGTTTTCCGTTTTCGTGAGAAGGCCCATGAATGTCGATTTACATCAAAAATGGAACAACATAATTCAGTGGAACAACAAGCGGTACGACGCAGTAGTGTAGAATAACAGTTCCATTTTCGCGCAACACAAAATGCGTTATGGGGTGCCTGGTGCTGGTGACCCCTCCTCCTTCGAGCCCATTTCCACAAAGTTAACAAAAAAGCGTGCTTCTACGCATAGTCACTTGACGCGGTTTGAAATTCGCGCGTGAGTTGGTTTTGAAAAGAACGATGATTTAGACGTTCATAGAGCGCGTTTTCCAACTGCGATAATTCTCCTCAGTTTCAATGCATGTTTAATGAGGAATTGCTCTGACCTGCACATGGTAAAGCAGAACATTTTCCATTGCACTACGACCGCGGCGGACGCGACGCTCGGCAACGATCTTGAGGAGTTTTCCTATGTTCAGAGGCGCGCCGGCCTACACACATGCAGACTCTAGCATAAAGGATAAAAAGGATAAAGGACGGAGTTACTCAATCTTTTTTGGGATGCGCCACGCATTCTAATTCTACGGGATGTCGTGGAGGCGATTTGAATGTGTATTTGGCCATACAATGACTTGCGGTGGCCAGCCGATAAACAAGTCTGGTACCATTTTAACGACCCCGGGGGAGGAGTGACAGGGTTGGTTGGCCTGGGCGGGAAATCCGAACCAGGAATCTGGTATCGGGTGCACGCGACAGCCAGCGCCTCCTCCGACTGCGCTACACGCGCCCTAGGCTCTAGCATACGATTTCAATACACAATAACTAAGGAAACCGACGTAGCAAAAGGAGTACTAGAATACGCAGGCACATAGACTCGTTGCAATTGGGACGCCGTATTCCCATTGGAGCACGTAGTAAGAAAGGGCTGTCAACGATGCCCAAACTGCTTGAAATGGCCCACAGAAATAGTTTAAGGTAGCATTTCACTGATATATGCATACATGTATTTTGTAATACTTCAGCACCTTTACAGAAAATATACTTTGTAATACTTCAACACCTTTACAATACTATGCACAACACTAGAAATGAAGATAAATAGTACCCAGAGCCAGAATATCGCCACCAGAATCGACTAGACAGAAGATTCGTGACGCTGCTGAACTCATGAGATTATCGAGAATTCTTAGGTTATTAATAACCTAGAAAAATCGGACTCTTACATACTAGGTATGTTCAACGGCAACGAACAAAATATCGCATTACCTCTAGTTAACTGCCACCTCTATTTGAACTCCCTCTCTATTCACTATGACGAATCCCTCGCTCTTAAGCATTGTTCGTTTTCAAACTACGTTCGAGCAAAACTTCGCGATTTTCAAATTCAAACCCTCCAAATGAAATCACAGATTGATGATCGCAAAAAAGCATTGTTAGAATATTGCTCGAAATCGAACAATTTTCGAACAATGTCAAGAGTGCCACCAGAACCCTCGAAGAGGCGAGTGACGCCAAAATCCTCGAAAGGAAATCGCAAATCGTTCCCGCCAATTACCGTAGACGCAGAAGTGGAGCGAGTTTGAACATGGGTTTTTCGAGGAACGGCGACGGTGCGTACTCAGGCGGCCTGCTCCTGATATTATTCCAGCATTATTCGATTCCGAACAAAACTTTTCGCAATACTCGATTACGAACAATATTCGTAGATTGCTTTTTCGTTATCTTCGATGTCGAACAATGTTTGAAGAACGCCTTCCTATCTTCGACTTCGAACAATGTTTGAATAACGGTTTTTCGCGAAAGTCCATTTCGAACGATATTCAAATAATGGTTTTCCGCGAAAGTCGATTTCGAACAATGTTCGAATAATGGTTTTCCGCGAAAGTCAATTTCGAACAATGTGCAGAGAAGTAGGTAGCTGATAGTTGGCACCTGAGGAAGACGATCCCGATTTGGAAGAAGGGCACTTCTGCTAAATGCACAAGTTAGTGACCAATTTGTTTGCTCTCGCAAATTATGACAATCTTCAAGCGAAATGTTGATGGGCGAATTCGTGATATCTCCAGCTGTCTACCTGCCTGTGCGGAATCATGACCGGCTGTGGCACCAGGCATACATGTCGCTCGTCTTCTGGTAGGCAGACGTGGCGGAAAGCGGAAGCTGCCGCATGCAGCTTTTCTCGACCTACTGTTAGACAAAACATTTAATCGTGTATCGCGTAAGGCCATTGGTTACGCCTTACGGCAGCACGTCGTTCCCGATGAGCTAGCTTATCGAGTGAAAAACCGGCACCTCGACAGAGTTTTCTATCTCTGTTTGTGTCCAAGGATCTGCGCTTTCCTCACTCATTTTCATTGTCGCAATGGATGCCACTTTAAAAAAATTTCATTTTTTTTAAGTGGCATCCTTCAAAAACCTAGGCCTTAAACACTGCTGTATGAAGGTGATGTGTGACCGCTTTGGCGATGCTCGCGCTCCAGCTAAGCATCCAAAAATTAGAGTACTTTACAGCAAACTTAAATGAGGTTGGGTCCACTGAGGTCAATGGCACTACTTTTATACAGAGGACAAATTTCAAGTACCTTGAATCTGCAATCGCGCTTGATGTTGGTCTGATGTTTAAGCCGAACTCACGCTTTAGCGCAGTGTGGTCCAGATAACGTTCAATAACAAGCATTTTACGCGACAAGAAGATTCCAGAGCGCCTTAACTCGAAGATCTGCAGAGGCGACGTCCGGCCTGTAGCAATGCACGGGTCTGATCAGGGAATGCCGTCAGCTTCCCACGAAACTTCGGATTGAGCCCATATCACGTGAAAGGGCTCGAGATGCTGATCACAGATATGTAGACCAAATTTGTTAAATGGATCTCCTGAGCGAATTGTTGCCGCGGAAGCTGCGATGTCTTCCGTAGGTTAGGCGCGTTCAGTCAGCGTTGGGCGCAGTATTGCGTAGTCAGCGGTTCGGTTGGCAGTGCTAACAGCAGCGGCGGTAGCGCAGTGGTAGAGTGGTCGTTCCACAGGATTCACTGGTTCGGTTCCTGTCTCCGACGGGTTTTTGCATTTTGTGACCTATGTTCGACGAGGACCTATTATCTTACTTTAGCACATTTTTGGGCGTTATGGTAGTTAGGGAGGGGAGTCACATAGCATTACTGCACCCCCTCTCCCTTACTGGTTCCCGCTTGATTGTCCCGCCTCCCGCCTCCATTAGACCCCTTCCCTCTTCACTCTACCCTTTCACTAGTCTTCCTTTGCTGGAGCCCTCCCCCCCCCCCCTCCCTTAGCTGATCCGCCATTAATATTCCGGTCCCGCGGTACTGATCCTCTTTCAATGTCCACCCCCTACACCCTTTTTACTGGCATCCTCATCACTGGTCCTTTACTGTTCTCCCTTTCACTGCCCCCACCCCCTCCTTTGCCACCCCATCACTGGTCTGCTCTTTATTGATCACCCATCTGCGACACTGCTTCTGAATCTAGACACCCAGACAATCTGTGCACGTTTTCTGAACCCGGATGCCCGTAACTCGACGACTATGAAAGGCCAGATGCACCGACGGTATAGCGGATGGACAGACGGACGGAAAGACGGACGGACGAACAGACACAAGCGCTTACTGTTCTATATATAGTAAGGCATCCGCGTCTTGTCTATTTCGGAATTGGGCAAGGGAGTGGACTCCAGGGTGTAAGCAATTTTATCACGGGTGCCTCACTTAAGCAATACCCTGGAGTCCCTTCTCCCGCCTAATTCTGTGCTCTCTTCCGAGTCAGTGCTGGGGCCGGATTCATCAACGACTAACCCACGGGTATAGGGGTAGAGATACCCACGATAAAGCCTGCGTCTCTGACTGTTACCTTATTTCTACTTGACTCTTATCTTATCTCAACCCCTTATCTCCGCATACCCACGGGTTTAATTGTTAATGAATCCGGCCCCTGGAGAACACAGATTTAGGCGAGGAAGGGACTTCAGGCTGTGGCTCCCCTCCCCGCCGCAGAATGCTGTGTCCCCTCCCCCCAAATACCATGACGCCCAAAAACGTGCCAAAAATGAGACAAAATGTCACAAAATGCAAGAAAGCTATCAGAGACGGGAACCGAAGCAATGAACCCAATCCTGTGGAACGAGCACTCTATCACTGCTGTTAGCACTGACAACCGAACCGCTGATTACGCAATACTGCGCCCAACGCTAACTGAACGCGCGTAACATACGGAAGACATCGCGGCTTCCGCGGCCACAATTCTCTCAGGAGATCTATTTAGCAAATTTGGTCTACATGTGATCAGCATCTCGAGCTCTTTCACGTGATATAGGTCTCAATCCGAAGTTCCGTGGGAAGCTGGTGGCATTTCCTCGTGAGTGCTGGCCTGCAAGGAAGGAGGTTGAGATTTGTCTCAGTGTAATGGGAAAGAAAATGCTGCGCTGGACGTCGGGTGTTACTCGTCGGGATCGTATTCGCAACGACGAAATTCATCTGAGATTCAGTGTCGCTCCAATTGCTCACAGTTTAAGTGAAGCTTGCCTTTGATGGTGTGACCAACTTCTTCGCGCTAATGATGACACTGTTCAGAAGATTAGCCTTAACGCAGGTGTGTTCGAAAAACGGCCTGAAAGGCAGCCAAAGCAGTGTTCTTTTAATACGTTGCATGTGATCCTGAGGGATACTGGTGTCCACTCCGATCGAGAATTTGGGCGCGTGAAGTAGTATCATCTCACCAGAAGAGCAAACCCCGCCTATAAACGGGACAAACGCTGAAGAAGATTCGTCCTTCATATCGCGTACTCTATTGAGCGATAGTCTGTTTACATGTGTGTAATTATAAGATCTATCCTAGCCTGGGGGGTCCACAGAATAAAAAATTATCTAACAAATTGACTTGAGATTTACAAAGCAGCTCCTGGAAAACACGATAGGCCATAAAGGAAACAATAAATGAACAGCCAAGCAAAAAAATGACCGCGGTTTTACAGCCGTCTCAGCGGGCAAAGAGGGACGCAATGGAGGCATGTCGCATGCTGACTGCCGTCTGACATGTTATAGCCAGTACCAGACGTTCAGCGGCCTAGCGGCCGCCAAACGTCTGGTTGGGGGCTTCGCCCCAACCCCCGAGAATAGAACAACCCCATCCCATCTGGTTGGGAGCCCCAATCTTCCTCCTTTCTTGTTTATGCCTTCTTACAGTAAAAAAACCGGTTTTACAATATAGATTAGTGCGGTGGGATATGGTAGGACAGAATTTTCACTGCGCATATGAAGCCCATCCACCCTCCATCACATGCACACGATTTACTCTCCAAAGCGCTCGTTCTCTACGTGTTTCTCTCCCCCTCCCCTTCCCGAAATACTTTCCTATGTGCTGGCAAAGAAACAGAGTGAGAGTCAAGCACGCACATGTGACACTGAGTACCATTCACGTGTCACTACGTTTCCACGACGTCTGCACTCTGGCACACGTGCCACGACTTCTGTAAGCCGTCTTCAGAAATCCGACACATTCTGAACGATGTTGAGGGAAAATGCTGGTTCCCCCCCCCCCTTATTCACGCTCCCCCTCTAATGGTCCCCTTTGTTGGTCCTCTCCTATTGGTCGCCCTTACTCGGAATTCCTACGCACGTTAGACGACATTATCAGCACGTCTTTTGTCTTATCCCTTCGCAAATCGGACGACGTCTTCAGCACGTCTTCTGAATCCCTACGCACGTTGGACGACGTCTAGCGCAGGTCTTGTGAATTCCTACGCACGTTAGACGACGTCTTCAGTACGCCTTTTCAATCCCCACGCAAGTTGGACGACGTTGAACGACGTCTGCCGCACGTCTTCTGAATCCCTACGCAAGTTGGACGACGTATTCATTACGTCTTCTTAATCCAGACGCACGCTGAACGACGTCTAGGACACGCCTCTTGAATTCCTACGCTCTGCACTCGACTTCCATTCATATTCTGACGTGTTGTCCCTTGAATATCTCGTAATCTTGGACGATCAGCCGCCAAGCATATAATTCGCCAGCAATCGCCCATGGTGATGCTCAAAGAAAGCCCGGCTGGAATACGCCGCACTGTCATAGGCATCTTTTGGCTTCAGTCCCTCTCCCCGTGATGGACACGTGACATTAGCCGACTATATATATAGTAGGATCTATCAAGGTGAGAAGGGCAAATAACTTCGCCTGCTTACAACCGCGACAGAAACAGATGAAATTTTTCGTTTTTCTCTTCGTGAATTTTTCTAGTTTAGGTCCCATCTTGCTCTGTAGGAACTCGTCGGTAACTCTTAAGTCAATTTGTTGCATAATTTTTAGTTCTGTGGAAACCCTCCTCCCGACTAGGATAGACCCTAAATATAGAAACATCGAAATCAATCCCAATAGTGCGAACACCTCACAATAGACAAAGCTGCCTCCACTGCATAACACCAAATAAGCATTATTTAGCACAATCGACATCATAAACAATGCAACATGCCATGCTCTGAAGTGCATGACACAATCTCTTTGGATAAAAATTGTCCACATCGGAGGTTTTTCAGAATGAACCTAAAAATGTCGTTTTGGCAAGCGGATAGGATTTTATTCAGATTTTTGTGAAAGACTGTCAATTCAATTCAAGTTATGCTATTTCTTTCCAGCAATCATGAAGGCGACGACGCTTTACTGAACAAAGTACTGGAAGGCAGCAATATGGTATCTTTCTATTCATTTATCTATGTGTCTGCCATCTGGCTATTTCCTTGAGGTTATCATGAGCGGATGTCACTAAATTCATAAGCCTTCTGTTAAATACTATCCATTCACAGAACTAAGGAGGACATTTCTGCGAAACGGTCTAAAGGAGTAGCTCGCGCCGAAGAAGTTTATAAGGGAAAGGTCTGTAGGGTGTGCCCCAATAGAGAAAGTGAAGCTCATTCCATTGTGAGTATGCATCCTCTAGTCACTATCCCGAAGAAGCATGGGGCCCTTAAGGTTTTCTACGAAGTCGTTGCCGCACCGTCAATGGCACGTGTCGAATAGTGCATCCACTTCGGAAGGGTAGAGGTTTCGATTCGTGAGAGTGGCGTTGTCGGACTTTAGCTTTGACGTGATGCGGTGGTTTTGTTAGACGTAAACAATGGTTCATGCAGGGTGGCGTAGTCCATACCTTCGCGTGGTGCCACTGAGACTGCTCACTTTGTGAGCTAAGCATGGACACTCGAATGCACGCGACAGGCCCTTGTGGCCCTTGTGACAGGCCGGCCTACGAAAACCAATGTCATATCACAGGGTGAATGACAAGTCATGTTTTTCGGGATTGTATACGACGTCTGCGGGAGCCGACGCGCACTCGCAGAGCCCGGCGAGTGTGGAAAGTATACGAGGGTCCCTGATGGGAGCACGGCATCGGGGGCAACTGAGCTAGTCCGATAGCCCTGTATAAGCAGGACCTGCGTAGCAGCGGGTATGTTGACGGGCCGCTCGTGCGAGTTGGATGAAGCACTCTTCGATTAACGAAGATCGTTGTCGCCGCTAAGGAGCGAGTCTGTCACTTCTCTGCGTATGCTCCGCAGACTGGCTGCTCCGATCAAGCGCTAATGAAGTGTTTTGGAACCTGCTTGATGAGATCACAGCAGAGGTACCGTCGAAGTATGTCATCGTAGTCGCTGGTGACCTTAATGGGCGCGACGAAGGACGGGTACAGCTGTCATGGTGGATTCGGTTACGGGTCGCGTAACGCAGATGATGAGCGTATCCTTGAGTATGCGGAATCGCATAACTTCACCATAGTGAACGATTCCCATCTCGTTCTATAGCGGGAGCAACAGAATTCAGATAGGCTTGTCCTTGTGAAGGATCGTGACTGAAGTCTCGTCACAGACGCGAAGGTCGTGCCGTATGAGACGGTCGCCCCACAGCATCGACTGCTGATCTGCACTTTGAAGATTGCCCCACCGAGGTTGAAGCAGGTCGAGCGATGCGGTGTACCAAGAATCAAGCGGTGGCGAATGAAAGAGAAGGAAGCAGCTGTGATTCCTCGCGTGCGGCTGCAGACAGTTACGACTGTCGATGACACTTCGAAGAAGGCGATCAACGCGATTCGTCAAGCTGCACGGTTGGAGCTTGGCATTACGAAGCCTGGACGACGCAAGGTCGTCAAGCAGGCATGACTGTAGACAGACATGTGAAAGCAAAAGTGCGAGAGAAGAAGTCGCTCTATCACGTGTTTCTCGGCGGAAAGACAGCCAATAACTGGTAGAATTACCAAGAAGCGAAGAAAGCTAAAAAGAAGGTCGTTGCAAAAGCCACTCATTACGGAGAGGTCAACGAGAAGCTCGAGTGACGCGATGGTGAGCGGCAGGGATGAGCGGATTATCCGTTATCCGTTATCCGGTTTCCGGCGGGTTTTGGCCTATCTGTTTTGTTGTTCGTTATCCGGAAATTTTGGGTGGATAACGAACAACAATATCTGGCACGCTAAAGGTTACTTAGTTACATATGAGGGAATTTTTTAAAAATCCTTATGTGTTTTTCTACTGGTAGTCACTTTAAAGTTAGGTCGGTTTCTTCTCTTAGTTCTCAATAGTATAACTCTGTAGATGTGCCGGACTTGCAAGGGCCGGCCGGCACATCTACGGAGTTTCCAATCTTCGTCGGTGTTCACCAAGGTTCCGCGCTCTCCCCACTCCTTTTCATTGTCGTAATGGATGCCATTTCGCGAGACCTTTAGAAACCTACTCCTTGGACGCTGCTATATGCAGATAACGTAATGCTTGGCAGTGAAGACAAGGTTGAACTGAGCGACAAGTGCAAGCTTGGTGTGACCGCTTGGCGGCGTTCGGACTCAAGCTAAACGTCAAAAAGACGGAATACTTGACGACGGATGTGAACGAGCATGGATCGTTTAAGATCAATGGCACTGCGCTCGTACGAGCGACACATTTCAAGTACCTTGGATCTGATAGACTTGCGTCTGATGGTAGTCTAATGTTCAAGGTTAACTTGCGCGTGAGCGTAGCGTGGTCTAAATCGCGCTCAATGACAGGTGTTCTGCGCGACAGGAAGATACCAGAGCACCTTAAATCGAAGATCTAAGAACGGTCGTCCGACCAGTAGCGATGTACGGTGCTGAGTGCTGGCCTGCAACGAAGGAGGTTTAGAGCCGCCTCAGCGTAATGGAGACGTAATTGCTGCTTCACGCGTTTGAACCATATTCGCAATTTCTCCATATGTCAAAGGTTTGGCGTTGCTCCAATTGCTGATATGCTACGTGAAGCTCGCCTACGGTGGTATGGCCATGTTCTTCGTGCGAATAGCGACACCGTTCGGAAGATTGGCCTCAACATAGACGTGCCCAAAAAACGGCCTAAAGGGCGGCCTAGGCAACGCCGGCTTGATACGTTGCACATGGACTTAAAGGAAGCTGGTATCCACCCCGATCAAGCGTTTGATCGTGCGAAGTGGCGCCACCATACCAGAAGAGCGGACCCCGCCGCAAAGCGGGAAGAAGAAGTATAACTAGGCTTAACTGTGCTCATAGCGCGTTTTAAAATGCAGAACACTGTCTTGTTCATGTCTATCTGTGAGATTTTTACCAAAACTCCTGTTAGCATAATGTACAATCGGGACAAAACCACTTATTCAGAGGAGAAAGGGGTAAACGCTCATACGAATCACTTCGTTTTAAGGAAGTGCCAGATCTTAACTTTGACACGCCTTTTTTTAGCTTTTTAAACTATGTTTAGCGTATGCATGGCTTCGAGTGATTAGTCGATGAAAAGCCAATACTTTTATATTTCCAAATAAATTCGGATTCGTCTGTAGGTTTGCGGGTAGCTATTAAACAGTAGAAGTAGCTGTCGATGGGTTGTGGGTCCAATGCTGGTATAAAAACTTACTAATTGGGCCGATGTTTTGGCGCAACCTCTTCAGAGTCCAAAAAAGACAGGCAGAGCTTAGAGAGTAGTCGTCGAAGGATTACAGCGAGTTGTAATGTTTTCCAAGCTAATGAAAGAACAAAATAAAAGAGGAGTAGAAAAAAGACCCAACCGCCACCCTTGGATGAGTACCGATGTCAGTGTATGGGGTGCACGAGTCACATCTATTTATATGCAAAGATGTTTACTAGGTCTCCCCCGTCTGCGAGGACAGCTTCGTTCCCCAACACCTCTTTCATTTTATTTTCCCATCAATATGAAACTACTTTACTTGAATTGATCATTGGATTAGCGATTCCTTTCTTTTCTGGTCTTATCCAGGCTCTGAAGAAGATGCTTGCGGCAGCCGAGAGAAGGTTGTTCAACAACGTTTGTTCCCAACTTGATGGATATACTACAATTCTTCTCAAATGAACCTAAAGGCAATTTACCTTCTTCGAGGTAAAAGAGAGGGCTTCGTTCAATCTGGGCAAGAATTAGGAATAAAACTGATTAAGGAGTATACAAAAAGCACTCCTTCTAATAACTGCTCCACTTAGGTCCAGAAACCCGTCGTATCTTTACTAGTGACTTCATTGCAACTGAAAAATAAGGATACAGGATGACGCTAGTAAATTTCTTTGTGGGATGCGCCATTCACTCCTACGGGATAATGTGGAGACGGTTTAGATACGTCGAATGACTTGTGGTGAACAACCAATGGGACAGCACAGTGCATTAACCTTTCCGGAAAATCCTGGTACCAAGTCACCTAGCCCGAAAGTAATGAAAGCTTTATTGTCCTGGGCGGGAAATCCGAAACAAGAACATTGAGTCGGAGTCGGAGTGCTGCGCCAGTTCGCGCTCCTCCGACTGCGCTGACACTCGCCGCGAAGAAAACACCAACAAGAACGTTAAATATGGCTTATTTGGCATTTGAAGAGGACAGCGTTACAACCCCCGACGTACTATTGGAGAAAGGTTGGTTTAAAAGTAGTTTTAATTTTTGTTGTTTGTTCGTTATCCGTTTTTCCGTTATCCGGCCATTTTTGGGCAAAATTATCCGTTATCCGTTATCCGGGTTTCACAATTAGTTTATCCGCTCATCCCTGGTGAGCGGTATCTTGCTAAGAATCGCCATCGGTAGACCGAGGATATTGAGAAGCTTTTGGCATCAATGATGAGAACGGCCATCTTCTTATGGACGGCAAGAAGGCATTGAAGCGATGGCGTGATTATTTTGAGGAAATCTCTACAGTAGAATTTCCTCATCCAGCCATCCCTTCTGGGGTTCTGTTCACTGTCCTGTTCACAAGTAACCGTGGAGAAAATAGAAGGAAGGCGACAGGACCGGATGATCTGGCGGCGGATGTTTGGAAGTCGAATTTCTGGTATCCTGCTTAGGAGTTGGCCGAATTATTCAATCAGGGGTCGGATTCGTCTACGACTTACATAACTTCAACAGAGAATTCACGGCGGAAAACTCAGATAACGCGGCTTATCGCTCACCATTTCGCATGATAAGGCGCGCTGTCGGTGATTTCGACTGCCGGCACAACAGTACGACGATTCATATTTGGGAGAAAAAGGGCAGTCCTGCAGACTTCTCCAATTACCGTCCGATTCGCTTGCTTTTTCACAGCATGAAGATTTTCGAGCGAATCCTCGATAGAAGAATTCGTGAAATCGTCAAGCTCCCCGACAGTCAGTGCGGTTTTGTGCCTGGTTGTGGGACCATTGTGCTATACACGCCGCCCGCCTCCTGGTGGAGAAGCATCGCGAGAAACAGAAGCTGGTGCATACAGCAGTTTTCGATTTGGAGAAGGCCACCGACCGCGCAATATGGTATGCTTCACGACAACACAACGTGAGGATCTCATAGAGTGGGTGCGGATGCTCTATTCTTCCCTACAGAGTAGAGTGGAAGCTAAAAAAAATCTGGAAACCTCGATGGAGTTTCCCATCTCTGTTGGGATGCACCAGGATTCTGCGCTTTCTCCACTTCTCTTTGTTGTCACCATTACGAGAGTTCTTCAGAAGCCTGTCCCATGGATATTTCTCTATGCTGATGACGTGATGCTTGCTTGCGAAGATGAAGATGATCTCGAGCGGCAGGTGCAAGCTTGGTGCGACCGCCTGACGATGTTCGGATTAAAGGTGAACGTCAAGAAGACCGAGTACCTAACGACTGACGTAAACGGCTCCGGCTCCATCAAGATTAACGGCACTGAGCTTGCACGCACTTCGGTGTTTGAATACATGAGATCAGCAATAGCGTCTGGCGACAAACTGATGGTCGAAGTGGATTCACGCGTGAGTGCAGCTTGGTCCAAGTGGCACTCGTTGACTAGCGTACTCTGCGATAGGAAGACACCAGTGCACGTGGAGTCGAAGATTTACAAAGCAGTCGTGCGGCCAGTAGCGATGTACGGCGCTGATAGTTGGCCTGCAACTAGGGAAGTTGAAACGTGGCTCAGCGTCATGAAGACGAAGATGCTGCGCTGGACGGCTGAAGTCGCTCCCATGGACCGCATCCGAAACGATGCCATTCGGCAGAAGTTCGGTGTCGCTCCGATAGCGGACAAGATGCGCGAAGCTCGCTTACGATGGTACGGTCACGTTTTGCGTCGGGAAGAAGACAGCGTCCGTAGGATAGGCCTTGCGTGGAAGTGTCAGGAAAGCGGCCTAGAAGACGCCCGAAGCAGCGTTGGTCGGATACGTTACACATGGACGAAAGTAACTGGCGGCCACCCTGATGAAGCGCAGGAGTGGGAAAGGTGGCGTCACGAAATGAGAAGAGCGGACCCCGTGACGAAACGGGACAAACGCTGAAGAAGAGGAAGAAGAAGAAGTGATTCCTGCAGATATTAGGTGCCGCGCCACGGTTTCTTCGAAAACGAGCAGCATTTCGTTCAAGTCAATGGTCATTGCAAAGACCTCCGCACACTTTTGTGGCATCGAGGGAATCCTATCAATATCTATTATACGGGCAAAGACGCAAAGCTGGGAGCTTGTAAAAATAGTTTAAGTTCATAAAAGGACAACCGCCGTCCATCTGCTCAAAATAAAAGAAGTTAAGGACGCCAAAAGTGCACCAGAAAACAGTTGCCGTCCACTTGCTCCAAATAATCATATCATAAATTAAAGCAGCTAAAAGGACACTAGGAAACAACTGCCGTCCACTAGCTAAAAACAACCGTAAATCAAAGGAGTTCAAGCGATGACTGTGAAGCCGCTTCTAAATACAAAGGACAACTGAACCGGGAAACCAGATCCCCAAAGACGATTGATGACACACTAGCATGCAACAGTTGAGAGGGGATCACAGGAAATACCATAGGGAAGTAAGAGAAAAGATTCCGGACAATTGCTAGGCCAGCGCTCCCACAACCGTATAAAAGGAGTTCTCAAAACGCCAGAAGGACACACAGGACCGCCGCCGCTGAGGTGAAGCCACCGGCCTCCACTTTCTCCTTCTTCGCATCCTCTTTCCCTCTCTCCTTTTCTCTCTTTCTCTCTTTCTTCATATTTGCCATGATGCGCCCTCTCCTCTGGTGAACTGATCCTTTCGTGGTTTTTTGGAACTGCTTAGTATATCGTTAAAATGAACAAGTCATAAACCTAAGTCTTTCTCTCTCATTCTGCTGAGACTGGATCGATCGTGCCAAGCATTCGCCAGTCGATAACACGTAATCGTGAGGATGATAACTTCGAAGTTTCGTAACCGCTAAAGCTTAGATTCGGGATAATATAGCGCGTCTGAAATACCTTCGATCCGGAGCCCCGAGGCTGCGACTTTACAAGCTGTTATGCTGCCAACGCAATGCAGCTGCGGCAATAATAATTCAAGCCATTATTGCCGCTTCAGCTCTACCATGGAAACTGACAATGGTGTAAGGATGATAATGATAATGAAATCGCATTGGCGATGGAGTAGGGTGGCAAGGCTGAGCACGAGTGCCTCCTACGAGGCAGCTTTGCCGCCCACAAGGCAGTTTTACTGCCTGCCGTGAGCCGCGTTGCCACAAAAGTGTCCGGGCATGCATTTAATTCGCCGGCTAATTGTGATTTACCATGCGCGTGAGAACCAACTTATTCCTTGTTTTTAATGCTTCTGAGTAATCCAACAGACAGAGTTGCGATGAATTCTGCGATCTTCAACTAAGCGCGAACGCGCAACATAGTAACCCACCGCAAGCCCCATCCACCGTAAGGCCGGGGGCATGCTTCCATCGCACACATATCCATACAACATCGCAGCCTCTGGAGCAAAAAATGTACTTAGGGTACTCCAAATTCGGAAAAGACTGTTTGGCTTTCATTAGAAATTGCGCCGTCACGAGTCTGATTCGTTTGGTTGATAGTGTGCGTGCTACAATCACGCAGTTGGTCCGCAGCAGTTCCCAGATCCTTTTATCAATTGGATTTGTTGAATCTTGAACTTTAGTTCGTGGCAGGAATTCATATTAACACTATTTGCTCCACTAAAGGCTCTCTCTTAATTATCTTCTTAGACCACGTTTCTATCTATACATACCATATCAAATTGGACACTTCAAAATAAATTGGACACCTTTGAAATGAAACCGATCATCTTCCAAAGCAAAACGATCGCGTACCACATTAAACCAGACACTCACTAAGAAGGTAGAAATTTTTGTTTCTGAAAAATTCACTATCACTTTCTTGAAATTGACTTCATGTTTTTAAAGTCATATTTTTATATTTCACCTTCCCAAAAAGGCGAAAACAATGTCTGAGATTTAGTAACATATTTGTTTTTATGACAGGGAGAAAATATATTGCAGCTTTTTTAGACTACAGGAAAGCAGCAAATTTTCAGTGCGTTTCAAGAATGTGTGGCTCCATGCTGCATCTCGATTTTCCTTTGATTAATAGTGAAAAACTTTTTACTGTTATTACGCTTTGAAACGGGGCAGCAAAAACAGTGCAATACAAAACAATATGTACATAAAGGTATTATTGTTGCAATCCCAAGTGAGCAGCATTTACACTATCAGTTAAAGAAAAATCGTGACGACATAACGAGATCACGGTGTGCTCTCTTCTTCTCATACTCTCAAAAACTGCTGCTTCACTGCAGGTGGAAATAATATTTCATTCATTATTTTAACCGCCAAAATTAAAAATTTCAAAAATTTCAAGCACCCGCGCGCTCAATTTATTGTGGTAAGTGAATTATAAATTTCCAAAAAAAGAGGACCTGCTTTAATCACGTACCCCTTCGCTTTTGTTTGAGATGTGTTCTGTTGTCCTTCAAAACTATCCGGCATACGTTAATAAGTGTGGAGTTTGACGTGAAAAGGTATAAAAGTGTTGGTCATTTTTAAACACGATATGTAGCTAAAGCGCTAGTTTTGAAATTTCAGGTTCCTGTTCTGATTTTCTTGCTTTTTTGCTTTTTTTGGCTCCTCTATTTTCTGGCATACTCGGTTTTCTGTTTTCTGTGATTTTTTTTTTCAAATTACCTCCATCCCTGTCGCAAAGCTGACTGGCTCTCCGTGCCGCAAAGCCGGCAGTAGCCGCAGTTCCTCGATGAAGTGCATCGCAGTACGTTATGCTCCTGCTGACGGGGGGATAACTACCCGTTAAAGGTGACAGAGCGGCAAGCCGCAAACCTCAATCTCCGGCCACTCACACCGCTTGTGGGAATTCCAAAGAGTGCGAAAAACAGCCTATATCTCATATCGTCTTCTCCTTATTCTTCTGCTTGTCTTCCTCACCAGTTGCCCAGCATGGCGCCGTAGTCTTCTTCTTTGGTGAGGTAATGCCGCAAGATCATACGTTTAACCGGAATATGTAGATGCTAGCTTCGGGGTTTGGCCACTCTTAGCTTGTTTTCCAGGCATGACGTGCTAAGGTATGTCGTAGGAAAGTGTCATCATTCCCTTAAAAGCAAGTCCATGCCATTGAAGGCGAGCTTGACAGTTATCGGAGCGACAGCGAGGGACATATAGAGTCGTATACGCCAATGTGTATCTCCTACAGGTAGACGCAGCACTTCCATGTACATTACTCAGAGGAAAGTCTCAGTCTCTGTGCTGGGACGCCTTAAGTAAGCCTATATGGTCAAGAAGCACTCAGATTTGTGTGATGCGATCTTTGATAAAGAATCTGTCTTGCTAGTGGAAGAGCTTAGAGGGCATAAAGCTTAGCTTATAATTGATGCCCCTAAATTTCGTAAATTTAGGTTCTTCGTAAATTCGACAACGCAACATCGATGTATGAACAGCTCGATGCCATGTGCGTTCGTACTTATTTTTATGTTTAAGATTCCATTATACACAACATTTCTTCTTATCATTTTTCTAAAGCGTCTGTTCCCCTTCAAGGGAAAGCAGTTTTCTAGCACAGTAATGACACAAATCCCGATTCAGCGCTATCTGGGTAAACATCAACTGCTTCCAAATCCGCAGAACTCTGGTGTATCCCGACAGAGATGGGAAACTCCATCGAGCTTCCAGCTGCCAGCTGCAGCTTGGCTCCTTGGGCAAGGGAAGAGAATTCGTACCCACTCTATGAGCTCTTCAGGAACTCCACGTTGTCACAGGGCGGACCATCTCTTCACGCGGCACGCGATCAAAGGCCTTCTCCAGGTCGAGGAAGGCGCTGTGCATTGACTTCTGTTTCTCGCAGTGCTTCTCTAACTTTTTTTGCTCCTCTAACATCATGCGGGCGGCGTGTACGGCATCAATGGCCACGACCAGCGACGAGGTCACACCGATTGGAGCGCTGGACGATGATGTCACGAATTCGTCCATCTAGAAATTACAACAAGATTTTCAAGCTGTGCGAAATGAAGCGACATTAAGTAAAGTAGTATACAAATTCCTATTCTTTCAAATCGCAATCATCGCAGTTTGGTGCCTTCACTCTGGTGCTTTCTTTTCCACTGAAACCCGATTTGATTAAAGAACTTCGACAAGAACTCAGCAGAGTTCCGGATTTGAGTTTTTAAGTCAGCCGCCATGAGCGGTCGCGTTTCTAGGCTTTATCATCAGAGTGACCTCTGTTTCCTCGTGACTATCTTTCGGACGGGGCCATGGGTTGGGACCGTTAAAGGGACATGTCCCTTTAACGGTCCCAACCCATGACATGGGGAATTTCTCTCCTATAGAGATTTCCTCAAAATAATCGCACCATCGCTTCAATGCCTTTTTGAGGAAAACTTTTGAAAAACCTCGGGCTATCGACAGAGATTCTTTGCAGCAGTACGGATGTCGCTCACCATCGCATGACTCGAGCTTCTCGTTGGAATCTTCATAATTAGTTGCTTTTGCAGCAGCCACGTTTTTTGCAGCCTTCTTCACTTCGTACATTTGGTACTTCCGCAAGTTACGTGTGACTCTTCTTTTGAACGATTGCCTTCACGTCGCTAGCCTGCTGTAGTGCATGCTTGTCACCTTTAGTCGCCCAGTCGCTTCGTGATACCGAGTTCCAACCCTACAGGTTGGCATATCGCATCGGTCCGAATTCTTCCAAACTCCATGCACAATCGTGAGTGTCGGTAATCAGAGGCGAAAAATCATAGCTGCTTCGTTCTCCTTCATTTTATACCGCTTAGTTCTTGCTGCACTGGATCGCCCGACATGCCCTATTCTTGAAGAGGCGATCTTTAAAGTGCAGATTAGAGGTAGATGGTGTGGGGCAAGCATCTCATTCGGCACGACCGGCTGACAACAGACGCGGTCGCGACCCTTCATAATAGTAAAGTCTGTATGAGTCTTGGTTCTCTCAACATAGTCTGAGGTGGAGGCAGTCGCGTTTTCGGAAGGCGGTAGTAATCATGGGACTAACCCAGTACTTCGACACACAATCAATAATAAGAGATTTATAGAGATTAAGAGTAGAATGCATCCGTAGACACCAAGACAAGCACTACAAGGTGGAGCTTTTTAACTAACTCAGCCCACTATTTATACACTTCTTTTCGCGCCGAAATAGCAACCACGCCTGTTTCCCATCGCTGCTGCTGACACTGGGAAAAGGGCGCACTACCCCTATTTTCCATCGCTCCTTGGGAAAATCGGCGTTCTATCGATTTGCCGCGCACGGCGTGTCATATCCAGCACATCTTACCCTTTGTAGTCGACCTCGCTGTCGATAACCAAACTAATGCAAAAAAGCAAAACAAGCATGAAAACAAATTTAGTAACATACGAGCTAACTGTGCAAAAGAAGCGAAAAAAAATATTACAACAAATCATTTCTTCATTGGATGAGACCACTTATCAACGCCATGAGTCACTGCAAAACAAGAGAAGAATTAGCAAAGTCAGTCTTACCAGGATACTATCTCAACGGTAGGTCGGAACGGCGCAAGTGTGGTATATGGGCAGAACCGACTTTCTCTGGGTAGTAACAAACTGCAGGTATCTCGACCCCAATACAACTCTGCGCAGAGTTAGGGGCGACGGAAGTCGCGGGTTGGCGCCCTGTTGATTCACGTGCTCCACAGCTGACGGGCCTGCGCGGGATGAGGGCTCGTATCGTGGCCAGGCACAGTGCCCAGGTGGCGTAGTAGGGAAGAGCTCGGGCTCGTAAGCGCGGGGTCGGGGGTTTGGATCCTGCAGACTGTGTTCGTTTTTCACTTTTGCAAAATCCATGTTTATCATATAGGTAATCCACCTAGGGGTATTATAGTGTGTTATAGAGCTTGTTTACATATAACATATGCTTCAAACTACAGATTAGCTAAAATGTTCACTTCTGTGTGTCACTTATTTTAAGCCTATTTTGTGTGAAGCTATAGTTATGTAGATATATGGTGGCACTAGTAAAAAGTTCCGACTCCACCGACAAGACTGCGGTCAAATTTTTTTTTCGCTGAAACTTCGTTTAGGGGGGTTATTTGGGGTGCTGATCACGAATCTGACATCCGTTTTTCACGATTCTGTCTCTACCTGCCGTCATCGGCAGAAACTTTAAGAATGTAATCCTGTGCCTTCCTGTGTCTATAACTCTGCGCAGAGTTGTATTGGGGTCGAGATACCTGCAGTTTGTTACTACCCAGAGAGAGAGAAGGTTCTGCCCATATACAACACTTGCGCCGTTCCGACCTACCGTTGAGATAGTATCCTGGTTAGCCTCCGTGACAGCTGTGATGACATTTTGAATAAGGCGCAAAGCGAGTGCACCCGCCTCCTCTACTTCTTCCTCGACCCTGCCACTCTCGGTTCCTTATGAGACGATCATTGTACTTCCATCCGCTGTGTTTCGTTGTACCACCCATTCCTTCTTGCATACTTCGCTTCTTGTTTCTGTGCCTAACGACCCAGCGGCTCCTCGTGGAATTAATACAAGGCTCGTTACACGTATAGCTCGACGTAAGGCTGCAATGCAGTCAAAAACGACTTCACCGGCATTGCTGGATACACTGCACCAGAACACGGACAAGTTTGGTCTTCGAGCCACGCGAACGATTCGCCGAAGGATGGCACCGGGGATGAGCGGAAATTCTGAAAATTTTCCGAGAAAACAGAAAACAGAAAATCGCTTTCGTCAGAAAGCAGAAATCAGAAGATAGCCAAAACGCCAGAAAACAAAAAATCAGAAAACAGAAAACAGAAATTTTCGAAATTACCATACGACCTAATTATTCTACCTAAGGATCCATTTTCCAGTAGCAAATGCTTTTGTATGACAAGAAATGTGGTCAGTGTGGACAAGCGCTTTTATTTGCAATCATTTATAAAAATTTCTAAATTAAATACAATGAGTAATTCTTAAATCGTGACTCAAATTATCTAGAAATCTCGACATTTGAAATATGCAACATTACTCAGCAGCTCCCTTTCACAGCTAATGCCCCAATTAATGTAAGTGGCCTAGTTTCCGCATAGCTGAAAGTTTTCAAGCCAATTCACCATACAGCACCTAGTCACTCCTTAGATAACTAAAGATGTTGCGCACTGGCTTTATATTTCACGAAACAACACGAAATTGTGACTGAGGTAGCTCTCAACACAACAAATTTTGGGTGACGGTGATCATCCGATCTGTTGCTAGTCTACAAGCTGTTTGTTCACTCGAATCATCCTGATTGTGATCAGCAGAACGCTGGAGGAAGGACAGCCATGCGAACAAGCGGGATTCCGGGGACGATTCAGTACGACCGACCACATACACACCATCACGAAGCTCATCGAAGTGTCGCGAGAGTACAAGCTGCGGCTGTGCTATACGTTAAACGACCTAAAAAAGGTATTCGACTCCGTCGAAGCGGAAGCTCCGTCGAAGCCCTGCTCACGCAGAGGATTCTTACTCAACACATTAGAGTAGTTATGAGCTGTAGATAAATTCACGATCAAAATTTCACCATTCTACAACGACGCTCGTCATCGACGTAAAGAGAGGGGTTCGGCAAGGGGATACCATGTCCCCGAAGCTTTTTCAGCGCCACCCTCGAGAATGTCATGCGCGAATTAGAATGGGAAGACATGGGAGTGAAGGTCGACGGCCGGCAGTTGCACCATCTTCGCTTCGCTGACGACATCGTGCTCATAACACCGTCAGGCGGTTGAATGCTGCCGACTTCGATCGTGTGTGTGGGAACGTTAGATTGCAGCTGGATCTTACGAAGGCGATGTTCATGAGGAACGGACAAGTTTCTGATGTCCATTCTCGCTCAATGGAATGAACATCTCCGAGTGCTCCAGCTGTCAACATGGCTGACGACCTAGTGTCAGAGTTGAGCAGAAGGAAAAGAGCGGCTTGAGGAGCTTTCATGAGCGTCGAAGAAGTTGTGAAAAACACGAAGAACGTCCTAGGATGTCAAAAGAACACCAGGACGCCCATCAACGAGTTGATCGAACTTCTTCGTGCAAGCCCTGAACGAACGATACGAGCTCCTCATGTCCCTTGGCGAGGATTATCCATTGGAGCACTCTGGCACGCGACACGGACGAATGGAGGCCTGTTGATGTTCGCTTGAACAACTCGATGATTAGCAGGACGACAGATGATATAGGTGATTCATGAAAAATTCAATGCGTCACAACTGTATCACTACATATGTAAGCAAAATTAAAGCTAACTAAAATTTATCGGTATCTATATAATCTGTATCGCGCGTGCAATTTAGCACAACAACGGTCTATGTTCTCCGTGCCATTACTCGCCCATATAACAGTTCTCTCACAGCTGCGAGCATGTCGTCATAAGGTGCCTTCAGTGTTGTGCTCGCCCATGCATTTGATTGCTATTGGCTCGCCTCTTCTTCCTGTAGTAGTCGACTGAACTCGGAAAAAATCGTGTCACACAAGGTTTGCCTGCATTTTCGCACCGCTGTAACTTTGTCCAGTCTTAAGCTAAGTCGCTATATTTCAGCGCACTTCTTGATCTTTCTGCTGCCTACAAAATGCACAACCTGCAGCCGGAAAAACTCGAACTTGACAGAGTTATTGCGCTCAGAACACCCCCGCTGTGCAATTTGCAGACGATTGATAGGTTCGATCCTACATACATTGTGCAAAGCGCACTCCAAATTCTCGCCGGAACAGAGTACAGCAATTCCTGAGTAGGGCGGCTGAGAATTTCTCATAAAACTCCCTAAATGCTCACTCTACAAACTGTCCCCCCCTCGATTGATAGGTTCGATCCTATATGCATTGTGCACGGCACACTCTCAGAGAATTCCTGGCACGGAACACTTTACGCCATGCTTGAGATGCTTCGAGAACACGCAAGTCCTGGAATATAAGCTTCTCCAGTGCCAAAAAGTCTACTCCAGTCATCTTTGATCACCCACTGCTAAATGCGGTGGTTTGGCGAAGTTTTATAAATGGTTGTGTAGATCTCGAAGAGACGAATCGAATGGTACCAACCGTTTTTCAAAAAACCTCAAATTAGAGGAAATGTAAGCATGCAACTGTTTCCGACGCTGACAACTCGTCCGCGGCCGGCCTTCTCAATGGAGCGCAAGTTTTCAATTTTGGTCATTTTTGTTCTTTCATATGAAATTTATATACCATACGATAGAGCTCGATCTCCTGAGCTCAAATATATTTTTGTTGGGTATTCAAAAGGATGACAATTTGGCGAGTTATAGCAAGAAGACGGAAAAACCGCAAAAGTGCGTTTTTTTGGTGTCTATTCAAAAGACGCGTCCGGTCTGTAGTTTGGATATTCTCTACCTCTGATTTGAAAATTGAAAATTGTGTGCCGGTAATCTCCAATGATCCTATTCTGCAGAGCAATCGGCGAAACTGCTTTTTTAAGTCTGAACATAGCTCAGCTTTTAGTTGTCAAAAATTATGTAGATACAGATAAATTTTAGTTAGCTTTAATTTTGCTTACATATGTAGTGATACAGTTGTGACGCATTAAATTTTTCATGAATCACCTATATCATCTGTCGTTCTGCTAATCATCGAGTTATTCAAGCGAACATCAACAGATCTACATTCGTCCGTGTCGCGTGCCAGAGTGCTCCAATGGATAATCCTCGCCAAGGGACATGAGGAGCGTCGTATCGTTCGTTCAGGGCTTGCACGAAGAAGTTCGATCAACTCGTTGATGGGCGTCCTGGTGTACTTTTGACATCCTAGGACGTTCTTCGTGTTTTTCACAACTTCTTCGACGCTCATGAAAGCTCCTCAAGCCGCTCTTTTCCTTCTGCTCAACTCTGACACTAGGTCGTCAGCCATGTTGACAGCTGGAGCACTCGGAGATGTTCATTGCATTGAGCGAGAATGGACATCAGAAACTTGTCCGTTCCTCATGAACATCGCCTTCGTAAGATCCAGCTGCAATCTAACGTTCCCACACACACGATCGAAGTCGGCAGTATTCAACCGCCTGACGGTGTTATGAGCACGATGTCGTCAGCGAAACGAAGATGGTGCAACTGCCGGCCGTCGACCTTCACTCCCATGTCTTCCCATTTTAATTCGCGCATGACATTCTCGAGGGTGGCGCTAAAAAAGCTTCGGGGACATGGGAGAAAATGTAAGCATGCAACTTTTTCCGACGCTTTGTGGCCGACAACTCGTCCGCGGCGGCCTTCTCAATGAGCGCAAGTTTTCAATTTTGGTAATTTCTGATCTTTCATATGAAATGTATATACAAAACGATAGAGCCTGATCTCCTGAGCTCAAATATATTTTTGGGTTTTCAAAAGGATGACAATTTGGCGAGTTATAGCAAGAAGACGCAAAAACCGCAAAAGTGCGGTTTTTTCGGCGTCTATTCAAAAGACGCGTCCGGTACTGTATCTCGACATTTCCTTGGTTCGTGACCATACCACAGCAATTTCAACAACACGAAATTTAAATTCTATTCTATTTTAAATTGGCTATTTTTCCAGAAAACAGAAAAATTCTGCTCAAAATGGCCAGAAAATCAGAAAACAGAAAACAGAAATTCCGCCCATCCCTGGATTCCACTTCGCTGTACAAGACGAGCACGTTGCTCGTAGACGAGCACGCTCAAAATGCGTACGCAAACAGAGCACTTAAGGTACTTTACGGTGACTGGCTCAGAACTTCTCAGCTGCCCAAACTGCCTTAGCCCCATCTGCCGTTTTATGGCGACGGACTTAGCGGTTGAAGTTTCCTGCTCTCTTACTCGCCCATATTTGGGTTTCCGGCACACCCGGTAACACCGTTTTGATCAAAACGGAAAGTTCTACCGAACGGTGTCACTCTCGACCAATTTCAAAAAAATCGATTTTTTGACAATATCGAGCACGTGGGCGCGCTAGGCCGAGCTGCGCGGACGACGACGTCACCGAAAACCGGTATCTTCGAAATTCGCTTAATTACCTCGAGCAAACTTCGTCCAAAATCGTCTGTGAGTTATCTGGGGCGCTGATTACGAATCCGACGTCCGTTTATGAAAATTCCGTCGACTTCGGTAGGTTTCGAATTTTCTTCTGGATAATTGAGGGTGGTTGGGTCAGGATCATCGATCATCCTCAGTTATCGGTATGAGTGGTCTTCTGTCGTAGTCGTCCAAATGTACTTTGGCATCGTGTTCAGCACCCCGAATAAGTCCCGGCCATACACGAATTTTGAGCAAAATGCACTCCAAAAACTCGACGGACTGTCTTAGAGCTATTCCTGAGTAGGGCGTTTGCAAATTTGTGATAAAACTCAGACGCTCACTCTACATGCTGTCCCCCCCCCCCCCTCAAGATAGAGCTCAAACTGCTGAGCTCAAATATGTTTCTTTTTACAAGAACTTGATTTTTAAAAATATTAGTTAAAGGCCGCTTTGGACCGTTCCCAAGCGGCCTATGTTGGCCTTTTCCGGGATTTCCGGCCAATGAACGGAGGAACATGTCAGGTACTGCTCTTCGTTAGCGACTGCTTAATGCTTGTAACTTGTCACATATTTCAGATATTACACCGTTGACAAATTCAGGCCCTTGGTTTTCGTGGAGACATTTCGGCCAACGGCACCTGTCGCAGATCCACCCTTCAAAGAGCGCTTTAGCTACGGTACTTTCCAAGTTGTCTGGGATCGCGTATGTGCCAACAAACTTAGAAAAGTGGTCGAGTACAATAAAAGCGTACCGGTTACCGTTTTCTGAACGGCCTAACTCGACTATATCCATACCCATTCCGAGTTGCTTCGCCTGATGGCTCCTCGTTCCAGCAGTTCCTGAATAATCGCCTTGAATTCTTTTCGCGCTCTTATGGGACTCGGCGCGTTTTCTGTTTTATCGGCTGGCTATTGCCAGTGTTAATGTCGTATTCTACGAGGTTCGTTTGCGTCAGCTCTAGTCTCTCACTGCAAACGTGTCAGCACACTGCCGTATTAGAGCTTCCAATTCTGAGGCCGGATTCATGATTGGTAAGGTTAAGGATGGAAAAGTTTACTCAGTGAAGCTAATGGGTGGAGGATAAGTTTGGTATTCATGAACAGCTTATCAGCGTAGTCATTTCATGCGGAAAAAATCGTCGAGCGGTTCAACCAGTGATGAGCATTTCGATTCACTTCAAAGTTTATTTGTTGACATATTTTCTGCCCAGTAGATTAGATTATTAGTGGAAGTCATCAAAGAGTAATTGATCTTGAGACGCCTAGGTGTGGTCGGACGTGTGTACGAAACATTGTTTCTTGGCCAAACAATATTAGCAACCACAGAAAATTTTTACGTGCTTATGAAAAAGAGAAAAGAATCTCGTCTATCACTGTTGTCTACAATAACACAAAGATAATGCAATATTAGAGTATGTTAATTATCTAGCTAGAATATATATTTTGATCTCTAAATTAGGGTATTTCCAACACACCTCGCTTTGACTAACACCATAAGGCGTATGTTTGGGGTTGTTTATTGTTGTTTTGTTGCTTCAGAACCAAAGACAAGGAATTTTGTGTGGAATAGAATCCTTGACGACTGTATGAAGAGCTGCTCACGAATGAACCTCACCGGATAAAACTTACCCACTGATAGGCTTGCTTAGTGAGGATGATGGTTGTAGGGTAAATCTGGTATTCATGAGAGTGGGTAGCGCTATCATTGGATATCACTGGATAGTGCCTATATTTCGAACTGATCATATCGATGTCGAAGGGCTAACGAAGATCTTGAAATATTTGAATAAGTTTCGCTTCATATTCTACATATTTTAGTGGTTATAGCAGCTCCCAATTATTATGGACATATAGGAACTTCTCTATTCGGAGGAGTGCACGGCAAGAAAAGGGAAACGAACACAAACACGGTGGCCTGAGCAAGCCAGAAAATTGAAAACAAAGGGACGAGACCTCTCGTTAAATTGCTCATTGTGTAGTCTCTGTAAAATAAAATCCTTTTTATTTCATCCTTCTTGTCAAAAAAGTGTCCACTAGGACAGACCCAACATTTAGCTCGCATCGTTAGCTCCTTTCTGCCCAGGGTTTCGGCACTCCCTTGCCAGATGCCCCTTTTTCAAGAATAGCATGCTCTACTTGCTGGAGATTGTGACAGTGCTGTGTCTGTTATGGCCTCTCTGCTACCTCATCCTGCTACCACATTGTTTATATTCTGCGCTGTTAGGAAATGTCACCTGTTTACGTTAGCGATTAGCGGAACTTTACCGACTGAACTTTTATTTCCCATATCGCGGGGACCAGAATGGAACCTATTCCTTGTTAAATGTGCTGCGGCAACACGGTTCCTTTTCAAGAAGGGGTGTGCATAATTACGATTTACGATTTTACGATTTACGACATTTTGGGTCGCAAGCCGTAAATTTTCGCAAAAGTGATCTCTGATCTAACTCCAAGAATGAGGCTGTGCAGCACTGGTTATATAGATGTGGCCACTTTAAAAGTCTCGTTCATTCCCTCTGTTCGTTTCTGTGTTTATGTTCTGATGTTGCACCATGACAGAAGTCACCATACTGTGCACAGGTCTCTCAAGTTTGACTTATCTCTTTGCTTAACTCACTTTTACATTTTTCTATCACTGTAAAGGCTGCCATTTGTTACCAGTACCGTTCTAGAGGATAAGCGAGGACACTACATAAAAAGTAAGCTCACTGGGACATTGGACTCCTCTTTTTCCAGCAAGGAAAGCATTCCTACTGTCGAAGAACCTTCCATTCCAATTCCGAGAAAGATATTCAAAGTTATATTGTAGGGAAGGAGATGACTATTTGCTAATTCACATCCTATTACGTAACTATGTAACATCTGTAGCCGAATACATGAACGTTCCTGGGATCTTCCCGGCCTCCCACGGGAAGCGACCGAGGAGAGAGAGCGAGGCAGGAGAGATAGGCCAGACATGATATCGCTATGATATCGCTTATCTCCCGCTCCCGCCGCTTTTCGAATACGGCCTCTGGTCAGTCTCTTAAAAAACGATTCATGCTGACATCTCCGAACACGGCTGACGCAAAAAGTAATCTACCACTATATAATTGAGTTAGCGGTGGGCGGTTGAGTGATCTAACCTAAGTGAGATACGCCGCATTATCCATAGCGAGGGCGGTCGATGGTCTAACCTGAATGAGGTACGCCTCATCATCTACAGCGCGGGTAAAATTTGCTATTGAACGTGGGATGTTGCTGCAGAAGGGGAAGCGCAGCCCTTTAATGATTAACACAACAGCACCTACGCGTGTTTCTGAGCGTCCAGATTCAGAAGCCGACATCATGCTATTAGCATGAGAAGACTACTGAAGGGGTAAGAGTAGAAGGGGGACTTCGAGGGTGGAGAACTGACAGCGATCAGGAGGCAGCGACCTCGAAGAGCATCGGGATCGTCGATGGGGGGAACAAGGAAGCAGGTTAGGAGGTGGCACCAAGAGGAGTTTAGGCAATATGTAGGGATCATTAGGGAGTTACCAATCAGGAAGGTGGCAGTAAGGAGGAACAGCAAGGGGATCCATTGCCATTAAGACAGACCGGATTTAGAGGATGTGACACCGAGGTCACACAATGGGCTTTGCTCGCCGTCGTCGTGTCGTGAGCATGGGAGGCCTACTTAATTGGGGTAGAATAGTAGGGAGGATCCCGAGGGGGGGGGGGAGGAGGAGGAGGAGGAGGAATCTACCTGGAAGAAGAACCAAGATGGGGAACCAATAAGAAGGGAGCCGTAAAGGGATTGATACGGAGAACAAGGAATCTGCCATATGCATAACCTCTTCATGCTCGACACAGTGGCGACCACGCGCGCTTCTGAGCTTCTTGATCCAGAAAACGGGCCCTCTACGTCGCACAGCAAGCATCCTGATTCTGACCACCGACCGTACCGTGAGCATGGGAGGACCACTAAGGGAGTGGTGGAGAAGGGTGGTAAGGGGGACCTCTATGGTGGACCAGGAGAGCGACCAGGAAGGAGCCTGGAGGAGGGGCCAGGACGGGGAAACTAGCAAGAAGAGAGCAGTAGGTGTCAATAGTGGAAACAAAAAAGTGGGCCAGTAGTTGGGACCAGGAAGATGGGGGACTAAAGAGAGGGAGGGAAGGCCAGTGAAGGCGGACCAGCAATTAGATCCCGTAAGAAGAAACGAGAGAGGGGAACCTGGCTTCGGAAGACATGTCAACGATATCTGGAAACGCTAGCTGTTGAGCATGAGAACGGTTGCGGACGAGCAACACTAGGGACAGAAGTACTGCACAGCATAAACCAACGACTTTACTGGCCGGTCAGGAGAGAATGTCTACGATGAAGGTACCGAAGTGGTGAAGGGCTTGATGCCGATAAAGTACACACCAAGTCCTAGAGAATTTTAGATTTTTAAATTTTTTCCTAGAGAATTTGCAGAAGAATTTTATGTTTTACAAAAACTACTTTCCATAGATCAGTGACGCTACAAAGTCGCGCGAAGCGCGCAAGTGCGCAAGACACGCCATTAGGAGTGAGCACTTGTGGAATATAATTTGTGTTTGGAGGCAGATGTAGACATTGACTTGAATCATATTGAGAGATTAAACCACTGATGTTTCTATGAATTAACATTGCACGCCATATTACAGAGCAAATGGATATTCAAAGTGGTGTGAGAGCAAATTAGGAAGTTTTCAAAGAAAGAGTCAAAATACTTCTGGTCTTCCGTAAAGAATTGCGAAGGATAGCCGAGCGAATGCAGACAATTATTATACAGTACGTAGTGTAGAATTTAAGACTTAGAATGCGCTTTTATTCCCCTCTACGATCATACATCCACCTTTGCTTGCCTCTATATTCTGGCAAGGGAAAGAACTTCATGATGTAGGCAGTTTTAAAACGGGGGCGCCAGTTGGGCCACATCCCGAAGTCTCTTACCCAAATCTGTGCCCTTCTCCGCGCCAGAAGAGTAGAGCACAGAACACAGCAGTATTATTGTTTTCCTCATTAACAGTATGTCTCGTTTCTTTTTTCGTATTAATGAGACTTTTCATAAGGTGACCCCTCCCAAGTATCATAGCGCCGAAGCCTGATATTTCCGGTCGATGTTTAAGAAATTGTAAGTACTTTTGTTAGGAAGTTTTAGAGTTTTCAAATCACTCTACAATTAACAGAGATCGCAATTCGGATAAGGTTGCTAACCATAAGTTTACTTATTTATTTAGATCGGTTTTTTATCATTACGAGAACGGGCAGTATAGGCAACAGTTCACAAGGCGATACATAAAACAGTATTAACCGACGACCTCTCAGTTGAATGGAAGAGAGGGGTGGGGTGGGGGAAGGGCAGTGGACAGCTCGGTTCAGAAGGGCAGTGGCCCGCCAACACTGCAAGTCCTCTAGCGACATGGTGGGAGAAGAGTTGGACTCCGGATATCTTAGTAGGTCCGCCATCGTTCCCGAGGTCCACACTGCGAAGTCGAGGGGTATGATTACGGCCGAAATAGAACGAAAAGAAGGTGTGAGTAACAAACATGAACAAGCAGACACAAAACGAGATGAATAAAGTTAATAACAGATAATAACCTTGTCTTCGGAAAAAAAAAACAATCTCTTAAGGTGGCAACGCATCCTAGTCTGAATATGGAATAGTCCTCTAAAGTAGCCGATTAGATGGGCCTGAAACGTATAGTATCGCTCCCACCTGAATAGACTAGCATCAAGTTTATTCCACCTCATTACTGACCTTGCTAATAAGGATCCAGCGTAGGCGGCGGTAGTAGGTCTGTCAGGTTTATGTCGGTACGAGTGACTCCGAGTAATTTCTGCATGTGGCGGTCTGTCGAAGAGGCATAGTGTTCCAGGTTAGAGAGACCAGTAGCTAGCTTGTACATGAGGAGGAAATCGGCTAAAGTTCTTCTAAACTCCAATTTATTTGCAACCAGGATCTTATGGCGTTCTTCATACGACAGTCTGACTAATCCCTTACGTAGGAAACGCCGGTAAGTGAAACTCCTTTGTACTTGCTCAATGCTATCGATAAGAGACTTCTTGTACGGAGACCAAAGTTGACTGCAGTATTCCATTTGCGGCCTAACGTAGGTCGTGAATAGTCTAAATAGCAGCTTGGGGTCTCTAGACTTGAACGCGCATAATACATAATTACATTTAGAGGATGCGTTAACCAAAACGTCTCTGATATGATCATCGTATTCGAACTTATCGTTGTAGGTAACACCTCAATCCCTCACCCTGTTTGAGCAGGTAAGAGGTCTCCCACTTATAGTAAAGTTGTAATCAGGATGCCTTTTACCGAAACAAACTTTAAGGGTCTTTTCAAAAGATATATCGAGAACCCATTTTTGAGACCATTTGCTTAATGCATCCAGTCCTAATTGTAATTGATTGCAGTCATTAATTGAGTAGATCTTGGAATCATCCGCATACACTGAGCAAAAGCATCCTGGGAGCTATACTAACAGCTATACTAATCATTAACGAACACAATGAACGTTAAGGGGCCTATACAGGACCCTTGTGGTGCGCTACTTGTGGTTCGGTATATGCGGGAGTGAGATTTATTCACCATGCACTTTGGGTATTTTACTGGGGAATGACCGGAGGAACCGCAGTAGGCATCCATTAATGCGAAAAGCTTTAACTTTTGTCAAGAGTAACGGGATCGAAATAGAGTAGAAGGTTTTTTTTGTAATCTATATAGCAAACAGAAACGAAATTTCCTCTATTGGTCTCTCTGTGCCAAAGAGGAACAGTTGACAAAAGGGCTGATGTGGTTGACCTATTGCCTAAAAAGCCATGTTGGTTGGGGTAGATGAGGTTGTAGGCAAGAAGATGATCAGTTATACGACTACATATAATCCGCGCTAACACTTTACTTATGGCACTGGTCAAGCATCTCGGTCTGCAGTTCCGTACATCATTTTTTGGATTTTTTATGAATAGGCCGAACATACCCAATTCTCCACATGCTTTGAGTCTCACCTCTCAAAAGGCACCTGGTGAAAAGAAGTGTAAGAGGAGATGTGGCTTTTTTGAGAAAAATATACGGAATTCCATCAGGCGATGTAGACTGCTTATTGGGAGCATACGGAGAGCACTGTAACAATCTCAGATGAAATGTCAACCCATTCCAGGGGTGTGTCGGTGAGCAAATGTACCACAGTTTCTGAATGGTTTGGCGTTTTGTAAACCGATTCAAAATAATCAGCGAATAATTCAGCTTTTTGTGCTTCACATTTGTTCGTTTAGGGGACCATTCATGGTCGGTATGAAATCATGTACTTGCAGTTCTTGACGGCAAAACTGATAAAATCGCTTGGGGATACTGCTCTCTGCAACCTTTTTCTCTATGTGAAAAGATAATCGTGACAGTGCCCGCTTCATCCTCCTAGCATATTCGTAATATTTGGCATATCCAAATTTTTATAATAGTAATAGTTAACTTTTCTCTTAAGAATTTGAAGGTACGAAGGGTATGTCTGCGTTTCAGCACGCATTTGGTACCTAGGAACAAATCTAGAAATGCGATCCTGACGTACATCTACAAAATGTTGGTAGCAAATATCTACATCTAACGGATCATTTATGACAAAAACCCACACTACAGCTGCAAGAGCAAGGCCTATAGCGTCGTAATTCCCTTTCGCATAGTTACGCCGGTTTTTTAGGTCATTTTTAGGGACACCCTCAACATTTTTAAAAGTTAAAAGTAATCATGTTGTGGTCTGACGTACTGAAAGGAGGTAGTATGGACACATTTTCAATAATCTGCAAGGGGCATAATATCAAAGATGCTGAGACCATGAGTTTGCTGGTTAACCATTTGGTGAAGCATGAATTTTTCGAAAAGTTAAGAAATGCCAACGAGGAGTGCGAGGAACTGTCTCCGCGGACTATTTGACTTTCGCAGTCAAGGAGAGGAAAATTCAAATTTCCCATAACGAGTATATGTCTACTCCATTCCAGAGTATTCGCCAAAAATTGGATGACTTTGTCAAAATCTGCTTAAGAACAAGAAGGGCTTCTATAAATAACGATAATGAGAATATGCTCACGACGCATCTCAACGCGCAGTGTGACTTGGCAGAACTCAGAGAAGTTTCTTTTGGGAAACCCGAAGTGTGACACCATATTGTAAATAAGCACCAGGACACCTCCTCCAGGACGACCTCCAACTCTATCACAGCGATAAACTACATAATTGGAATGGTGACTTAAAATTGCGTCATGTATCAAATGTGGTTTGCCCCAACTTTCGGTAGCGAATACCCCATACAGATTTTGAGAGAGAATATAGTTCAAATCAGGAACTTTGTTAACAATCGATTTGGAGTTGAATAACAAAAAGTTTTTCAGAAGATTACAGATACTAATGTCGACTGAGGAGTTAGTTACATGGCGATGACATAGACGCATCACTACGCTCGTATCCATATGGGCTAAGGCCGTTTAGAAGGGAGAGGGAGCTGGGCTCATTCACAAGACGACCCTGTGAATCTGGTCGACCCTGTTGAACCATAGGTGCAGCTACAACCGCATCGTCGCGCTTCCCAGACACGCACAAAAGGCTAGGCTTGGAGCGACGAGGTTACGCTCGTGGGCAGCGCAACTCGTGAATCACAAAATCTCTCACGAGGAATTTTAACATACCTTGCTGTTTGTTCATCTCATCAGCTTTTTGTCGTAGACTACGGTCATATTCCGATTCCTCACGAGTGTAGTCCTTCCTTGCATATGAGTGCACGAACTGTTCATGAGAGACAGTCTACCATTGCGCATGTGGCGTAGGAGTCTGCCCCTTAGTTCCTGATTCCTCAAATATATTTTAATTATGCGGAGACAAAGACCTTTACCTACGCCTCTAACTTTTGGATGCCTATCTATCTCTATCTGACCTGAGCTAAACTCCCGAATGAGAACATCATCGGCAAATGAATCGATGACCTCCTTCACGGCCTCCTTATCGAAGGCATGGGTGCTCGGTTCATCGATTTGTTCATTTATTTCAACCCACGTTATGCCATATGACTTGGCCAAGACTAACTTCGAATCTCCCTAAAATTTAACTAGGGCACTATAAAGTGCAGAATTTGATAGGCAGGGCTCCTGCTTTGTAGCAGCAACCCTCTCCTCCAAAGCAGACAGCTTGAATAAGATCGATACTTGAGCTTCCTGCATCCTAAGTACAAGGTCAAACATTTTATCGAATCTAGTAAAGAAACCGTCCCACCGCGTGAGTATGGCTTGTAGCCAAGCTGGAGGTTCGTCAAGAGCTGGTACTCCGCTAGTATTCTTTGAGGGCATCGTTGCAAACGGAAGAGTTGATCACAGAGCAGTTGTGGAGAGCGGCCGTTCGGGATGGACCAGCGGTCGTTCGGGATGGACAAGCGGCCGTTCGGGATGGACGAAGTTCCTTCTCATAATGCATTCTATGTTTAACTACCTTCGTGTGATGAGTTATATACCGTTTTCCTTTATCCGTTTTACAATGGGCTTTTAGAAACAGAACAAAAAACCATTTCACACTATAATTGCTGCCTTCCCAACTGGACTTGGATTTTTCGAAAATCAAACAGGACCCTTTCCAAACCAGATTGTATGCTTATGGAATCGAATTGGAGACGCGCGAAAAAGCTACACACTAAACTTTCCATTCAAAGGCTACTACAGAGGGTGCCCAGTAAATATGATCATGTTGTTTCGGTTGTCGCAAGTTTTCTATCCTACTGGCGTGTTCCTGGATGAATTTCAAAATGAAAAAAGCGGAGGCATTTCGGGGCATCATATAGCTGTTGCTTTCGTCGAGATAGTCAAAGGGGAGATTTTTTAAAATTTGGATCTTTATAGTACTTTCTATTGTTTTTGTCAAGTTTTAGGTTTATGCACAAGACAAAGAATTGCTAAGAGTTTGGAAATTCAATAGTCATTTAAACAACGTAAGCTTTTTTTGTGGAAGGCAAAACATTAGAGGAAATAAAGTATTTGAATCAACAATTCATCGGCTTTCTTAAAAGGTGTAATGATTGACATGAAAGATGTCCGACTAAAAGGAAAAATAAAGTTGGTTGGGAAGAAAACTGTACGGCTTCAGCTGAAAATAACACAACAAATATATTAATATTTGATCAGTTTAAATAAGATTAGCAAGCAAAACTCTGAAAATTTAGTTGTAGTGCTTTACACGTCAGAACACTCTTACGATTTACGGCTTACGATTTACGATTTACGGCGTTTTTTGGTAATTACGATTTACGTTTACGAAATTTCGGATTTCATTTACGCACACCCCTGTTTCCAACCTTAACGCCGCCTTTTTACGTTCTCATATGCCTCACGCTTTGCGCTAGTTTCAACGGCTTCTGATAGGGAGTAGCTACCCACCACTTAGCCAGCTGTCTGAACAATATTTCTGCTTTTTGCAGCAAAACTACCACTACAGGCACTCCTGGATACGCTTTGTTAGCCAAGGTCTCCAGCGCAACGCAGAATCCCTCCACCGACTGGTAGGGCCTAATCGTCTGAAGTTGAACGATTGCCTTAACCCTAGCTGCGTTTCCTTCTTCAGATATAGCCTGGACCATCTCTTCGAAACAGCCTTGCTTCTTGGTGCTCCTTGAACAACCTTTGCCAGGGTTTGGAAAGTTACGAGAGCTTTCCTTTTCAAGAAGCTTTCAAAAAGTTGGATTGGACTTCTATCATCCCACTGTCGTTTGTAATATCTTATCGTAAAGTTATTAATGAATTGTTTAAAACTTTGCTTCCCACTACCCGTATATAGCTCTAACACAGGCGGGGTCGCCGTTCTCATATACTCAACAAACCCGAACTCCGAGCTGGACTCTCTATCGCGCAGGCTCACCCCATTCCTATTACTGTACCTGCAACATACTACCAGCAACGCAAATCGGCTGTAGTTCTCGCCGTTAGTGAATAATTGCTTGTGCTTGAGTGGTGCTGGCACTAGCACTCGCGGCAGGTTAACTTCTGCTGCGCACCAGATCACGAAGTTGGTCCGTCTGTTTGCGTACCTGAAGTTCATGTTTATCAATGCAGTTCCACAATCTTGCAACGTCATTCACGCTGTCCCCAAGTTTTATTTTCATCTCTGGCATTCGCCGTACCAGATCACTTTTTTCACAGTCTGCTACATCACGAAGCACTTGCAGCGCTTCTCTATTAGCTGTCCTTTCGTCTGGCAAGTTTCTAGTTGATGCGGTTGTTGCTACTTTTAGTATTTCTACTACTGCTTCATCAATATTTTTGCCAGCTTCTACAGTTTGCACCGACTTTGCCGCTGCATGGCTTTTTTGTTGTGCAGTGGCTTGTTCCAAAACATTCTTGATTGTTTCCTTCGCAACTCTTACTTGTCCATAACACTATTTCTCACCGGGTCTGTGGTCCTATACTACTGGCTCATAACGCTCTCACATTCGACCACAATCATTATTGAACTCTTCTTAAACTGCTTAGCAATCTCTTCACTGGTGAGATGTTGCACTTTACTCATATTTCTGCTACTGGAAGATTCTCACCTTGTTCAGTACTCCCTGTCCTTGTTTTCTCCGATGACTTCAACATCTCCTCGGGGTACTGATAGTCACAGATTTCTGCAAGAAACGTCTGAAAACTGTGCAGTATCAGTAAAAACAGCAACTAATAGTTGCGACAGTCAGTTGTGACAAAATTATTCAGATGCTACAGTAAAATTGCCTGTGTCTGAAGTGACTCGCTAGGGTAGAAACTTCCTTCAACTAAGAGTGGCACTGTAGGTAGGCACAGTTGCACTCTCTTTGTAAGAAGCGATTTTATCGGATTCTAGCTACCTTTCCTTCTTTGATTTTGCAGCGAACCTAGAGGTTTCTATGCAGGTACTCTTTGTCCTATGCACAGCGCGGATTGGCCCCAAGTAATCGTGGGACTAACCCAGAACTTCGACACACAGTCAATGATAAGAGATTTATTGGAGATTAAGAGTAGACAGCGGAATGCAGCCGTAGACACCAAGACAAGCACCACAAGGTGGAGCTTTTCAACTAAATCAGCCCACTATTTACACGCTTCTTTTCGCGCCGAAATAGGAACCACGCCTGTTTCCCAGCGCCGCGCATGGCGTAGCATATTTGGCGCACGGTATTTACTACTGTGATGGTATACGATTCAGCATGCCCAATCTTCTTCTTCTTCTTCTTCTTCTTCTTCAGCGTCTGTCCCTTCGTAGCGGGGTCCGCTATTCTGGTGTCATGACGCCACCTTTCCCGATCCAGCGCTAAATCAGGGTGGGCACCAGCCGCTTTCAAGTCCGTAACGTCTAACGTTTCGTCCATCCGCTCCCCTTCGCGAGAGTCTGGAAAGCCAAATATCAAATATGGTTCATCCATCCCAAATTCCTTATTCATTTCACAGTGACAGTTCAGATAGTGGGCAGTAGGTAGTATGATATGCGCTGAATGCACAACGAAATGTATAATACTAACCCATTTCCTATTAGTCACGTGCGCATTGTTTATATCTCCTTGGCCGTGGCATTCCGTAATGGTTTGTTTACTACCTGAGCTGTAAGTCCAAAATGAAAAGTACTTAGGGACGGATGATCGCATTTGACTGACTTTCCAGGCTATGACGAGCCGAAACAGCCGGACGAAACGCTAGCCGAATTAATGCGTTAACATCTCGGACTGGGCTGCATACACAACATAACTACAACATCAACTGCAATGCCGAGATTCACCGAAAGTCGATCGTGGTCAATATTGTGAGGAAGTGCTGTCCGACTAACACTTCGGTTTGCCATAATCCCGGTTATGTTTTCGAGGAGGACCAGTCGTCGTTCATGGCTATACATTTCATCAACTTGTCAACCGTATGAGGAAAAGATCAATGTTCTCTACGGCAATCCCATTCGGTACAGCACCGACGGTGCAGGTTTGGTAGTTACCATGCGCTATTCTGCACTCGGATCGAGTTACTTGCATTGCCCATTTCCGGAAAGGGGACGAGCGTCCTACCCCTCGTCCCTTGGCCAGCCTACTCCCCCCCCCCCTCCCCAACCCTCTGGGCTTGCTCGAGGGTCCGGTGGCTGCCTTACTTGATTGATAGTGGAGATACAGACATTTGTCACACCTCTCTTTAAAGGGCGAGGGTTAGAATGCCACTCCGCCCGAGAGGAACGGTTCTGTCCACATGTTCCACATTCGTGGTTCGTAAATACCGCTTAGGAAATTTCCCGCTAATTTGGTACTACTACATGCGAAGAACGTGGAGAAGTAGGGCATTTATTAACAAAGAGATTATTATACTACTACCTTGATTATTAAATATCTGTAGTTTGGTGCCTTCAAAGGCAATCGCTGGTGTCCGCTGTTCACATGTGGTGGGAGAGGTTGAGCAACTATTACGAGGTGGAAAAGAAGGCCGCCTTCAAATAAGGCGTGTACTATTCATAGAAAGTCTTCGCAGCGCACGAGAAATTTTATTTTGTTTCAGGGTGACGGCTAGAGACAAGGTGAGTCGTCTCTTACGAAGGCACTCTGAAAGCACGAGTTCGACGAAACACTGTAAATGAATGAGAAGAATCAGTCTCGCTCAACGTCGCCTCACAAAGAGCTGTTGTCAGGACTTTCGCTTATCCAGCAAGCCGTTATGTTGCCTTGGCTTAGGCAATCTACTAGGTTGAGGAATAAGTTTGCAGCGTTTTCTCGAAGAATTTAACTAAAATGATTAGTTTTTTTACCATCTTGTCTAAACTCATTAAAAATTACCTTTTCTGTTCTACAAAATATACTGTTCTAGAATAATTCAGTTATTTGTTATTTTTTAGGCTTACAAAGGGAAACGAGGAGGAGATAAAAATCAGCATTTTCGACATCTGCTCTTTTTCGCATTTTGTCAAGGTCAAAAAGCAGACGAAATAAGGGATATTTGGAAGATCTCCGGAGAATGTGTTATAGACGAACCCATAGCAAAGAAATGGTTTGCGAAGTTCAAGAACGGCGACTTTGACCTCGACGATAGCCCCGTAGCGAAAGGCCTTTGGAATTCGATGAGAGCCTCAATGCACTTTTACTTAGAAGAGAATGGTTGTCAAACAAGTCTTGAAATAGCCGACAACTCGCTCAGTTCCTCCACGGTGACCTTCTGTATGGGGCCGTGCGTTGGAGCCGTAGAGGGGATGGCTGGATGAGGAAATTCTTATGTAGAGATTTCCTCAAAGTAATCCCGCCATCGCTTCAATGCCTTCTTGCGGTTCATAAGAAGATGACCGTCCTCATCATTGATGCCGAAAAACCTCTCAATATCCTCGGTCTGACGATGGCGATTCTTAGCAAATCGGTTCATATACCACTCACCATCGCGTGACACGAGCTTCTCGTAGACATCTCCATAATGAGTGGCTTTTGCAACAGCCACGCCCTTTTTTGCAGCTTTCTTCGCTTCTTGGTACTTCCACCAGTTGCTGGCTGCCTTTCGCCGAGAGACACGTGATAGAGCGATTTCTTCTCTCGAACATTCGCTTTCACGTCGTCTGTCCACAGTCATGCTTTCTTATTGACCTTGCGTCGTCCATACTTCGTGATGCCGAGTTCCGAATGTGCAGCTTGATATCTCGCGTCGGTCGTCTTTTTCCAAGTTTCATCGACAGTCATGACTGTCGGTAACCGTACGCGAGAAATCACAGCTGCTTTCTTTTCTCTTATTCGCCACCACTTGATTCTTGGTGCATCGCTTCGCTCGACCTGCTTCAGACTCGGAGGGCGATCTTCAGGGCGCAGATCAGCGGTCGATGCTGTGGGGCGACCGTCTTATACGGCACGACCTTCGCGTCTGTGACGAGACTTCAGTCACGATCCTTCACAAGGGCAAGCCTATCTGAATTCTGTTGCTCTCATTATAGAACAAGATGAGGTGGGAATCGCGTTTTCGGAAGACAGTGTTCATTATGGTGAGGTTATGCGATTCCGCATACTCAACGATGCGCGCTCGATCGGGGTAGCCAGTTTGCGGAGCACATGCAGAGAAGAAGTGATAGAATCGTTCCTTAGCGGCGACAACGATCTTCATCAATCGATCGTCAACGCTCTCGACACTGCTCGCTTTGTGAGCTAAGCTAAGCACGAACACTCGATTGCAGGCTACAGGCCCTGTGACAGGCCGGCCTACGAAGGCCCATGTCACATCACATGTGTCAACACGCAGCCATAAACAGCTTTTTAACCGAATCTTTAAAAAGAGATGAGAAATAGTGGTTATTCTTTAAATATGAAGCAAAACAAGGAGTGGGTGGCGGCAGGCGAAGAAGAGCAGATGCCGAAAGTTATTTTCGCCTCCTGTGTATTTCATTTTCAGGCATAAAGAATAACGAAAAAGCTAAATTGTTTAAAAAACGAATAAATAGTTTTGTAGAGCAGAAAAAGTGCTTTCTCATAAATACAAACGTTTTGTTAAAAAAGCAAATCTTTTAAATAATATTTAAAAGAGGCGCTAGCAACTTATTCCTCAATCTAGTAAAGACAGCCAAGGTCTACGAGAGCAACTAATCCAGCCTCGTAATGAGTGATAAGCGGAGAAACGAACAGAGCGCTGCTGCGATCCACCGTCGGTTCGACTCCTTTCCTTAACGGGTGATCTCTGCCACTCCACTGTTCTCCTTAGTCACGTTGTGTTTATCAAGCAAGTTGCAATTGGTGACAGTGGCAAAAAATGAAACCCTACCAAGACTGTGAGTTGGGAAGAATTTGCTGAGGCTCATCGTATTAAAAGTTTAAGAAACGACAATGAAGCTTCATAGGTCAGGAGTAGAACTTGTCTTTTCCTGCAGCGAAGGCATGAAGGATCAGTCCAAGTCTCCTGCACATATTCGTATCATAATTAATACAACCACCTTTGAACTAGGCAGTACCATCTGCTCGTAAAATTTTCAAATCCTTCGTTGCACACCTCTTGTGTGAAATCATGCCTTTTATAGAACATTGTTACTTTCAATTAAAAAGCTCTGTTAAATTGTTGTACATCGCCACTAACATGAGGTTGATATGTGTTTGTGTGTAGCTTCTCCCTAACATAACTTAGAAAAATGCATGAGCATAAACCTCCAACCTTTCCTTCAGTAGATATTTCAGCAAAAAATCGCTCCAAAAGAACCTGAATCGTGAGTTCTTTACATACCTACTTACTTAATTAATTACATTGAGGAATGCCATGTTTTCATTCGCTGGATAATTATCACTCTTTCCAGGACAGTATTCGGAGTCGAATTCAAAGTGGTAACGAATAACACGTTCTCCTACGTAATACATTCGCCTGACGTCCAGGAACAAGATATAGTGAATCTTCGCAGAGGATTAATTAGGTGTGAAGATTCAGGTGTTTTGCAAGCTCCATATACAGGGTGCGCGGAAATTCTTGGCCGTGTGCTTCGAGTGTTTGCTGCCGCCTCACTAAGATTTTTTCTGATCTATATTAGCATTTGATCTACCGAAGCATGCGCTCGCAAATCAATCAGTATGAAGAAACAGTCTCAACTCTAACGGTGATAGTTGCTCCTCATCGAAAAGGACCCGCTATCATTGGTCTGCACCGGGCAGGCTACTCTCAAACCCAATTCAGTGAAACAGGATTTAATGCGGATCGTCCGAGAAGTGGCCAACTACAAACGATAACTACAGCTAGAAATCTCGTAATGCTTTCGCACACTAAGCGTCACACTAACAAGGGAGGTCAATGAACTTCCCGTGGCAATTTTAAAAGTGACTTATATAGGATTGTAGGGCGTTGTCTGAGAAGAACCGTAGTGGTTTCCAAATTTCCTGCGGACATCTGGGTTGGTCAAAAATTGCAGAAAACTGTTCCACTTCAGTGCGGGCCGATAAAGCAAAACTGACGTCTGCAACTGCCATGAGGTGTTTAGAATCTGATCTGCAAAAGTTTGGGACTGGAGCATTAGCGGAATTACAGCGATTTCATAATTTGCTTGTTAGCAGTACAGTAGCCGAAATGGAACATTGAGGTGCGCCGCTCATTAGCAAGGCGGCTGCGACTGGATGACCGAGTGGATACGGGGTCGGACTTGCAGGAAAGGGGTCAGAGGTTCGAATCCGGTGACCGGGATTCTGCATTGTTGGGTTTGCTCTTTCCATTTTTGTCGATGTAAATTGTATCTTGAACATGGCAGTGTCCCATACTTACATTATAACTTTATTTTAACCTGTATGATACGGTTTGAACGCAAAAAAATGCACACGAAGCAACAGCGTTTGAATTACATTGTTCAACATTTGTGATAAAGCTCGACAAAACACTCAAAGCAAAGCAGCTTCTGGCACCAACAGCAACGGACGAATACGAAGGATGTACAATTTTCGGCTCCTTGACAAAGTGTATTCAGGGGCACTTCATCGAACGCATAGTCTGTCGCACATCACGAACATCACGAACGTCATTGGAATGAACACCAAACAAAAAAACTACCTGGAGCATGTTCCATGTCCGACCGTCGCTGAATCGAAACGGAAACGCGCCGAAACGTTAGCCGGATAAAAATATTATATCAATCTTGGTCTCGAGGTCAAAACAGTTCTACGATTCCAGTTTAAAACTACCTGTAGTGCTTCATCGTCGTCAGCAAAGTCTATATCTCCATTTGCATTTTAAAGTACGTCTCGAAAGGCATCTGCTATGGCGATCTCCATATGAGTTAGGGCAGGGCAGTCGGGAGGAAAGTAGCTAGCAAGGCGACCAATAACCCGACATGGAGAAAACACTGTAGCACACAATTGATATGAACGCCAGGAAGTGGGCTCGCATAGCGTGCCGAAGAATGATCACAACAGTTAATCGATGGTTAGATCAAAGCAACACTTGTCGATCACGTTCACAAACCAAGCACAAATTGGAAACACTTTGAAGACTAATACTGTTCATTACACAGAAAGCAGGAAAAGCGTATAACGAAAACACGTTAAGAAAAAAAAAGCGAAAAAAGCTAACATCTACAATTTTTCACCCAGACTGAAAACAGTGTTCAAGTGCATTTGGTGCTTTCAAACGCTGTCGCTTTGTGTGCTTATTTTTGCGTTTCAACCGTATCATACGAGTTAAAATGAAGTTATGTATGTATGGGATACTGCCGTGTTCAAGATACACTTTACATCGACAAAAGTGCAAGGAGCAAACCCAGCAATGCAGAATCCCGACCACCGGTTTCGAACCCCTGACCCCTTTCCTGCAAGTACGATTCCGTATCCACTCGGTCATCCAGTCACTGCCGTCTTGCTAATGAGCGGCGCACCTCAAGGTTTCATTTCGGCTACTGTACCGCTAACAAGCAAATTGTGAAATCGCTGTAATTCCGATACTGCTCCAGTCCCAAACCTTTTGCAAATCAGATTCTAAACACCTCATGGCAGTTGCAGACGTCAGTTTTGCTTTATCGGCCCGCACTGAAGTGATACAGTTTTCTGCAATTTTCGACGTACCTAGATGTCCGCTAGAATTTTGGAAACTACTGCGGTGCTTCTCACAAGGAAAGGTTCCCAACTCATGGTGAGCTTTTGCGATGCTATTTTGCCAGGATGTAGTGCCCTGTGAGCGGGGTCCAGAACCACAGTTAGTTTGTGCAGAACGCTTCTCTAAAGACCTGAAAAGGAGGCTGAAAGCGTGCGCGCAACTATTATCAACCTCTACGACACCCAACAAGATGTGCCTCGGTGGCGCAGCCGGTAACGCTGCCGCCTCGTAGGAGCACACCGACGGAATTTTCAGTTCGAGTCCGCGTTCTGCCGATATGTTTGCACATATTGGTTTGTTGTTATTACGTTTTCTCGTGATCGCAGAAGTCAATTTTAGACCACCAATGCTTACAGCAAAATAAGGCTCTCTATTTGCTCCTTTATATGTGCTAGTTGTTCAACTATTCATATCTGCACCATATCATTTCTCTGGGAATAAAGTCTTATATATTATTAAATTAAATATATATAATTAAATTGAAAGTTTTATATCTATTATTTCCATTTTACTCAACAGCTAGGGTGCAAAACTATAAAACAAGTAAAACAGCCGCAGCACCTTACAGAAGCCAGTGAGGAACAACCTTTTCCCTAACAAGAAATGACAACTTCTTTGTTGGACGTGCGATCCGTCAGTGTAGAGAAGAGTCCTGGGTGAACATCAACGTAACCAGCTGCCACCCTCGCGTATGACAGACACGACCGAAACACCGGAGCGCAGAACTGTCGGCAGTTCTGGTTTATAATCTGCAGTGAAAAGAAAACTCACGAGTGGTACCCTTTTTTGTAGTATTTTATCCCAGTTACATACTTTCAATATACCATCTCGGTTGCATGCATCGTCTTCCGGATGGCCTCTAACCTGCTACCTCTAACCTGTACCGCCTCTTCTTCCTGACAGTTGATATCTCCATAAATGGCGTCCAGGAGAAGTCCTTTTTTGGCATCCGCAACCGCAATCTCTCTCTTGTAGGAGACGTGAAATCCGGTGTGAAGGTGGAATGTAGTCGGCCAACAACATCAGGTGAGAACGACAGTTTTAGTGCACTTATGTAAAGATATGGCCCGGTTTCATAATATTCAACCGTAAGATGAGCGTATTTGTGTGCAGTTACGGTATCGTTGATGATACGGTATGATATGGTCTTGGTATGGATATGCATAGTTGAAAAACTAGCACATATGAAGACGCAAGTAGAGAGCCATGGTTTGTTGTAAGCATTGGTGGTCTAAAATTGAATCCTGCGATCATAAGAATGCGTAATAGCAGCAAACTAACAGGTGCAAAAGAATTGGGAGCGCTCGGCCTCGAACTCAAAACTCCGCCGTTATGCTCCTACGAAGCGGCAGTGTTACCGGCTGTGCCACCGAAGCAGAGCTCGTCGGGTGTCGTTGGGGTTGACAATAGTTGCGCCTTCAGACCTCCTTTTCAGGTCTTTAAAGAAGCGTTCAGCAAAAATAACTGTGGTTCTGGACTCCACTCACAGGGCTCTACATCCTGCCAAAATGTCATCGCAAAAGCTCACCATGAGTTGAGAACCTTTTCTTGTCAGACAACGCCCTACAACCCTATATAGGTCACTCTTTAAATTGCCACGGGAAGTTCATTGACCTCCCTTGTAAGCTTGTTCTTGCCGATTAAGTCTTGCTTTGTCAACGCCGGTAAGCATTACGTCTGCATCCAGCAGCATTCGGTAGGCTTCTGAAGGTCATTCGAAATGGCATCCAATACGGCAATGAAGAACAGCGGAGAAAACGCAGAGCCTTGATGAACAGCGGCGGAGATAGGAAACTCTGCCGATGTGCCTGCTTGAGCTCGCACTCCACTCTTTGGGCAAGAGTAAAGTAAGTGCACCCACTCAACAAGCTCTTCGGGGACATCGCGCTTTCGTAAGGCGTACCATATTGCGCTGGGTTCATGATCAAATGCTTTCTCGAAGGCCTATGTTATACCATCACTCACTCCGAGCAAATGACTGCTTTCTCTAAAAGAGGGTCGAGAAAAGCTAGGTGCTTCGGTTTCTGCTTTTCGCGATGGCTCACTACAAGAAGATGAGCAGTACGTGTGGCAGCGATGGTGAGTCGGCTACGGCACACATTGGCTGGTGGAAATCTGAACGATATCTCGAATTTGTCCATCTACAATTCGCTCAAAAATTTTCATGCTGTGTGAGAGCAAGAGAGTTGCACGGTAATTTTTCTTCCGAGTTAGGATCACTGTGCTTTTTTCAACTAGCAAATATGTTCTCTTCGCAACAACCTGGGCCGGATTCATCAAGGACATACAGCAATTTAACAGAGAAAATTACCGCCGAAATCCCTGATAGCTCAGCCTATCAAGCGCTACGGTGAGCGACAAGCCTCGTCATCTGAGTTTTCCGTTATGAATTCTCTGTTAAAGTCATGCAAGTCGTTGATGAATCCGATCTCCGGTTGAAAACTTCGTTACGCATTCTGCAGGATTCCAGTATATCACCTTCCATACGTCGGCCGCTATACCGACGGAACCCACTGATTTGCCTGGCTTCATCTTCTTCAAAACCGCTTTCTTCTCCTACACAGTGATTTTCTACACAGAACCTTGCCTAGGAGGGACGGAAGGGACGAGCGGATGAGCAAACTTTTCTGACGAACATCTCTCGAAGTAGTCACGCCATTGTATCATAACCCTCTTCCGGTTCGTCAAAAGGCTGCTGTTCTCATCGTTGATGCCCAAGAATTTCTCGATGTCCTCTGTCTGGCGATGGCGGGTTTTGGTGAGCTGACAAAAATTACTCAAGCGAATCATGTTTGCCGTTGACATCAACGTGATAGGTGGCTCTCGCTACAGTTGCCGCGTTCTTAGCGGTATTCTTGGCTTCCAGATACGGACGCCGTTTGTCTGCTCCCTTATATGGTGTGTGTGTGTGTTGTGTGTGTTTGTGTGTGTGTGTGTGTGTGTGTGTGTGTGTGTGTGTGTGTGTGTGTGTGTGTGTGTGTGTGTGTGTGTGTGTGTGTGTGTGTGTGTGTGTGTGTGTGTGTGTGTGTGTGTGTGTGTGTGTGTGTGTGTGTGTGTGTGTGTGTGTGTGTGTGTGTGTGTGTGTGTGTGTGTGTGTGTGTGTGTGTGTGTGTGTGTGTGTGTGTGTGTGTGTGTGTGTGTGTGTGTGTGTGTGTGTGTGTGTGTGTGTGTGTGTGTGTGTGTGTGTGTGTGTGTGTGTGTGTGTGTGTGTGTGTGTGTGTGTGTGATTGACCCTCGGTTTTCCCCCGGGATTCTGGTACTTACAGTTAGCCGTACGCTGGTCTTGGATGGGATTGGGCGCGTTTTCCACAGGCGATTTCTTCATGAAGGATTTATACCTTCCGGTCGGCTCATATTTATGAACCTCAACCACTCTCGTTTTTTCGAGCCGTAGCGCCACCTTTTTACCTCCACGTAAACTACTACCTCAGTTGAATCGAACGCTGCAAGCACGTGGTAAGAGTCTCTTCACTGCTTCAGGCAAGAATGCAGTTTCGAGGCAAGGTGAAAATCCCATTCATCACTCGGGTGAATTGGTCTGGAGATATCCTCCATACGGCACAGAAATCTCCAAAATCTCCTTCGCTTCTTTTTACGAGATCGTCCCATTCTTGCATGGCTTTCAGTTCCAGTAAGTGCTAGAACTACTTCGGCGAAGCTGCCACTCTTAGGCTATTTGGTAAACACTTGTAATTAGATCGCGCAGATCCTTCCAAGTGGTTGACCAGAATGTCACGCCTGTCCTTATCAGCCCATATGTTTGGGGGTACTTTACTTCTATTGCCCAAAGAAAGTCGCTGAGGGAGTTCATACCGTTATATTTTGCGAATTCCGCTATACTTTGTGCTTTAAAAACTTCCTTAAATACGACGAACATGCCGTTCATTGCCTAGAAGCTGGGCTGACGGAGCTTGGCCCTACATCTAACGAACTTCCAGTAGTAGAAGCTGACTCACCGATCGTCGATGGGCTGAAAGACGACTCCAATGATCGAGCTGGTCGTGCGCTTGAGGTTGACCTCGGACGCCTTCGTCTCACATCGCTCGTTCTCCTAGACTCTGGCTGGCGACACTGAACATGACCGTTTTTAACGTTGTTTAGTGATGACAGACGCTTTCTTACAGCGGACCAATTCGTTGTGTTTTCTGCTTACCTTGAGAAGTGACTGGAGGGATTCCCTGCAACTGTACTTCTCCGAGCGGACGAACGCCATTCGCCATCTTTGCGGTCAGCTCGTTGATCTGATTCTGCAATTGTTCATTCAGATTAGTCAAACTTTCCAAGTCTGTCTTGAGTTCTTCTGCCTCTGCATTTTTAGCTCGAACTGAAGCAGTGACCTCAGACACATCACAGCGCAATTCCTCCGCTAGATTCTGCATTAAACAGCTATTATAAGGCAAAACATTGCTCAGTTGATCAGGAGTCATTGAAATCTCCTCGAGAATCGTCAGTTTTTTATTTTAAATATGCCAGTTCTACAGGTAGACAAGTTAGTCTTTTTCCTAACTATTTGTACAGTTGATTCAACTGCACTCAGAATAATCTGCCGTTTTTGAGCAGAAAGATAACGAAATTGGTCACTGAGAATTTCATCTAGACTCCGAGTGATGTTGTCAAAAACAGTAGTTAAGTAGTTAACTGATTGTCATTTTGACTCACCTCAGTATCGGCGTCTACCGCCAGTCTGTGTTCCACGTCCATCTGTTCACCACCAGTGCGATCCACTGTGGTTTCCGAGTTATTGCTTGATGAGGCCTGTTGTGTTTCCAGACTTCTGCAAGAAAATCTAGTTAGTCGAACCGACTTCACTTGGATTGGCTCTCATTTAGGTTCCTGCGTATCGGCGGAACAACTAATTTGTCTAGTGGCTTTTCCAAGATTAACAGAACACTATTTGAAGGCAGATTTATTAATACAACAATAATTTAAACGAGAGTAGAAACAAGACGATGAGGTGATCTCTGCCCGAGTGCCTCGTGCACGTCGCTTATATGCGCATCTTCACCGGGCGTGTCTACCTTGCCAACTCAGGGCCGGCGCCAGCAATACCGTAAGATACATGGCGTATGCGCTGGTACAAGATTTGGCGTGACCGCAGGTGAGAGGTCTGAGGTATCCACAGGCACGATTGATGACCGCCTATGAACAGTCTTCTTCTTCTTTTTCAGCGTTTGTCCCGCTGACATGGTCCGCTATTCTGGTGTCATGACGCCACCTCTCGCGATCCACCGCTAGATCAGGGTGGACACCATCTACTTTCAAGTCCGTATGTAACGTATCAGCCCATCGCTGCTTCTGCGCCCTCTAGGCCGTTTTCATATTGCCTCGATGTTAAGGCCTATCTTGCGGACGCTGTCTTCTTCTCCACGCAGAACGTGGCCGTACCATCGCAAGCGAGCTTCGCGCATCTTGTCAGCTATCGGCGCGACACCGAACTTCTGCCGAATGACATTGTTTTGGATGCGGTCCATGCGTGTGACTCCAGCCGTCCAGCGCAGCATCTTCGTCTCCATGACGCTGAGGCGCGTTTCAACTTCATTAGTGGCAGGCCAACAGTCACCGCCGTACATCGCTACTTGCCTGACAACTGCTCTGTATATCTTCGACTTCAAGCGCTCTGGTATCTTCTTGTCGCAGAGAACGTCAGTCAACGAGCTCCACTTGGACTAAGCTGCAATCACGCGTGAATTCACTTCGACCATCAGTTTGCCGTCAGACGCGACTGCTGATCCCAGGTACTTAAAGACCCCAGTGCGTGGAAGCTCGATGCTGTTAACCTTGATGGAGCTGGACTCAGCAACGTCCGTCGTTAGATATTCGGCCTTCTTCACGTTCAGTTTAAGTCCAAACCGCTCCAAGCGATCACACCAAGCTTGCACCTCTCGCTCAAGTTCACCTTTATCTTCGCTAGCGAGCATCACGTCATCGGCATAAACGTCCAGGGGACGGGCTTCTGAAGAACTCGTGTGATGGCATCCACGACGACAACAAAGAGGAGTGGGGAAAGCGCAGAACCCTAATGTACCCCGTCAGAGATGGGAAACTCCATCGAGGTTCCAGCTGCAGCTTGAACTCGACTCTTTGGATAAGAGTAGAGGATTCGCACCCACTCTATGAGTTCTTCAGGAACTCCTTGTTGACGCAGGGCGTACCCTATCATTTCACGAGGTACGCGGTCAAAGGCCTTCTCCAAGTCGAGAAAGGCGATATGCACTGGCTTCTGTTTCTCGTGATGCTTTTCTATCAGTAGGCGGGCGGCGTGAATGGCATCAACGGTGCCACAGCCAGCCAAGAAGCCGCACTGATTGCTGGAAAGCTGAACGATGTCCCTAATTCGTCCATCGACAACTCGCTCAAAGATCTCCATGCTGTGCGAAAGCAAGCGGATCGGACGGTAATTGGAGCAGTCTGCAGGACTGCCCTTCTTCTTCCAAACCGGAATCGTCGTACTTTGGTGCTAACACTCAGGAACTTTCTTCTCCGCTACAACCTGATTAAAGAACTTTGCCAACCACTCAGCAGGGTACCAGTACTTGGACTTTCATAAGTCAGCTGCCACGTCATCGGTTCCAGTCGCTTTGCCTGGCCTAATCTTCTTCAAAGCCGCTTCAATCTCCTCCACGGTGATATTCTGAACGGGGTCGTGGATAGGAGCCGTAGAAGCGATGGCTGGATGAGGAAATTCTACTATAGAGATTTCCTCAAAGTAGTCGCGCCATCGCTTCAATGCCTTCTTGCGGTCCGTAAGAAGATGGCCGTTCTCATCATTGATGCCGAAAAACTTCTCAATATGAAGAGTTAACACACGTAAGCAAAATACAAGAATAGAGACCCTCACCCTACACTTCAAATGGCTGTAACATGCCAAAATCGGTGGAATTTTCGAAAACGGACGTCGGATTCGTAATCGGCACTTCAAATAACCCACTAGACGATTTTGGACGAAGTCTGGACTCATCGCCGGGCAGGCTCGGCGATGAGAGCCCTCGTCCTCAAGGGAAACTCTCAAAAAACTAATTTTCCCGTAATTGGCCGAGTTCGATAGAGCATTTCGAGCTAAACAGAACGGTTCCATCTGTTGCGTCAAAAACTCAAATTTGGGCTAGTAGGGGCGGAGGAAACTTCACTGCTCCTTCCGCCGCTCTAAAACGGCACTTGGGTCTAAGGAAGGTTAGGCAGCTGGCAATTTATAGGCACTTCATCGTAAATTACCTTAACTGTTCTGCTAGCCTACACATTCGTAGGCCGCTAGCTGATCGAGTGTTCCTACAGTGGTCGACTGAAAAAAAACGTGTCACACAAGGTTTACCTGCATTTTCGCGCCGCTGTAACTTTGTCCGATCATAAGCTACGTCGCTGTGTTACAGCGCGCCTGTTGAACTTTCTACTGCTTACAACAACCACAAGTTGCAGCCGGAAAGATTCAAACTCGACAGAATTATTGCGCTCTCGAATGATAGGTTCGTATAGGTTCGACCCTATATACGTTGTGCACAGCGCACTCTAAGGTCTCGGAACAAAGTACAGCAATTCTTGATTAGGGCGGCTGAATTTCTGTAAAACTACCAAAACGCAAACTCTACAAAGTGTCGATTGATCGGTTCGATCCCATATATTAGGTTGTCCCATAAGTCTTCGCCGTTTTTTCAACGATTCGCTGCAGATTTCGCCGGCGGTCTCTTGCATAGCGCTGCATAGCTTTCGAAAGAGAATGACTTGCTCTATCAGAACATGCGTTGCATTTTTTCCATCATGAATTTTGTCAATTTTTAAGTCGTTGATGTGAAAAGTGAAAAAGTGAAAAAGTAGCCATTTGAGCACTTCTTCTCTCCGCTTAGGTTTGTATTTTTTGCGCAGTTTTACACAGCACTTGGAAGACAATGTTTTCTTCTACAAGATTATGTGTTGGTCCTATTTCCTCACTTACCCTTTATTGATTTTTAGGTCATCAAATTGGGACGTCCGGAGGAGGATGGTTATTTTTGCCGACAGCTCCTGCTCTGTGGTTGGACTTTTTGGGTTGGTTTTATACACCATTCGAAAGAAAATGCCTTGTTCTATAAGAATATGTGTTGCGTTTATTGATTTCTGTCGAATATCAACAAAATTCCAAAAAGAGAAAAATCGTCTTCACCAACAACTCCTTCTCCTTCTTCAATTGTTTATATTCGACAGAAATCAGCGTGAGCCAATAAGCGCAACACAAATTCTTACTGAGCAAGACGTACTCTTCCAATCTACATATAACACCAGGCAAAAACGTCCAACCACAGAACCGGAGTTTGGTAAAAATTCGGACGGAAAAGTCGGAATTCCCAATTTGATGACCTAAAAATCAATAAAGAGCAAGTGAGAAAATAGCACCAACACATATTCTTGTAGAAGAAAACGTTATCTTCCAAGTGCTATGTAAAACTGCGCAAAAAATTACAAACCTAAGCGGAGAGAACAAGTGCGCAAATGGCTACTTTTTCACTTTTTCACTTTTCATTTCAACGATTTAAAAATTGACAAAATTCATGATGAAAAAAGAAATGCAACAGATATTCTGATAGAGCAAATCATTCTCTTTCGAAAGCTATGCAGCGCTATGCAAGAGACCGCCGGCGAAATCTGCAGTGAATCGTTGAAAAACGGCGGGGACTTATGGGACAACCTAATACATTGTGCACAGCGCACTCTCAGAGGATTCCTGGCCTGACAGAATACTTTACGCCATGCTTGAGATACTCATAGAATGTGCAATTCCTGGAATATAAGCTTCTCTAATCGCAAAAAGTCTGCTCAAGTCATTTTTGACTATCCACTGCGAAAGCGCAGTGGTCTGGCGAAGTTGTGTACAAGTCTGTGCAGATCTCAAAGAGGCGAATTGGGTACCACCCTTTTCTCAAAAAACCTCGAATTAGAGGAATTGTGAGCGTGCAACGGTTTTCGAGGGTTTGCGACCGACAACTCGGCCGCGAACGCGCTTCGCAGTGGAGCGCAAGCTTTGAATTTCGGAAATTTTCATGGCTCCATATGAAATAGACGATAGAGCTCGAGCTCTTGAGCTGCAATATATCCTTATTTTTTGAAATGAGTGAATTTTAGGCGAGTTATATAGAAAAGGCGCAGAAACCGCAAGATCGCGCTTTTTGCGGTGTCTGTTCAAAAACGCGTCCGGTACTGTAGGATATACTTGGTGTAATTACCGCCTACAATAATTATTTCACTTATGCTTTGAAGAAGGTGATCTAGCAGAAATGTTAGCTTTTAAAACCCTAAAACAAGTGAACGAAAATTCTCAACTACGACAAAGTTAACCATCGGTCGGTCGTGCTTTGCCATCGACCCTTAATTTCTGCACCACAGTGTTCCTCTCGAGTTCAAATTTTTGAATCGAATATTCAATAAGTGGCGTTTTGCAATGCATTCGCCTCGAATGTTCAAAAAATTCTACCATTGGAAACCATTCGAATATTCGAAAATCTTGCGAGAGCATGAATGTATGGTCTAGTGTACGCCCTTAAGTATGCATTTGAGAGAACATCACCTGTATCACCTGTCGTCCCGTTGATCATCGACTTGCTCGAGCGGGCGCCAGCAGCGTCTCCATTGAGAGAACATAGAGCACCTATTGTTGTCCTGTTACATCGGAATAATTCATTATTTTTTGAAAATAGCACGAATGATATGGAAATGATAGGGTAGGTTTTACCTTTTTTCTAAGTCGTGTTGAAGCTACGTCACTTGTCAAACTCTTGGAAGCCGTCAAAGTAGGATTTTTTCATGAAGCGTAGATCTACCAAATATCAAAAGATCCAGATAATTTTAACGGATAACTGAGGTACAGCGTCTTCAATTGGTAACTTACTCATATTTGCTTACAAGTAGTTCAATTACATTAAAACCGGCGCTAGAAACGAAAGCTTGCTGGGATTCTCACGAGGAGAAAAGCGTGCTTTGGTTATTTTTTACAGCGATCTTCTCCACAGGTATTTATGTCCTTCTCTATCTACTAGCGTTCGTTAAATGCCGTGATCCAGGCCAGCCCTAAATATTGATTGGCCCATAAATCCTCGCCGCTTTTTTTTCAACAATTCATTGCGGGTTTCGACGGCGGTCTCTGGCGCTATACAGCTTTCAAAAAGAAATGAGTATCAGAGCATTTATTACATTTCTTCTTCCACCCTGAAATTTGTTATTTTTTAGGTCGTTAATGTGAAATGTGAAGAAGTGGCCACAGCTGACAGTTCCTTTTCTCCGCTTAGGTTTGGAATTTTTTGCGCAGCTTTTCATAGCATTTAGAAGACAATGTTCTGTACTACAAGAATACGTGTTGGCGCTACTTGCTCACTTGTCCTTTATTGATTTTTAGGTCATAAAATTGGGACGTCCGAAGGGGAAGATTTTTTTACCGACAGCTCCTGCTCTGTTGCAAGACTTTTTTGCTTGGTTTTATGTTTCGATCGGAAGAGAATGTCTTGCTCTATAAGAATTTATGTCGCGTTTACTGGCTCATGGTGATTTCTGTCGAATATCAACAAAATGCCAAAAAGAGAAAAATCATCTTCAACAACTCCTTGTCCAGCCTGCCTTGCTCAGTTTTACATGAACTCGAAAGTGGATGTGGTGTTCTACCAGAATATATTATTTGTTTTTCGGTCGTTTAAATACATTTAAATTGTTGCTAATTGTTAGGTCATCAAAATGGTGTGCCAGGTCGAAAAGGATGAGCACTTACGCACCTTCTTCTCTTTGCTTTCAACCACTGGCCGGATTCATCAACGACTTACGTAACTTTAACGGAGAATTGTAAGCGAAAAGCTCAGATAACGCGGATATCCCTCATCGTATCGCTTAAGCAGCGTTATCTGAGATTTTCGCTTAAAATTCTCCGTTAAAGTTATGTAAGACGTTGATGAATCCGACTCCAGGTTTCTAGTGCTGCTAAGACAGCTACTAGAGACATTTGCGCTGTCTACGGAGAAGGAGCCATAGCTGAAAGGACTGCTCGCGACTGGTTTTCCAACTTCAAAAGTTGGAGATTTCGGCCTCAAACATGCACCTCGCTCTGGCCGTCCATCAGACTTCGACGAAAGCACTTGAACCAGCTGCTCCAAGAAAACGCTCGTCAGACCAGAATAGAATTGGCAGAGAGGATGAGATGCTCGAAGTCTAGAGAGGCACCTTCGATCGATGAAAAGGTTCAGAATTTTGGGGCCTGGGATCTACACGCCTTAGGTGATGCATCAGGAACCTGCGAGAAACGACTGCTGCCGGCCTACTTACCCGTCATCATTCATCACACGGACATATCCAACGATTTTTGCACCGAATGGCAACCGGCGACGAAAAACGGTGTTTGTATGTGAACACGGAGCACCGTAAAGAATGGCTCAGTACTGGTCAGCAAGCGACACCACGTGTGATACCGGATCTTCAGCCGCGCAAAACAATGCTGTGCACATGGTAGGACTGGGAAGGAATTATTCACTACGAACTGCTTGAAAGGAACCATACTGTTACCGCGGAACTCAATGCTCAACAGATGGAGCGCCTCAGCACTGCTATTGAAAGAAGAGGCCTAAGCTCTTTGCTGACAACGCTCATCCTCATACCGTCAGTATGACCAATGAAGCCATTAAAGCTCATGGCTGGGAAGTGCTGCCAGATCCGCTATACTTTCCCGAATTGGCGCCAACGGATTTCCACCTTTTCCCATCACTTTTGCATGCCACCCGTGGAGTCTCCTTTAACAACGATGCACAATTAAGAGATTAAGAGCCTGGTTGGTGAGTTTTCGAATGGATGCCGCGCGATTTCTACGGACGAGGAATTGAACGCTTGGAAGAAGTTGCAAACAACAAGGGTAATTGAATAGTTGCTATCCTTTCTGGTTAGTTGCTAATTGTTAAATGGTACGCATCTAATTGTTGAAGAAAAACCTACAAGGGAAGGGTCTGAAGCGTATGTCTGAACGGGAGGAGCGGGTCATAAAGGAAGAATCCTCACCCCTCACCCTCATTTGGTTTGAAAATTTGTTTATTTTTTGCCAAGTCGCTAAACCCAAGGTGTAGGGGGTCACAATGTGATACGGTGCAGCACGCGTTTGGGGATCTTGTACACCCGCGATTCGTCTGCGGCCAGTGGCTCGGGGCGCAGGTGGGTAGGGGGTTGACTCGTGCGAGGGAGGTCAGGGGCTTGGTTCCTCTGCACTGCTTTTGCATTTCAATTGATTGGCTGAGATTTGGGGGATTCTGACGTCTGTACCATTTTCAGACGTTTTCTGCGCATTTTTCCAGTTGTACGCTGTGGTATTCAACATGGTGATAAATGTTCAGCACCAGTGATACACAGGTACAAAGTGCTTGTGTATTGAATCGCGGTGTCTTCCTCCATGGTTATGAGCACGCAACCGAAATCCAATTGAAGACGTACCCCTTTCTCCAAAACAAGAGTTCCACCCGAAAACGTTATCATATGCCCACTGCTTGCTTGCCTCTACACGCCCATCAGTTCATCTTGAGGATCCCAATCTTCCTCTTCTTCTTCCACCACTTCCAGTTGTTCGTCTTCGTCAACGTCAAGTTGACGTGCTTCGAAGTCCTTGAGTATGCTGGCCATCCGTTCGACCAGCTTGATTTCTTCCCTCGAAGATTCCTTGTCTAATGGTGGGCCACACTTGAGCGTGAGCAGGTTGATCACCACTCGACCTTCGGCGGACATTGTTGGTGTTAGATTCTAGAATACCTTCAGCAGACCTCTGATTTCCAGGTGACAGGGAGACATGAGGGAAAGAGTGTATCGATGCCGTTTAGCTCAATTTGCGGGATCCGCACACCTCGTTCCTTATTTGAACCACCTCCGACGCCACAACGTGGACTCCTTTGAAAATCCGAGCAGGATGGTTTTTCCCGAGGCCTTTGGTCCATGTATGGAAACGGACTATGAGGAGCCTGTAGCCTTCATACGCTACCCGTAAGGTTCCCAGTGGTGCTTCATGCACTTTGTACCTGTGTATCATTGGTGTTGAACATTTATACATCACCATGTTCAATACCACAATGTACCGCTGGAAAAGTGCGCAGAAAACGTCTGAAAATGGTATAGACGTTAGAATCCCTCAAATCTCTACCAATCAGTTGAAATGCAAAAGTGCAGCATCGCAGAGGATCCGAACCACTGACCTCCCTCGCATGAGTCAACCCTCTACCCACCTGCCTTTCAACCCACCGGCTACCGAAGCATCGCGGGCGTACAAGACCCCCAAACGCTTGCTGCGCCGTATCCCATTGTGACACCTTGGGTTTAACGACTTGCAAAAAATAAACACATTTTCAAACCAATTGAGGGATGAGGATTCTCCCTATATGACTCGCTTCCCCGTTCAGAAATACGCTTCAGACCCTTCCCTTGTTAGTGCAGTTCAAACAAAACGGGGCGATTTTTTGAGAAGCACCCCTTTCGTCTTTGATTTCAAAATTTCTTACGGAACAGTCACAAGTAGTCCTTTCAGTTATGCTTCCTTCTCCGTAGGCGGCACTAATATCTCTGGCTGCCTTAGCTGCACTAGAAGCCTGGTTGAAAGCAAAGAGAAGAAAGGATGAAGGTGCCAGAAGTGTTCAACCTTGACGACCTGGCACTCCATTTTGATGACCTGAAAATTAGCAACAATTTAAATGGCCGATGAACAAATTATATATTCTGGTAGAACAACACATCCACTTTCGAGTGTCACGTAAAACTGAGCAAGGCAGGCTGGACAAGGAGAAGGAGCTGTTGGTGAAGATGATCCAATAAACGCGACATAAATTCTTATAGAGCAAGACATTCTCTTTCGAACGACATACAACATCAGCAAAAAAGTCCTACCACCGAGCAGGAGCTGTCGGTAAAAATAAATCTTCTTCTTCGGACATCCCAATTTGATGACCTAAACTCAGCAAAGGACAAATGAGCAAAAAGCACCAACATGTGTTCTTGTAGTACAGAAAGTTGCGTTCCAAATGCTGTGAAAAGCTGCGCAAAAAATTTTAAACCTAAGCGGATAGGAGGAACTGTCGGCGATGGCCACTTTTCACTTTTTTCACTTTTCAATTTAACGACAAAAACTGATAAAATACAGGATAGAAAAGAAATGCATTACATGGTCTGACAGAGCAAATCATTTTCATTTGAAAATTGCATAGCGCTATGCCAGAGACCGCCGTCGAAATCCACAATGAATTGTTGAAAAAAAAACGGCAGGGATTTATAGGCCAGCCTAGTACATTGTGCGCTTCTAAAAAACCACAAATATTAGGCTGTTGCAGAAGTTCTCGCCATTTTCAAGACACCACATTTTTTAGTTTTACAAAGAAAGCGAAACACGTAAAGAAACGAAGTAACCGCCATCATGTTTCATCACTCTTCACCACCTTTCAGCCACACTCCCGATTCCGTCAGCGAACGTTTCTGGTTTTGATTCGAAAAAGCCAGCCAGCTAGTGTTCCATGTCATCCTCGTCATCGAACGGTTTTCCTTGCATAGCGTTGGAGAGAGACAGGAAAAGGTGGTAGTCCGTTGGTGCAATATCTGGGCTGTACGGTGGGTGACGCAGCACTTCCCATCCAAAGTCGAGAAGCTTTTGGCGGGTCATTCTTGCAATGTGTGGCTGAGCATTGTCGTGCAAGAATCGGATTGTATTTATTTATTTATTTGGCCAACACGAACAATGAAACACATACGGGAAACGACGGAAGATTTAGGTAGTGATTGGCGCTTAGCAAAAAGAAGACAGCTACTGAAAAGAAGACTTATAAGAAGAGAGAAAAAGAGAGAAACAGGAAGAGAAGGATGCCTAGCCGCTGCGAGATTTCACACAAGAGTGAGTCGTGGCAGACAAGGTGTCGGCAAGAAAAGGAGTTCCGCGACCAGAATATTTTGTCATCCTTTGCCGGAGGATAATCAACGACGAAGCAAATTCGTGATGAGATCGGTTTCGCATCGAGATGCTGCAGTTGAAATCAGAACTTCCTGAAAACTCCAGTGTTAGTCAGCACCGTAACCCGCTAGCAACACAGCAGCCAAGTAGACCAGTTTCCTTGAACTACTCAACGACTGATCTTTCTAGAACCATCTGTACATCTATATAAGGCGCATAAAAGGAGCATGCCATCGTCATTCGCCGACCACACGCGCTCCGGATCAACAAGGACAGCTCACCCAATATCACGGAGGCACCGCCACCCCCACAGGACAGAATCCGCCAGGAGCCGGCGCACCAGTGGAACCCGAAGCCCTAGGCCGATCTACACACTGAGGGCACCACGTCCACGGCCACAAAGAAGAAGAGCACGATGGACAAGGTCGTTGTACTGTTTGGTGTTTGTGCAATAAAGACTTCGCAGGTCGCTACACCATGAAGGACCCGAACCCCGGTCGCCTGGGCGCCGAGAGCGCGCGAACACGTTGAACAACCCCCGCAGTGTGCGGCCTCCAACACTATGCAAACAGGAACCACTATCAATGGCGCTGACGTGTAATACTTCTGATAGACCGTAAGAACAAAAGGACCGCTCACAATCAGGTTGGCATCCTCAGCCGTTGAGCCAGTCGAGTTTGGAATGGGCGGGATTTTCGGTGTATGAATAATCAGCGCACAGGCTATTCCATTCAGCTACTCGCCGTACCAAAAAGGAGCGCTCATAACTAATTGTATTTGGTTTCTCCGGTCTAATACGGAATAGGTGACCCCTAAGTTTGCTAAAACCGCAGGTTCGAACAGGTTGTAGATATCAAGGCAAATCTCATCCGTAGTCAACTTGTACATTAAAGTGAAGTCCGATATTTTGCGCCTGAACTCCAAAGAGTCAGCATTAAGTTTGGAAAGACGTTCCCCATAAGAAAGGCTAGGTAAACCGCAGCGACAGAAGCAACGATATGTGAAACCCTTTTGGACTTTCTCAACCTCTTCTATAAGAGAGTTCTTTTGCGATGACCTATGGGCGTACAGTATTCAAGTAATGGTAAGAAAGGCATAGCAGGATCTCGCATTTTGAAGGCTCTAAGAACAAAGTTAGAACATTTGAGTGCATCGCTTACTTTTTCATGGATATAACTATCGAAATTGAGGCAAGTATCGTACACAATTCCCAAGTCGCGTATCTGGTCAACACAGTTCAATTCCACGCAGAGTGAAAGTGAAATTTGGATGGTCCCGTCCTAGCCTCATGATAGCAGTTTTTTGAATGGAAATATCTAAGTGCCACATTGCTGACCATTCATCGACAGAATTTATTGCATCTTGAAGCCTTTGGCAATTGTTAACCGTAAATATCTTGGTGTCATCTGCATATATAGTGCACATGCAGCCAGGTGGGAGAGAGATCATTGATGAAGATAACGAACAATAGTGGTCTCAAACAGGTACCCTGGGGAATGCCGCACAGTGAGGGATAGGACGGAGAAATGCTATCATTTAGCACAACAGACTGTACTATGTCACTGAGGAATGAGTGCAAAAATTTCAACAGCTGCCCCTTAATTCCGTATGAAGAAAGCTTTTTTACAAGTAAAGGTATGGAAATTGAGTCGAAAGCTTTTGCGTAGTCAAGGTAGCAAACCGAGACGTAAATTCCATTGTCGATTTCTCTGTGCCACAACGGAACAGTGGAGAGAAGAGCAGATGTCGTTGATTTATGTTCGAGAAATCCATGCTGTTCCTTTCGCAGGAGGTTATTGGTCTTAAGATAGTCGGCGATTTTTCTGCACAAAATACGTTCCATAACCTTACTGGTTGAGCTAGTAAGACATATGGGCCTACAATTGGCGACTTCGTTTTTTGGTCCCTTTTTGTGGATAGGGCGTACAAAACCAACCTTCCATAGTCTAGGAACGTCACCTTGAAGTAGAAATCTATTTAAAAGGATCGTCAAGGGTCAACTAGGCCAAGTGCTGCTCTCTTCAAAAAGACGTATGGTATGTTATCCGGTGACGTGGAAAATTTATTAGGCACTTTCCGCAGTACGCTGTAAACTGCTTCTTTGGTGATATCAATCCAATTCAACTCGCTGTCGGTCATGGAGGGCAAGTAGGCTCCAGTATCATGTGGATGTTTATAAACCGATTTAAATAATCTGCAAACAGCCTACACTTGTCGTTGTTTTCTCGTACCAAAGTACTACCTGCATTCAAGGTCGGTCCTCTAGTTTTAGTTTCTTTTTTGCAAAAGTTGAAAAATAGCCTAGCATTCCTACAACGAGTCATTCTTTTCTCCTTACTTATTTAATAGATAGCAATGACTCGCTTTAGCTTACGCAAAAACTTCATATATCTTGGGTCTCTAATGGAGGAAGCAGAGTAGTAAAGCCGATCAACTTTGGATTCTCTAATTAGTTTGGACCCAATAACGGACTGTTGCTTTGTTCCACGAATTCTAAACGAAATGGAGTTGTGATCCGAAGTACTGAAAGGTAAAAGAACATGAACTGCTTCAATTATGGTAGGTTGGGATACCAACAGAATGTCCGGTATATTTAGGCCGTGAGTAGGTTGAGATACTAACTGCTTCAAGTTCAGTGATGTGGCAAAGTCAATAAAAAGAGACGAGACGATTGTGCCGTGATTCGGACGCTTTTCTGCGATCCTGGCGGCCAGTCTACCCAGCTGCTGACAGCACAGGTCTGCAGTTAGGGTTTCGTTACGGGCCAGCAGTTCGTAGTAGATAACACCTTGAAAATCCCACCAAACAGAAAGCACGATCTTGGATGGGTGACGACCCTCCTTTGTGGTTCAGGCTGCTCGCCCTTGTCAACCCATTGTCTGCTCCTCTTGACAGCTACCACTTCTCATCTCCTGTGATGATGGACTTCAGCCTACCTGTGTGCTTGTACAAGAGCAATTGATTGACCACCTCAGCACGTCGCTAGCGGTCGCGTTCTGTGAGGTCATGGGGAACCCACTGTGCCAACTTGTGCACCTAACCCAGTTGATGTAGGTGCCTGGCGATGGTGGCATAGTGCACCCAAGTCCTGCGCAAGTTCACGAGTAGTCCGTCGTGGGTACGATTCCACCAGCTGTCGCAGTCGGTCGTTTTCGACATAGGATTCAAGTCCTGACCTGAACGAATCTTGAAGGTTAAACTCACCCTTGCGAAAGCGTGCGGACCATTCTCGTGCAGTGCGACCGGACACTGTGCCCTTCAAAAATGCACCATTGAATGCGACGATAGGAAGCAGCTGCTGACTCACCAAATTTGATGTCATACAATAAGAGACCTCGGATGTACTGCTTTGGAGGCTCCATATTTCTAGGAGTTACGCGAGAGTGAGTAGCTAGCAATAATAGTAAAATTATACATACCTGATCCTTTTATGTGAACAAAAGATAGATTGCTAAAAAGTAGTGTTAGTGAGAAAAAAGCACATTGAAAGAATGGCGAGAACTATCACAACAGCGTAACATTTTGAAGCTTCTTGCATGCAGAAGCTTTTGAAGCTTCTTTTTAATGCGTGAAAGGTTACCAGTTTAAACGGTTCGCAACCACCTTCTAGACATGTACATTGACTTCTAATCATTTCATACGTGCTGCTGAGTAACTGATGCTCTGGCCGAAGGGTCAGCATAAGGGTACGCATAAAAGCTCTCGTAACAGTTTTTTATCAGTTTTCCACACTGCAATATTATTCAAAATGCCAGCATAGAACATGGAATCGCCGCGCACCAAACGACAAGAAGGGGTTTTGCCCAGCATTCTTTCTTTCGAAGCCGCACTTGCTCCCATTTCAGCGAGACGGACGAAATTCAATTGGTCGACCTCAGACGTGTGCTGAAACCACCAGACCTCCGCACTATCCACTGCCTGAATTCAAGGTACAGGAAGGAAACGCTGGCCACGGTGAGCAAAACGTGACGCCGTCCATACATCCCACCAAGGTTTTGTTGCTTTTCTTCCAAACGAAATAACACAATTAGTACTACTTCGCTGCCGCTGTCGCGCTCGCCATCAACCGATTTTGAATCAGTTGACCAAACCAATAGTGGCGTTAAGACGAATAAATTCTCTCCACCAAAGAAAGTGATAAAGTGATTTGAACGGTTTCTGAAGCATATGTTGTTAACGATACGGTCCTGGAATTCAAAGTACCCGAGAATTCAGGTTCGATCCTTATTTCGACTGCCGTAAATGAACTACGTCCTCTTTGGCGAAGATGCTGGTTCTTTCTTCTAACGTGCCCATTTAGATCTCCAGCGATAATCCGAGTGTCCTCGCCTAGCACTTCAGGCGTGTTCTCTTCCATTAATCTCACGATTAGAAGACGCCTTCTACACGCAAGAACATCCTTTCTCTGTGCGTGCAAAGAAAAGGAGTGGTCTTACCGGCAGTCAGTGCTTAGCGTAGTCTTCATCAGGTGGTCGTCGTGACACTTAACTTCCACTACTGAGCCGTGAAAACGTTTCGGTACTACCACCAAACCCCTTTCCTTGTTTTGGTATATGATGTTGTATCTATTTCCAAAATCCTTCGAATTCGGTTCCGCTCCAAATCTTGCACTGTATAAACAATGATATTGTGTTGCTTAAGAGCAGCAGCTGTTTTGTCCTGCCTTTGAGCGTTCCGATGTTCAATCCAGCGGAGCGACTGCTGTAGAGCTGGCTTGTTTAGCCGATGTCGCCCACCCACCTACAGCACTAGCACAATTCCCATGACAGGGCCACGTCACATATTGGAGACGCACTAGCTGAAAATGTTTTTGAAATTGCCAAAATCCATATTGTCGTGACGTGGAATCCATCGGCCGGCTTGACACAAAAATCCGTCGCCGGAATTGTGTGTCTGTCTTCATCGAACCCTTTTCAAGGAGTTTCCAGTGACAGCTCTCGGACGTCACCACATTGTGTTGTCCTCTATTATATCCTCCATCCTCTATGTCTATGTCCTCCTCGTCCTCTACGCTCTATTCAGTTAGGAAGTTTTCTTACGCTCCAGGCGAAACGCTATGAGTCTAGCTAACCTCGCTGTTCTAAACATTGTACAGAAGGACGAAACGTTTGTTGCTGAAGACGACACAAAGGTTTCAAGAATTCTGAGAGTAAGTTTGAAATTTCTAGGTCAGGGCTGCTGGAGAGCAAAGCGTGTCCATAGCACCAGTATCTGTCACGAAGTTGTCTAGGATGACCGAGATAGACTCCTTGAAGATAGGTTCGTTTTCCAGTGGCTCCTTGCCATCACTATGTACGTATATCATAATTTCACCTTAAACTGGACAATTTTCGTTTTAAAACGAACATTTTTCTACGTAACTAGAATCCTTTATTTTGGAACTAAACACATTTAGAAATAGAGCAGTTTTGACACCTTCCACACCAAATCACACGTACCTAACCGTAAAATTGGCATAGTCTAATAAAGTCAAATGTTTTTCTTCAAGATTTTTTAATAACAAGTTTACCTTCACAGATTGTCTTGATGTGCGACTACACTGTTTGAATAGACACAAAATTCTCATAATCTGACTCCAAAGACTATTTTTAAATTTCTTCTAATCTACTCTAAATCCTTTAAATTTCACGGTGTGTTATGTGGGGCGATGCTGCCGCTCATTTGTTCCATTATTACATTGGCATAAATGCTGTTTACATGCAGAAACTCTAGAAACAAGAAAACAATTACAATAGAAGAAGCTCGTTAGCAGGGTCCAGTGCATAACATCAGGTAAACAGGAGTTACACCCACTACTCTCAATCGCACAAACATTGCGTGAGTTCGAGCACTTCTATTGTGCTTCTGTTTCCGCGTAATAGATGACACATCTCGTTGGCCAAGCAAAGCCTCAAACTTGGGTATCTAAACCCCGACAAATTATCTCTACTATAACAAATCGATCACTACGAATGATAGCGCTTTACAAATGAACATAACACCTTCTTGGGGCTAAACTAGACTACACAAATCACAAAACAAGAAGTGAAAAATAATGAAGAGAATTGAAGAAGAAACTGCACCACTTCCTTGCTACTGCGCCAATGTCGAGTGTCGAGCCCGAGCCGTCGCGGAGCTTATATGCTAGCGTCTCAGAGTATTCCGTCATCACAGCGAGACTCCAGCTTAAAAAAACTGAGAAAGATATATTACTACTGATAACGAATTCCTTATACAAAAGAAAACATTACAGATAGAAATCCTTCCTCATGAAATATTGCAATGTCTATGGACTAGTGCACGGCAAAATCTCTTAACAAAAAATTCTCCGTGTCACAGCATGTCAGAATGAACCCAAAAACATTGTTTTGCTGTTTCTATGGCATGAAAATTTCGAGCTTTTTCTAAAAAGTTCATTTTTTAGCCTTCAAGACATCTTGTGTAGGAGCTTTCAACATAAACCTTAAAACAAATGGTTACCTTGCCTTCGCTAAAAAGTATCTCTACCTTATATGACCACGATTTACTAGCTAACAACTTACAATGCTGACGCTTCAAGCCTGATTTGATTGGCAAATTTTCTAAGACCTCTGTGGTCAGAACCAGCTGGGAACACTGCTTCAGAATCCAACTAAGCTTCTGTTTCTGTAATACAAAATCTGGGAAATATGACATGTCACAATCTTTTAGCAGCAGTGGCTCCGCTATCAATAGTTGTTCTTCTGGTGGCCTTTAACGTTAGTTGGGATTCGAAGATGAAGGTACGTCTTCGTTAATGAGGGATGCAACAATAAAGGCTGATCCCTCTATTTTAACATCTAAAGGCATCAATAAATAAACAACACACATAAGACACGCTTGAAAAGCCCTAATTTTCTGTTTCAGGAGCCTTTGATTGTAATGAATGCTGGACGGTTCTCCATGCTTCTGGCTTCAATTATTTGCAACTTTTTTCTCACTGTTCTTAGCGTTTCGATAGTTTTTGTAGTCGCTGTGGTTTTCAATGAGGTATGCATCTTCATATAGAATTTACAACGACAGCCGTTTACTCGCATTAATTTCTCAATCATGAGCCAGCGTAGAATACTGTGTCGATCTTATCCATCTTTTTAAAGAAGCTGCCAATTTTCGTTGTTTTCGTGGCGTTCCTGCTGTTGGCGCTCGGTGCAGTGATCTTTGGTGTTCTTTGCGGCACGGTGTTTCCTGATGCCATTAATTCAATCAAACGTAAGTTTCCAGAGTGAGTTCTACAAGAGGAAAAACTCCGAACGTACGGCTACTGTCGTTTCTCTGCTATTTTAAATGCCGCCTTTCCAAACGGTGAAGGGACATTACTCAATTCTTGCTAGTAAGCTCAGGCATCTGTAATTTATAGTGAACCTAATGCATTCTTGGTTGTCTTGGTGAGTTTCTCTGAACAGCTTATTGTCATCAATTCGGTTCGGTGATGCGTATGGTCAAAGCCCTTCAACCAGAAAAAGATGCGATTTGTAAGCGTAATTGCATGCGTACTCGATGAAATGAGCCGCTGAGATATAGCCATAGGAAATGCTCGCTCATCACCAAAAAAGGCTTAGTCCGTGGTAGTGCTGAACAATTTCATTTGAGTGGCCATCGTTCTGTGGGGCCTCGCTTGCTACTTTGGCTTCGCAGCTCCTCCAATCTACGAGAGGTACTGGCTAGTACTCGCCAATCAGGTCAACATCGTCGCCGCATTCAACAACATCCTGCAATCTTGCGAGTATCAGGAGCTAAGAGGTGAGCTGAAGCCAATGCCTTTTGAGACAGCGCTAGAGGACTGAGCTTCTAGGAATTCGCGTCTCATTTTCCACGGTGTTTGCCTACACTGACATCGTAAACCCTGGTATCTCTTTCATCTTCATGGCAGCCGACATCATCATGTGCCTTACTGCATTGGTATGCTACGAATTGATAGATTGGGCAGACATGTACACAGGAACTCTTATATGGCTGTCGAGGAAGAAGTTGGCAAGTTTTAGGAGCTTTATTTATTTATTTATTTTGGAGGTACAAGTCATTGCTTGCATAAAGGAAACAAGTGCATACGCAAAAACCACAATAGAAAAATCAACATCAGCCATTGACTCGACGCTACATTCTAAGAATTTCTAAGAAACGAGTATGATATTGAGTGAGTATGATATCTATTTAGTAGCGTGTTGGACACACGCTCATGAAACCATAGAGGATACTCCGACACTAGGAAAGTAAACCATCTTCTTGAAAGCCGATAAAGGCATTGTTGGAATGTCCCGATAAAGCAGTTGATTCAAATCAAGTAACACTCGATTCAAACAACTATGGGGCAAGCTTCCTAATGTAAAAATATTATTTGAATTTAGTTCAGTCCCTCCTGTTAAGGTCTTGAAAACCATTTCAAGATCATACCTGATTCGTCTACTCTGAAACCGGTGCTTCTAATTGCAGCTTCCTCTGTTCTCCATTAGGAAGGGACGAAATGATAGAGCAGGCCACCACTGCGCTTAAAGTTCACGTGCAGAGATATTCAACACTCTCCAGAAGGCCGATATATCGATTGGCTGATTTATGCTTACGGCCCACCATTAGACTGCTAAGTAAATATCGGGACGGAATGTTTTTGTGACATCTCGTGCTCTCTAGGCACGCTTGATTTTTTATTCTTGTCGTAAGCTCAGGCGACAGAATATATCTCAGAAGCCATGTACCAAGTGTACGAACCTACGTGATCTACCCGCAAGTGGTACAGCGAATGTAAGAAGCAATATCACCAGAATTCACAGACAGCCTCTCACTGCGGATGACTCGCGGTCTGCGAAGACAGTCATTGTTGGCATGTTTTCTTGTTATTGTTATTGTTCTTCTTCATCTTCTTTTGAATCGACGAACTGGTGTGGAGACAGTCGATTGATCAGGTGAACGATGATGTTGCATAAGCGCCTTCCTTTACGATGAAGACCCAAATCACAGAATGATAGTTTGACATTTTGGGAGCAACCGTAACTGGAACAAAATCGAAGTCAAAAACTATAGCCATGAAGAAAAGATACGCTGAAAAAATGATGCTATTTTCGTCATGTTGCGGTGCAGTACATTCGCGTGGAAAACGGCAAACCTTCATCACGTTATTCTGGACACCCTGTATATCACCGCCTACTCCACGCGCGTAAATATGAGGTTTGAAAAATACAAGACGGTCGCACAGGAACTACGGCGCAAGAGAAGTCTCCTAGGCTGACTTGTCGACACGTCGAAGAGAGATTAATAAACATGAGAGTAGCAGTATATAGGGGGTGAGGGTCTGATCTTACGAATGTCATCGCTAATTGCGGCGACCTATGCCGCAATGCGGCAACTCCGCGGCTACGTCTTCCGACTCGCTGCCTTGATCCGCCGCCAGCGCGACCTTCTCCACCGCAGCCATAACGACATCCCCGTGCATGTGGCAGGCGAGAGGTGGAGAAGAACTAAGACAAATTTCAACGACACATTTTAGGAGCCTGCGAATCTTTAAGATCTGAGAGTACTCTCATTAGGCCTCCTTGCAGTCCCACTGATTTACTTTTACCCCGTTCTACTCCCTTTATTTACCTTCTTCAGGATTATTTTCAGCTTTCTTATGTTTGCTTACATCAATTTGGCAACACCCTTAATTTTTGTCCTTAAGTTTTCCTCATTAGTTTGGATTTATTTTCTAAAAATACTTTAAAGTCCGACATATTGGTCCCTGGTGTTCATTCGATCCAGTCTTCAGCGCCCTGTCCTAATTCCCTACCGGCTATGATCAATTGGCTTCGTTGCTCTCTTTACGGCTTAGAAGGTATCCAGTGGCCTTTCTGACGAAAGGAAATCATATTTAGCCGATTAGCAGGACAAAAACCAGTGAGAGTTTCATACAAAGTCCAAAACAGGAGTCGACGCGTTCGCGGCAGCGGCTTCCGCACATGCGACAGTGAACAGTGGCGGCACTGGAGCCGCTAATTACGGCGCGGCGGTGGCTGGCGCAGCCGCGATGACCATTCGTAAGCTCGATCCGCTCCCCGTATATAGGCTATGTACAATCTGCCCCATCTGTACCCACGATGCAGCTTTTACCGGCCAACAGCTCTGCTCCATGTTGTACTCGGGTCGAAATACTTGCATCTCGCTACTTCTCAGAGGGAGTTAATTCTGTTAGATGCATCTGTTGTTCATACCTGCACTTTAGTTCTGGTATGTTTTCTTTATAAGCCTGAAGATAGACCCGTTACAAGTATCAGCTCACGCTGCTTCAGTTTTTAACACATTCGCGACGGTGTCCACTCATTTGAGTGGATGTCCGCTCATTTCAGTGGACGGGGGAGTTTTGGAAGAACTTTCTTCATTGATGTTTCTGTTCGATTTTTTCTTTAAATTCACAAAATATAGTAGCAAGTCAATGAGGGGTTGAGAAGGCAGAAAAATGATTGGCTTTATCGTAACTAACAATTCAAAAATTCTTTTCATTGCTGATGCACAATAAACGCACATTCTTGTAGATATGAATTAATGCGCAAACTTCAGTTGAAGCATGAATTGTACAACAATCTCTGCTCTGAGTGATCATGACAATAAACAAACATTCAACAAGAGCACCTCCTATCGTTGAAACACCTCAAAAGACATTTTTCGCAGCTGGAGCAGCGCGTATGGACTCTCCTAGCTTTCTTCTTGGCAATATCTCTTATCTTATATCTTATCTGCATCCAATATATGTTCTTAATATCTATATCTCTATATTTTACATTCCTATCTACTCAATATCTTTCTCCTTGGCATATCGAGGGACGATGTCCTCACAAATGAGTGTACACCCGCGCGCACCAAAAAGGCAGCCGGACGTCGCGCGAAAACGCTTTCGTCGTGAATGTGTTAAAAAAGGTCGTTAATTTTAGGAACAACTAGCAAGCCAATCAGAAAGGCACTCTTGGCATCAAGACGAGGAAGTGAAGCAGATAATGCCTGATGTCGATGCTGAAGATGTCTCCAAAGTGTGGGAATCTAACGGCCAACTGGTCGTTTATCGATTTGAAATCAGGGCATATCCCGGAGAGGTCCGTTGCAACATTATAAATTTTCTGCAAAGGAAGCTATCAGTAGTGGAGGCGATTCGAATATCTTCAACTTTGAGGTTTTCCAGCCCTCACTCCTGAACTCGGTCCAACGACACCATGAAAAGGATGTCGCTTTGAAAAGTAAAATATATGTGGTGTCTCCTAAAAGCTACAGGTCTTTGGCTATTTTCATGAAAAAAACTGCTAAAAAATCCCAAGAGCAATCCTACTATATATAATCGGCTAATGTCACGTGTCCGTCACGGGGAGGGGAACTGAAGCCAAAAGATGCCTACGACAGTGCGGCTTATGCCAGCCGGGTTTCCTTTCAGCTTAACCGTGGGCGATTGCTGGCGAACTATATCCTTGACAGCTGATCGACCAAGTTTACGAGATATTTAGAGGGCAACGCGTCAGGGTATGAATGTGGATCGAGTGCAGAGCGTAGGTATTCGGGAGGCGTGCCGTCGTCAGCGTGCGTCTGGATTCAGAAGACGTGCTGAAGACGTCGTCCAAATTGCGTAGGGATTCAAAAGACCTGCTGAAAACGTCGTCTAACGTGCGTAGGTATTCAGAAGACCTTCGCTAGACGTCGTGAGTTAAGATTCAGAATTCCTGCGCTAGACGTCGTCCAACTTGCGTAAGGTTTCAGAAGACGCGCTGAAGACGTCGTCTAACGTGCATAGGCATTCAGAAGACCTGCGCTAGACGTCGTTTAACGTGCGTAGGGATTCAGAAGATGTGCTGAAGACGTCGATCAACGTACGCAGGGTTTCAGAAGACGTGCTGAAGACGTCGTCCAATTTGCGTAAGGATAAGACAAAAGACGCGCTGAAGACGTCGTCCAACTTGCGTAGGGATTCCGAGAAAGGGCGACCAATAGGACCAACAAAGGGGGACCATTAGAGGGGGAGCGTGAATAAGGGGGGGGACAGCATTTTCCGTCAACATCGTTCAGTGTGTGTCGGATTTCTGAAGACGGCTTACAGAAAGAAATCCTGGCACGTGTGCGAGAGTGCAGAAAGAGTGTCATAGACGTCGTGGCAACGTAGTGACACGTAAATCGGTACTCAGTGTCACATGTGCGTGATTGACTCTTACTCCGTTTCTTTGCCAGCACAAAGGAAAGGAAGTATTTCGGGAGGGGGAAGGGTAGAGGGGGCAGTCGTTCGGTGCACTGTGCTGCCCGCCGCCCACTTCCCGCCCTGCCCGCGCCGCCCTATTTGGACAAGTTTGCTGCGGTCGAAACCGTCGTTAATTGATGTGAAGTCGTCCAAAAACCCAACAACTGGTAGGAGACGATTAGGAAGCGCATCTCGGGGAAGTCTGAAGTAATTTTCTAGTTGGTTCGGTTATGGAGGCAGTTGAGGAAAGGAGAACGTCGCTCTTCTCTCTAGATTCTTTCAATTTTCGCCACAATTCTTTAAATTTTCACCTCAATTTGAGACTATGGGTGATTCCGGTCAGGAGTTCTACATTGAAGGTTTATCCGTATTTGTGAGCAAAGCCGGCTCACCGTCCTCTCTTTGCAAGGATCGGACAACTCGCTGTGTATTGTAACTGTAATTGTATTGAGGAGCTTTCTAGTGGATGGTCGCGTTGTTATCATGACAGATCTCGCTAAGATGTTGCTGTACTTCTCGGAAAATGCGGACGACGCCTTAGAACTGAGCAATGTGGCGCGACCTGAAGAAAGCCTTGGCGCCGCAGCTGGAAACTCTTTTCCTCCAAATATGGAAACAAAATTCTAACTCTTGTCTCAAGAACGAAATCAGTTCAAGATAGAGCTGCAAGTCCAAGAGAAGTGATTAGAAATGCGATGCCTCCATGTGATGACAGGGACCCGGACATCTTGTCCTCAGTGCGCCCCTCGCCCCGCCCCTTTCTGAGGGCGGTGTATCTAACGACTCTCCGCCGCAGAGAGAGTGACCAAGGGATTCGGAGGAGTATTATTGCCGTCAGAGAGTAAGCGGTGTCGACCAATACCGATTAATTTTAATTATGATGTTGCTTATTAAGCACCGGATTGGGACTCTCATTACCTGTTTCTCGACAGAACGAGCGCTTCAGAGAATAAATCGCGTGCATGTGATGGAGGGTGGATGGGCTTCATATGCGCAGTGGAAATTCTGATCTAATAGGTTGGAAAAAAAGTCTTTTCATTTTATTCAAAGATTTATTACTTCACAACTACAAAGTCAAATCAATTGAGATAAACTCTATTTTGTTCCGCTACACTTCTCCAAAGACTGGGTAATTTTCCAGTTCCTCTCGCTCAAAAGACCGCAGTTCTGGAGTCGAACCATTGCTGAATCCAATTTTTGAGGTCTTCATCTGCTTCAAAATATTTCTTTCCAATTTCTTGCTTGAGAGCACGGAAGAAATGGTAGTGGGTAGGGGCGAGGTCAGGGCTATACGGTGGATGTGGCATTACCTCCCAGCCTAGCTCCCTTATTATTTCTCTTGTGAGTCTTGCAACATGTAGTTTTGCATCGTCATGCAGGATCATCACCTTCGACTTCTCCAGCCTGTTTTCTTAGAGAGTTGCGACGACTTTGTGGAGTTGGCCGCAGTATGTGACAGCAGTAAGTGTCTCTCCACTTCTGAGAGTTTGCCGATAAATCACTTCTCTGATATCCCACCAAACACTCAAGAGAATCTTCTTTTCGTGAACATTGGGCTTGAGATCAGACTTAGGGCTCTCTCCCTTTTGTACCCATTGCCTTTTCGTCGAAGTTGGCACAAAGAACCCAGGACTCTTCGCTTGTCACAATCCGCGGAAGAAACGATTTTCTTCCTTATCTGGACAGAAGAGAAACAGCGATGGAGAGCCGTCGACCTTTCTGAGTGTCTGACAGGGCATGTGGAATCCAAGCTCCAAATTTCCATGAAAGCCAAGATTCTTCAGATGGATTCCTACTATCCTATGAGACACTTCGAGCTTCTCTGCCAGCTGACGTGTCGTCTGCCTACTATCGGTACGAAGAAGATGGAGTCGTTCTGTGTCGTCCAATTCAGTTGGCCTTCCTGACCATGCTTTGCCCTCAGTGAATAATCTCCCTTTAAAGACTTTCCGAACCACCCGTAACAGGCGCGATGAGTAGCAGATCCCATGCCATATATATGGTTAATTTGGTCTGCTGCCTGAAGTGCTGTGGATTCTTTAATGAATTCATGAAGAATGCCGTGCTGAAAATGGCCATGAGGTAGATCTGGCATTGAGTCCGGAAGATTGGATGGATAACGAATTACAAGAAGAGTCTTAACCTGTGTCCGTGTGCGAACGGTAGACAAGTGTGATAGGATTACGGAATCAGCAATCAACATTGGCTAGTGCGTTTACAAGGGGAAGGGTAAAAAAAATTTCGAAGTGTGAAGAGACTTTTTTTCCAACCTAATACCATATCCCACTGTACTAATCTATGTAGTAAAGCCAGTTTTTTTTTGCTGTAAGAAGGCCTAAAGAAGAAAGGAGGAAGATTGGGGTTGTTCTATTTTCGGGGTTTGGCGGCGAAGCCCCCAACCAGATGAGATGGGGTTGTTCTATTCTTGGGGTTTGGGGCTAAGAATAAGCATAATCCACTACAAGGGAAGTGTTTCAAGCAAAACCAACACCTTGAAACAATGCCTAAGCCGTTGGGAAGGTCCCTGAATGCTATTAGCTGCTAGTTACACATAGCTGCCACGAGCAAGGTAGACAGGACCAAGACGTAAACCCTCAGATGGTTCGTTTATAGCCTACGAGAAGCTATGTCAGGAATGGATGACTTAGTGGTGAAAGTGGAGGCTTGTAAGCAGACGCTGGAAGGTTCAGTTCCGCGACACGTTCCAATTTTCATATTAATCTTGGAGTTACCAGGGAAGGTATTCAAGCTACACTAGCCAAGAAGACAATTTACGCGAAGTGTGCTGCAATACTACACTATTAGAAGGAGGTAAAGTGCAACTCTGAAGCAGATAATACGGTGAAGAATCGAAGGCCAGCGAGGCGGCAGGTCCAGAATGGGACCCTTACGGCAGAAACGTTGTCTGAACCAGTGGCGAAAATTTTGTAATTACTATACTTACTGCCATGGCATAGCATCCGTGAGATTTTCAGTTGACGTTTTTAAGGCTTCGTGCAACAACGAGTTGCGCGTACTCGATTCTCACTTCCGTTTTCTGCCCCGGCACATGGCCAAGAGGTATTGGAGGAGTGGATGGGGGGGGGGGTAGGGAGAATGACTAAAGGAATCGGAGAAATATTATTCCCGTCGGACTGCGAACGGTTTCGAGCGGTCTACCAATATTAATTGATTTCTCTCTATCTGTTTCTCGCCACGTATAGAACGAGTACTTCAGACAATGAATCGCGCACGTGGGATATTGGGTGGATGGGTGAATAGGCCTCATAGGAGCAGTTTTGAAGATTTTGCCCTACCGTTTCCCGCCGTACTACTCTTATTCTATATAGCAAAACTAGTTTTTACTGTAATGAATGAGAGAAGGCCTAAAGAGGACAGAAAGACGGTCGGTGGTGTTCCATTATCGGTTTTTGGGCGAAGCCCAGCCCAACCAGACGTTTGGAGGCCGCTAGGCCGCTGGATTCACGACCAAGATCTTTCCATTCTACAACGATGTCGTCATCGACGTAAAGAGAGGGATTCGGCAAGGGTATACCATATCCCCGAAGCTCCTCAACGTCACCTTCGAAAACGTCATGCGCGAACTAGTATGGGAAGACATGGGAGTGAAGGTCGACGGCCGGTAGTTGCACCATCTGCGCTTCGCTGACGACATCGTGCTCATAACATCGAGCATCAGTGAGGCGGAGCGAATGCTGGCCGACTTCGATCGCGTATGTGGGAACGCTGGACTGCGGCTGAATCTTATAAAGACGATGTTCAAGGAACGGACAAGTTTCTGATGCCCCATTCGCTCAACGGAACGAACATCTCCGAATGCTCCTGCTATGTGTAAAGTCAACATGGCCAACGACCTAGAGCCAGAGCTGAGCAGGAGGAAACGAGCGGCTTGGGGAGCTTTCAAGAGCGTCGAAGAAGTGAAGAAGACGAAGAACGTCCGACTCCGTGCCCACCTATTCGATCCACTGTTATTCCTGCCCTAACATACGCCTCAGAGACCTGGGCTATACGAAAGCATTATGAACACGCGATCAGCGTCGCTCAGCGTGGAATCGAGAGGACGATGCTCGGAGTGACAGGCTTACACAAGTGAGAGAAGACCTCCGGAGTTCCGAGATTCGGCGATGTTCGAAGATCAGAGACGCTGTCGCATGGGCGGAGTCGTAGAAAATTAGGTGGGCCGGCCACGTAATGCGATTCGCAGACACCCGCTGGACGAGAGCCATCACCGACTGGATTCCGCGGGATGTCTAGAGGACACCAGGACGCCCATCAACGCGTTGGTCGGAGTTCTTCGTGAAAGCCCTAAACGACCGATATGACGCTCTTCCTCGAGCAAGGAGGATCCATCTCGGCACGCGACTGGGGCGAATGGAGACGATATTGGCGCCCGCTCGTGCAGGTCGATGATCAACGGGACGACAGGTGACACAGGTGATACAGGTGATCCCCATCATCACAAATATATAAAAGAGTTTCTCCGTGGAGTGATCTAACCTAAGTGAGGTACGCCGCGTCATCCACAGCGAGAGCGGTCAGTGATCCAACGTAAGTGAGATATGCCACATCATCCACAGCGAGGGCCGTCGAATGATCTAACCGAATGAGGTGCGCCTCATCATCTACGGTGAAAGTAGTAGGGAAGTTGCTGAGGGAGGAGAGCAGGAATCTGCCTGGAATAAGGGACCTGGAGGTGGCACCAAGATGGGGAGCCAACAAGAAGGGAGCCGTAAAGGAATTCACACGGAGAATAAGGAATCTGCCATATGCATGGCCTCTTCATGCTCGACACAGTGGCGACCACGCGCGCTTCTGAGTTTCTTGATCCAGAAAACGGGCCCTCTACGTCGCGCAGCAAGCATCCTGATTCTGATCACCGACCGTGCCGTGAGCATGGGAGAACCACTAAGGAAGTGGTGGAGAAGGGCGGTAAGGGGGACCTCTATAGTGGACCAGGAGAGCGACCAGGAAGGAACCTGGGGAGGGGCCATGACGGGGAAACCAGCAAGAAGAGACCAGTAGGTGTCAATAGTAGAAACAAAGAAAGTGGGCCAGCAGTTGGGACGAGGAAGGTAGGGGACTAAAGAGGGGAAGAGAATACCAGTAAAGGTGGACCAGCAATTAGATCTCGTAAGAAGAAACCAGAGTGGGGAACCTGGCTTCGGAAGACATGTTAACGAAAGCTTGAAACGCTAGCTGTTGAGCATGAGAACGATTGCAGAGGACCTGAGGGACAGAAGTACTGCGCAGCACAAACCAATAACATTACTGGCCGGTGAGGAAAGAATGTCTATGATGAAGGTACCGAAGTGGTGAAAGGCTTGATGCCGATAAAGTACGCACCAAGTCCGAATGCTAGTGAATTTTATGTTTTACAAAAAATACTTTCCAACACGCCTAACGGCGTGTCGGAGCACTTGTATATATAAGAGAGTAAGCGGTTGTGTCTGTCCTTCCGTCTGTTCACCTGTCTGTCCGTCCGTCTCTCCATCAGGACTTTCGTAAACGTCGTGTAACAGTCATCCAGGTTTAGGCGATTTGTCACCTACGTCGTGTTGAGAGGGGTCAGAAGAAGTATTGCCGATGTAACACGAAGGGCGTCCGAGTTCCGAACATGTGTCATCGCCGTCGTGAAAGCGAGCGTCCGAGTTCATAAGAGGTGTCACCGACGTCGTTCAACAGGCGTCTGGGTTCGGAAGACATGTCACCGATGTCGCGTAATGGCTGTATGGGTTAAGAAGAAGTGTCACTAATGTCGCGCAAAGCATGTCTGGAGGAGAAGACATGTCACCGGCGTCGTTAGAAGGTGTTCGGGTTCAGAAGAGGTGTCACCGATGTCGCGCAAAGGTGTCGGATTTCGAACAAGTGTAGTAGGAGAGCAGGAAAAAGAACCAGTGAAGCTGGGTCCAGTAATGGGTGACCGGTGAAGGATGGGTGTCCAGTAAGATGAGACCGGTAGAGGGTTGACTAATAAAGGGGGGAGAGCGAAGAGGGAACCAGTAAACGGCGAACCAGTGAAGGTGGGAGCAGTAATGGAGACCGGTGAAAGGGGTGGGGGGGGGGGGGGTGGGAGGATTCAGTGAACGGGGACATGTAAAGTGTTGACTAATAAAGGGTGACCAGTGAAGAGGGACCAGTAAAGGAGGACCGGTGAAGGAATGGGGGGGGGGGTCCAGTGAATGGGGACCAATAAATGGAGTACCAGTGAAGGACCAGCTGGGGGGAGACCAGTGAAAGTGAGACCGGTAATGGGGATCGGCAAAGGAGGGGGAGGGGTCCAGTGAACGGGGGCCTGTAAACGGTTGACTAATAAAAGGGGACCGTTGAACAGGGACTAGTGAAGGGGACTAATGAGGGTAGGACCGGTAATGGAACCGGTGAAGCGGTGAAGGGGAACGGGGGTCCAGTGAAGGGGACCGGTAGAGGGTTGACCAATGAAGATGGGACCGGTGAAGGAGTGGAGAGGCGTCCAGTAAATGGGACCAATAAATGGTACCAGTAAAGGACCGGTTAAGTGGGGACCAGGGGTGTGCGCTGACGTGCGGCCGGTAAATTTTTTTCCGCATATTTTTTAACACGAAAGTTCAACGGTAAATTCCGGTAAATTCGGTAAATCCGCTAATTTTTTCGTTAAGAGAATTTATAGCGAAAATGCCTGAAAAACGGGAAAACCAGTAAATCGTTAACCGTTAAACGCACACCCTGGTGGAGACCAGTAAAAGGGCCAATAAAGGAAAGTCAAGTGGGGGAGGGGCTCAGTAAAGGGTCCAGTAATAGAAACATTAAAGCGAAACCAGTAAAGGAGACTAGTAAAGGGGATCATTCAAAGGGACCAAAAAGGGGACTAGTATTTTCTGTCAGTGTCGTCCAACGTGGCGTCAGAAGACGTGCTACAGACGTCGTTCCTCGTGTGTCGGGGTGCAGTAGACGTGTCACAGACGTCGTGACACAATTGAGAGACTACGAGACTTCCGTATTAATTACGAGGAGCAACGAAAGAAAATTCTCACTTCGTTTCTTGAAAAAGCAAGAACGAAACCCTTTTTTGAAAACAAAATGGCGCTTCATTGTTATAAGACGCCTATTGTATTGAGTGCGACGACACTCAAAAACCTGGTTAATGGGTACAGCGATTATACCGCTGTGGTAGATTTCAGTACCATAGATGAAGAGACCTACGAAGAATGCAGATCAACCATAGTCCTCCTTCAAAGCGGGGTCGAGCAGATCAGAGAGGGGCAAGAAAAGCTCCAAAAATTTTACAAAAAAGTAAGAGAAGAGTACAACAATTGTAAAAGCAGAACAGAAAGAAAGGACATCATGCATGAAACTGAGCAGATTGAAAATGAGTCGAAACTGCACACTACAAAAGCAGAACCTGATGAGCTTATGTTTAAGCTCGTTACGCGTGTTGACGAAGCCAAGTGCATGCGCGAGAGAATGGACATCAAATTGGGCTATATTACGCAGAGAGTCCAGAGAATCGAAGCGAGCAGCTTGGACAATTTCGAAACAATCGATCGCAAGAACAGCTGCGTCAAAGCAAGCCTGAGAAGGCTGCAGCGGACATACCCGCATATACTGCTATTCCTGATGATAGCGGAACCTAAGCCACACATAAGTACAATCCTGCAGATCTATCAAACCACTTCAGGCGTCTCTACCGTCGTTCTACGGTAACGCGGAGGAATTTCCTGAGTATTGGGCAGTTTTTGAATCTCTTGTCCACAAAAACACCGAGTTGGACGTAATGGAAAAAACACTGCTGCTCAAGGAAAGCCTAAAAGGCAGGGCGCAAAATTCCAATAAAGGAGTTCAACTAGAACCAGAAAACTACAACTGGGTAGTCAGTTGTGCGACAACTGCAACGACAGCGCTGCAAATGTCCCCAAATTGTTTAAAAGCTCGTGAACATGAAACCAGAGAATAGTTCAGCTAAAAGTTGCCTCTTCATATATGATGAAATTCAGGTTCTAGTAACCAAATGGTGTCTGCCGGATACGATGTCCGTAAAACGTTCAACCCTATGTGGTACGAGACTATTTTTGCGAAGTCTCCTCAGAACATTGCCAAAGCAGTCCTAATACTCTGCCGCACGCAATCTAATCAAAGTATTGAGGAGCTCATCAGTGCTCTCAAAAATTAGATAGCGGCAAAACGTTACGCCGAAAGCCGCATAGGGCGCCAGACTCAAGACAGATTCAACATAGTCGCAACAGATGAGGGCACTTACTCGAGACCTCGCGACTATAATACCGTCCGCTGTGTCTTTTGCCATTTGAACAATCATCTGTCGGCGGCATGTCGCACAGTACCGGATCCAAACAAACGCCGAAAAATCATAAGGGACGGCAATTGTTGCTGGAAGTGTTTCTCGCCAAGCCACAACAGCTTCGACTGTATTAAACCAGACTGTTCTCAATGTGGCCAGAAACACCACACAAGTCTGTGTTTTAAAAATGACATAGCAAATCCGAGAAATCAAAACGGCACGTGGAACCCAGGTCAGAGAAATGCCAGGGCAAACGGTCACCCTCCTAGACCTAATGGAAATCAAAACAGAATTCAACGAAACTGCAATGATCTCAGCGATCCTAACAGAAACGTCGCCAACAACAACACGCATATGGAAAGTGAATCTCTCCAATCCAACGTTTGTGCACAAAGCCAAAGAGCTTCTCAGCTTGTCCTAATGACAGCGGAAGGTAATCTTCGGAACCATAGTAAAAACGAGTTCGAAAAGGTCCTGTTTTTCTTCGACTCAGGTGCTCAGAAAACATTGAAGGGAACATTGCCTATCGTTTTGGCTTACCAAAAGAGCCAACAGAAATATGCACCATGTCAGGAATTGGTGAGCCTATAGAAAGCTTTGAGACTCACATAGCACTGACAAGAGTGAGTGCGGTGTTCGGGGAAGAACTCGAGCTAAAAATACAAACGAAACCCGTCGTAACGAACGGATTCCCTAGTGTCAAGCTCAGCAAATCTGACATTATTTTCTTCCAGGAAAATGGAAATTTCTAGCAAATTTAAAATTACGTAGAGAGCATCAAACTCCACACATTTTGGTCGGACTTAATTATTGCCACGACCAGTATGCAGTCCAGGTCACGGTATGGCAACACCAACAGGACTTCATATCGCTAAAACAGTATTTTGCCCCACCATACGGTAAAGGCCTCACGTCAGTAGAAGACTTTAAAAGCAACATGAGCTACGCAATGACGTGAGTTCAAAGCGAGCAGGAAATGCTGCATAAAATGTTCGAGGTGGATAGGCTCGGAATTTCCGAGAAGGAATGCCAAAAGGCGGGCAAGGCCTACGAATATCTAGAAAAATATGCAAAAATGATTTCCTTTGAAAACGGATGCACAACAGCTTCATTTCCATTAAAAACCTACATTGGAGAAATGGAGGACAACTTCACAGTTGCTATTCGCCGCTTAGAGTCTCTGCAAAAAACATTGCAGCAAAACAGCGAGCAACGCAGTTGGTACCGCAAAATCATTGAAAAATATGTCAGTGAAAAGATGGTTGAACCATTTTCCGATTTAGACTCAGAAGCAGTTGGAACATAGTACATGCCTCACTCAGGCGTCTGGAAAGCTAATAAAAATGTCCCTTTTAGAATAGTGTTTGACGCGTCTTCAAAACGTAAAAACCAACTGTCTCTAAACGAGGTAATTCACAAAGGCGAATCACTCGTCAATAAAATCCATGACATTTTCATGGTCTCACGATCAAAAAAGGTTCCTCTGATATGTGACATTGAAGCGACCTTCACTCAGATACGCCTGGTCCACTCCCACAAAGATCTATGCAGGTTTTTGTGGGTGAAAAACATCAATTTGTCTCCAACGAAGGACAACCTAATCCACTACGAATTTAAGCAATTGCCGTTCGGAGTCACAGCTTCCCCTAGTATATTAAACATGGCACTACTGTCTTAGCTTAATAATAAAGGGTCATCAGTTGCAATTGAAATAGCTAGCAATCTATATGTGGATAGCATTATGATGGTTGCCGACACTGCAGAAGAGGCGATCCTGAAATATCGAGAGTCGAAACAACTTTTCGCCAACATCGGCATGAACTTTAGGGAGTATATATCCAACTCCAACGTAATCAACTCTCAAATACCCTCAGAGGGTCAACTAGACTCACACTCCTTAAAAATTCTAGGTGTCGCATATAACAACGAAGACGACTCATTAAAGTCACAACTCATTTCGCTCACGCGGAGAAGCTGACGAAAAGAGATATTGTTAGCAGATCTACTCAGTGTACGACCCTGTCAGTGTCGGCAGTTTTTCTTAGTAAAACTAAAGTCTATGATGAGGGATGTGTTCAATACTGGAACAGCATGGAAAACCGTCTTATCTGAAAAACTGTGCCTTCGATGGAATCGTCTATGCAAAGAGGTCGATAACGCTCGCGTATCGATTCCGCGTCGTATAATTCAACAATCCACGAACACGAACCTGTGGATATTCACTGACGCTAGTTGCCTGGCGACTGCAACCTGTGCCTATTTGCAGTGCCAATCCTCAACGCTAATCAGTGGAAAAGCTAAGCTAACACCGAAGAAATGTCACCAAACAATCCCAAAAACTTGTTGAATCGTAATGGCTACACGCTCGTGCAAGACAATCATGGAGACTACAAAACCGTTCGAAACGTTTCCGCTGTGTGAGATAGAGAAATAGCGCTGTATTGGTTGAACAGCTGCAAAAAGATCCTGGTTTTCACCGCCAACCAGCGGGAGCGAATCCTTACTATTAGGACTAATCTAGAATGGCACGAGGTATTGGTTAAATTTCATTACGTTAGCACAACCCACAACCCAGCTGATGCAGGGACCAGTGGTTTAAACTCTGGAGAATCGCCAGCAGCGATTGGGTGAATGAACTGCACAAGGCACTCTCTGGATACCAAGGAATAAACACGTTCCTCTTTTTTCTGCTTCTGTACGTTATCATATAAATGCACTGAACAGCAAGGAGCCTTCTGTGGTTGCTTTTTGCCCAAACCTGCATGCTGGTTCTACAAAATTGCTCATAAACCGCAATCAAAGAGAATACTCGAGATCGTCCGGTGTCTGCACTGGGCTCCAGCTATAAGGTTGGAAATCGAAATTACCACAGCCAACAAGTGGTTTTCTCACACGTCTTTCATCCGTACACAACGGAAGAAATAGCAAGCATCAACATAACAGTAGCTTCTATCCAAAAGCCTGCTGCTTCTCTCTTGAAGACAAACGGTTTGCTATATCGACCAACACATCGTATATGCTTCCAACTAACTTTCGAATCCCAGTGGCGTGCAACAATCCTATGCAAGCTGTTAATCGCATTGCCACCTGTTTTAATCGTATGCGCTGCAACTGCGGAACCTCGGTGCACACCTGCGATTGTCCAGAGGATTCGATATCCATGCTGCATCGGACGGAAAATAGATTACCCTTGGTAACGCCTTACAGGACCATTTCCACTGTCAAAAGTAAGATTATCGCCACATCAAGCGAAGAAGAAATGGTGTTACGCATAGAATCTAAAACGCTTAAAGACTCAGCCGAATTTGTCCTTAATCAAAACTGTGCAGTCGAAAAATCCGACCCAATTGGTTGTTACGAGTGCTCCCTTGGTGCTCATTTCACAGCGACCTGTAAGGCCCCGTTTATACTTCGACGCTGCGCGACGCGACGCGACGCATTGTGGCTACATTGATCGGACGACGCGATCGATCAATTTGCCACTATACATGCCGTCGCATCGCTCGGCGTCGGAAGTATAAACGGGGCCTAAGGTGACTACACACGCTACGGTCACAGTGACATCTGACTCACTTTCTGGATACCAAGGAATGAACACGTTCCTCTTCTCTCTACTTCGGTACGTTATTATATAAATCCACTGAACCGCACATATTGGTTTATCTGTGCGCTTGTACGAGAGCAACGAGTGACCACCTCAGCACGTCGCTGGCTGTCGCGTTCGGTGAGGTCATAAAGAACCTGTGGCAACTTGTGCACCTAACCGAGTTGATGTAGGTGGCTAGGATGGCGTCATAGTGCATACCTAAGTTCTGCGCAAGTTCACGAGTAGTCCGCCGTGGGTCCGATTCCACCAGCTGTAATCGGTCGTTGTCGACAAAGGATTCAGATTGACCTGAACGGATCTTGAAGGTTAAACTCACCTTTGCAAAAGCGTGCGGACCATTCTCGTGCAGTGCGACCGGACACTGTGCCCTCCCAAAATGCACCATTGATGCGACGACAGGAAGCGGTTGTTGACTTGCCAAATTTGAAGTCATACAATAAGAGACTTAGGATGTACTCCTTTGGAAGCTTCATTTTTTTAGAAGTAGTTACGCGAGAGTGAGTAAAGTGAGCAATAATATAAAATTTATACATACCTGGTCTTTTTTATGTGAACAAAAGATAGATTGCTAAAAAGTAGCGTTAGTGAGAAAAAAGCACATTCAAAAAATGGCGGGAACGTTGCAACAAGCTAATATATTATAGCGAGACCAGTTTTTTTTACTGTAATGAATGGGAGAAGGCCTAAAGTGGACAAGACACGGTCGGGGGTGTTCTATTGTCGGGATTTGGGGGCGAAGCTCCCAACCACACGTTTGGCGACCACAAGGCCGCCGCTATAAATGAACGACCTGAACTAGATCATAGATGTTATGTTTCAAAGTGGTGGGTCAATTTCAAACACTTCCCTTTTATAGGCGTACGGGAGACACAAAACTCGAGTGCATGGGAAAGAGTTGCCTGGAGTGGATTCGGCACTTTTCCACTCCTCTTTGTTGTCGTGATAGATGCCATTAAACGAAACCTTCAGAAGCCCGTCCCTCGGACGTTGCTTTACTCTGATGAAGTAATGCTCGCTTGCGAAGAAAAGCGCGAACTCGAGCGAGAGGAACGTCCGAGGGACTTGGTGTGATCGCTTAGAGCGGTTTGTATTCAAATGAAACGTCAAGAAGACCGAGTATCTAACGACGGTTAAACCAAGGTGCGTAGGAGAGAAAAGGTAAACCTGAGATGAGCAGCAGCATCCGATGGCAGTCTGTTGGTTAACCCATTGACGACCGCGCGGCAAATCGCGTGTCTGGCGCGTGGGACCGCGCGCTGGGACCGCCTTGAGGCTCGAATCTCGTGCACTCACTACTTCACGGTATTCCAAATGAAGCTCCCTCTCCAATGGGTGAGCCACATACTGGAAAAGGCCGTAACAGTTTCGAAGCAAAACGTAGAAGATGTATTTGCTGCTACAAAAAAGTCAGCACAGAAAAGGGCGCACGTTCGTCACGAATCGTGCAAATAAGGTGACCAGACGATGTAGCAAGTGTTTGGAATATTTTTTCTAAATTGGGTTCAAGTTTTTCGCAAGAAATTTGACTAGATATCTTAACCATGACCATTTTTGTAAGATATACGTAGCTGCTCGTGAGTAGTATCTATTTATTTGAGATTTGAAAAGCGTGTTGTGCTTATTTTTTTATCAAAGCTTTCGTTTGAAGTAAATGATTCTCAGACCACTGTGCAGGTAGCATTGGTAGGATCCATCGAATCTAATGAATGCTAGTAAACTATGAAAAATCGAGGAAGTGCGCCGCAGCGAAAATTTTTTTAACCGCGGGCTAAAATTGAGCCGCGCGGTCTCACGCGACAGAAGAACTGCGGGCCGAAATTGGGCCGCGCGGTCGTCAATGGGTTAAAGTGAACTCACCCGTGAATACAGGTTCAAGTGGCTCTCGTGGGCTGCAGTACTCTGCGATAAGTAGACACCAGAGCGCTTGAAGTCGAAAATCAAAAAGCCGTCGCTCAGTCAGTTGGAGTGTAAGGAGCTGAGTAATGTCCTCTACCAAGGAAGTTGCAAAGCGCTTGAGCGTCATACAGACGAAGATTTTGAGCGAGGACGGCTAGAGTAACGCGCCTGGGCCGCATCCGAAACGAAGCCACTCAGCAGAAGTTTGGTGTCGCGCGATGCGTTACGTAATGGTGCTAGTTGAACGTCTCTTATATGCTACGATCCCTAGTTCATTCATCTATCACTTCGACGTGTCAACCAGTTGGCCTAGTGGATAGCGTATGCGCCTTATGAGTGATTGGTCGGCGTGGTACGAGGTCGTACTGCAAGTCCATCAGCAAGAATATCCTCGTTCATTTCCCATCCTTCTGGACAAAGAAGGCTATTGCCAAGAATGTGCTCGGAACTTCCAGCTAAGTTTCGTCCTACAACGGGCAGAAATCGTTCTCTCGGAAAATGGCGCTTGAAATTTCAGAAGTAAATTGGTACCCAACACGGCGCTGGCATGGCGTGCAGAGGCTGTAAGCAAACGCTTTAGCGCGTCTCAAAAAGAGAAGTGCCATTTGTTCCCAAATTTTTGACATCGAATTTCTTCGCTCATTCATTCGATAAAATTTCTCAAAACACAGCTGTAGTGACTACCTTTCGGGATAGTTGTCCTTTGCAACTCCAGTGTCTGATCTTGTTCCACTTTTCCTAAGTAGAACTATTCCATAGGATGAATTGATGTTAGGGCGAGTAATGTTGCTGATGTTTCCGATCTTTCGAAGAAGACGAAATCGCCAAAATGTCAGCCTAATAAAGACGTTAGTGATCCTGGTGCACAGCTCAATTAGACGACATTGATAATCAAGGACGTCATGCCAAGATTCAATGAATGTCGAAGGCAGTAGGTCAAGGGTTTAAATCTTGCATAGGAGACCTCTTTTGCATTTGCATTTGCATTTTAAAACTCATGGTTTGCATGCTGGTAACAAGGTGGTAAGTGGTAACAATGACATAGAAACACTTTACGTGCTACTCACTCTACAACCTACATAAAACATTACCTTCTAACAAAACGATGTTATTCTCCTTACAAGTCTTGCACGTAGAACTCCCACGGAGCTTTGTTGGAAGTTTTTGTTTCATGTTTAAATGTAGATTGAAGGGTGAGTATCACACATACGGTTTCGATGTCTGCTCTATTGTTACAACCTCCATCACTCGCATATAAGCTCCACGATGGTTCGCAACAATAGCAAAGAGATGTCCCGCACAAGAGTAAACCCCTTAACTACCCCTTACTAGACGCTTGCGCTATCCACTAGGCCGATTTTGTGGTACACCGATGCCAGAAATGAACTTGTCAGTGGCAGCATATCGGCTACATCCAATCCGCGCCGTCCCGCCTCAATGACGCAGATTTCAATGGCCGCAACTCTTCTCAGTGTTGGACTCGAGATAATCGCATTTCTTTACTGCTGAGAGGGTAATTATTCCGCTCGAATGCATCGCGTCCAACACTGAGCGTAAGAGCGCTATAGCGCAGTTGGAAGAGGTGCCGGCTTACGCGTACATACGATACCAGGTTCCCGGTTCGGATTTTCCGCCCAGGCCAACCAACTCTGTCACCCCCTTTCCCGAGGTCGTTGAAATGGTACCAGACTTGTCTGGGAAAGAAAAAGCGATGACTTATTCATTGGCTGGCCACCGCAAGCAAATACGCATTCATATCGCCTCCACGACATCCCGCAGAAGTGGAATGCGTGGCACATCCCAGAAAGGATTGTGTAACGCCGTCCTTTATCCTTTATCCTTATGCAACGGCGTTAGAGACCTACACATATTAGGTTGACCCTAGCCAGAAGTTATGATATACAAGTCCAATTTAGGTCTCTGTTCTTCTTGGGCACGATGGTTCTGGAAAAACAACGGCTTTGAAAATGGTGTGTGGGCTCATTCGACCTACAAGAGGTAACAACAGATGGTGCCCATTTACATTTTTACTTTCGTTTATGTGGTAACACTGTGACCCCCCCCCCTCTTGCTTCGCCAATTTACTAATGTTCAGGTCGAATCAACGTATGCAGCAAGAATGTGTTTCATCGGACATCCTTTTGCCGTTCTAAGATCGGATACTGCCCAGAGTCCAATGTGCTTTACGACTACTTAACGGCGCTGGAACATCTATGGTTATTTCATTCTGTGAAGCGCACTGATAAGAAAGAAAAGAAGAAGGGGTGGAGGAAAGAGGTGCAAATAATTTCGGAAGCTCTGGAAATGGATCGCATTTTGAACAAGGTGGATTGAAATTAAGCACAGTCAACGCACGTTTTCGTCGCATGGTTTATAGCAGCCTTTACCTAGCATATTGTTCCACAGACCGATATATATATTTATATTTATGTATTTATATACTTATATATTTATATATCTGAAAAATTTTCAAGATTTAACAGGTACTTCCAAGGACTGTTTGGTGCCACGTAGTTGTAGCACAAAGATTCCAGAACATTTCGCATACTTGGCAATTTGCTTCTGAGGGCATATACATACTACGATTGCAGTGAAGACTGACTGACTCCTTGACTCGGACAAGGTTTCGCGACTGACTATCGCTCAGTCTCTCCTTGTTCGTTTTCAAAACAAGGGCTTTCTCGAGAATGCCATCATGGAAGATGAATCCTGGGTCTTCCTCGTTAACCATACTCGGAAAGCTCAGTGACTCTCTCAAGGAGAACCACAACCTCAAGGCGGACATCCACCAGAGGAAGGTAATGCTGTGCTGTTGGTGGGATTCCCTGGAACAGGAACAGGAACACTCTCTCGTGAGCTTCGACGGCACCGCAGTAACAGCGAACATCTACGCTACACAGCTGCAGAAGCTGAGCGAGGCCATGCCGCGCAAACGGCGGGGGCGGAGGGATGTCTTTCTTCATGACAATGCTCCCTCCCCACATTGCAAGGTCGTGTCGCCAGAAGTTGCAGAGCTTAGGTGGGAGGCGCTGCCCCACCCACCGTATTCGCCAGATCTTGCGCCATCGGACTACCACCTCTTTCGAGCTCTCAAGCAAAACCTAAGAGATAGGTGCTTTAAGGACCGAACCCAAATGGAATTCGATGTGGAGCACTTCTTCGAGTCACAGCTGACTTCATTGTGGAAGAAAGGATTTCGTGAT